>OU343222.1:97117393-97580740 GCA_910596185.1 Chrysanthemum makinoi
GATCTCGATGAGACATGATTCACCAATTTGTATCGGTTTCAACGGGTCCTCTCTGGTTCATTTCGGATGGCTTTAATTGGTTAGCCGAACCGGTGGCGACACCGGTTTCTGGTTGAACACGTTGGTCCGGTTTTCAAAAGTATATGTACCATCAACTTGTTAACGTGTATGAAGTTTTGTGTGTTTTATTAATTTGTATAATGTATATAATAACATGTACTTTTCATTTTAGGGTGTTTTAAAAATAACATTAATTAGTGTGTTTAATTGTTTTATATTTTGTATTACGTTGTAGCTTCTTTAAATTGTACGCTATGAAAATTTTATTGTACTTTTTAGTATGGGGTGTTTTAATTTGTTGTTTTTAATTTGGTAGATGTGCTTTTAATTGGTTGTACAATGTGAATAAATTATTGTACCTTTAAGTAATGGGGTATTTTAATAAGAGTATTAATTGCACTATGCATTTCTTTCTCCATTGACCAATTTAAAATTTTCAACTTTTCAACTTTCAACTTTGACTATTTTTCTATTATATGTATTATAGATGCGTAAGTATTTTAGGTCTAATAGTGGGCTTGTATTAATTTGGTGATTTCATCTTGAATCATTATGCTTTATGATTTCATCCTGAATCATTAAAGCCATATGTTTAACTTCTCAACAAGTCACATTTATTATAGGAATGGACTAGGAAAGTTACAATATTTAGTAACTCCCCATATTTCTATGATTAGGTTGTCCTATTGAACCCAGATCTTGGGATCTCCAGTCAACTGGGTTAGGTTTTCCTTCATAGAAACTCATTCCTTCAAGGGCTTTAGTCCCATTCCTTTAGACGACTTACTTACTAACTCTCTGCTCAAGCCTTTCGTAAGCGGATCCGCGATGTTATCCTTTGACTTCACATAGTCAATTGAGATCACTCCTGTTGAGAGTAGTTGTCGTATCGAATTATGTCGACGACGGATATGTCGGACTTCCATTATACATTATGCTATGAGCTCTGCCAATTGCCGATTGACTATCACAATGTATACTAAGGGTGGTTACCGGTTTAGGCCACCTTGGTATGTCCTCTACGAATTGACGTAGCCATTCGCCTTTTCGCATTTATCTAACGCGATAAATTCTGATTCCATCATGGACTTAGCTATAATAGTTTGCTTGGAAGACTTCCAAGATATAGCCGCTCCTCCTAGTGTAAACACATATCCACTAGTCGATCTAGAATCCTTTATGTCAGATATCCAATTTGCATCAGTATCCTTCGAAACAGATGGATATCGATCATAATGCAGTCCATAATCGCGAATGTATCTCAAATAGTGAAGTACCCTAGTCATAGCTGCCCAATGTGCATAGCTTGGATTACTAGTATACCTACTTAGCTGCTAACGCATATGCTAAGTCAGGTGGGTAATTGCGTCATTAAGTACATTAACATGCCAATAATTCTTGAATACTCTAATTAGGCAACACCTAAGCCTCTATTTTTAGATAGATGCTTACTGGTGTCAATTGGAGTTCTAGCTAGGCCGGAATCCCCGCATTATGAGTATTAAGAATTTTGTCCACATAATGTGCTTGACTTAACACAAGTCCATTATGAGTTCGTTTGATCTTTATTCCAAGGATCACATCAGCCAAACCCATATCCTTCATGTCAAACTTTGATTTCAACATGTCTTAAGTAGATTTGATCATCTTGTCGTCTTATGCCAAGATAAGCATGTCATCAACATATAAACACAAGATTACATATCCACTATTTGTGTCTTTGACATAAACACACTTGTCGCATTCATTAATTTTGAATCCACTCTCTAGCATGGCGTGGTCAAATTTTGGATGCCATTGTTTGGGAGCTTGCTTTAAGCCATATAATGACTTAACAAGCCTACCAACTTTGTTCTTGTTCCGGAGCCATGAAACCCTCGGGTTGATTCATGTAGATTTCTTCTTCTAAATCTCCGTTTAGAAATGCCGTTTTCACATCCATTTGGTGAACTTCCAAATTTCTTAAAGCGGAAATAGCAAGTATATCCTAATCGATGTTTTCGGTAACAGGCTAATATGTATCAAAGTAATCAAGACCTTCTCGTTGTCTAAATCCTTTGATTACTAATCTTGCTTTATACTTGTCAATGGTGCCATCGGCTTTCATCTTCTTCTTGAAGATCCATTTATAGCCTAGTGGTTTACAACCAGGAGGTAATCTACGAGCTCCCAAGTATGGTTTTGTAAAATAGAATCTATTTCACTTTTAATGGCTTCTTTCCATTGAGGCCCTTCTGAGGAAGTAACCGCTTCTCGGTATGAAGTAGGTTCGTTTTCAACCATAAAAGAAACAAAATCGGGTCCAAACAATTTTCGGTCTTGCCCTTTTGCTTCTTCTAGGTTCAACCTCTTCTTCCTCAGTTTGATCTTGTCTCTCATCCTGGAGATCATTATCATCTCTTTGTCTCTTATCTTGGACAACATCGTCATCTATTCTAGATGAACTTCCAGGTTTCCTCGTTAAACAAGGAAATATAGTTTCAAAGAATGAAGCATTCTTGATTCCATTAATGTACCTTTTGTATATCGGATTTTTCGAATCATGTACAATGAAACGATAAGCACTGCTATTCTTAGCATATACGATGAATATACTATCCAAGATTTAGGTCAACCTTTTGGCCTTGGGAGTCGGTATAGCTACCTTTGCTAGACACCCCCACACTCGTAAGTACTGATATGATGGCTTTCTTCCCATCCATAATTCATATGGGGTCTCTTCTTTTCCCTTACAAGGTATCTTATTTAAAAGATAAGTAGCCGTTAGAATGGCTTCCCCCCACATGTCCTGGCTTAGACCAGAACTTATCAACATGGCATTAACCATTTCATTTCAAGGTACGGTTCTCCTTTCGGCAATATTTCTGTGAGGTGAATGGGAGCAGTGAACCTCGTGTTCTAATCCATGTTTCGCACATAGGTCAGCGAATGGAGACACATATTCACCTCCTCTATCACGACCCTGATTTTCTTACTAAGTTAATTCTCAACTTCGTTTTTGTATAGAACAAACTTGTCTATAGCTTCATCTTTACCTTTCAGTAAGTAAACTAGCAATACTTTGTACAATCATCAATAAACGTGATAAAGTACTTATTGCAACCTTTTGTGGGTAGTGATTTCAAATCACATATGTCAGTGTGTATCATATCAAGTGGTTCGGTTTTCAGTTCAACCGATTTGAAAGATGCTCTTGTAAGTTTGGCTTCAACACAAGTTTCACATTTATATTTTGAGTCAATATGGAAATTAGGTATGCAATTAAATTTAATCGAATGACGCATTGAATTAAAATTTACATGTCCAAGACGGCCAATGCAAATATATTAGAAGACTCAATCAAGTAAGCAGAAGAATTCATTTAATTGATAGCATTCTTAACAACCATTACATTGAGTTTAAACATACCATTAAGGGCATATCCCCTACCAACATACACTTGATTCTTAGAAAGAACAAACTTTCAGACTAAAAAAAACAAGACAAAAACCAAACTTGTTCAACAGCCAACAGACACAAGATTCTTGCGAATCTCTGGAACATACAAGACATTAGTCAACTTGAGCTCTTTCGAGGATGTCATCTTTCAAGATTACATCTCCTTCACCTGATTTCAGCAGTTGCAGAGTGGCTCATGTACAGCTTCTCTCCACTATCAACGCTCTGAAAGAGTGAAACATACTCTTATCGCACACACCATGACGGGTAGCCCCAGTATCAACCCACCATTCCATGTTGTTGGAACTTACCAGGTTAACTTCAGAGATCATGGCAATGACATCAGACACCATAGCAATCATGTCCAAAATCTTCATTCACCAATTCGCCTGGCGTTGGGTCACCCGCTTTCGGCATCTTACAATGCAGCACGGTGACATGGCTGGTACAGTTGAAACACACCCCTTGGAACTTTGTTTCACAATTGCAGCTTTAGGGGCGCAAGGTACTCAGAATTCCCTTTGCCCTTTTGTCATTCTTTCCTTTGCGTTGCCTTTAGCTTTGACATTGGACTTTGAAGATGACGAAACAGCTCAACCGTGATTTGCCTTTAGGAATCGGCGTATACATGGTTTCTGAGCCAGCTGTTGTCCTATTCAATACGAAGATGAACAACCAATTTTCAACACTCATCTCTTGGCTTATGCTTCAGGTAGGTTCTTGAATTCTACCCGCTTAGAGGTAACTTTTCACATATAGCAGCAAACTTGAAAAGTTTCACCTAAAGTCATTCCCTCAGCATGAATGCGTGTAGCGAAAGAACCTGCGATCTTGAACCTGACTTATCACATTCTTTGAATGTTTCCATGCTTAAAGGCTGAACACACTGTTGATTAGAGGATTGACCTTCTGCAGGGTTCCAGTTAGGGGTTTTCTTTAAGAACCGCGCAAGTTCAAAGTAGTCAGATAGAAAAACATCTTCTGGTGCCACCTCTTGAAATTCTCGGCCCATTGAACTTTCTGGTTCTCAGCATGTTAGAACGTGGTTAGTAGGGGCGCACCAGTTACGTTCACAGGAGTATTCACAGGAGGGTATTCGTGTTTGTCATCCGAAGATCAACACAAACAATTAACAAAAAATGTTTTAAACTGGTATCTACTGGGAACAAGATCTGATTCAACAAAACTCTAGCTTGGTTTTGATGGATCGAATAAATCAGCCTAAGAAACTCTATCTTGGTTTCGTTAAAACTGATAATAAACTGCTTAAAAAAAAAACGTTATAGATCTGTTAGACCAAATCTGTATGTAAAACCTGTTAAATCGAAACTGATTTCCAATGAAACTCAACAAGGTTCGACAGAAAACAATTTATAAAACTGTAAATTATTAATCCGATTTTTAACAAGTGATATAAATTCGGTGTTTAAACCGATCTGTTTTAAGACTGTGGAAAACGGTGTACACTTTATTTATGAAAATCAGATTATAATTACAATAAATAAACGACAGAAATAAATAAGAGACAGAATGGAGTAGAAAGAAGGAAGACAGACACTATTCACGTAATTTAATAAAAAGCAGTAAAGAGACGTGCACGGAGGATCGTGATGAACACGATTCCCTTAAAACAGATTCGTCGTCTGTTTCCCAGGGTACAACGTACGCAGCTGTTGTACAGCCGGACAAGACCACTTGCCTGAAAGATCACGGAAGCCTGAGCGTTTCTGATCGAAAAGATTGCTGGAACGTTTCTGTAATAGAGCTGCGTTTTTGAGTGTGTAAAAACCGAATGAGATGTGTTTAATATATATGCTAATCCTATCTTGGTCACCAAGAAAGATATCTGCCAAATAATAATCTGTTAAAATATTAAACACGGGTTTATTATCTTCCATTTATTTAAACCGATTCTATTAAACTTGTTTACAACGAACCCATTTTGGCCCGAAATCTGAACGCACCCGAAAGGCATCGTAGGTGTTGGAGTAAAATCAACAAATCATTTTGAAGGTTCATATCAAGATTTCTATATAAACACACTCCACTTCCTTTTCTAGGCGATGTGGGATGTGTTTTGTTTTCCAAATTGTGTTTCCGTGTCCCACTTTGGACCGCGATATCTCATTCATATTAACCCAGCGGACATACTTTAGCTCGTCATGGGCTCTCGTCGGGAGAACGAAAGCTATTAAGAAATATAAATATATATAACTTATACATATATTAAATAATGTCCAAAATTTGCAAAAACTCATTTTACAAAACTATTTTTCCAACAATCCCCACATGAATGGAAATCTCGAAAAACACACGAAAGTTTCTGTGAAATTTCCTGCGGTTAAGGCTTGCATAGGATAGGTAGGTGTAACCCTTTGAACCTTCCCTTGTGAGATGCACTTAGTCTCCAGATCCTCGAGTGACGCTGATGTCCTTGAACTCATCATCCATTTCACGTAGAGCGACTACACTTCACACAAGACTCTCCCCACACCTGCCAGTAAGTCCTCATACGTGTTCAAGTATGGTCATGAACACTAGCCCTGGTTCTGCAAGAGCTCTTAGGAATTGCGCCCCCACATTTCCTCAAGCGACCCCACTTCTCTCTCTCATAGGTGATTTCATCTTGAATCATTAAAAACATATGTTTTGTGATTTCATCTTGAATCATTATGCTTTATGATTTCATCCTCAATCATTAAAGCCATATGTTTAACCTCTCAACAAGTCACATTTGTTCTAGGAATGGACTAGGAAAATTACAATATTTAGTAACTCCCCCACATTGACGTGACTTCCCCCACATTTCTATGATTAGTTTGTCCTATTGAACCCAGATCTTGGGATCTCCAGTCAACTGGGTTAGGTTTTCCTTCATAGAAACTCATTCCTTAAAGGCTTTAGTCCCATTCCTCTGCGACTTACTTACTAACTCTCTGCTTAAGCCTTTTTGTAGCGGATCCACGATGTTATCCTTTGACTTAACATAGTCAATTGAGATAACTCCTGTTGAGAGTAGTTGTCGTGATCAATTATGTCGGACGACGGATATGTCTGGACTTTCCATTATACATTATGCTATGAGCTCGCCAATTGCCATCGACTATCACAATGTATACTAATGGCCGTTACCGGTTTAGGCCACCTTGGTATGTCCTCTACAATTGATCGAGCCATTCGCCTTTGTCCGCATTTATCTAACGCGATAAATTGATTCCATCATGGACTTAGCTATAGCTTGGAAGACTTCCAAGATATAGTTCCCCTCATAGTGTAAACACATATCCACTAGTCGATCTAGAATCCTTTATGTCGATATCCACGGATCATCGTGATCCTTCGCAAATAAAATGGATATCGATCATATGCGCAGTCCATAATCGCGATTTGTATCTCAAATAGTGAAGTATCCTAGTCATAGTGCACCAATGTGCATAGCTTGGGTTACTAGTATACCTACTTAGCCCTAACAAAGATATGCTAAGTCGCCTGTAATTGTCATTAAGTACATTAACATGCCAATAACTCTTGAATACTCTAATCATAAACACCTAAGCCTCTATTTTTAGATAGATGCCTGGTGTCAATTAGAGTTCTAGCTAATGGAATCCCCGCATGAGTATTAGAATTTTGTCCACATAATGTGCTTGACTTAACACAAGTCCACTTTGAGTTCGTATGATCTTTATTCCAAGGATCACATCAGCCAAAACCCATATCCTTCATGTCAAACTTTGATTTCAACATGTCTTTAGTAGATTTGATCATCTTGTCGCATCGCCAACAATAAGCATATCATCAACATATAAACACAAGATTACATATCCACTATTTGTGTCTTTGACATAAACACACTTGTCGCATTCATTAATTTTGAATCCACTCTCTAGCATGGCGTGATCAAATTTTTGATGCCATTGTTTGGGAGCTTGCTTTAAGCCATATAATGACTTAACAAGCCTACAAACTTGTTCTCTCTTATCCAGAGCCATGAAACCCTCAGGTTGATTCATGTAAATTTCTTCTTCTAAATCTCCGTTTAGAAATGCCGTTTTCACATCCATTTGGTGAACTTCCAAATTTCTTAATGCGGCAATAGCAAGTATCATCCTCGACGAGGTTATTCGCGTAAGCGGTAATATGTATCAAAATAATCAAGACCTTCTCGTTGTCTAAATCCTTTGATCTCCAATCTTGCTTTGTACTTGTCAATGGTGCCATCGCTTTCATCTTCTTCTCATCCATTTATAGCCTAGTGGTTTACAACCGGGAGGTAAATCCACGAGCTCCCAAGTATGGTTTTGTAAAATAGAATCTATTTCACTTTTAATGGCTTCTTTCCATTGAGGCCCTTCGAGGAAGTAACCTTCTCGTAGAAGAGGTTCGTTTTCAACCGTAAAAGAAACAAAATCGGGTCCAAAGCGATTTCTGTTCTTGCCCTTTTACTTCTTCTAGGTTCAACCTCTTCTTCCTCGTTTGATCTTCTCTCATCTGGAGATCATTATCATATCGTTGTCTCTTATCTTGGACAACTTCTTCATCTATTCTAGATGAACTTCCAGTTTCCTTTGTTAAACAAGGAAATATAGTTTCAAAGAATGAAGCATTCCTTGATTCCATTAATGTACCCTTTTGTATATCCGGATTTTTCGAATCATGTACTACGCGATAAAGCACTGCTATTCTTAGCATATCCGATGAATATACAATCCACGACATTTAGGTCCAATCTTTTGGGCCTTGGGAGTCCAGTATAGCTACCTTTGCTAGACACCCCACACTCGTAGTACCTGATATGATGGCTTTCTTCCCATCCATAATTCATAAGGGTCTCTTCTTTTTCCTTACGAGGTATCTTATTTAAAAGATAAGTAGCCGCTAAAATGGCTTCCCCACATGTCCCTTTTAGACCAACTTATCAACATGGCATTAACCATTTCTTTCAAGGTGCGGTTCTTCCTTTCGGCAATACTCTCATGAGGTGAATAGGGAGGAGGAACTCGTGTAATTCCATGTTTCGCATATAGGTCGCTGAATGGAGACACATATTCATCCCTCTATCACTTCTAACCTTGATTTTCTTACTAAGTTGATTCTCAACTTCGTTTTGTATAGAACAAACTTGTCTATAGCTTCATCTTTACTTTTCAGTAAGTAAACATAGCAATACTTTGTACAATCATCAATAAACGTGATAAAGTACTTATTGCCACCTTTTGTGGGTAGTGATTTCAAATCACATATGTCAATGTGTATCATATCAAGTGGTTTATTTTTCGTTCAACCGATTTAAAAGATGCTCTTGTAAGTTTGGCTTCAACACAAGTTTCACATTTATATTTTGAGTCAATATGGAAATTAGGTATGCAATTAAATTTAATCAACCGACGCATCGAATTAAAATTTACATGTCCAAGACGGCCATGCCACATATTCGAAGACTCAATCAAGTGCTGAATTCATATTATTGATATCTTTCTTAACAACCATTACATTGAGTTTAAACATACCATTCGGGCATATCCCTACCAACAACATACACTTGATTCTTAGAAAGAACAAACTTATCGGACTAAAAACAAGCATGAAAACCAAACTTGTTCAACTCAACTGACACAAAGATTTTGCGAATCTCTGGAACATACAAGACATTAGTCAACTTGAGCTCTTTCTCAGATGTCATCTTCAAGATTACATCTCCTTCACCCTTGATTTCAGCTAGCCAGAGTTGCCCATGTACAGTGATGAGTGTGTAAATACTAATCATTTTTTGTTAAATCTGAACTGCAAAACGTTTAAAATGCTCAGATCATCAAAATCTGAAAATATCTCAAAATTGCATTTTATATGTTTCAGATGCAAAATGTTTAAAATCGGATGAAAAATGAGCTAAGTTTGCATAATTGGCGCTTTCATTCCCCAAGTTTCAAAAGTTGTCGAAATAGTCCCTGAAAGCACTTATTTCAAAAGTAAAGTCACCAAAGGTCCTTTTAAAATCATAAGTTGTCAAAATTAGTCCTTTGGTGAAAATATCAAAAGTTTTGAGAAATTACAAGTTTAGTCCTTTGAGTTTCAAAATTGGCAAAATAGTCCTTGGAAGTTTGAAAATGTCTATTTTGGTCCTTGTACTATTGAAACTTGGCAAAAGTGACCCTTGAAACAACTTTGAGATATTAGCGTAATTGGTCCTTGATTTTCGAAATTACAAAACAAGTTCTTGTATTATAACCTAAACCTCTTGGACCTTGGACCTTGTCATAAACCATTTGGACCCCCGCCAAGCCATTGACCCCTTCCTTTTGAACCCCCTGTCCAATATAACTTCCCACCAAACCTTATCCCACATTTCTTTTTTCTTCTCCCACCTGCTCAACCTGCAACACCAGATATCCCATCCCCCCAGCTCACCTTTCACCCCCCTTATCACTCCACCTCTCCTAACAATCCAAATAGCATTTAATGCTGCTCCTTCCTAACACTCAAACCCCCACAGCTGTTAAAAACCACTTTCCCGCCAAATTTGATCAAACGGCCAAAAATGGCTCTAGTCATCCAATGGTTGATATTACAAGTGGGATGTGCTCAGAAACAAGTTGCAAGATCTTTTGCATATAAAAAGAAGAAAGAGGAGAAGAGAGGAGGGGAGTACTTAGTTTTTTAAATTTATGTATGTCGTTTTTTTCTTAAAATGTCTTAATTAGCTTTTAAATTTGTAATTTCAAGTTTTATGGTATTGAAACTAAGTTGTTTAGTCATTGTAATTCATTTTGAGCCTTAATTCAAAGTTTCACTTAAGATTCAAATTTTCAGTTTACTGTTGCAAATGTTAGTTTCAAACTCTTGAATTCAAGCTTCCAATGGCTTATTTTTAAGTGCAAACAAGTTTACTTAAGCTTACTATAGCTTTTTGTAAGCTTTGAATTAGTTCAACAATTTGTCTCACACCGGTCAACAAAAAGTCAACTGAAGAAAATTTGTTCAAGCAGTGTTGGATAAATGGTGACTGTGGTGTTGCAGAGCTTGGAAGGGGTTGGAATTGGCTTAGAATAGTAGTGTATGGTTATGGTTTAAGCTGCAACATAGGCTGGACAAGTTGTGAGTTTGATCTTATTTTCCATTTCACATTCAGTTTGCATAAGTGTTTGTATTGGAATCTGTAGTCATCAAGTATTTTAAACCTATCTACTTAGTTGTAATTAGGATAATTATAATCAGTGTAAGTGATAATATATACTAGATCAGTGGTTAGCCAGGTTAAAAGATAAAATCAGTTACTAAAGTAGTGTTTGGATCAAGGTGTATTTGAGCTTAAGCTCTTGTTTGTGTTTGAAATCTGTTCACTTAGTCTCAACTAGAACCACTTGATTCATTTTGGTCATCATATTGCCTCTGCAAACATCAATAGTCAAAATCATTATGAATCTCCTAATCCATAATCAAGGAGAATTTGTAAAACCAAAATCTTGTATTGTGTTTAGATATCATAGGTATAGCTTGCTTTAGTTTTATTCCATCATAATACATTAATATCAGTCCACAAATTGGCTTCAAATCTCACAAAAGTCAGATTATCAAATCTGTTAAAAAGTCAAAATAGTGAAAAATCAGTTTTGAGCCTAACTAAGATGATTTTTCTTGGATTCATTTCTGAGCCAAATCAAATGAAATTGTGGGTTTAAAAAATTCCACTGGTCTATTTTCTTAATCTCATTTTTATAGATTTTTTATGAATTTTTATAACCCAAAACTGCTTGTCAATATGGTGCTTCTGACACACCTGTGTATATTGAGTGTACAGGTTTTAAGTGGATTTTGCACAGAGCTCGGTTTAGCTAAAGGTCTGGTTTTGGTCTACAAGCACCTGGCGGGTCTAGATTAGGTTTCAACATTTGTTTTTAGTTTCAACTTATTTGAGTGCTTATTTTCGTGTCACAAAGTAGCCCCCAAATCTGTTTTTGGCACTTGCTCTCATAACACCAAATCTGTGTAGTTTACATTCCAGTGGTTTAAGCTAGTTAATATTAGTTGCATTTGGATACTTTTAGCTTATTATAGCTTCTGTGTTACTGTGGTGGTCTTTGGTTTTCATTTGCTTAATACAAGGTTTATTCTTTAAGCACTTGTGATTGCGTTCCATATTCTTGCACACAACCACCTTTTTATATATTTTTCTAGATTCTTAATATTATTTTAGACTTATCTTGAATTTTTCAGATTTTTCTAGGTCGTGGTATTTTTCTTGATTTAAAACAGTTTTAAGTCTTTTTAATTAGCTTTTATTGCAATTAATTCAGAAAAGTTTCAAAAAAATAATTTTTCATTTTCCTTAGGTTAAGATAAATATAAAAGTCAAAAAGTATTTTTCCAGATTTTTCATAGTTTAATTTGTAATTTTTAGTAATTTAATTAGTTTTAAATAGTTTTAATTCATAGAAAATAGATAAATAATCAGAAAAATATAAAAATAGTTTTGAAAATTCTCTTTAGTTATTTTAGATTTTTCCAAGTCATAATTTCATTTTTCTAGCTTTATTTCATATTTTCTTGTATTTTAGGCTATTATTTAATAGTTAAAAATAGTTTTTAATTAATAATAATTAGATAAATAGTTTTAAAAATAATTTTCTTTTTTTAAAATTTTTCTCTTATCATTAGGTTTGTAAAAATGTCATTTTTCTATTTTTAGGATTAATATTGTTTAAATTTCTCATTTTCCTTTGTACGTCACGTAGTTTTTAAGTTAAATTTTATAAAAAGAAAAATCAAAAACATCATTTTGCAAATAGTGATAGCGTTTATTTAATATATTTTATCTTTTTAATTCTCTTTAATTTGCATTTAAGCCCATGTAGTTTATATACTCTTTCTTTAGTATTAATCAATCACAATCCTTTTCCGTTCAAATTCTCTCGATCACTATTCGTTGGATTATTCTCGCATGTACCGTTGGGACTTAACGACTGGGAAACACTATACTCTCCTCGGACTTCATTGCATTTGTTTCTAGACTGTTTAAGTTTGTTACGGTTATTCATTCACAAGCTAGCTTGTGATAAAACTTGACCACGGGAGCGAATCAAATTTTGGCGCCGTCACGGGAGTCAGCTAATTAGCTTACGTCTAGCAGATTAGTGATTTGAATATTCACTCCTTGTTCATACCATCTATATATGTTTATATTTTCTTATAAAATCCAAAATCCAAAAACATTTTAAAATCAGTTTTCAACAAACACAAAAACCCAAAAAGATTTTTTTTTTTCTTTTTACACAAATGTTTTTCAAAAATACCAAAAATATTCCTCTTTACCCTCTTACCCTTTTTGATTCTTTATCCTTTACCCTCTATCCATTTGATTCTAACTTCTTCTATTCTCATGGAATCTCTCGACTACTTAATTTAATTGGAACAATTTGAAAAACTTCATACTTTATCACAAATGTCAAGAATTGTGTTGTTCGTGATGATCCATTAATTCTGCGTAGGGAAATGGAACGAGAAACCGGGGTGACAAAGGACCGTGTACTTCCCTCGATAATGGAAGTGCTAAATACGTCCAACCTACGGTTATCCAAAGATCTAACCCTCAATTGCTCCTAAGCCGTCTAAAATTGATCCTAAACTTTCACAATTTACGGTTAAAAGCAATCATGTAATTTAGACCGGTGACTAGCAAGAATGACTTGCCTAATTTTCACGTTTCTCAAGAACCTGAACCAGAGACCATAACGAAGTGGTGGAAATTGCTAGCTCTCAGAGCACACCACTTGTCCCACCTCCCGATTTTTCAAAATGTTCTTCGAGACTTGATAGTCATTCGGATCACCATGATGGTTTTGTTGATTCTTTGAATGAACCGATTCCTTCTCATAACTCTCACATGGAATCGTTTATTCCTTGTGTCGGTTGTGGTGAGCCTCTTTTTGGTTCACCATGTCATGGTGTACTTGTGTACGGGTGGTAATGATATTCGTAACGGGAGTTGTTTGTTTTGTGGTTCGAGGAATTCATTTGATTATGATCCTAATCCGAACTCATTTAACGAACCCTCAAATTTTTCAACTACCCACCACGCCCGACCTATCTTCATATAATCAACATAATCACTGTGAATTTTGTGGAGGTCCTCACCAAGGATTTGAGTGTCAATCCGGAAACACGTTTTCTAATGAAATTTTCCAGGTGATGCTCGAATTTTGTTATGACCAATATCCATATAATTGCCAATCAGGCTCAACAGTTTCGCTGTGAGAATTGTGGAGGTCCTCACGATAATTTTCAATGTCAACCATGGAATCAAAATTACTATACTTCCGGTTTTGACAATTTCCAACCTCCACACAGACCATACGGTTCAAACTCCACTGAGCCGTTGCCTAAAGAAATTTCCAAGATTTTGAAAACCGCAATGAACACTTGATGATATAATGCAAAACTTTAAGAATCAAGTGAGTGGTGAGAAAACCATAGGAGAATTGCTAGCCAAGAACGAGAGGCTCGAAATCTAGGGAAGAATTATTAGTCCTGTAGCATGCTCTAAGGCATTCCCAATTTCTTAAGGCAGCTCTATATGATGATGACGAGGAGAGTTTTTTATCCTTTTAAGAATATTATTTCTCAACTCCCTGGCAGTTGATATCCCAAAGTTGAGATTCCATCTCAAACAATCTGCTATCACACCGGCTCCTACTCACTCTCTGAACATGGGACGAGCGTCTTGACACTTCCTGTTCTGAAAAGGAATCGGACGAAGTCATAAAGTCTAGTGTTAACCTTGTCCCAATCCCGAGTAGACAGGGAACCTCCATCATATGTGTGATTCTTCTTCCCATCTTGAGTGTTCAAAAGATCATTTTGAGACTTTCTCCAATTGTAGCGAAGATTGTGCATCATATGGATACATCGAGTATTTTGAGGCATCACTTCCACAACTGGATGTCGAATCTTGAGGAGTTTCACCGATGAACTCACTACATCAATCCACTTTCATCGAAAAGTAATGATAGTCTTGATTTCAAAGCCGACTGGGAGAGACCGAAGTCTCCTTGATAATGATCGTTCACTCACTTCTTATCCTACCAGTCCAATAGAGAATGTTGATCACTTTGTTCCTGAAACATTCAAAGCTACTTTCACCATCCTCTATTTGAATTCGAATCTGAATTCACCTTGATTTTGACAATCCAATCTTTGACAAGGATAGTGATGAGTCCACAATGGAACAAGAGTTCACAAATTCACATCATGTGAATGATTCTCTTCATGAGGAGTTCGACGGTGAACTCACTCATATCATGACTCCGCCGGAGTATGATTGCTTGGATGGCAAAAATCATGATCGGGGAAAAGTTTCAATCATTAGAGTTTGTATTTCTATGACAAATTTTCCAACCCTACCTCCCGAGATGCTTTCCAAACCAAAGAGCTCAACCGATAAAATCCAAACGAGTGCAACCGCACTTGATCCTGAGGAAGAAGATCTTATCATGATCGTCATCATGATTTTCCTTCTTTCTTCACCACTGTGACTTCCTCTCTTCACTCGTTCGAGTGAGGACACTATCTTTGACCCGGCATTTTCATTTATTATTATTTGTAAGCCGATCTCTCAGATCTCATCTGTGGAACTTTCATACTTCAATGTTTTTACAAACATCTTGAATGAAAGTCCGATGGAGATTGTCTCTTCCACTTACTTCCCCATGAACAAATGAATGCGGGGATCGAGTCAAGCTAGCGACTCGGTAATCAAAAACAGAAGTTAAACATGGGTTTTCACCCGTGTGTACCACCCTAGTGTGGGGGAGTTGCCCCCCGTTGTTGTATATAAGTTTTCAAAAAAAAAAAAAAAAAAAAAAAATCTTTCAAAATAATGGCCGTAGTATTTCCCTTACGTTTCTAGCCGCATAACCGCCGGTACTTTGAATATTGAGGGCAATATTCATTTCTAAGTGTGTGGGGAATTCTCACAATTTTATCATGTAATTATACCTACCAATTCCCCCATTTTTGGCCAAAATTTTTTTTTTAAGTGTTTTTCACTTACTCATTACGTTATCAAGTCATGTCTAAAAAACAAAAGGATTGGCTAATCCTAGAGCAAACGGCTCTTGGTAAAGATATCTCAAATCCGTTGACGGCTTGCAATTTGCCCAAAATTGTATGGTATTCACCTCACCATATCCTTAAAAGTGAAGAGTTGGCTAGCCCGCAAGTTTATGGCTTGTGGTAAAGGCGGTGGAAAAACCATAATTGGTAATCGCTCACCAATATTGATAATTTATATAAGAGTTGGCTAGTCCAGAAGCAAACGGCTTCTGGTAAAGACAAATCAAACCGTTGGAAGCTGGTGGTTTGCTCAAAATCACATGGTTATCAATGTACCATAGTTCTTACTTGAACTGAAACATTTGGCTACTCCAGAAGTAATGGCTTTTGGTAAAGAGATTCAAATCCATTAATTTTCTCTATTGCTAGGGACTAATAATAGTTGGTGATGGGATGAATGTGTAAATACTCATCATTTTAAGCAATGAACCGCAAAACGTTTAAAATGCTCGAATGCATCAAAATATCGAAAATATCTCAAAATTGCATTTTTATATGTTTCTGGATGCAAAATGTTTAAAAATCGATGAAAAATGAGCTAAGTTTGCATAATGGCGCCGGTTCCCAAGTTTCAAAAAGTTGTCGAAATAGTCCCCGAGCACTTATTTCAAAGAAAAGTCACCAAAGTTCCTTTTAAAATCATAAGTTGTCAAAATTAGTCCTTTGGTGAAAAATATCAAAAGTTTTGAGAAATTACAAGTTTAGTCCTTTGAGTTTCAAAATTGGCAAAAATAGTCCTTAGAAATTTGAAAATGTCTACTTTGGTCCTTGTACTATTGAAACTTGGCAAAAGTGACCCTTGAAACAACTTTGAGATATTGGCAGAATTGGTCCTTGATTTTTCAGAAATTACAAAACAAGTCCTTGTATTATAACCTAAACCTCTTGGACCTTGGACCTTGTCATAAACCATTTGGACCCCCGCAAGCCAATTGACCCCTTCCTTTTTGAACCCTCGTCCAATATAACTGGTCAAACCTTATCCACATTTCCCTCCTTTTTCTTTCTCCCACCTGCCAACTCGAACACCTGATATCCCATCCCCCACACCTTTCACCCCCTTATCACTCCACCTCCTAACAATCCAAATAGCATTTAATGCTGCTCTTCCCAACACTCAACCCCACAAATTTAAAACCACTTTTCCGCCAATTTGATCAAACGGCCAAAAATGGCTCTAGTCATCCAATGGTTGATATTACAAGTGGGATGTGCTCAGAAACAAGTTGCAAGATCTGCATATAAAAGAAGAAAGAGAGAGAGAGGAGGGGAGTACTTAGTTTTTTAAATTTATGTATGTCGTTTTTTTCTTAAAATGTCTTAATTAGCTTTTAAATTTGTAATTTCAAGTTTTATGGTATTGAAACTAAGTTGTTTAGTCATTGTAATTCATTTTGAGCCTTAATTCAAAGTTTCACTTAAGATTCAAATTTTCAGTTCAAGGTAAATGTTAGTTTCAAACTCTTGAATTCAAGCTTCCAATAGCTTATTTTTAAGTGCAAACAAGTTTACTTAAGCTTACTATAGCTTTTGTAAGCTTGGAATTGATTTCAAGCAAATTTGTCACACGGTCAACAAAAGTCAACCGAAGAAAATTTGTTCAAGCATTGATGGAAATGGTAATGTGGTGTTGAGAATTGGAAGGGGTTGGAATTGGCTTAGAATAGTAGTGTATGGTTATGGTTTTAAGTTCTCTAAACATAGCGGACAAGTGTGAGTTTGATCTTATTTTCCATTTCACATTCAGTTTGCATAAGTGTTTGTATTGGAATCTGTAGTCATCAAGTATTTTAAACCTATCTACTTAGTTGTAATTAGGATAATTATAATCGCTGTAAGTGATAATATATACTAGATGGCCAAAGTTGGGTTATAAAATCGGGTTATAAAGTAGTGTTTGGATCAGTGGTGTATTTGAGCTTAAGCTCTTGTTTGTGTTTGAAATCTGTTCACTTAGTCTCAACTAGAACCACTTGATTCATTTTGGTCATCATATTGCCTCTGCAAACATCAATAGTCAAAATCATTATGAATCTCCTAATTGCATATAACTGTTGAGAATTTGTAAAACCAAAAATTGTATTGTGTTTAGATATCATAGGTATAGCTTGCTTTAGTTTTATTTCATCATAATACATTAATATCAGTCCACAAATTGGCTTCAAATCTCACAAAAGTCAGATTATCAAATCATAAAAGTCAAAATAGTGAAAATCAGTTTGAGCCTAACTAAGATGATTTTTCTTAGATTCATTTCTGAGCCAAATCAAATGAAATTGTGGGTTTAAAAACTTCCAATGGTCTATTTTCTTAATCTCAATTTTGTAGATTTTTATGAATTTTTATAAGACCCAAAACTTGTCAATATGGGTAAGTGCCTGTACACACTCATAGTGTATGAGATTGCAGGTTTTGTATTTACAGAGCTCATTTAGCTAGCCAAGGTCTGGTTTTTGGTCTACAAGCACCTGGACAGGTCTAGATTAGGTTCCAACATTTGGTTTTTAGTTTCAACTTATTTGAGTGCTTAGGTCACAAAGTAGCCCCCAAATCTTTGGGCTTGCTCTCATAACACCAATCTGGTAGTTTACATTCCAGTGGTTTGCTAATCATTAGTTGCATTTGGATACGGCTTATTATAGCTTCTGTGTTACTGTGGTGGTCTTGGTTTTCATTTGTTTAATACAAGTGCTTATTCTTAAGCACTTGTGATTGCAGTTCACATTCTTGCACACAACCACCTGTTTTTATATTTTTCCCAGATTTCACACATTATTTTAGACTTATCATGAATTTTTCAGATTTTTCTAGGTCAGTTTGGTATTTTTCTTGATTTAAAACAGTTTTAATTCTTTTTTAATTAGCTTTTATTGCAATTAATTCAGAAAAGTTTCAAAAAATAATTTTTCATTTTTCTTAGGTTAAGATAAATATAAAAAGTCAAAAAAGTATTTTTCCAGATTTTTCATAGTTTAATTTGTAATTTTTAGTAATTTAATTAGTTTTAAATAGTTTTTAATTCATAGAAAATAGATAAATAATCAGAAAAATATAAAAATAGTTTTGAAAATTCTCTTTAGTTATTTTAGATTTTTCCAAGTCATAATTTCATTTTTCTAGCTTTATTTCATATTTTCTTGTATTTTAGGCTATTATTTAATAGTTAAAATAGTTTTTAATTAATAATAATTAGATAAATAGTTATAAAAATAATTTTATTTTTTAAAATTTTCTTTATCATTAGGTTTGTAAAATGTCATTTTTCTATTTTAGGATTAATATTGTTTAAATTTCTCATTTCTTCTTGTACGTCACGTAAGTTTTAAGTTAAATTTATAAAAAGAAAAAAAAAATCAAAAACATCATTTTGCAAATAGTGATAGCGTTTATTTAATATATTTTATCTTTTTAATTCTCTTTAATTTTCATTTAAGCCCCTGTAGTTTATATACTCTTTCTTTAGTATTAATCAATCACAATCCTTTTCCGTTCAAATTCTCTCGATCACTATTCGTTGGATTATTCTCGCACAGCTCGTTGGGACTTAACGACCTGGGGAAACACTATACTCTCCTGGACTTCATTGCATTTGTTTCTAGACTGTTTTAAGTTTGTTACGGTTAGCCATTCACAAGTGGCTAGCTTGCGTGATAAAACTTGACCGTCTGGGAGCGAATCATACAGCTTCTCTCCACTATCAACCGCTCTGAAAGAGTGAAACATACTCTTATCAGCACACACATGACGGGTAGCCCCAGTATCCACCCACCATTCCCTGTTGTTTGAACCTACCAGGTTAACTTCAGAGATCATACAATGACATCACATATAGCAATCATGTCCACATCTTCATTCACCCGTATATTAGTTTCATGTGGAGTCACCGCTTCGGCAGCATCTACAGTTAGCAACACGGTGACCTGGCTGGTCACATTGAAACACACACCCCTTGAAACTTCGGGTTCACAATTGCAGCTTTAGGAGCAAGGTAATCAGATCTCCTTTGCCCTTCTTGTCATTTTTCCTTTTCCTTTGCCTTTAGCTTTGACATTGGACTTTGAAGATGACAAAACATGCTCAACCATATTTGCCTTTGCGTAATCAGCGATCACGTTTTCCTCGAGCCAGCCTTTGTTGTCCCGCTCAATACTAAGACGAACAACCAAGTCTTCAACACTCATTTCCTTTCGCTTATACTCGTGTAGTTCTTGAATTCTACCCTATTGAGGTAACTTTTCAATAATAGCAAAGAACTTGAAAAGTTTCACTCAAAGTCATTCCTCAAAGATGAATGTCGTGTAGCAAACCTCAGATTTGAACCCGACTCATCACATTCTTTGAATCATCCATCTTGTAATCCAAAAAACGAGCTACCACGAACTTCTTTGTACCAAAGATCCTCAGCTTTTGTACTTATGCCCAATGACTCCCTATAATTTTCGCGCCTTGGTCTTGCAAAGACACGTTGTACAAAAGAATCAACCAAACCATTCGGAATATAATTGTGACACAAAAAATCGAATGTTTCCATGCTTCCAATGCTGGGAATGTTCGTTGATAGAGGATTGACCTTCAGAGGTTCCACGTTAGTGGTTTTTCTTTAAGAACCGCCAGGTTCAAAGTAGTCGATAGAAAACATCTTCGCTGCCACCTCTTGAAATTCTCGCCCATTAAATTTCTCTTCTCAAAGATGATTAGAACCGGTTGTAACCGGCGCATCAGCCACGCTCTCACGAAGAGTAGTCATTCAGGAGGGTATTGGTGTTTTCATCCCTAAAATTCAAACACAAACAATCAAACAAGCCGTTGAAAGTTGGTATCTACTTGTACCGGACTGATTCAACAAAACTCTATCTTGGTTTCATGGATCAAGTAAATCGCTTATTTAGAAACTCAATCTTGGTTTCAAGATAAATCGATAAGATAACTACTAAAAAACGCTATAGTTCAACGCCAAATCAGATGTAAAAATCGTTTAAAAGAAACTGATTTCGCTAAAACTCAACAAGGTTTCAACAGTAAAACAGCTTATAAAAACTCGTTAATTATTAATCCGATTTTATAACAAAGTGTTCTAAATTCAAACTATAACTGCTTTAAGACTGTAAACGGTGTACAATTTTATTAATAAAATCGTAATACTATGACAATATATAAATTTAATGTAAAAGAAAACAAAGAAATGTACGTGGGTAGCTGTAATACGCAGACACTATAAAACAAGAATAAACTAAAGCAAAGAAAACACTTGTACGAGGCTCAGATAAATACGATTCCCTTAAAACGTATTCGGCCTCCCGCTTCCCGTGGTATAACGACACAAATAAGCAATACCGACCCACATCACTTGCCAGAAAATTCACCGGTTCTGAAAGTGTTACCGATCGGGCATACCGGAAGTATTCAAGATTGAGCCGCTTTTTCGTATATAAAACCTAATGAGATGTGTTTAATATATAGGCTAAACCTATCTTGGTCACCAAGAAAATATATTCTACAGATATACATAATGATAATGCTAAATCTGTTAATTATTAAACACGTTTCAATATCTTCTATTTATTTAAACTGATTGCCTAACTTGTTTACAAAGTTTAAATTAGTTCCAAAATAAATAGACACAACTGAAATAATGATACCAAATCAGAAGAAAGAAATCTGAAATAATGATACCAAAATCTGCAAATAAAAAGATATACAGGCGCGAGATTTCGAGTCAAGATTCAAGGTCCGCAGTCGCGACGCAAGCTCGCATGAGTTCGTAAGCTTCGAACCCATTTCGCCCGAAATCACGAAATCGTGACCCCTACAAGACGAGGGTGTTGGAGTAAAACCAACAAATCATTTTGAAGGTTCATATCAAGATTTCTATAGAACACACCCCACTTCCTTTCTAGGTGGGATGTGTTTGTTTTCAAATTATGTTTCACGCCCCACTTTGGAGACCGATATCTCATTCATATTAACTCCCATTTTGGACATACTTTAGCCTCAAGCTTGAAGCTCGCCGTAGGAGAACGCAAAGCTATCAAGAAATATAAATATGTATAACATATACATATATTAAATAATGTCCAAAATTTGCAAAAACTCATTTTACAAAACTATTTTTCCAACAAACTCAAAAAGGACAACATCATAAATTATTCGGGCACAATATCGGAAATCATAGTTAAAAAAAAGACATATTTTACCAAGACAAACCTATATTATCCATTTTTTGAAAAAGAACCCAAGCGAACCCCAAAGCTCAAGCGCCTAAATAACCATACGCGCCTATATATTTTGTGTTTTGAGATTTTAGGTTTCTAGCATTTACTTTACTTTACTTCCATGTCTTTCCCTTTATCTTCCTATGTTTATCTTCTTTTTCACATAAACTTATGCACAGAGGTGCACAAATCTAAAATGCATCGAGACACACAAGCTTATGCATCAAGCGCATAGGCATTTAATTTGTTTTTGGCATATGCATCAGGCAGCTCATGCGCACACCATAAACATCATACACCTACGTAATAGTTGTGGATGTGATGTCCGAAATTCAACCAGTGGACTTAACATATAAGGTCGAGGGAGGTTGTTGCCCCTCCAAAATTTTTGACCCTATGAACATTTTATATCCTTTTATTTCTAATTTTAGTCATTTTTAATACAAAAATTATAGTGTATGATATCGCCCCTTTAAATTAAATACTTTACAAGTTGGCCTTTCTAACAAAAATGTTCAAGTTCCATTTCTTAATCTAACATATGATTGTGAAAAGTTCATTTTGGTAAAATAGATATATGTGGTTCGTTTTGATAATCTAATATAATAAAGTGTCAATTAAAATAAAATCTCTAAAAACAAAGAAAAGAAAGCATTTTGATGAGGTATGTCCTCCTCCGGATATTGCAGATGAGACAATCACAATTAACTCTAAATGATTCTAAGACTAAACCACTCCTCTGGAACAACCGATGGAATAGATGGGTGATGAAGGCTACCTCATGTCCAAAGGCAATGATGATGGAGCATTGTTCACTCGAGGTAAAACAAATGCCCGAGAAAGCAAGATCCGCCAAAGAAAGCAATGTCTCGCCAGAGGCATTCTTCTGCCGTGAGAGCAATGTCTCGTCAGAAAGCAAGGTCTCGCTCAGAGAAATGTCCTGCCAGAGGCATTGTTCAAGCCAGAGAGCAATGTCTACTCGGGAGTAATGTCTCAAGAGAGCAAGATCTCGCCAGTAGCAAGGTCTACTGGGAGGCATTATTCCGCTAGAGAGCAATGTTCGCCGTGGAGCAATACCGCCAGGAGCAATGTCTCCGCCAGAGGTAAGAACATTTGTGACAACTGGCAAATTAGGGAGTCTATTTTAGGTAACCGCATTAAGTTAAACTAAACCGAGCTTTTGCCTTTATCACTATTTTTATCGACCACGACTTGATTTGACATCGGTTATTGGTTTTTATGATTTATTTTGTTATTGAATGAGTTATCATGTGAGTTTTAACTCTTTTTGATAGGCATTATTCGATTCGGCACAATAAAAGCCTAAAACAAGAAATAACGTAACTTTTAGACCGTAATCCGAAAATTGGCAAATAAATAGTCAAAACTCGTGGAAAAACATAAATAAACATAATTGAAAGTTGAATGAATGTCGTGGGACACTCATAGGACAATATATGATTCGAATGGGTAAACCGGATAGTTTACAAAAAATTACTTAACTCGACCCCTC
This sequence comes from Chrysanthemum makinoi, assembly GCA_910596185.1. NCBI lineage: Eukaryota > Viridiplantae > Streptophyta > Magnoliopsida > Asterales > Asteraceae > Chrysanthemum > Chrysanthemum makinoi. The sequence continues at coordinate 97,140,725 of OU343222.1, forward strand.
AATTTCTACATATCCTCCTTTTTATTTATTTTGAGGTCCCTCCTTCCCAACTATAAATAACCCTCTCATACCTCATAACTCTCTTTTATTCTCTAAAACACACACACCCCCTTCTCTCTCACTACTTTCTCTCTCTACAAACTCTAACCCTAAAATAAAACCCTAGCCCTTTTTATAAAATCCGCCACTTTCGCCATTTTTCTACCAAATTCCACGAAAGTGAACATACACCTCCATCACCATTTTGTAGATCTCTCTTTCTCTTTCCATCCATATAAAATCTCTCACAAAGCCTAAATAACACCTCCAAATCTTACAAATGTCGATTCATGATTCTAGGGTTTTCATTAAATCTTGTAGATCGGGTTGTAAAACGGTAAATGGAACATGGTCAAGCTTGTTTGCTACATTAAAGCCTCAGATGGCTTCTTTTTGGCTCGACCATGGTGGGTTTTGGGTGAAATATGGGATTAAAACTAATTTACAACTAATAAAACATGTAGCTAGTGATTTGGTATCATGTGGTGTATCATATTATTGGGTTTTTGCATTTTAGGTTTAGTTTCATGAAATGGGTCTAGATTAGTTATGGGTTTGATGTTATGATGATGATTGGTGTTGATGATTTGGTTTGCCAGTTTACCTGGGGAGTGTTCGGTTGTGTGAGATACGAGCCACCAAGACCCACGATGGTCATGGTTTGGGGTATGCAACCCTAAGGACCAAGGGTCCCGCGGGTTTGTGGTAGCTTGTTGGTTGATATTGTTGGTGTTTCGATGACGCGTGAGCCAAAAGCTTCTAGCTTGTTTGGTTCACGCGGCTTAATCATGACCGGTCATGACCATTAGGTCATAACATTGGTTCGGGTATATTTGGTTGGTTGATTGGTCGAGATTGAATTGGGTTGATTTGAGACGAATTATGCGTTATTATGACTTTTATTTGGACTTATTATATAAATTGTCAACTTTGAGCAACGCCGTTGTTACTTTGACTTTTAGTCAATAGTTGACCCGAACAACGCCGTAACATGGACTTTAGTATATTTTGGACTTTAGATTGATTAAAAGCCATAAGTCATGACTGTAAGCTTGTGGACTCAAACTAATAACGATTTGGAAACTAATAATGAAATTGACGAATGTATATAAAAGGGTTAATAAAACTGTGAAACATAAATAATAAAAGGCTTTTTATACCAAAATCATCGATAACAAGACTTGTCTTGTTATTTACTATTTTAAATGAGAATTAACAACTTAAAATGGAAAGGTTTTCTAATAAATAAGTATTTAATGTTTCGAAAGTTTATCAAATGTGTCATTTATGAGACATATATTTCAAGTATTTATTTGTTTATTGTGGTGCATGAGTTACGGATAACCTAACATTAATAAGTGTCATCCACGCTATGACGGACTTATTAGGTTGAGGAATCTAATAAGAGCATGAGTACGCTGGATAACAATATTATTAAAGGTGAATTATCCTTATGACTCATTAGGATGACCGGTTTATCTGATAATGTTTACAATTTAATAAATAATTGAGCGATCGAGTGACGAATTGATAAGGTTTACTATTTATTCAAACTTATTGGACTATGGAGCTTATCGCTGACGCTCTTGTGTTGTATTGAGTCACATATTGGTTGTTTGAGTGCATTCATGATATCATATTAAGTCGATACACCCACATGAGGATACCAAACACTAGGACTAAACGGTGAAACAAGACATTTTTGGAGATAAAGAAAAGGAATACATGGGGTGATAACGTTGATTTTGGGAAAAATATATATTAAAATTGGTTTACATTAATAGGTTGTGCCGAGCCGATAGTTTTCGTGCCGTGATTAACTGTATCTTACGCTAGTGTTTATTTGTGCGTTGCTTGCTTGAGCAGTTTCATAGCCCCACTTTTATCTATATTTTTAACTAAATGAGGTGAGAATCAAGCTATTATTTTTGGACCTTCTAAACTATTTTGATTTGCTTATGTGCTTGACTGATTAGATAGATATGTGGTAGTTGTTGCCTTAGTCTAGGGTAGCAATCCTAATTGCTATAGCACTTGCCTAGCTAAGTAGACTTCTACCTCCCTAGTCCAGTGAGAAATCGTTTCTACTTAATCGTAAGCCAAGGGTCGCTAGGCCCATTATGACGTCGGATATGATATTGGTATGTGATTGATGTGTATCTATCTTAAGTCTCGCATAGCAAATTATCCTATAGGTCCACTATTTTAAACTTGAATTATCCTTAGCGGAGGCCTTCTACAACGCATCACTTAACCTTTTCCAAAGCTAAATACCGAACTTTTCACCCAAGGAAACCACACCTACACAACGTCGCTTCTACCCTTTATGCGGTGCTAGGCTAACCACCGTTCTTTTTCACACCAAGCGAACCACACCTACACAACGTCGCCTACCCTTTTATAAGGTACTGGGCTAAGTACCTAGTTCTTTCACTCCAAGGTGAACTACACCTACACAACGTCGCCTACCCTTTATTAGGTACTAGGCTAAGCACCTAGTTCCATTGCAATTGAGGAACTACTACCCAACACTACACCAACGACTAATCCCAAAGGAGATCTACTCCTTTACAACATCATCAAGGATATCAATATCCTTGGATCTAATACTAGTCTATCTTGTACATCGAAACACACCATATTGAATGTACATCTATTGCACCTTTCACTAATGCCTTTGACTAGATCTTCAAGACACCCTTCACTAATGTCTTGTGTCTTGACTTCTAAGCACCTTTCACTAATGCTTCTAGTCTTGACTTCTAAGCAACTACCACAAGTGCTTATGATATGGACGATAGATACCTTTCACTAATATCTTTGTCTTGACACTTGAGACATCTTTCACTAATGTCTTCAACACTACACTTCTTATAAGAAAGAAAGGAATCATCAACAAGAAGACTTCAAGAGCTTGATGATGAGAGAAGCATGGCAACTCATGGACTCGAGCTTGTTCGAAAGGTGGTGATCTTGCCTTTAGAGGAACCAAGATCACACAAAAACAAAACTACAAATATAGATCTCTTTGATCTCGAGGTTGTGAGTTTTAACTCAGGGAGAAAGTGTTAGAAAGGGGAGAAATAATGAAGAAATGGCTCACTATTTATGTAAGAAAAATCTCATCGTTCCTGATCCCACGGATCCCTTCCATAGGATCCGCCTTAGCTGCTAAGCTAGGGATCCTGGACGCCCTTTACCCATGGGTATTTTGGTCATGGGTCATGGGTTGAACCATGGATCTTTAGCTAGATACAATGTATCTTTCAAGTGCAATGCACTTGGTCACTTGGGTATGGGTTGATCCATGGGTTATGGATATTATCCATGTATGATATAAGCATGATGTCATGCAATGGGTTATGGGTCAAGCTCCATGGGTCATGGGCTTTGGGTTGTACCCAACTACATTCAATGTATTTTCCCAATGGGTTGTGATACTTAAGTTTCTATCCATTTATATTACCCAATATACTACATACTAGTTATGTGTATATTTTACCCAAATATGTAAACACTAGTTGTTGTACATATGTATTACTAAATCATAAAATCACTTATACTTGTTTTAGTGTTTTATGTGAATATGTTAGAAATAGGGGTGAAAACGAGCCGAGCCGAGCTGAAGCTCGCTTAGGCCTGAAATCGGCTCGCTATATAAAAGCTCGAAAGCTCGAAAGCTCGCTTGAGCCTCACATTTTGAGCTCGAGTTCGTTAACACAAAGCTCACTCGCTAACACAAGGCTCGAGTCTCGTTAACACGTTATATCGTATAAAAATATATATACGTTATATTAGGTTCGCTAGGCTCACAGCTCAAACGAGCTTTTTGTATGGGCTACCGAAAGTCGATTATTAATGAGCCCAAACTTAGGCTCGAGCTCGGCTCGAAAGCTCGCTTACCGCTCGGGAAGCTTTTAGCGATCCGATCGAGCTTTTGCCGCTCGGCTCAAGTTCCACCCCTAGTTAGAAACTAATAGTTCAAACCATTTACGTATTTTATTTGTTTTGTTAAAATGATTTTACGTTTGTTATCGACAAAACATTAGAAGATCGTAAAATATAAACAAACGTTTTTACGGCTTATTTGTATTAACAATATCCCCCTTTTTGTTGATGACAAACCATAAAATTATTTTAAGGAAAAGCTAAAATTCATAAAAGTTTGAATTTGTAGTTTTACTTTCTTCTCCCCCTTTTTGTCGAAACAAATAGAGCTTCGAAGAATGCATACAGTTGTTTTAAGAAAAACATGTGAAAGAAATAAAGAGAGATAGAGAGCAAGTAACGGAAAGGATCTCGTCTTTACTCCCCCTTGACGAGTCCATCCTTATGTGGGCTGCCAAGAAAATGATACTAATCTGGTTTGTTTGCAAGTAAGTTTGCAAGAGATTTCGCCTAAATGATCATGTTCTCCCCTTGATGATTGCAATATTTGCAAAGGGATGTCACAAAATGTAAACCTAGTATTGCAAGTAATTTGCAATGTATTGCTTTGACATAAAGCTCCCCTAGCTTTAGGATGTCAAAGTCTTCATGTGTAAATTGAATAACTATAAAACAAATGTTAGAAAGCAAGTATAATTCACAATTTCCTGCAAATGTGGTCCAAGTTAGTAGTATAGTCAGTCTTCACGGATCCCACACTTGCTCCTAGTAGGGATCCGCTCTAGAAATTCTCAGGATCCATACGATGATTAATTTCAAAGAAAGGTGATATAACAAGTAATGTTATCACAAAAAAATGAGATATGAATACAATGTAATCATATGCTCAGAAAAATAACAAGTAGCATGTAATTTCATTTAATAAAACTAGAGTTATGATATACATGACCAAAAAAACAAAGAAAATAAGAAAATACATGACTAGGAATTTCTAAACCAACTATTGCTTGATGCTAGGACACCACTAAAATCTTCTAGCTCAAGTTTTGTTTTGGTTTGATCTCGTCGAAACGCTCGAGGAGATGATAGAACATGAAACGTTAGTCTTCTCGCATCATGTATCAAACTTTCAACATGTTGACAATGATAACAATCTTTGTCATGGCTAGGTAGTGTGGAAGAAATGAAATGGCTTGATTAAAGATGGTGAAGCCTGGAGAGCTTCAAACGATGGAGGGATTGGTGGAGGCGCATTTGAGAATGGCTCTACCAAGAATGATGGTGGTGGTAGAGAAGTGTCAACTTCCATATGGTCGGGTGGTTGACTTTGATGATTTCTCATAATCCAAATGGGATTATATGAAACTACGCGAAAAGGAAGTTGAGAGTGTTGACTCAACACTTGATTTTGTACCATTATTCCTCCTAATTAGGAGAATGTTGTCGCTGAAACGGATGAGACGCCTAGGAGGCAAATCCTCTAAATTGTAGAGGTGTGGTGATGATAGTGGAGATGTAAATGAAATAGCTCTAGGCACCAATGGTGATGGTTTAGTGGAGATGATATTGTTTGGCCTAGGAGGTATGGTGGTGTTTGGCATATAGTTTTATGGGTACTATCATTTTAGGAATTGGTTTGATTGGTTGAGGAAAGATCCTATCATTTGTTGGTTTGACCGAGATGATTTGTTGAAGAAATTCGTCGTATAACACTAGTTTTTCTTTGGGTGGTTCTTTGGTAGATAAGTTACTACTTGGGGTTTTTCTCATGATGAAATGATTTCAAGAGGTTTGTAACTAAAATGTCAAAGTTAGGATGAAGGTGATGACTATGGATGTCCTAACAAAGTGGTTTATAAACCAAGAGATTTTGCAAGTGCATTTAAGCCTTAAGCCACTAGGATTCATTGGAATGTGATGATTAACATGCACAAGAGTCAACTTCAAGTCAGATCGATCTAGAACTCATTTAAGATAAGATGGAGTGTTTGAGTTAGAAAGATGAGTTGAAATGATTGTTTTAGCAAGATTTTGACATAAAATGTCATCCGATCCCACGGTTCCTCCTCGTAGGATCCATCTAGGCTAATCCTGGGATCCTTCTATATATGAAAAGTGGAAATGATGTTTCTAAGATCTAAATCATCTTGAGTGTTTCAGTCCTCCTAAGTGTCTTAAATGAAGGGGTGCTTAAGTACTTGAAGGTAATGAGTGATGTAGCTAATGATTGTCTTTTATGGAAGGATTTGGAACTTTCATGAGTACTAATGGATGAGCAAGGATGACACTAAAGATGAGAGTGTCAATTGAAGCTAAATGATCCTAGAGATCGTGACTTAGGATAATGTTTTGGAAAATATCCTAGAAGCTTTGAGATGGGAAACCTATAGTTTGATCAACTTTGATCAATTTTGAGGTAAGGATGATTTATGATCAATTTTGCCATAATTGAAATATTTCTAAGGCTAAATGTGAGGGATCAAGTGAAAATTGAAGCCGTGAAGTTTAAGAAATGAAGAGTAATGGATTAAAAATGAAACGATAGATCTACAAGCGTCTTAGAGTGTGGTCTAGGTGAGTTATGTGTGAGTAGGAAGGATCTACCTATCTTGATAAGGACTTAATTTGACTTAAGACACTATGTTTAGCTTAGTGTGAGATGTTCTAAGGATATGTTTGAAATATAATGCTTGCAATTGCATTTTCTCTGCTTGTCGATCCCACGGTTCCTAAGTGTAGGGATCCGTCTAGCACAAACTGGGATCCGCTCATCCGCCGCCAGAACCTTTACTAAAGGTATGCAATGATCTTGACAATGCATTATATCCCAAGGTTAGTTTAAAAGGAGTTCTAATACTAGGATATCAAATGTAAGATGTTTTATTTCATAAAAGAAATTGGATTACATTGATAAAGCACAAGTAGAAATGGATTGATCCTATTTTGAGATACTACTAGGTTCCTTGAGTGTTTTCGCTAGAAGGATCATTACGTGATTGATGAGTGTTGGTGGAATCAAGAATGAAGAAAGTCTTCATGAGAGATATGTTTAGCTTTTCCATCATCTTGTTCACAAGCACGCATAACGACTTTGAAATTGAGGATGGAAGTGCATAACGCTATGATGAGGCGGTCAAGAACATTCCATAAGGTGATGAGTTTATTCGAGCCTTGAAGATTTACAATACGCCTATGTAAGGCGAAGTAGGCGAGATTGTATGGTTGTTGTGTTAGCAAACAAGACAACATGTGAGCACAACAAGTGGGAAGGATTTATCGATTTCCCCTAAGACTCCAAACATTTTCACGTAGGATGAGTGCAAGAGGGTTGTACTCTTCTCGGATATCCCTTGTAAAGATAATGTTTGGATCGGAGTAATATGGTCGAGGTTTGCATATCATGCATTTAAATCTTCCTGGAGGGTATGTGTGAACAATATGGACTATTTTCTTCATGAAAGTTGAAGAGAGAATCAAGAGACCAATCTTCTATGAAGCACATTGTCCATGATTTGGAATCCGGAGGATGTGAGCAAAATGGCCAAGGGTTAAAGTAAACTTTTGGTTTTTGATATAAAACCAAAGAAATAGAGAGCGATCCTCGCTACTTAACGAAGTTCAACTTGACTAAGAATTCCATTATGAACCTTGGACATATCTTCTCGTTGATTTCAAGAAGACATTCTAGTCCAATGGCACCGGAATGAGGTATTGATACCTTATTCAATTGAGAGAGGTGTATAACACGCCCTTCGTGGAAGTGAACGGTTTTGAGATTATTGAACCCACTTACACATGATTGCCGTGTGTTGGGTTCAAGGGAGATGTTCCGAGTGTAGACGCTAGTGAGTGAAAAATCAAACTCATATTCATGCGTCATAGTTAAACCTATAGAAATGATGGGTTAATAAAAAGTGATGTTTGTGGTCAACCTATGATTATCTAACGTTTTTATTAGATTTTTATTAACAATGGTTTTTAATAAGAAAAACACTTGACTCACTCATGGTTTTGACATACTAGTGGAGTATTACTTTAAGAAGAAAAGTGGTTTTTAATTTGCATGAAAAACTGCTTTCCAAGAGGACGGATCCCACTGTTCCTTTTCAAAAGGATCCGCTAGTATAGCTTCCGGATCCGTAGATCTGTAATTACGTAAATGCATTTTATGAAAAGCAAAGGTTTTTAGATCTCATAGTTTTATACCAAGATATGTGTTTTAACCTACAATTTCTTTTATCATGCATACATGACTTTTAATGTATCACTTAAAGAAAGACATAAAACAAAGAAAAATGATAAACACATAATAGCCTAGATAACTAGATTATTAGTAATATTTCATTTCGATACTAAGAATGATACAAAGGATTGGGTATATAACCCCAATGTAGATTAACAACACAAAGTAAATGTCTCAGTATGTGAACTTCATCATAGGGAACACAAGTGCTGTGAGTGTTAAGACGACACGAAGGTTAGCTGATGTAAACCATGTTGAAGACGATTCTTCTTGGTTTTGGTTTAGATGAAGTGGAGAGGAGGACTAAGTTTTGAATGAGAGGGAATTTTGAAATTGGAAAATTTGAAAAAGTGAGGGTTTTATAAAGGCCGAAAGTGGATGATTTAAAGGAATGTGAGGAATTTTGATATTTGTGTTTTGTTTTATTATAGGATTTAAAAGAAATAAAACATAAGTTTTATATACCACCAAAAAAAAAAAAAATTAACACGATGGAGAAAAAGGCTTCCTAATGAAGCTTCATGTAATAAATGTATAAGCACAAAAGATAATCATATAAATACCTAAATAGGCATACTTAATTATCAAGCAAAATAAAAAGAAAGTCATACCTCTAGCGCACTTAGGAATGTTCCTACAAATGACACAATAGATGTCACTTAGACGCATTCGCCCTTTATGCTTAAGATACCTTCTTAAGGAAGGTATTCTTGTTACCAAGCGATTCCTATAAATTTCAGGGGTATGAGCTTTGACTAATCAACATGACAAAGAAGATTAGTGCAATTAAATGAACCAAGTAAATAAAAAAAATGTTGTTATCAAATCAACATCCAAACATATAGTTTTAAAAAGACATGGTGTTTATTTTATGAAAAACCTTCTTTGTAGTTTTCAATTAACCATGGATCGTATCAAGTTTTTAAAGTACAATATACTTCAAGAAACTTGGTAACGAAGCTCACGCCAATTGTGGAAAACTAGAAGGGGGGGGGTTGAATAGTTTTGCCAATTAAAACTTCCTTTAATCTATTTAGATCGACTTATGTCAATCTATTCGATGTGTGTGTTGATGTTGATAAACAAGCATATAAAGGTAAGTAATGAAAAGATAAGAGTAAGAAGCACAAAACCACAACGTGAGTATTTATAGTGGTTCGACTACAAGGACACCTTCCTTGCTACCCTACTCCACCGAGTCACCTACTCGAGTTCAGAACACTACACCAATCTCCTTATGGCGAGAAGCCTTCACAACGCCGCTTAACCTTTTTCCTATACAAAGCTAAATACCGAGTTCTTTTCACACCAAGGCGAACCACACCTAACACAACATCGCCTACCCTTTATGCGGTGCTAGGATAACCACCAGGTTCTTTCACACCAAGGTGAACCACACCTACACAATGTCGCCTACCCTTTATAAGGTACTAGGTTAAGTACCTAGTTCTTTCACTCCAAGGTGAACTACACCTACACAACGTCGCCTACCCTTTATTAGGTACTAGGCTAAGCACCTAGTTCCATTGAAATGGAGGAACTACTACCCAACACTACACCAACGACTAATCCCAAAGGAAATCTACTCCTTTACAACATCATCAAGGATATCAATATCCTTGGATCTAATACTAGTCTATCTTGTACATCGAAACACACCATATCGAATGTACATCTAAGGCACCTTTCACTAATGCCTTTGACTAGATCTTCAAGACACCCTTCACTAATGTCTTTGTGGAAAACTAGAAGGGGGGGTTGAATAGTTTTACCAATTTAAAACTTCCTTTTAAATATTTAGATCGACTTATGTCAATCTATTTGATTGTTTATGTTGGACGTTGATAGATAGATATATAAACGCGTAATGAAATATAAAGAGTAAGAAACACATCACCACCTATTAATAAGTTATTTATAGTGGTTAGGCTACAAGGACACCTTCCTTGCCCTACTCCACTCCCCGAGTCACCTACTCGAGAGTTCGTAAGCACTACACCAACTCCTTGTGGCGGAGAAGCCTTCACAACGTCGCTTAACCTTTTTCAAGTACAAAGCTAAATACCGAGTTCTTTCACACCAAGGCGAACCACACCTAACTCAACGTCGCCTACCCTTTATACGGTGCTAGGCTAACCACCGAGTTCTTTCACACCTTAGGAGAACTAATCCTTCACAATGTCGCCTACCCTTTATTAGGTACTAGGCTAAGCACCTAGTTCCATTACTATGGAGCAACTACTACCCTTCACGACATTACCTATTCCTAATCTCAAGAGATCTTCTCCTTGCTACAACACCATCAAGGATATCACCATCCTTGTAAATAAACAAATACTTATATGTATAACGATGCACCTCATCGATTATACTCACCTCCAGGCATTCTTCCCAAAAGCCACTTGATTTGATTCTTAGGCATCCTTCACTAATGCCTTTGACACAACGCTTGCCACCCTTCACTAATGCCTTCGCCTTTGACACCTTTAGCATCCTTCACTAATGCTTTGACACTGATGATGAGCACCTTTCACTAATGCTTTCATCTTGACACTTTTGGCATTCTTCACTAATGCCTTCAACCCATCATCTATGGAGAAAGGAAGAACTATCAACAAGAGAACCTTAGTTGTCTTGATGATGATGAAGCATGGCAACTCATGGACTTGAGCCAGACGTCTTCAAGAAGTGGTGATCTCTCCTTCAAGAGGAACCTAGAAGATCACACAAAAACAAAAGACAAACTACATAGATCACTTAGATCCGAGGTTAGAAGGTTAGAATACTTTGGGAAAGTATGTGTGTAAAGTGATATATAAAGGAGAAATGGCTCTCATTTATAGAGGAAATTCTCTTCTGCCCTCGATCCCACGGATCCCTACCACAAGGGATCCTACTAGCACAAAGTTAGGGATCCGTGGTCCGCTCCTCTTTGCCCATAGGTAATTTTGGTTATGGGTCATGGGTTATGGGTTGATCCATGGTTTTCTTTCTAGATTCAATGAACTTGTTGTGGTATATATAAAACCATGGGTTGTGGGTCAAAACCATTTGCAAGTATTTACCCATTTAGTATATACTTGTATTTACCCATTTTAGCATATACTTAATTTTTACCCATTTTAGTATACTTAGTTTAAGTATATGTTTAACCCAATATGTAAACACTAGTTGTTGTACATATATGTATCTAAATCATAAAATCACTTAGGCTTGTTTTAGTGTTTTATGTGAAAACGTAAGTATGTTAGAAAACTATTAACTCAAACTATTTACGTATTTGTTTCGTTAAAATGATTTTACATTTGTTATCGACAAAACATTAGAAGATCGTGAAAATATAAATAAACGCTACGCTTATTTGTATTAACAATCTCCCCCTTTTGTTGATGACAAAACATAAAATTATTTTAAGGAAAAATCTAAAATTGTGATAAGTTTGAATTTGTAGTTTTACTTTTCTCCCCTTTCTAAAACAAAAGTGTTAAAAGAAACTAACATAATTTTTATAAGGAAAAAAAATGTAAAAATGTAAAAGAGAGCAAGTGACTCGAATGGTACTCGCCTTAACTCCCCTTGACGAAGTCCATCCCTTTGAAAGGCCAAAGACATAACGTAAGATAAATCCAATTGTGTTTGCAATCGAAGTTTGCAAATGGTTCGCCTAAGTGACGCAAAGCTGCTTCCCCTTGAATATTGCAATGTTGCAATGGGGTGTCATGAAGTGTAATCCAAATTGGATTAAGTTGCAAATGATTTTGCAATGTCGTTTGACACAAAGCTCCCCTTAGCTTTATGGTGTCAATATCTTCATGTGTATTTTGAATAACTACAAAACAAAGGTTAGAAAACAAGAGTATAGTGCATAATTTCCGCAAATGAGACCTGTTAGTAGAAATTTGTGCTTTCTCCGTACCACGGATCCCACCTGGTTCCTCTTCGAGGGATCCGCCTAGGCATTATGGAGGATCCGCTATCTGATGACAGCTTTTCAAAGAATGAGAATGTTCCATTCAATGCTAATGAAGATGTGAAATAACAAGCACAATGCACTAAATATAGCATATGGATATTCATTCAATAAAACAAGAGATACACAACCAAATCTCTAAAACTAAGAGAATGAACTAGCCAAACAAGTGCTACTAATGGTAATGAGTTACCCCAAACTTTAGATTCATCTAAAAGCTTTAATGACGATAAATGATGAGATGAGTTTTCCTAAACATTCTCGCTTGAGCTTGTAGTTCATTTATCAATCTATCTAGTTCATGTTTCAATCTTTCAACATGTTTACAATGATCGCACTCCTTGTCATGGTTTTGAGTTTCCAAGTGGAGGTTCAAGTGAAGTGGGTTGAGGATCTTCAAGTGATTGTGAGGTGGCTCTAGGCACTAATGAAATAGGTTGAGTTGTGGAGGGTATAGTAGAATTATGTGATGAAACTGAAGGGAACACTCTTCGGGGAATTAGTTTGATTGGTTTTTTAGTGTGGAGAAATCCTAGCTTTGTGGACTAACCTAAGATGATTCGGTTGAGGAAACTTCGTGTATGATTCTAGCAAGTTTCTTGGGTGGTTCTTGAGGGGATGAGTTAGCACTAGGAGCCTTAGTCATAGTGATGATGGTGCTAGTAAGAACTCCTTTAGTTGTTGATTTTGAGATGTGATTTGAGATTGGTAACTTAATCCTAAGGTTGTTTGTTTTCTAAAGGGTAATTTGAATTAGGAAATTAAATTTTTGGCCACTTAGAGGGCTAAGCATGCTTGGGGTTTTGATCGCTGGCTAGGAGGATAATTAATGAATGCTAAGGGTGGTTGGAGACCCAAAATGTGACTTGAATTCAAATATGGAGTCGGGTTTATGTTTTCACATCTATTTCGATCCCACGGATCCTTCTCGCCAGGGATCCTGCCTGGGTTATAGACCCAGATCCATACATCGCATTGCGTTTTAGGTGGTCATTAAGCTTTGTAAGGTTTATCATCAATGGATTTCGAGGTTTTGACTTAATTTTGAAGTCTTTAGTTGTTGGATATCTCAAATCCTTAACCATAACAAGTAATGGTGCTTAATGATGGTTTTGTCAAGGAACATTGACTTTGGGTAGTCTAACCATATGTTTGATAAGGATTCATTTTAATTTGTCGTGGAGAAATGATGATACCAAGTCCTAAAAGTCCGATGATGTCCTAGGATAAATTTACTAAAATTTATAAAATAAAAAAGAAATGAAAAACTAGTTTTTGGTCCTAAAAGATGATTGAGGTCAATTTACTAAAATTGACGGGTATACCAAACTAAGTGCTATAAAATGTGATGGATAATGTGTGAGTGTTGGAGCGGAATTATGGTGAGTTTTGACTAGTTGATAAATCAAAAAGATATATTGAAAAAGTATCCTAGATAAGCCATGGATGAGAGTAATGATGCGTGCCAAACAGTCAAGCTAAATCACACAAGCCCGCCACTTGTGAATGGCGGACCGTGAACCAAATTTTAAAACTGCTAACACTAATGCAATGAAGTCCCTCGAGAATATAGTGAATTCCTGTCGTTAAGTCCCACCTGAGACTCAATGGTGTGTCAAAACAAACTCAGACGATAGAATGATCACTAATGATAGTGACTTAAAGGATTAGGATGAATATTACACCACTGAAAAAAGGTTATAAATCAAAGTTTCAATACAAATTAAGAAAATTAAAAGATAAAGATATTAATAAACGCTATCACTATATTTAAAGTGATGAACGCTTAAAACCTAAGACTTACGCTTAAATTAAAAACTACGTTTAAACGCACAAAAAAAACGTGAAAATAAAGAAGGAAAATACCTATGTATATAGAAAATACATTTTAACAATCCTAATTATATAAGAAAATTATTAGAAAAAGAAAATTATTTTTACAACTATTTATGTAATTATTATTAAATAAAAACTATTTTAAACTATTTAATAATACTCTAAAATAGAAGAAAATATGAAATAAGACTAGAAAAATAAGATTAAGACTTAGAAAAATCTAAAATATGATAAAACTAATTTTAAAACTGAAAATATATTTTTTAGACTTTTTATATATTTATTATTAATTTAAAACTATTTAAAACTAATTAAAATGCTAGAAAATACTATTTAAGCTAAGAAAAATATGGAAAAATACTTTTTTGGCTTTTTATATTTATCTTAACTTAATAAAAATGAAAACTTATTTTTTTGATACTTTTCTGAATTTTTTATATTAAATACTATTTAAAAAGACTTAAAAACTAATTTAAATTAAGAAAAATAGCAAAACACCTTAGAAAAATCTGAAAATTTCAGGAAAACTCTAAAATAATATTAGGAATATAAGAAAAATGGAAAAACAGGTGCTTAAGTGGAGAAATTAAGAACTGAAGACCAAGTGCTTATTGAAATAAGCACTTTGATAAGCAAATGATATCCAAAGGCTACCAAACTGATAAAGAAACTATAATAAGCTAAAGTAATCAAAATGCAATGAGAATCAACAAGTTCTAACCACTGGATTGCAAGCTTGATCAGATTTGATGAAATGAATTAAGGAGCTAAAGACAGATTCAAGGTGTCTACTATGAGCTTATGCATAAGCTTCAAAATAAGCTGAAAAGGACAACTACAAATTGGAACCTCTAGAGGACCTGGCTAAGTGTTTAAATACCAATTACCAGACCATGATGAGCCAAAGTGAGTCTTCGTGGCACCACCGCAAAACTTGGCCAAGTCCTCGTAAGTGATTCAATGTCTTCGCATGGCATTTAGGTCCGCTTTGACAAGCTTATTAAGAGCTTAAAGAAAATTTCCAAAAATCTGTAAAAATGACAAAAAGAAAGTAGACCAGCTGAAGTTTTCAAATCAACAAGTTTCATTGATTTAGGCTTAAAAATGAATCTAAGAAAAATCTTCTTAGATGGGCTCAAATCAAATTTTTCACTTTTGACTTTTGGAATGCAAACTGAATTGTTGACTTTGGTGAGATTTGATCTCAATTTAAGGAATGATTATGATATTAATGGTTGAAATGATACTATCACAAGCTATGTCTATGGAATTTGAACATAAAACAAGTTCTTTGATTTCTAAAAACACAACAGATAACTGTTGAGATGGATTTTGTTGTAAAGTTGACTTTGGTAAAAAGTGCACCAAATTAAGACTGATATAAGCTAGAATGAACCAACCAAGTATGAGACAACCAATACCAAGCAAAGAGCTAGCCTCTAATGCAGTTATTACAGTAATTCCAAACACTACTTTTGCTAACTGTTAAGCAACTAAAATGATAGAAACACTACACTAGCTTGTACCAATGATCACACTGAGCTTAATCATGTCTAATACAACTAAATAAACATATTAAAAGCAATAGTGACCACAGATACATATGCAAGCTAAAACTGCAAATAGACTTGAAACTTGAAAAGTGAGAAATTTACTCACATGTGCCCAACTGGTGTGCAGCTTAAAACCAAACCAAAGACTAACCTAACCTTTGCTATATCCACCCAATATAACCACTGCAACATCCATTTTCATTTCCCATTCCCATTTGAGCTTCATGTTGACTTTTATCGACCATGGAGCTAAGTTAATTGAAACTGAATAAAAGCTTATCAAAAGCCAAAGTAAGCTTAAATAAGCTTAATTGATTATAACAGGAGCTTATTAGAAGCTTGAATATAGAATTTGAAACTTGCAAACTTCCACAGTAACCAATAAACTGAAATTTGATTAAAGCTTAAAATTGATACTCAAAGCTCAATATAACAATGTTTTAACTTAAATATGATACAAACAAACTGAAATTACAACATTTGATTTTAACTAATACATTAATTTAAAAAACCGACATTAAAGGAAATTATAAAAAACTAGCTACTCTCTTTCTTGCTTCATTCCTCCCTTTTTATACTCCCACTTGTCTCTCTCACATATCTGAACATATCCCACCTACATTTTAGGCCCTTGGATCACTGGAATTAATCTTGGCCTTTCAATTTGTTTTTGGCGGGAAACAGATGTTAAGCAATTGTGGGTTGAGTGTGAAGAGGGGGGGTGCATTAAATGCACTTTGGATTGTGGTGTTTGGAGGGGGAACATGTGAAGGGATAAGGTGAGGAGGGGGGGTGATCGAAAGGTTGCAGGTGTTGTTCAGCAGAAGCGTTGGGGGTGGGCTAAGGCTTGGCACTTTTTTCTCGCTTGGGTTTGACTGTGTGGACTTGACCGAGCAGCTATTAAATATCAAGGGGTCCAAAACAGGGAAAGGGTCAAAAGGGTTTGTCGGGTCAGTCCAAAAGGGTCGCGGCGGTCCAAATTGGTTTCAAAGAATGGCTTTATAATAACAAGGACTGTTATGCCATTTTCTAAAATCAAGGACTAATCCACCGATTCAACAAAGTTACTCTCAAGGACCACATTAAACAAGTTTCAAAAGTACAGGACCAAATCCATTTTCCAATTTTCTGGGCTTATTTCGCCAAATTTCAAACTCGGGAGACCATTTTTGTAATTTTCTCAAACTTTTTGATATTTTTCACCAAAGGACTAAATTTGACAACTTATGATTTAAAAAGGACCTTTGGTGATTTTACTTTTGAAATTATGAGCTCGTGATTGTTTTTGACAACTTTTGAAATTGGGACTCAAACTCAATTTTGCAAATTTGATATGTTTTCATCCGATTTTGATATTTTTGCATTTAAAACACATAAAACACCGATTTGTGATATTTTGATCATTTTGATGTGTTTCAGTGTTTTCAGCTGATGATTTTCAGCTTATTTTGTACAAAAATGATGAGTATTTAGACACTCATCAGTAACGTTTTCAACTATTAGCGGAAGACTTAGTTGGCTCTAGTATCTTATGTTTGACTTGTTGGAGGTGATCTAATAGATTGTTTTGATGTACCTAAATCTGTATTGCATATCAGATACCACGGATCCCACGTGCCCTCCCTTCAGAGGATCCGTCTAGTACAAATGTCGATCCGCCATCGCAGATCGTAAGGCTTTCAAAGAAATGTGTAATTTTGCACTTCTTAGTAAATGCTCCTCCTAGTTGTTTCTATGGGAACTAAATTTACGAACACAACTACTATGATGTATGGCAAAGTAGAGATAGCTAGAATTCCTAGAATGAGTGACGACGACCATTCAAAGGGTCGTAAAATCTCATTTCCCAAGTACCCACGTTAGATTGTTTAGTGCCATGATAAGGCAATACCTACAAACTACAAGCATAATTTAAAATGTTTACAAACCATTGTTTGAAATTGTTCATCAAAAGTTTGATTCTTCAAACCTTACCTTTCTCCTCCTTATTCACTTCTTCACCCGTCCTCCACTCTTTATCAAACTATCTTCACTTCTTCTTCTTTAAGAAATTGGCGAAGCATTTGAAGATTCCCTTGGTTTGTTGCCATTCGGTGATTCATTAGGGATATTTGGCAATTGGTTGATGTAGTCCAAGGGGTCAAGATCGATATTTATGAGCTGGTTGCTACTACTCCCTTCACCTCCACATTCTCCTTGCCTTTCCCTTTCGTCTGAGGAGTCCGTGGGTGGGTGTGGTCTCTTGCCTTCCACCATAAACCTTGTTGTTCTACCTTCGGTCAATGGTACCATAACCTTATTGCAAAAGCTATGATCAAGGGATTGTGGAGAAGGGTCTAAAGCAAAGATGAATTTGGCGAGACGGATCGTTAAAAGCATCATGCACGGAAGCACCATCTTCTCCATGCTTCTAACACTTGCCATTCTTTTGACCATGTAGTAGGCAAGGTTGAATTGAGTATTGGTCACTAGGCAATAGATCATGAAGCTTAGACATGCTTTGGGGTGGTCCTTGTTCCCTACTAGGCACACCACATTTTCTCTTATCACATCCTCCCACTTCCTATACAATGCGTACATTTCCGAAAGCTCCATTTGAAAAGGATCCCTATGGATCACTTTTGACTTCCTTGTGACTCTTGATGGTGAGGCTCTTGGCATGAACACGTTGTCCCTCACCGTGGTTGCTTCCGGGATCAAATTGTAGTAAATATCATGATGATCAACCATTGTGTGTAGTTGTTCCAAAGACCATTCATTCGAGTACATACAAATGCCTTGATATGGAACTCCTATAATTCTTCCAAACTCTATAAGTGAAAGACTAAACTCGCACTCATTGATGGTGAATTCAATTGAGATGGACCCGTCATCATTTCTAATTATCCCCATTGTCTAGTAAAACTCAAGCACAAAGACCGGGCAAATTTGTTCGTTTATATCCAATAAACAATCAAACCCAATAGTTGCAAAAACTTCCCTTACGTCAGTATTTGAAAGAAATGATGGATCAACAACTCTACCTTCATGAAAGAGTCTCCTTTCGAGCAACTTAAAGGCCTTTCTATCGTCCGACCTTAGACCATTTTTCCTATGATACATGGGTATGTAGTGTATGTGTCTTGGTAGTCGTGTTGCTTGTTGCTAGGCATGATATTCCTAAACAATACAACCCCAACGTGGTGTTAATGGTGAATAGTAGCCTAGAGGGTTTGATCACAATTTTGCTCTCATCATCTTTGTTGAGTTCAAGACATGTGTTTAATTTGTATTAACAATGTTAATTCTTTGATTTAGATTATCTTAGAAAACAATGTGGTGACAAATTGTAATAAACCCATTTGAACCCAACTCTTAAAGATGAAGAAATTGTAATTCTAAGAATGAAGGAATTAAATTAACAATGTAGTGAAGATTATACTTACACAAGTGATTGTTAGACTTGAGAAGAATGATCAATTTGCTCCTATGAACAAGACTGGTTTTGTTCGTGAGTCTGAGGTGAGTATTATTGTGGAACATCCACAGGATCATTCTTGATCATATACCTCTCTTGTACGGATCCCGCGGATCCCTCTCATTTGGGATTCGCTAGTGTAAACCGAGGATCCTAAGATAACAACAAAAATCAGCTCAAACATTCCTTGATAACTAAGGTTTGGGAGTTCTAAAAGCCTAATGTTTTGGTGTTTAAGGTTCTAAAACTTGTGATTTGAAGTTTTTGAAGATTCAGTATTATTCCTATTAGACGAGGTTCCCTTTTTAAGAATTAGTCATAATTCTTGGGAAGTTTTTCAAACATTATAATAAAATCCCATTTTATTATAACATAAGAAGTTTCACATGGAAATTTATTGACATAGATGAAGTGTCAATAAATTCTTTGTGATGAATAATGATAATGGTTATCAAATAACCAAAATGTCATTATTACGAAATCGTAGTGTAGTTTCTACAAATAAGTCGAAGAAGACTATTTTTGATGATGACTTTAATATAGATAACTACTAAAACAATTACTAATAAATCATGCAACTAAGATTTCAATAATAAAATTAAAAGCAAGTGATTAGTAATCATACCTTGGCTAAATATTCTTTTTGCGAAAGGATATATTTAGATAAGTTCTTTATGCTCTTCTTGGTAACTCCAAATCTAAGTATGGATAATGCTTGGCTAAATATTCTTTTTGCGAAAAGAAATATTTAGATAAATTCTTTATGCTCTTCTTGGTAACTCCAAATCCAAGTATGGATAATGTTTAGGAAAAAAAATGTTAGAGCATTCTATCATTGTCCAACAATAAACAATATAGTGATTTTAAAATATGACGAAGATAATCCTTCTTTGTAGTTTTCAAACATACATGGATCGTATCAAGTTTTTAAAGTACAACATACTCTAAGAAACTTGGTAACGAAGCTCTGATGCCAATTGTGGAAAACTAGAAGAGGGGGTTGAATAGTTTTACCAATTTAAAACTTCCTTTTAAATATTTAGATCGACTTATGTCAATCTATTTGATTGTTTATGTTGGACGTTGATAGATAGATATATAAACGTGTAAT
The DNA here is from genome assembly GCA_910596185.1 of Chrysanthemum makinoi. Lineage (NCBI taxonomy): Eukaryota > Viridiplantae > Streptophyta > Magnoliopsida > Asterales > Asteraceae > Chrysanthemum > Chrysanthemum makinoi. The sequence continues at coordinate 97,160,822 of OU343222.1, forward strand.
GAAATATAAAGAGTAAGAAACACATCACTACGACACAAGTTATTTATAGTGGTTCGGCTACAAGGACACCTTCCTTGCTCTACTCCACTCCCCGAGTCACCTACTCGAGAGTTCGTAAGCACTACACCAACTCCTTGTGGCGGAGAAGCCTTCACAACTTCGCTTAACCTTTTTCCGGTACAAAGCTAAATGCCGAGTTCTTTCACACCAAGGCGAACCACACCTAACACAACGTCGCTTACCCTTTATACGGTGCTAGGCTAACCATCGAGTTCTTTCACACCTTAGGAGAACTAATCCTTCACAACGTCGCCTACCCTTTATTAGGTACTAGGCTAAGCACCTAGTTCCATTACTATGGAGGAACTACTACCCTTCACGACAAGACACCTAATCTCAAGGAGATCTTCTCCTTGTTACAACACCATCAAGGATATCACCATCCTTGTAAATAAACAAATACTTATATGTATAACGATGTACCTCATCGATTATACGACCTAGGCATTCTTCCCAAATGCAACTTGATTTGATTCTTAGGCATCCTTCACTAATGCCTTTGACACAACGCTTGGCACCCTTCACTAATGCCTTCGTCTTGACACCTTTAGCATCCTTCACTAATGCTTTGACACGGATGATGAGCACCTTTCACTAATGCTTTCATCTTGACACTTTTGGCATTCTTCACTAATGCCTTCAACCCATCATCTATGGAGAAAGGAAGAACTATCAACAAGAGAACCTTAGTTGTCTTGATGATGACGAAGCATGGCAACTCATGGACTTGAGCTTGCACGTCTTCAAGAAGTGGTGATCTCTCCTTTAAGAGGAACCTAGAAGATCACACAAAAACAAAAGACAAACTACATAGATCACTTAGATCTGAGGTTAGAAGGTTAGAATACTTTAGGGAAGTATGTGTGTAAAGTGATATATAGAAAGGGAGAAATGGCTCTCTATTTATAGAGGAAATTCTCTTCTGTTCCCGGATCCCACGGATCCCTACCACAAGGGATCCGCTAGCACAAAGCTAGGGATCCGTGGTCCGCTCCTCTTTGCCCATGGGTAATTTTGGTTATGGGTCCTGGGTTATGGGTTATGGGTTGATCCATGGTTTTCTTTCTAGATTCAATGAACTTGGTTAAGTGGTATATATAAAACCATAGGTTGTGGGTCAAAACCATTTGCTAGTATTTACCCATTTAGTATATACTTGTATTTACCCATTTTAGCATATACTTAGTTTTTACCCATTTTAGTATACTTAGTTTAAGTATATGTTTAACCCAATATGTAAACACTAGTTGTTGTACATATGTATCTAAATCATAAAATCACTTAGGCTTGTTTTAGTGTTTTATGTGAAAACGTAAGTGTGTTAGAAAACTATTAACTCAAACTATTTACGTACTCTATTGTTTTCATTAAAATGATTTTACATTTGTTATCGAGAAAACATTAGAAGATCGTAAAATATAAATAAACGTTTTTACGGCTTATTTGTATTAACAGTCTTGTGTCTTGACTTCTAAGCACCTTTCACTAATGCTTCTAGTCTTGACTTCTAAGCACCTACCACAAGTGCTTATGATATGGACGATAAATACCCATCACTAATATCTTCGTCTTGACACTTGAGACATTTTTCACTAATGTCTTCAACACTACACTTCTTATAAGAAAGAAAGGAATCATCAACAAGAAGACTTCAGTAGCCTTGATGATGAGGAAGCATGGCAACTCATGGACTTGAGCTTGCTCGACTTTAAAGGTGGTGATCTTGCCTTTAAGAGGAACCTAGAAGATCACACAAAAACAAAACTACAAACAAATATCTCTTAGATCTTAGGTTAGTGAGTTTTTAACTCAGGGAGAAAGTGTGTTAGAAAGGGGTGAGAAATAATAAAGAAATGGCTCACTATTTATAGAAGAAAAAACTCTACTGTTCCCCAGATCCCACGGATCCCTTCCACAAGGGATCCGTCTAGCGTTAAGCTAGGGATCCATGGGACGCTCCCTTTTACCCATGGGTATTTTGGTTATGGGTCATGGGTCATGGGTTGAACCATGGATCTTTAGCTAGATACAATGTATCTTTTGAGTGCAATGCACTTGGTCACTTGGGTATGGGTTGATCCATGGGTTACGGATATTATCCATGTATGATATAAGCATGATGTCATGCAATGGGTTATGGGTCAAGCTCCATGGGTCATGGGCTTTGGGTTGTACCCAACTACATTCAATGTATTTGCCCAATGGGTTGTGATACTTAAGTTTCTACCCATTTATATTACCCAATATACTACATACTAGTTATGTGTATATTTTACCCAAATATGTAAACACTAGTTGTTGTACATATGTATTACTAAATCATAAAATCACTTATACTTGTTTTAGTGTTTTATGTGAATATGCTAGAAACTAATAGTTCAAACCATTTACGTATTTTATTTGTTTTGTTAAAATGATTTTACGTTTGTTATCGACAAAACATTAGAAGATCGTAAAATATAAATAAACATTTTTACGGCTTATTTGTATTAACAATAATCAACTCTGATAATTTATGGGGACCTATTTTATTAAATCATGTTTGGGCCTAATATTTACATTTTGAGATTAATGTTTCGAATATTTAAATTTGGGATTGGTTTTGAATGATAAATGATTATCTTGTTTGCTATACTTGTGTGAGATACCAATCCAATTGTAACGCCCCGAAAACTTGATTAAGTCTTCCGATGTACCGAGATTTGGGGGGTGTTACAACATTGTCTCCATCGGAGCTTGTATAATGGAATCTGACATATGTGGTACGATGATGCACGAATAACACAAAAAGCTTGGTCCACAACTATCACTTTGAGCATAGAGACAACCTTGACCCCGAAGAACAAGCCTGATGCTCATCAACGCCTTATGTGCTGCCCCTAGAAGACAATTTAGCTTCGACAAGGGTTTTGTCATAAAGCTAATCTCATATATTATAAAAGGAATTGTTCACACACATGAACTGGGATCCTTTTCACACACACACACACACACACACACTCTGATACAAACTTCTCTCTACCCCAACTTCTCTTTACTTATCATTTATCACTCACTTATACTAAGTACTTACTCTCACGTTGGAGCTTGATCTCGGACTAAAAACCTTGGGCGAGCTAACGGTTTTCTCTCTTATTTCAGCCTACAAGGCGAAGAAGGTACCGCGGAGTCTCCTGAAGCTTAGGGTTGAAGAGCATCTACGAATATTTGCTCAAACATCAGCGTCATCCGTGGGACCCTTATACCAATCTACTAAATTCTAAGCAATGAACACTTGTATTAAGGATTCTCATCCGGAGGAAGGGAAAACTTGAACACCAAGATACAAGGGACTGGGAGGACTCCTCCAGGAAGGCCCTCCGTTCCTGTCGGACTAGTTCATGAAGTACCTTCTTTGGTATTCGTGAAGCAAAACATTAAGGTGTTAAGGACCATGGTCAAGGAACTTGACAATAGGGACAGAGAGAAAGCAAGTCCCCGAAGACTCGTGCGAAGATCATGAGGTGCTAGACCGGAGGAGTCTCAAGTTAGTCCATCTATGGAGGTCAGAGGGATACCCTCTGATGGATCAAGGTCATGTGAAGCGCCATTCACCCGATACACACTAGTTATATCCCACATATCAGTCGCAGATACTTGTAAATGCTTGAACTCTTTGTCTTTACGCGTTCTAAAATTTCCATGCGGAGTTAAAAAGCACATAAGTAGAGATGTTGGTAGTGCAATTGTTAATATTTCCTTAGCCTCTTTCCAATGATGCATATTACCATATCCGAAGTATAGATCCGGACCTCACACCCAAAACACACATTGTGCATGAAGGAGCACCGTGTTAGGCTTTCTAGGAGCATGTATAACGTACACCAATTGGCGAGATGATGTCATCTGATGGAATAGGAATGTCTCCTTCGGAGGAGTATCTCCTCCCGACCAGTCACTAGGCTTGACTTATACTATAAGCTTGCACCATCATATTGCAACGTGAGTCCCAGTCTAAATATAAATGCTCTTGTGAAAATGATTTACACATGGGTGGTCAAATACCCAAATTTAAGGGTATGATTCGTAAAGAGCTAGGATGCAAAGGCATGAGATTATACACTATGTACTTTGTACGCGATAGGCCTCTGAGCCAACGTCTCTTCGGAACCATCCTCTAGTCATTGACATGTGAATCTCTTATCTCACTATCTGGGAGAGAGCTCATTACTACCTATAGGAGCTTTATCACCTGGATGATAGAACCTTAACTTTAGGTTAATGTAGATAATTATGTATCAGATCCGGTGGAGTTATATTTCCTTACTCTCAAGAAAACTCTGACCCTCAACTCTATAACTTTCCCCCAGGTATAATTTTGGTTCATGACCAATAGCTCTAATCTCATGAGCATGCTCGATTACGAGTTCATCAAGAGCGATATGAGTAGATATGTTCTTCGGGTGGATTGAATGAGAGCTACGTGCTTCCTTCATCAGAGTAGTCATGCCACAACCAGAGGTATCAGAACCTTCTAGAAGAGGAGATAGAGGCTATTCGCTTATTTTCTGGGTTGGGATCTCCGATTATGCCCCGACTGAGGACTATTGCCTTTATGTCATAAATAATGGGAGGAAGCAGAGTCTCTGGAACAACTTGAGTTATGTGATCGAACTCATTATCACGAAACAATCAAATAATGTTGGATGGCTCGCTACCTCTGTACGAAAAGGGTAACTCTTACTAATATGTTCCCGATGGTGAAACTCTGCCAGTGGTGGTTAGGCTGAACAACCTTTGCTAATTGAATCTGCAGCAGAAGGCCTAGAACACCCACATTTCCTTTCGCGCGTATAGGCTATTGGATGAGTAGCTACATCGGTAGCGGAATGTACACACGTTATAACTACATTCATGAGTTGACAGTTAAGCAACTGAAAGGACTAAGGTCCAGGATACATCACGAGTAAGCAGTTCCCATGGAGGACTTGTGCCTCCGAGACTTGTAATAATAAAAACATATGGTTCAGTACTATACGGAAGGACACCTCCTAAACATCTTAAGGATGAACTACCTTGACTTAGTTTATGCACTTGTGATAATCCACATAAATGATTATCTAGAGTGATGATGCAATTTTTGATTGGGCTAAAACTCCAACTAGCCCTTAGCCTCCTCCGGAATGGTGGAACAACCCCTCCGAAGTGATGGTAAAATAATCAATGGAATAATTAGTAACTATCTCATAACCTCCTCTAGAGTAAAGGAATAATGTCACCTCCAGAGTGATGATATAAACTTTGGTTGGGTGAACCATCTGGTGAGCTTATGGTCTAATCCGGAGTAGAGGAATAATGTCACCTCCAGAGTGATGGTATAAACTCTGGTTGAGTGATCTATATGGTAAGCTCATGGTCTCCTCTAGAGTAGAGGAATAATGTTAACTCCAGAGTGATGGTATAAACTTTGGTTGAGTGATCTATCTGGTGAGCTCATGGTCTCCTCTAGAGTAGAGGAACAATGTCTCTTCCGGATTGATGATATAATCTTTGGTTGAACGACCTGTCTAGTCAGCTCATGCTCCTCCGGAGTGACGATACAACCTTCGGTTGGGCAACCTCTATTTAGCTCTAACAACTTCTCTCTAGTAAGTAGATACACCAGATGGAGAATGTAGCATGAGGATATTGATCCAAGTGTTGCATATATTAAAAGCACCAATGTAAGGTGCTACATCAATGTACGTTGCGCATAAGTAGACGTGATACTAGTAGGGAAAGTTAACGCAAAGATGTTGATCTAAGTGTTACATTCGAACATTGGAACAAATGTATGTGGTATGATAACTTTACAAAATATGATTGTGGTTAGTGCACATCAGTAGATACTGGTACGTTACATGCGATGTTTGGCACTCAAGCTGGTTTAGTGCACTGAGTAAATCACATGAACACAGAACCAGGCGCTGCATCGGTAGGCACTGGGTAAAAAACTCTGGGCATTGCATCGATATATGTTGTAGTGTGTATTTATATAGGTGTTGGAGTATGCTTGCGCATGTAGCCCAGCAGCCTCATAATGACTGATACTACACAAAATAAACTAATGTCCCAATAAGGAAACATGAGGGCTTAGGATAGGGGTATGACTTGGGGTCCATCAGAGCACTTCATGATCGGACATACCCAAGCTTGGAGTAACCTTGGAGTAACTTCATGATCTTCCACCAGACAAAAATGAAAAGTTAGAAACTAAACTAACTACTTATTACAAACTGGAACATCAAACTCCCAAGAGAGCTCTTGGATCAAAAAGTTATTTTTTTATGTCTACCGATGTAGGTACTCGATCATTGATAGCCTTACATACCTTAGGATCCTTGAAGAGTTCTTTATTTAAAGCCCAAGGGTTACAACATGAGCTTTATCCCACTCTTCCTCGTATATTTGGGAGGATTGTTGCTTAAATCTTCATCATAAGGATATGGCATGCTATAGGGACCAGGAGTGGGGGAAAGAAGTTCCTTGTGAATTGTGTCTCCAGTGGTATCTCCTGCTTCGGCACTATAATAAAACCCAGCGTTCTCATTATCATTTTTGTCGGTAAGGTCGCTTTTGTCTGACCCACACCATCAAAATTCTCACATCCAGTAATATCAGGATGATGCATGTCTTCATTGGTGTCATGCTGATGAGAATTCTTTTGGACACCCTGAGGCTGAGCACCTATATCGATGCCATGACCATGAGTGGCTGCTCGGGTACTCTAGGGCTCAGTGCTCTCTTCCACACTATGATTTTGCATATATGTCTTAGTAGCTTGAGGTTGAGTGGTTGTTTCGTTACCTAAAAAGATACTTAGAAAAACAGGAAGTAGAATTATTGACCAAAGTAAAAAAGGATGTTCATGCAATACCTTGAGCTCCATCAAAATGTACATTAGGGACATCATTCGAAGTCACAAAGGATTTAGTGTAGTCAGGACCAGGAACTATTTGGTCAGGAAGAATAGTGGGAGAAGCACTCACCTCTCTCCATGTACCCGGATCAATAAACCGGAGAGGGATTACATCCTTGATCGCTCTCAACATGCTTTACATCTGAGTAACCATTGAAATCCGCACTTGATGGACGATCACCCAAATTCCTATAGCCTTCGCCTTGATAATTCTCATCTTCAACATTTTGTTCACTTGACCCTCCCCCGGAGTTTCTACTTGCCACCTTTCTTATTGGTTACATCAGTAGACACCTCCTGACGACTAAAGGCTTTTTGCTTAGCCACGTTCTTAGCCTTTGCAGCTACCCCAAGGTCAGCCCGGGTGGCAATGATATCCTCTAGAATAGGCTCAAGGATAGTTGCTCACTCCGGAACAGGTGGTGTGTTAGATTAATAACTTGTTGTAAAATGGTGGTGCATGTGCTTCCTCCCTTACCTTAGTACCATCCTAAGGGGGCATAATCATGAAGTCACTAATACTCATAACTGCCAGTGCTAGTGAATAAAAATTCGATCGAAACCCTTGCGTTGTGGTGATAGTCAAATAAAACTCCGATCGAAACCTTAAATCGAAACCTTAGAGTTGCGATGATAGTCGAGTTGAACTCCGATCGTAGCCCTCATGTGGTGATTCTAGCCGAGTTAAACTCTGATCGAGGCCTTCCCGATGAAACCCACTTGTTGTGTTTGTAAATATAACTCCATAAAAAACACTACGTGTGTTTGTGAATATAACTCGAGACGAAACCCTCCACCAAGTGGGGCTATCCAAAAGAAACCCTCCTCAGGTCATAATCCCCCTCCAATCGAGAACCAACAAGTACCCCCGATCAATACTTTTAATTCGTTAATTTAAGGATCTGACCCAAACCCCTTTGGTCCGTGACGATACCTACAAAGAAAATCCATCGTCAGGTTTTGAATTAAAAATCAAATGAGACACCTCTGATCAAAACGTTTATGAGAATCGAAATTAAATCGAATGAAGTACCTATAATTGAAACCTCTGTTAGAACAATTGAAGTCCTTCGGGTATGGAGAACCTCCGAAAGAAACCCTTCGCTTGGGTGGAGGGAGAACCTCCACAAGAAACCTTTCGCTTGGGTGGGGGTAGAATCTTTGAAGAACCCCCTATTTGGATTAGGTTTGGTTCGTTGGTGCAAGTAGAAGTGAAAATAAAAGTGAGTTAAAGAGCTATCTTATAAAGCTTTAAAAACGTATCACTAGTTGGGCTTGTAAAATAGGTCTCCGGACAAAACCTACTTATCGGGCTCGTGAATATGACTCAAGACAAAACCCTTGAGCTCCGAATGAAAATCAAGACGCTAATGCTCCGAATGAGTCTCTTGGGTTTGTAATAAAACCTCCGAACTAAAACCCCCTTTGGTTTGTAAACAGACATCCGAACGAGACAACAAAAATCTGATCTTGACCCTCGTTTTCCCAAGTACCATGTTTGAATAAGTGTTCATCCACTCGAGCTACAAACTCTGAATCAAACCTCCTCCGATGGAGACCTCCGGACGAAACCCATAAAAAACAAACACCCACCTTTGTGTTTTGTGAAATTAAGTGAGTAGAAACCTCCAAACCCAAACACCTCTCTGAAGGAGACCTCAGATCGATTGAGATCCTCACTTGTGGTCTACTTAAAACCTCTCTGAAGGAGACCTCTAATCGAGAGCCAACAAACAACTCTGATCGAGAGCCAACAAACAACTCCGATGGAGACTTACAAACAACTCCGATCGAGACTTACAAAGACCTACAATCGAGAGCCAACAAAAGCCTTCGATCATGACTAAATTGTACCTCCGGTCGAGACATAATTGTAGCTCCAATAGAGAATAAATTGTAGCTTCGATCAAGCCAACAAAAGCCTCTGTTTGAGACTAAATTGTAGCTTCAATCGAGACAACAAAGAAACTCCGACCGAGACTGAAAGACCGCCTCCGGTCGAGCACTTCGATTAAAACTCGGTCAAAGTAAATGAACGTAGCAGGTAAAAAAAAGAGGTTGTGGGAATAAAAATGAAAAGTGTGGAGAAAAATGCTCGTGTAAGGGTTTGAAAGCACACAAGCCCCCACATTTCCAAAATAATAGTTCTTATCTGGGCCTCCGAACGAAACCATTTGGTTTTTGCTCGTGACTAAAAATCCGAAAGAAACCCTTCGGATTGTTATGTCAGATCCGAACGAGGTACTCGAGCAGGCAGGCAAAGAACTCTAGCCTTTAACCCCCAAACGAGATACTCAACTGGTGAGACACGCTTTCAGAGTCTAGTACCAAGTCTTTGGCAATACATTAATACTAGACTGGGGATATGATGAGTTACATGGTCCAAAATTATTGGTAGGTTCGGAAAGTCTCTTAGCCTCCGAATGAAACACTCGGACAAACGAGCAGTCTTTCTAATTAAGCTTGAAAATTCGGCATAAAGGCACAATATCGGCACGATCCAAACAACTGACAACATAAGGAACATCACTTCGGGAAGTGGATTCGGCTTTAGTCTCGACTATGGAGAATTGGCGTACAATTCACCACCAAAATGCGGTGTGAATTATCAAGTGGGAATCGCCAGCCGAATCGATATTATTCCCGTCGCACCGCGAATACTTGTACGATCAAGAGTCTCTTTTCAATCTCACCACCTTCTTAATTCGATGGCTCACTAGACCCTGCTTCGGAACTTCTCTTGTTCAAGTGGCAATAATCTCCTCCGGAGTAGGTGCATGAATAGCCGAACCTTCTGGAACAGGTGAAGTAGTATGGTTAGTGACCCACTCTTGTATCGAACTTCGAAAATTATTGGAAATTCTCGAGAGTATTAACTCTTTGGCAAATTTGGCCTTTGAACTAGATATTCGAATGATCAGGAAAAATTCTCAGAGTCTAGTACCAACTATTTGACAATACATTGATACTAGACTAGGGGACATGATGAGGTATGTCCTCCTCCGGATACTGCGGATGAGACAATCACAATTAACTCTAAATGTTTTTAAGACAAAACCACTCCACGTTGGAACAATCCGCTGGAATAGCTGTGGTGACGAAGGCTACCTCATGTCCAAAGGCAATGATGATGGAACATTGACTACTCATGAGGTAAAACAATGTGTGCTCAGGAGAGCAATTTCTACGCAGGAGGCATTCTCTGCTCAGGAGAGCAATGTCTGCTCATGAGAGCAATGTCTTCGAGAAGCAATGTCAGAGATAGCAATGTCGGGGAGCAAGGTCTGCTCAGGAGAGCAATGTCTGCTCAGGAGAGCAAGGTCTACTCGGGAGGCATTGTTTGCTCAGGAGAGCAATGTCTGCTTAGGAGGTAGAACATTGTCTCCATTGGAGCTAGTATGCCGACAATTGGCATACGTGGTACGATGATGTACGAATAGCACAGACGCTTGGTCCACAACTAGCACTTTGAGCATATAGACAACCTTGACCCCGAAGAACAAGCCTAGTGCTCATCAACGCCTTATTTGATGCCCCTAGAAGACAATTTAGCTTCCACAAGGGTTTTGTCGTGGAGCTAATCTCATATATTATAAAAGGAATAGTTCACACACATGAAAGAGGATCCTTTTCACACACACACACACTCCGATATAGACTTCTCTCTACCCTTACTTCTCTTTACTTATCATTTATCACTCACTTATACCAAGTACTTACTTTCACGCCAGAGCTTGGTCTCAAACTAAAAACCCGGGGCGAGCTAACGGTGTTCTCTTTTATTTTAGCCTACAAGACGAAGGAGCTGCCGCAGAGTCTCTTAAAGCTTACGGTTGAAAAGCATCTACAAATATTTGCTCAAACACATGTCAAATGACAAATATACCCTTAAAAATAAGCACACTCCTAATCCTAAAAACAATACGAAATCACCCCTCATCATCTAAACTATTTCCACTTCTCATTGAGTGACGCAACCATAAAAAACCCTAATCCCCAAATCCCCCAAAATCACCTCAATCCGATTTTAATTAAACCCCAATAAAAACACTATTCAAAACAATCCAATTTGAATTAAAAGATGCCACCAAAACAATCAAAAGCAGATGTAGCAAAGAAGCAAAAAGTTGTTGAAGACAAAACATTTGGTCTCAAGAACAAAAACAAAAGTAAAAACGTTCAGAAATATGTTCAGCAGATTCAACAGAGTGCTGTTCCTAAACCTGATCCTTCTAAATTAGCTGCAAAGGTTGCTTATTATTTTTTTATATAATTTTTGTGGGTTTTTAGAGTTAGATGCAAAGGTTTAGTTTTTTGTTAAATTGTTGGTTTTGTAAAAAAAACAATAATATTTTTATTAATTTTGCTTTTTTTTAATATTTTTTGTTGATTTTTGTGGGTTTTTAAAGTTAGATTTAAAGGTTTAGTTTTTTTATATGGGTTTTTGTTTAAATGCTGGTTTTGGGATTGACAGAAAAAGAAGGAGGAAGAGAAGGCGAGAGAGAAGGAGTTGAATGAAATCTTTAAGATTGCTGTTGTTCAACCTAAAGTTCCTGTTGGTATGTCTGTCTGTCTGTTTGTTTTAATTTTTGTTTATTTGTTAATGTTGGGATTTAAGTGGACGTGTTTAATGTTTTTGTATTGTTTGATGGTGAAAATGTAGTTAGTTTGGGAGTTGCGAATATAAACCGCTTATGTGATTTTGATTGCTATTGAATAGAGGGACAATTTCTTATCTTGTTATTGCGTTTCGTTACAGCATAAGCAAATCAAAACACTATCTTCCTCATTGCATTTTGTTGAAGTTTTTTTTCAATCCGTGTTTGCTTATATCAGACAAACATAGTAATTATAAGCAATCCCAGATACCCCCTATCTTATATGACCTATAGAAGTAAAAAAACATATATGTGAATTATAGATATGTTTGCTAAAATGGTTTATTATCTCATGAGCTGTGGCTGTGGTCAGGTGTGGATCCAAAGTCGATATTGTGCGAGTTTTTCAAGGCTGGTCAGTGTGCGAAAGGTTTCAAATGTAAGTTTTCTCATGATTTGAATGTACAAAGGAAGGGTGAGAAGATTGACATTTTCAGTGATAAGCGTGATGAAGGTGATGCATCTACCTTTTCTATTCTTTCAATCTACTCGGTATTCAGTTGGTTGCCTATTTTCATCACGATTAGATTTCGATTTAGGAATATAACTAATTTCTGCGTGTGGAATTTTAGAAACTATGGAGGACTGGGATCTCGAGACGTTGGAGAAAGTTGTGGAATCAAAAGGAAAAGAGTACAACAACCAGAATAAACCAACTGACATTGTATACTTCTTATCCTCATGTTATCTAGCCCATCGTCCTATCCATGTTGTTGTCTGGATTATTTAGTTACAATACTGACTTGCCCCTTTATGAGTTTGTGAATGGCATGCTGAGGCAATGCTGAAGGTTTATTAGGTAAATTTGATGGTCTCTCAATAAAATGTCTAAAATATTATTGTTGTTGGGAAGGTAGAGGCTTAAAAGCTATAGTCTGTTCTCCTGCAACCTTATAACGTTTCATTGTGAAGTTTTTTCACACATAGTTATGTTAAATAGTTGGACTGTAAGTCAAATGCCCTAAAATCCGTTAATGACAGAAATGGAAAATCTTGTGGACCAAAGATCAATAACATGGATTGGTATTTGCCGTGACATTGGGCAAATAGGTGATTCTGACTGTCAGTTTTGTGAGAAAGTCTGAACAGATTTGCATTTACTTGTATTAAGGCGTTATATTACGAAAATCCTAGTCTCCCCCTCTAGGTTGTTTTTTAACCAAGTGATTTGACTTTTATTCTTTTCACTTGTGCAAAATTTGAAATTTAACAAACCTGATATAACATTTAAAACTGTATTTATAGTGATTTCGTATTATGAAGACTGTACAATTGCATTATAGCTCATTAATCTTGCAGTTATATCTTGTATAAATGAGCATACATCCAGGCCATGTATGGCTTTGTCAAATCATTATTATATGTTGCCCCTAATACTCAATCTTCATGCAATTACCCTTAAAAGGAATCGGGTGAAATTTCTCTGTCACTAACAAAAGTAGCTGTTTTGTTTTTGTTTTGAACAGCAATATATATGTATAAAAAACAAAAGAAAAAGAAAAAAAAGAAATCTGTTGCGTAGCTTTTTTTTCTTTGGAATAGCTACATGATGATAACATGGGATGTGAGATATGCACATCCCTAAAAGTGTGTTACTGTGTTAAGGGCATAGCTGTAATTTCATTATAAAGTGCTTACATATAATACCTTTTTGCTCTGTGTTTAGTCCTAAGAGAACATTCCATGACAATTTGAATATGATGGTTATTGCCCAGGTGTTTCTCCACATTTCTATATTTGTTTCTTTATAAATGAAGCGGTGTTGTCACTCAACATATGCTTATTTAAAGCACATTGCTAGGTTTTCATTGGCAGCAGCTTTAGCAAATTTTCATTTGACTCGGTTTTTTCTATTAGGTTTGCAAACATTTTCTCGATGCAGTGGAGAAAAAGCAATATGGTTGGTTCTGGGTCTGTCCAAATGGTAATAAAGAGTGTCATTACAGACATGCTCTTCCTCCAGGATATATTTTGAAGTCCCAAATGAAGGCTCTTTTAGAGGAAGAGGCTAACAAGCTAGCTATTGAGGATGAGATTGAGGATCAGGTAATTATCTTTTGTGTAATATAGTTTTTATTTATTTTTTATTATTATTTATTTATTTATTTATTTTTTATATTTATTTTTTATAAATCTTCGGGTTAATTGCACAGACAGCCAAACAACTCTAGTCTGATTTCTATTAAAGCTAACTGTATTAGTGAGAAAAAATCATTGAGGTGTTGATACAACCGTCGAACTTTCAAATAACTTGATAAATCCTTTCAGCTTCCAAAACAAAATAAGTTTTAACGTCATTTATACAGGTTAAAATCATGATATGCAAGATGATGTATTGGTAAGTTTGACCATGTTGATTGTTGACCTTTTTTGTTAACGTGGAGCTAAGCAAATCGGTTACTGGTTACCGATTACCTATTGACAAGGTTGGAGATTACTTCAAAGAGTCATTTCTTGAAAGTTGAGGGTTTTCATGGGTGACAACAATTTAAAACCACATTTGTATGCTATATAAGTGATTGGAGTAATTTAAAACCACATTTAAAACCAATATGTGACGCCTTCTTTTGTTTCTCTCTACATATGAGTTTGGTTCAATAAAGATCAAAGAAAAACTAAAGATCAAATAAACCATTTTCAACCATTCATTTTTTCATCAAAACAATAAAATAAACTTTCACCTTCATTTTTAAAAACTAGATATCTCACAAACCATTGATCGCTAGACGAAACTAATCATACCATCACGACAACCATAGAGTTACCTTTAAGTTGATATCCCACATTATACTTTCGACGAATTTTTTTTTCTGACTTTTTTGCGGGGTTAGGGTTTACGGTTAGGGTTTAGGTGTTTAGGGTTTAGGGGTTTGACTTTTTTGGGTTAAGCTTTTTAGGGGTTAAGGGTTTATGTTTCTTACGGTTTAGCGGATAGGGTTTAGGTTTTTTTGGTTTAGCGGTTAGGGTTTTAGGGGTTTAGGGTTTTTAGAGGTTTAGGGTTTAGGGGTTAGGGCTTTTAGGGTTTAGGGTTTGTAGTTTAGGGGTTGTGTTAACACAAAAGAGTATTTTTTTTTTTAAATTTCATTTATAGTGTAATATATCGAAACCCGCAAAAAAAGATAAAAAATAAGTTCGTCGAAAGTATACAATATTGGATCCCTATAGAAAGATAATTTTATTCTTGTCGCAATGGTATAATTAGTTTTATCTAACTATTAACGGTTTGTGAGATATTTAATTTTTAAATATAAGAGTGAAAGTGAATTTAATTAATTTGATCAAAAATAGATGGTTGAGATTGATCCATTTGATCTTTAGTTTTTATGTGATTTTTATTGATCTCACCCCCTCTACATATATTCTTCATATACATGTCTACATGTGATTTACTTTGTATTATATTAGTTTTCACTATTGGACCCCAGTAGTTTTATAACTTATATCTTATCCTTTCAGCGTGCAAAAGTTAAAACCACAACCCCGATGACTACTGATCTTTTTATGGGATGGAAGAAGAAGAAGATGGATGAAAAAGAAGCTGGCATGGCTGCTTTGAGAGCAGAAAGGGCTAAGAATGATCGCATGAGGTTTGTCTGTCCTTATGATGTGGCAGCTTTGACCCAAACTTGTTTTAATTTATACAAGTCAAATAGATAATTAAATGACTAGCAAAAGTAGAAACATGTCGAAAGTCGCACAAGGTGCATTCTTAACTCATAAACATTATATTATTGTAAAGAAAAAAATACTCCCTGCATCTCAGACTGTTGTCCACTATACTATCTTAGGGTGTCCCAATATTATTGCCCACTTAAAAAAATCTGGGTTTAATTGATTAAGGTTCTCATTTAACCCTTTGTTTAACTCACATTAACAAAACTCAATGAAATCTTTATATGGTTAAACTGTCATTCTTTTATTATACTAGATGCATTAATTATACTTTTTCTAGAAAACTGCTTGTTTTTGTTTGTGGACTATAATCTCCGGACGGAGCTAGTCAATTTTGTATTCCGCACTTTATTAAAAGCAAATCTTTTGGAAAAAAAATTTGTTTCAGCCTGCCTGGCTGCTTTGACCCATTACCCAACCCATTGATCCGGCAATTGGCACCTTTGCTGTTTTTTGATATCTACGTGTTAGCATTTCCAGTTGGACATGTCTTGATATTCGGCATTTGCAGTTGGACATGTCTTAATATTCTCTTTATTCTTCCGTTTTTTGTTTTTGCAGTGGGCGCGAGCTGTTTCTTGCTGATGCTAGTTTGTTTGTGGATGATGCTGAGGCATACGAGAAGTATCACAGAGAAGAGGAGCCGGATAATAGCAATCAGAAGGTAGTCCTTGATGTCCCGTTTGATATCTGCGAAAATTATAGACTTGTAGTCATCTATTACTGATCCGAATATGACCTATATATGCTTCGTCACTTTACATACTATTAGAACACAAAAGTAGTTGTCCTGGCATAAAAATTTAATACATCAGGTGACAATGTGATATGAACGGTAGTAAAAATACCTAGGTTAGATCCTTAGTTCACTTGAATAAATCTAATGGTTAATTTAGTTGTATTTACCGCTTAAGCCTTGTTCCCTTTTTTAGTCCATCGAGACGAAACAGAAATCGAGTACCTTTAGAATTGAAGGGTTCTAGATAATAGTAGTGACTTGACTTTGGGGCGGTTTCTCGGTGGACAATGCCTCCTTAAATCATTTTTTTAGTCTTCATCATTTACTCCCCTTTCTTTTAGTAGGCGCCAGTCTTCTTCATCTGGCCGCATTGCATCAATATGGATCAAATAATCCATTGGCATGTAATTCTAAAAAAAATCACTTGTACAAGTAAATGAGCTATCACTAATGTTGGAGTTGCACCATTGAGCTAAAAAAAAGTTTGACCATTCCACAAGTTATATTCATGGACTTCTAAAAAGCATGTAGAACCATAAATGTTGATTTTTTGCATCCATTTGATTTCAGGCACAAGAAAGTTCATCTACAAGTGGACCAAGTACATCAACAAGTGTTGCTGCTGTTTCTGAAGAAGGGAATTTTGACATCGATGATGATGACGACGATCTGGATATGGACGAGTTAAATGAACTTGAAGCAAGCTTGTCTAGAACATCTATTCAAATCAAAGAGCCCGAAAAGTAAGCCGTGCATATTGGGAGAAACACGGTCACTCACTGGGAGAAAGTCAAAAATTGCTTGAAGAGAGAGATCATCAACCTCTACCAGTCTCGATTACTATGGAGGTAGCAACTGGAATTTTCTCCTTTTTGTTCTTTCATAGTGCCATATTATATGATTGTAGAATGCAAGTTTTGAATTTGGTTTGCATATTTTTTATGGACCAAATGCCGTCTGAATATCTAGTTTTAAAGATTTTGTTACATCTACCGACATTATGTGGCTCCAATTTTGGACCAAAACTACTGCCCTATTTTTATTTTTCGCAGGACGACTTTCATATATCTGGAATTTCCCATGGTTAAGTTTCTGGTTTTCTGCAGCTTGACACAATCACTAGTTGGTTTGAGTCAGTTTTGCATAATATATGGGACAGGATACTCTATACGGATTCAGGGTAGATACCCTGCCAACCCATTGAAATCTTGGATGCTTTGTAGTTTCAATCTATTGTCGATTTGACTATGAGTCATATTGATGGAACACATTTAGGGGGTGTTTGGGATTGCTTATCACGCTTTCAAAAAGTAACTCCTCACCTACAGCCTGAAAACCACGTTTTGGAGGATGAATAGCCAGTTTGCAAATGCACGCCCAAACACTTCGAAGTGATTATTTGCGGATTGCAATTGAAATAAGCAGATAAGTGGGTTGCAAACGCAATCCCAAACATCCTCGTCTGCCAACTTCTGTTTACAAAGTCTTGACCAAGTTAATATATATACAAAGTTTGATCCTGGGAACGCCCAAATGAAATTTCAGGTCGGTCACTCAAATAAAGGCATTGTTTCTTGATTTAGGCATTCAAGTTCGATTTCAAAATGACTTTCAAACATCATTGTCTTAATTAATTCGTCGCTTGATTATATAATTTGACAGTAAAAAAGTCAATTACTTGGTCCATTGGTATAAAAATGTAGAAGCAAAACAGGGCTGAACGTGTTAGTTTAGCTCATAGGTTACACAAACTCAAAAATCAAATACACTCCACCTTGAGAATTTTAATGTCATTTCATGCCCGGGTCGATTGGATAGATTGCGGTTGTCTTTTTTTCACGATATCTCCTTCATTTTAGCTAGTTTTAATACCCTTGCGCGCACGGGGTTTTGACAAAAAAAATTATTTTGTATTAATACTGAATATTGTGTCTTTAAAAGGAATTGCATATAATAAATATAGTTATAAGTTTTGTGCACGCACAAAGTTTACACACAAATTAAATTTATTTTAACATTTTAGTTGAGTATTTACACATATAAGAATTTGCCCATGAAAATTGTGATATAAGTAGAACTAATACTTAAGCACGAGTTTTTCATTATGCATTAATATCTATTAGAATTTCGTAAAATATTTGCAAAAATTTCTTTTAAGTATATTTAATTTTATTTAGCTGACAAAGATGTTGATGTTGTTATTTAAATTTTACTACTGATATTATGTTGTACACATGATGCAAGTTTAATAACTCATGATGAGTGTTGATAATGTTAAAGTATACTCCTTAAAGTTTTTTAAAAATGTTTTTCTAGATATCTTTATATAAATAAATAAAAATTACATAAGTCATTGTTATAAGTACAATCGCGTATATTTATTTTTAGAGTTAATTACATAAATCGTCCTTGTGGTTTCGTTAAAATTACGGATCTTGTCCTTGTGGTTTTTTTTAAGCGGGTTACGTCCTCGTGGTTTCTCAAAGTTACAGATCTTGTCTAAATTTTGACCCGTTCGTTAAAAAGGACGTAACTTGACATGATTGACTAACAGAGGGGTTAACCTTGTAATTTACTCTTAAAATACAAACCACAGGGACGATACATGTAATTTACTCTTAAAATACAAACCACAGGGACGATATATGTAATTTACTCTTAAAAAAAAATCTCTAATTTTATTTTACGAAAATATTTTAATTTTATTATATTAAATTTAAAAAAACTATCAAAAAAATAAATTTTGTTAAAAAAATATTACAAAATTTAATAAAAAATCATTTTACTATAACACTTAAAAAAATTGTTTATTTAAAAAATTAATTTTATTAAACTTTTTTATATTAATTAAAAAAAACTTTAAAAAAAATTAATTTTGTAAAATAATATTATAAAATTAAAAAAAAATCATTTTACTATAATATTTAACAAAATCTGCTCATTTAAAAAAAATTATTAAATATTTTTTGGAATAAATTTAAAAAATTCGAAAAAATAATTTTTAAATTTTATTATAAAAACGGATGAAAGCGCCATTTTTATACGTTTTCGATCATTTTTATAAAAAGCAAAAAAAATCGTATAAAAACGTACGAAGACGTACAAAAACGCATTAAAACATATAAATGTCCGTTTTAATGCGTTTTCGTATGTTTTTGATAAAATGTACGAAAGCGTACAAAAACGTACGAAAATGCATTAAAACAGACATTTATACTTTTTAAAAAGGACATTTATACGCATAAGAACGTGCATTTATACGGACATTTTTTTCCTTTTTATAAAAATGGACATTTATACGTATAAATGTCCGTTTTTATAAAAACGGATGAAAGCGTCGTTTTTATAAATTTCCGTTATTATAAAAATGGATGAAAGCGCCGTTTTTTAAAATGGATGAAAGCGCCATTTTTATAAATGTCCGTTATTATAAAAACGGATGAAAGCAGCGTTTTTATAAATGTCCGTTTTTATGAAAACGGATGAAAGCGCCATTTTTATACGTATAAAAATGGATGAAAGCGCCGTTTTTATAAATGTCCGTTATTATAAAAACGGATGAAAGCGCCATTTTTATAAATGTCCGTTTTTATGAAAACGGATGAAAGCGCCATTTTTATACGTATAAAAATGGATGAAAGCGCCATTTTTATAAATGTCCGTTATTATAAAAACGGATGAAAGCGCCGCTTTTAAAATGGATAAAAGCGCCGTTTTTATAAATGTCCGTTATTATAAAAACGGATGAAAGCGACATTTTTATACGTATAAATGTCCGTTTTTATAAAAAGAAAAAAAATGTCCGTATAAATGCCCTTTCTTATGTGTTATAGTAAAATGATTTTTTAAGTGTTATAGTAAAATAATTTTTTTTTATTTTATAATATTATTTTTCAAAATTAATTTTTTTAAAGTTTTTATTAACTAATATAAACAATTTTAATAAAATTAATTTTTTAAATAAACAGTTTTTTTAAGTGTTATAGTAAAATGAATTTTTTATTAAATTTTGTAATATTTTTTTAACAAAATTTATTTTTTTTAAAGTTTTTTTTTTTTTTAATTTATTATAATAAAATTAAAATATTTTCGTAAAATAAAATTAGAGATTTTATTTTTTATTTTTTTAAGAGTAAATTACATATATCGTCCATGTGGTTTGTATTTTAAGAGTAAATTACAAGGTTAACCCCCCGTTAGTCAATCTTGTCAAGTTACGTCCTTTTTAACGAGCGGGTCAAAATCTGGACAAGATTCGTAACTTTGAGAAACCACGGGGACGTAACCCGCTTAAAAAAAACCACAGGGACAAGATCTGTAATTTTAACCAAACCACAAGGACGATTTATGTAATTAACTCTTATTTTTATATTAAAGTATCACGTGCTTAAAACTTGATAATTACATTCTCGTTTTCAGTAATTTAGCCGTATTTAAAATGTAAACTCGTGTCCACATAGGTTAAACTTTTAAAAATGAAATAAATGAGTCCTTATTGAACGTATATAGTAAAAAATATTATACTTATAATCTTATGCAAATTTATATATTGTTATTTTAAAACAACATATACATTATATTTTTTAAGATATAAAGTATAAGAGGGTATAAAGTATAAAGGGGTATTTGTTTATAATCCAAAGTTATTAATAAACATGAAAGCTTATAATATTACACTTAACTCTATATAATTTTTAAAAATTTAACCATTAAAGTTTTATTAATTACCCTATCTTTTTGTAAGTTTTTGTTTTCACAAATTTGACACCTATATTTTTATGTGTTTTTTTATCAACCAAATTTCTCCACCAAATTTATTAAAGTTTGACCAAAATTAACTTAATTTTGACTTTTATTAACCAATCATATCACACAATTTTGCTTACGTGGCGAAATCGAACTCTCTTATTGGCCCAATTGTTTTTTCAATAAGAATAAATTGACAAAATCACTCCGAAATAATGTAATTTCTTTATTATATGAGTTTTATAATAATCACATTTTGAGACCAAAATGTGATACATGATAAATATTGTCACATCAGCATCACACTTTTATACAGTAGTAGTTACGCTAAAAACTAGGACCTCCCTCATTTAAAGAATATCATTTTTCGGTCATCACTGTGTTTTATGAACCCCAAAAACTAGGACATCCCGCAAAATATCACTTTACCACTATGTTTCAACAAACCATATGGTGTATTGGCGTGGTTGAGGAACCACAGAGTAGTTCATCATTATATAGTGGTAATCTCGTGTGTTAATCTTACAAACAACCCAAGTTCGAATCTCACTATTGACATTTTTTATTAATTTCGAATTTTAGTTGTTTAAAAACTTTAAAAAAAAATTTACATGTATTGAATGATGACATGGATTTATGACGTGACATTATGACGCCGTTTAATTATATGTGGCATGCCTTCTTATAATATATATATATATATATATATATATATATAGTGTAGAGTTATTGTCAGAACCAAATAAATTGCGAGAACTGCGAGAACCAATCTGATCCGTCTATTTTTTTGATCAATGGTTGAAAATCATTGTGGCATTTATGTAAATAAAACAAATAAAAAATGCAGTTAATAATTTGGATATGGGCATTCAAGTAATTTTACACTGGATCAAATTAAAACCTATCCTACATTATCTCCCCCACTCACGATCTATACATTCTGTAACTTCTCTCTCTAAAAAAACCCTAGCCACTTTTCATCTCTCCATTCTAATGGCCGCCAGAAAAAAATGCACCATGCTTCATCCCTCTCGATCTAACAACGCCTGAAATAATGGAATAACCCCCCCTTTATTTCCCTCTACGTGCAACAAGGCTAAGAAACGCAAAGAATTTATCACTTTCGATCTATATAAACCTGATGAAATCGATCTTGGTTTAAACGTCAAAAAGGTAATTGTTAAGATTTTGGTAGAAATCAATCTTACTTGAAATCGATCTAATATAGCTCTGGGATCGATCTTGGTTGAAATCGATCTTGGTGAATTTGTCCATAAGCAACGAGAGTCAAAATCAAACAGAGGAAAAGTAAAATCATTTTCAACCTTTACTACCAAATCTGTTGAATATCATCATCTTTGTGAATCAATCAATCAAACTGAATTGTTATTGTAGTTGTAAAGTTGGAGATGGCTAAGTCGAGTGCGAATTGTTGTAGTTGTTGTAGTTGTAAAGTTGTTAAGTTGTAAACTGAATTGTTGTTGTACTACTAAATCTGTTGCATTTTCATGGCGTTGTAGATTTTGGATGCATTTGCAAGTTGTTACTCATCTCAAAATAAGAATGTCCAGGTGTCTTATTCTACATTGGTACTCAAGTAAGTACTAAAAAATAATAACTTAAATGTGATGGCAGTTGCAAACTTGCCATTCTATCTTTTTTCATTTTTTTAATGAATATAGAGTACTGAGAACAGAGTATATAAATTGCTAGTTTGTTTTTTGTCATTATAAAATTGCTAGTTTGTTTAATTGTTGAGGATGTAAATTGCTAGAAGTCTTCGTGTGTTGTTTATTGAGATTGTTGAACGTGTGTTTTTGAGTGTGCATATGTGTTTTTACAGTTGTGAATTTTGAAACCTTCTATGCATATGTGTTTTTACAGTTTCATGAACTTGTTTCTTTTGTTTAATTTCAGTTGTATGAAAGGATTGTGCATATATGTTTTGTTAGTTGTTATGATTAAATAATTCCTCCATTATTTGTTTTTGATTACAGGTTCGAGTGTAATGAGCAATATGACGAATGCACATACATATATATAAGGGCATATGGACAAACTCAACTGCACATATGCATACAAAGAGATCGAGAGTGGCCACTGAGAAAAAAACACATATGCACAAGGATTAAAAACACATGTGCATAAGTATTAAAAACACATGTGTAGATTTCATTGGTTTTTGAACAAGATGAGGAATACATGTGCACGCCTAAAAGATGAACCAACTATTAAAGAGATTGTATTATGCACATGTGCACGCTTCATATATTTGTAATAAAACATATTTTATGTAATATTTTTTAATAACATTTTGTTGTTTGTATCAAATTGCATAATGTAATAATAAAGTTTCGTTGTTTCTATACATACTCATGTAATTTTTTTTATAAACACACGTGCAAATACAAAACACCTATGCATTAACAGAAAATTCAATTATCACATAAGGCAAAACACATGTGCACACAATGAAAAAAAAAATCCTAGAATAACGGGAACTAAAAAAACGTTTTTTCAAAAAAAAATCAAATATAATTTTTTTTTACCATTATACCCCTTTGAATTAAATAATAAAAATTAATATAAGAAAAAATCTGATTGGTTGATGCTGGTTCTCGCAGTTCTCGCAATTTATTTGGTTTGAAAATAACCCTCCATATATATATATATATATATATATATATATATATATATATATATATATATATATATATATATATATATATATATATATATATATATATATATATATATATATATATATATATATATATAATATATATATATATATAGAGTTAATTACATAATTGGTCCTTGTGGTTTGTCGGATCTTGCAGAAAATGTCCCTGTGTTTTTTTTTTACGGGTCATGTCCTCGTGGTATGCAAAAGTTACGGGTTTGGTCCTTTGACGGGTCATGCTGTTAGTTGACCGTTAACTTGGCAGACCACAAGGACGATTTATGTAACTAACAAAAAAAAATAATAATAAAAAAATAAAAAATAAAAAATAAAACTTTAAAAAAAAAACAAAAAACTGATTTAAATAAAAAAAAAAACACAGGGACATTTTCTGCAAGATCCGACAAACCACAAGGACCAATTATGTAATTAACTCAAAAAATTTATTAAAACTTAAAAAAATTTATTAAACAGTTTTTATACGTTTAAAAAAAATTTATACGCATTAAAAAAAGTTTTTTTTATACCCATAAAATTTTTAGTTAATACTTAAAAACATATTTAATAAAAAAAGGTATAAAAACTTATAAAACAGATGAAAACGTATAAAAATGGATGAAAATATACAAAAATCGTACAAAATACGCCGTGGGGGCTTAAATTTTTAATGCGTATTTTGTAAATTTTTTATTTTAAAATTTTTTAATTTTTTAAAAAGTTTATTATACTTAAAAATAAAAAAATTAGGCCTTCACAACGTGAAGGCTTAAATTTTTAATGCGTATTTTGTACGATTAGTTTTATTATGGTTGGGCTTAAAAAAATTAGGCCCTCGGAGGGCTTAAAAAGTTTATTATACTTAAAAATAAAAAATGGTGAACACTTCTCACGTTAGATCGTTTGTAGAGTAATCGTTCATTTAGTTTTATTATGGTTGGGTCCCCCAAAATACGCATTAAAAATTTAAGCCCTCACGTTGTGAGGGCCTAATTTTTTTATTTTTAAGTATAATAAACTTTTTAAAAAATTAAAAAATTTTAAAATAAAAAATTACAAAATACTCATTAAAAATTTAAGCCCTCACGGCGTATTTTGTACGATTTTTGTATATTTTCATCCATTTTTATACGTTTTTGTCTGTTTTATAAGTTTTTATACGTTTTTTTATTAAATATGTTTTTAAGTATTAACTAAAATTTTAAGCGTATAAAAAAAACTTTTTTTTAATTCGTATAATTTTTTTTAAACGTATAAAAACTGTTTAATAAATTTTTTTAAGTTTTAATAAAATTTTTGAGTTAATTTTATAATTGGTCCTTGTGGTTTGTCGGATATTGCAAAAAATGTCTCTGTGTTTTTTTTATTTATTTAAATCAGTTTTTCGTTTTTTTTAAAGTTTTATTTTTTATTTTCTATTTTTTTATTATTATTATTTTTGGTTAGTTACATAAATTGTCCTTGTGGTTTGCCAAGTTAATGGTCAACTAACAGCATGACCCGTCAAAGGACCAAACCCGTAACTTTTGCATACCACGAGGACATGACCCGTCAAAAAAAACACAGGGACATTTACGCAAGATCGACAAACCACAAGGACCAATTATGTAATTAACTAATATATATATATATATATATATATATATATATATATATATATATATATATATATATATATATATATATATATATATATATATATATATATATATATAGTAGGGATCTAATAAGAAGATTAATAAAAATAAGAAGAATGAGAAGAGATTGAGACCATTAGATCAAAAGATCAAAGGCTAGAAATGAATGATGGAAAATGTGTAAATAACAAGAGTTTTTATTTAGTCTAGAAGGGTAGAAAGGTAAATTACACTTGTTTCCTTCTTCTTAGCCTATCATAACCGTCTTTCAAATCGCAATCTGTCCCGACGATGCATCGATGTAACAAATTTTATTTATATACACCTTTTAATTTGTATCATGAGAACTTTTTTTATATCATCCAAATTTATTTAATGCATTTGTTTATTATTATCGCCAAACGTAGCATCTTTTTTACAATCAAAGCGTGCATCTACATACAATTAATCATGCATCTTTTATATTTATTCATAAGTCAGATTGCATGGACGCATCATGCATCTGTTGAATTAATTAGATGCATTTAAGATAGTATGCAATAAAAATAGATGCAACCAGTAATATTTGTCATTAATATAATTAAATATATGCATCAATATTAGTGTTGCATATATAAGTTCGTTTTTTAACGTGAACATTGAGAAGAAGAAATATGATTTGAAATGCATCTGAAAAAAGAGACGTGATGTACAGAAAAAATAGGAGGAGGTTATGTATTAAGTATAGTGAGAAATGTCAAAAATACCCTTAATGCTAAATAAAATTGATTAGTTGTGATTACTTCTTATCATTCTAATTTTAAGTTTACTTCTCATTTGATCCTAACTATATATATATATATATATATATATATATATATATATATATATATATATATATATATATATATATATATAATATATATATATATATGTATATATATATATATATAGTAGGGATCCAGTAAGAAGTAAATTAAAATAACAAGTGGTGAGAAGTGACCAAAATTACGCATTTGAAATGCAACGACTTGAATTAGATGCATTTCTATTCATATAGATGTAACATCTTTAGTTTCGAAAGTTAATTTGATGTATAGATGGTGCAAATTGATTTTCATGATTTCGGCACGTGCAGAGGAACAAAAAACAAGAGAAATCATGAAATGCATCTAATATACGTATATGCATATGATTAAAAGCTAGAAAACACACTATAGTGTGTTATAATGCATCTAAGATTATAGGAATGCATCTAATTTAGGTTGGTGCATCTCGGATTTGCTGTTATAGTTCTTCTTATTCCTTCTTATTTTAAGTAATCTTTTTATTTGATCATAACTCTATATATATATATATATATATATATATATATATAGAGAGAGAGAGAGAGGCACATTATTTTCAGAACCCACTTTAAATGTGAGAACTGCGAGAACCACCTTTTTACAACTAATAATATACATTGTACATCCTTTAAATGCTCCAAAGGATTTTGTTATTTTATTTAATTCAAAAGGGTATAAAAGATATTTTCATATTATTTTTTTTATGTTTATTAAATAAATCCCGTTTTTTTATAAGCCTTATTTTTAGGATTTATTTTTTTTTTTTTTATTATTTTTTTTAACATGCATGTGTTTGAATGATTTAGTGCATTTGTGTTTTTGGAATTAATTTTATTATTTTAATTTTTGAAATAATTTTTTTAACATGTATGTTTTTCAAATAGTAAAGTGTACCTGTTCTTTTTCAAATAACGTAAATTTATAACAAACAAAAAACATAACTGATATTTACAAAATTCAATATTAGTTGAAATACAATTAAAATACAAATTTCTAAAAATACAAATAAAAAAATATGGACCTTTATAAAAAGATAAGATGCAAATAAAAAAAATAGGATGCATATACTTATATTTTACATTTCGTTAATTACAAATACAAAAAACACATATGTAATAATCGCATCTCTTCAAAAATCACAAATTATCTTCATGTATATGTGTTCATCAACTTTTAGGTCTTCAATGGTCAACATCTTCACCAATCTGAAAAAATCATACACAAAAACAATTAAACAACAAATAAATAGGAAACATAATTTAATCACAATAACTAAGATAACACATTTGCACAATATAAGATGCATAACACAATTTAAATATATACACATGATTTTTTCCTTAATTATATATCAATCATAAACACATACGCACTCTTTTAAAATTTTTATGCCAACTATAAAAACACATATGCACAATTTCATTCATTTTATCTTAACCATAAAACTTGCATTTGAAATTTCTCATCAGATTCTTTCGAACATATGTGCACTTCTTTCAAAAACATACATGTACGGCTTAAAAAAACACATGTGTACTTTGAGATTCTCATCAAATTCATTAAAACACATATGCACACCAGTTTTATTGATTTTGGAAGAGCCAAGAAACATATATGCACCCTAAAACAGGTATGCACTATTTCTTAGAACGCAATACACGCCACTAAAAACATATATGCACTATTTATTAAAAGATGTACTATTTCTTAAAACATATATTAAACCCCCAAAGAAAAAGAAACAAAGTAAACCAACCACCACTATATCAAACTATTGTATCACAATGACTAAACTCACTATGCATTGACTTCTAACAAAGTAGAAAACTGTTCTCATGTACTGCAGAGACCATCAATGCATATATGAATCTGACACAAACTTTCTTACCACTTAGGGAGGAGGGAGTGGTACCCTAATACCCTGGGTGCCACCTCACCTCTATCCAATAAAAACCCTTCAACTCAAAACTACCAAATTCTACCCTAACACTACCCTAAGTGGAGGGAGTAGTACCCTAGTACCCGAATTCCATTTTTTTTTTTTTTTTTATAAATACATAAACCCCAAAACAAACAACACCATTGTTAACCTGCACGTGCTCATGCTTCTGCTAACATACGCATCTCCCATTTTTCAAAACCCAAAAACAAAAACAAAATCTTTACTAACTAGTAATGATGCTAACATACACCATGACCAAACACTAACATACACCATTTTTCAACACCTTTTTTGGCGTCTTCTTCATCAACAAGATACAGTCACCAGTCACCATACTCGCTTGGCTTCTTCATCAACAAGTACCTGCAAAACCAAAAAAAAAGACAAAAGAAAAAAAAAATACAAACACAACACACATACTCGCTCGGCTTCCGAACTCGATTTTGCTACTCGCTTCAACTACCCGACGTACGCGGGGCGGTGTACCCGCACCACTACCCGAGCTCCACTCCGTCATGCCTTATTACTACTCGAAGTTAATTAAAAAAAACGGGTCCTACTACCCTTGCACCCCCTAGAAAAATTTTAGGGGGTGTTGGGGTTTTCTCTCTCCTCCCAATCATTGGGACATTGGTTTCCGTGCCAATGATTGAAAAAATTGTTTTTTTTGTCACTTTTACACTATTTTTTGTACAAGTTTTTGTATTAGTTTTTTTACAAGTCTCTTTTTTTTTTTTTTTTTTACTTTTACTATTTTATTTCTTTTTTACAAGTAAAGACACTATTACTAAATAAAGTATTAACTTTTTTACAAGTATTTTTTTTAATGAATCAGTTTTAAAACTTAAAAAAAAACGTAGTCGGAAATTTTTTGAGGCTCAGTTCGAAGGTTGCAAAAGTGAGATTTTATCTCACTTTGCCGTCCATTCGGTTTTCATCATCGCCTCGGAAAATTTTTAGGCTCAAACCCGAAGGTTGCAAAGTGATAAAATCTCACTTTACCGTCCATTCGGTTTCGATTATCATCATCGCCTTATCTCAAAAGTATTTTTTCATCGACAAAGTTCACATTCACAATAGTAAGATTCTCAAATTTGCAATAGTAAGATTCTCAAATTTGCAGGAAGCATAGTAAGATTCAAATTTGCAGGCTTTCCTTTGTTAAAAAGGATCACATTCACAATTCATATCACATTCACAATTCACAGTTCATACCACAAAGAAGCAAACATTCACAATTCACAGTTCATACCACAAAGAAGCAATCCCAGTTCATACCACAAAGAAGCAAACAAGTGGTAATAAATTTGGCTTTGGAAAATGTCGAGTTCACCATTTTACACCAATGAGGTAATAAATTTTACATTTTATCAATATGACATGCAAAATTTATAAAAAACGAGATTTTTAATAGGCTCAGATTATTATTGTTTTATCATTTTGGCTGCAAATTTGAAGGTTGCAAAGTCATTTTGCCATGCCATTCGATTATGCCACGCCAAATCATTTTGCCATGCCAAATCATTTTGGCTGAAAATCAACAAAAGTTTTTTTTTATCATCATCGCCGTATCTCGAATTTTTTTTACCATTAAAAAAAAACCAAGTTTAGATAAGCAACCATTAGAAACTGCTTACATAAGCAGTTTCAGATACGCAACCAACTTCCTCAAGAACCAAAAACAAATATGGCTCAAAAAAAATTTCCAACTGCCATGGCTAAAAATTACCATAGAAAAATTTCCAACTACCATGGCTCAAAAATTTCCAACTGCCATGGCTGACCCGTAGCAAATAAATATGTGTATGATGTTTTTAAAGTGGTACTAATGGGTAACATATGGGTAAGTTACGTACATCCAAAGTCTTGGAAAATGAAATGATAATAGATAAGACTTTGATATAAAAGTTTGAGCAGTCGCATGTGCAATTGAGTGCACAAATCATGGTCTATACCTCCTCTTACGTTACTTCTAGGAACAATCTAATCTTGCACCCCATATTTTCCTTCCCATGGCTCAAGAATACCAACAACAACATCAACCCATATATCATCACGAAAACCGAATCTAAAACTTTAGATCTAGGGCGCGTCGGTGAGAAATACCGCGCGTGCCCTATGTTAAAATGATCACCTTTTCCCGATCTATCTTTTGGTATATGGGGTGAAAAGTTCCGGTGGTGCGTGGCCGGAGAAGACGTCGGAAAGTTGTTAAAAGTCCCGGATTTTAGAGAGAGAGAAGAGAGAGAGATATGAGTGTATTATTATGTGTGTGAGAGTGTTAGAGAGGAGACAAAAACAGTGGGTGGATATTAGAGAGAGAAGAGAGGGATATGATTGAGTGGATGGGGATATTAGTGGGTGGGTAAAAACAGGGGGCGCACCCGGTATTTCAAAACCATTTTTATTTTTTTTATTTCAAAAGTAAATAAGTAAAGGTTTGTTAAAAAAAATATGTTAAAAGTTTGTTAAAAAAAAGTTTGTTAAATTTTTTTAATAAAAGTTGTTAATTTTTTGTAAAAGAGTATTAGTTGTATTAGTATTTTTTTAAATAAAGTTGTTAAAAATGTTGTAAATTTTAATAAAGTTGTTAAATTTAAATAGAAGTTGTAAATTTTTAGTAAAAGTTGCAAATTTTAATAAAAGTTGTAAATTTTAATAAAACTTGTTAAATTTTAATAAAAGTTGTTAAATTTTTAGTTTTTTTTTTTTTATAAATAAAGTTGTTAAATTTTAATAAAAGTTGTAAAAGTTGTTGTGTTTTTTATTTTTTAGGTGTTCGGTACTGAAGTTGCTTTAACTGATTGGGTGAAATCTACTGCTGAATCGATTGGTTTTCTTATTGTTAAAGGAAGAACTAAAACATATATGGGCTATAAGTACTCTATCGAATTGTTGTGTTCTAGAAATGGGATTTCTGCACGTGAAGGTTTAGAAGATGAACTTGAACGGCAGACTAGTACCGCTAAAATTAATTGCCCATTCAGATTACTGGCGAAATTTATAAAACGTCAAAATGGTTGGATATTGAGGGTCAAGTGTCCGAGGCATAATCATGAATTCGTAGACTCGTTCTTGGTTTTCACAAGCCATGCGATTAAAAGAGAGCGAGTTCATTTTTGTGAAGCAGTTGACAGAACATCATGTAGCACCACGAATTATACTTTCTACAATAAAAGAGAGCGATCCGAATAACGTGTCTGGCATTAAAACGATAACAATGCACAAGACAAGATACGTCGCGCCAATCGTGGGATTTGACTCGATACAACTCCTGTTAGTACATTTGCAGCGTCAAGGTTATACATATTACCCTAGGATAAATGACCACACAAATGATCGGATGAAATATTTTTGTTCACCAGACGTCATATGCCCGTGGACAACATATCCGGAAATCATGCTGATGGACTCCACATACAACACCAACATGTTTAAACTGTCATTCTTTACAGTTGTTGGGGTTACTCCAACAAACACAACATTCTCAATGGCGTTTAGCTTTTTGGACAAGGAAAAAAAGCCAAATTTCAAATGGGTGTTGGAATGTGTTAAGTTGGTGATACAAGAACAATATTACCCGCGGGTTATCGTCACCAACAGAGATTTAGCGTTGCTTGGGGCATGCGCAGAAGAATTCCCAAACGCTAACAGATTACTCTGCCGATGGCATATCAATCAAAAT
The DNA here is from genome assembly GCA_910596185.1 of Chrysanthemum makinoi. NCBI lineage: Eukaryota > Viridiplantae > Streptophyta > Magnoliopsida > Asterales > Asteraceae > Chrysanthemum > Chrysanthemum makinoi. The sequence goes on from OU343222.1 coordinate 97,192,405, forward strand.
GTGCTAAAGCATTGCAGACACATATTTGATTCGGTAAAGGAGTATGAGTCCGTTAGATGGACATGGGATTTGATGGTTACAGCTCCGACCGAAGATGCGTTCACGCATTATTATCAGCACCTACAGGATTTATTGGTCCAAAAAAAGGGTACTCAACCATTAATACATTTTTTTTATTATTTAATAAATAACTACTCGAATTATTTTCTCACCTTATTAATTCTTTGTTTTCTCAGATGTTTTCCGGTATTTTCGTAACTGGCTACGAGATTACGACTGCATGTTTGTGTCGTACATTACCGATCAATATCGCAGCTTCGGCCAGACAACAACATGTAGAGTTGAGAGTCAACATGCGCTATTGAAGTATACTTGGGCTCACACAGTCCAGCTTAAACACGTTGTTGTGTTCGGTCGACAAGATTATAGCTGCGCAAGAAACTGCGATACGAGCCTCTTTGAATACAAGCAAAATCAAGAAACTGCATGCTTGTAAGAGCACTCTATTTAACGAATTGTGGAATAATGTTTCAATGGATGCTTTACGGCTCATACTCGCAGAAAGTAAACGGGATGTTGACCCACATGCATGTGGTCATCAGTTGCGGTTAGTGTATGGTTTACCATGCTATCACCAACTGTTTTGGCTTGAAGTAAACGGTAGGTATTTTAAAATTTATGCCTATCAAATTATTCTTCCGGTCAATACTGATAATTTTAACTAGTTCCTTTTTTCGAATACAGGATTTCCTATTTCGCTTGATTTTGTTGATAATTTTTGGAGAACACTAAGCGTTCCCTGGCCTGTTGTCCGAAATACTCAAGAGCCTGATGAGCCTCAATATCCTGAAGAGCCTGAAGACCCTGAATATTTTTCTTGTCAAGATGACGTACAAAAATTCCAAAGTGTTTTTACCAAAGCATCGTCGTTTGTCAAAAAAAATATGTTAAACAGGCTCAGAGGTATATACGCTCCTGAATCAGGTCAGCCCAACAACTGTTGTTAAAGACGATAATCGTGGACGTTCGAGCGCAAAGGACAACAAATCCAAGTCTAAACAAAAGATCCCGGATTTGAACGAAGAACCCCCACAAGGCACCGCAGAAGCTACACAAAACCTAAAAAAGTCCCAGACTTAAATGAAGAGGCTGCGAGACACAGTTCATATGTGGGAGGGCCTTCTAACGTCCCAGACTTAAATGAAGAAGCTAGCGATGACATTAGCGAGGGCGACTTAAGACACCACTTGTACGTTCGCGATGACATTAGCGAATATTTTATGGCTCAAATTCCAGCTCTTTTCCGACGCTGGATCCTAGGGATCTTTAACGTGGCAGGTGATGGAAATTGTGGCTATCGAGCTCTTGCAGTAGGTTTTGGTCATCAGGAACGAATGTGGCCCATGATGCGAGCTATTGCCAGGGAAGAGGTAGACACTCACGAGGAACTTTACAGGCGAATGTGGGGGGATTCTTTTCAAAATATTCGTAACACGATGGATTGGTTTGACGGTCCAGCACCCAACGGTTACTGGATGACTATGCCAGAGACGGGTTTGGCTATTGCTACAGCTCTTAACCGTCCTATTGTAAATATAGCCAATTCACAATCTATTGTGTGTCTTCCGTTGAGAAATGGTCCAGATACAGCACCAACATTGACCCCCCTTGTGATTCTTCATGTGGGGGAAGACATGGGTGCTCACTTCCTTCTTGCGGTTCTTGATGAAAACTCACCACTCTCGTATAATCACCCGCAAGTATAATCACCCGCAATGGAGATGGTACCGAAATGAAGAAGTTGCGGGATGGGCACATATGTTTACTCAACGGCAGAGGATGTATAGAGCGACATAGAAAACAATTATTGATTTATATTGTAAATGACAAAACATGTATAGATGATTACTGATTTATATTGTAAATGACAAAACATGTATAGACGATTATTGATTTATAGTAAACGACTGCTCCAGTTCTTCCTCATCTTTTGTTACAGGAATCAGATGACATTCAGTGGAGGGACATTCATTGTGTCAACAACACACCCGCTCGTGTTGAGAGCCCAGATTATGTGCCTTATTCACAATCTTATGTGCCTCCCTCTCCAGCTATATCTCCAGCTGCAGATGAGGACAATTTTATACACCGTCCTCCGGTTCTTCCTCATCTTTTGTTACAGCCGTCGCGTCCTGACGAGTACGAGCGAGCGATTGACGGATTGAGGAGACGCATTTCAGAGTTAGAGTCTCGTGTGGGACAGATAGCAGCATCATTGGAGCGACTACGCCTCGGGCGTGATTGAACTTAGATTCTAGTTATATTGTAATTTTGTGAACCATGTATCAACTATTAATCTATAACAAGATTGGTTATTGATGTATTCGAAGCTTCTAATTTTGTGAACCATGATATTATTGATTTATGTTGTGAATAATTATACAAATTCTTTTGGCCAGATGCAACAAGAAAATCCTTTCTTGTGTCGTTGTCGACGTGGATTATATAAAGAAAGAACATCCCAACAACCCAAAACTTGTGGTCTGAAGTATTATGCATGTCCTTTGTCAAAGGTAAATAATTAAACGTTTGCTTATTTGCGTAAATATATCAATAACTTGTTTGTTTAGAATACATTTCTTATAATTGTTTCGTCATGTAACAGCCAGGGACTAAAGACTATGGGTGTCGATACTTCATGTGGAAGGAAATATTTCAACAAACGTACTTTGGTGAAGCCTCTTCTTCAACGCAATGCTCAAACTGCGAAACTCAAGATAAAACGATCAACATGCTATTGGCTCAAAACAATTTGTTGAAGGCAAGAATAAAGACGTTGGAGGCATCACTGGAATTGGCAAGAAATCCAGTTGATCACGCATGTCAGTCGAGTGGAATACTCTACGAGCTTATAGATAACATTAATAATCTTCATGTGGAGTAGATTTCGTTGTAATATTGAATACATTTGTTGTTGTCCTTGTTTAATATTTTAATGTCTAATGTTTTAATGTAAAAACACTACACAAATAAATATACTTTACATATAAAAACACTACACAAATAAATACACTACAAATAAAAACACTATATATATATACATTACACAAATAAACAAAAACACAAAACAAAAACAAAAAAAAAACAAAAAACTATACAACAAAAAAAAAAACAAAAAAAAAAACAAAAAACAAACCAATCATTAGGCCAATGATGCATGAGAATGAAAACATGGGGTGCAAGATTAGATTGTCCCAACAAAAAAATAAGTAAACTAGTAACATATGTGACACACTGACATTAACCATTCAAGTGCTTTCATTAGATCATCACTTTGACTACTTTCTCTTTCAAATAAACAACCCTTTCATATTTTTATTCAACATCCTTTTGTTCAGTATCTTTATTCAAAACACAAGATCAAAAGTGTGTGACCATAAAATAATTTTTTTTATGAGTTTTAACAACACAAAAACAAGATATGAACGTTCAATCTTTCAATGATAGGTTTATCGAAGCTCCAAAACGTAATAATAAAAAGGATATTCAAGACCAACAACAAGAAGAAAAACCTTAAGCTATAAACAAAGATCCGGATCCACCATTACAGGCGGCTTCACCAAACTGGAAAGACAAACCGCAATCCATCAGATCTGCTCGTTGTGGATGATGAGGAATATGGTTATGGTAGGATCCAGACGGATCATGGTGGTGGCGACGGTTCTTGGCGGCCTTGACGGATCCAGACGAATCATCACATGTGGTCACGGATCTTGGTGAAATCCACCATCTATTGTGATTCCCAGGCATGCTGAATTCTTTACGTATAATTTCCCTTGCCATGCATTGAATTAATTCATGCATTTGTAGACACGTATTACTTGCAGATACTGTTATTAGGCACTTATCAACTAGAACTTCAATAATAGCATTTGCAGAACAATGACTGTTGTCTAGTACACTTGCAGCAAAATCTTTATTTTCCCCCGTGAAGGCACATGCAATATCAAGAAACATTCTTTTCTGATCAGATGCCAAGCTATCAAAACTTGGCCGAAGTTTATTAAGGATATCTGAATTAGGATATGTTTGGAGTCTATCCAATTCGCTTTTCCAAACATACTCAGACTTATGATACAATAGTCGACCAAAAACTTTGAGAGCCAAAGGGTGACTTTGCAAATGTATCAAAACTTGGGAAGCAAGCTCTTTGAAATCTTCTAAAGGTTCCATTTTTCCAAATGCATATAAACTAAAGAGCTCAAGAGATTTATAATAATTTAAAGTCTTCATTCCATAGATTCTATCAACTTTATGAGATCTTAGCAATTGTTTGTCTTTACCAGTGAATATAATAAGACTTCCTGGATAAAACCAATCATGTGAACCTGCTAGTGCTTCTAACTGCTCCACGTTATTCACATCATCCAAAACAAGCAGGATCCGCCTACATGCCATCCTTTGCTTTATTGCCATAGAACCTTCTCCAACACTTGATATCTTCAGATCATCTGTTTTCAGAATCTTACCAATCATTTGCATTTGGACTTGAGTTAGGCCTTGCCGTTTTTCGACTTCTTGGACATCACCACCGAGTTATAATTAGCTTTGGCAAGAGTAGTCTTTCCTATTCCACTTATACCGCATATTCCAATCATGTTAACCTTATTTGACCCAACAAAGAGTGACAAGTCTAATTTGTCAAAATGGAAATCGATGCCAACAAGGTTCTCACCAACATGTAAGAGTCCGTCGCGTAATGTTTTGAGGATTTCTCTGGAAATGGAATCGATGAACTTGGACTCAAACCTGTTTACCACAAAGACACAATAAGTAAGAGAAACTACGTAGTGTTAAGCTTTAGTAGAGCTACAAGACTAATTACATAAAATCAAGAAATTTACCCATTTGTCATGTCCTGGAGATCCCATCCAGATAAGTTAGCCGCCATGAATAAAGCTTCTTTCCATTTACCCACCTCTGTACTATTTGAAATTTCGTGCTTACAGAACGCTTGTGCATAACTTCTTTTTTGTTGCCTCACCACATCAGGCTTGGCATCATAAAAGATAATTCGAACCTCATGTTTTGGATTCTCAATCTTCTTGCACTCAAGTATTTTGACGAGTTCCCTCAAACACCATGTTGAAGAAGCGTAATTCTTGGAGAAGATAACTATCAAAAACCTCGATTCTTCAATTGCTTTGTAGAGATGAGGAGATATCTCTTCGCCTTTAGGCAATATGGTATCATCTCTAAAAGCATAAATTCCTTTTTGCTTGAAATCATTGAATAGATGATCAATGAAACTTTTACGGATATCTTCACCTCTAAAACTTACAAAGATATCATATCTCCATCGATAGGGACTGGAAGGTGCAGCCATGATCAATGATATGTAAGCAGCTGGATTTTGATATGGGCCCAAATACCACACTAACTGATGGGGGCAGTAAGGTAATTTCAGGATCAAGAAAGAGCACAAGACTAGTCAAACGTCCAACTAGATTTGATGATTAGGTGGTTTATTTTATGTTGAATGTTAACTAGCAAAGTAACAGTCATGTTACTTGTTTTGTATTTACAATTATATATAGTTGTTATGTGAATGGAAAAGGCAAGCAAATTATTACCACTACTTTCCTTCTCTCTTTTCCTAATCCCGTATCTCTTTCCTTACTTTTATCCCTTTTCCCCATATTCTTTATCTACCAAAATACAGGGTGCATCATTGGTGCTTTCATTGAATCTTCATCATGGTTGATGGTATCCAAACTAGGGGACGAGCTACTCTTGATGAACAAATTTCCAAGTTGAGTGAAGATGTGAAGCAATTAGCTACTATTGTCCAATCTCAAACCGAAACCCTAGCTTCTCAAACCGAAACCTTGGCTAATACTTCAGCGGCTTATGATTCTATTCAACAATCTCTCAACACCCAACAAAAGGTTTTAGCTGATATGATGGTGCAATTTGCTAAATTGGAGAAGCAGCCTCCATTGCTTCCATTGCCAACACATGGTAATACCCCTTTTAAACCACCTATTAATTCTTCAACTACAGGACCTGTTAACTCCTCATTTACATCATTTTGTAGTGATAACCAATTCTCATGCTAAAACGCCCAAACTTGAAATACCATTATTTTCTGGTGATTTAGTGCTTGAATGGCTCTTTCAAATTGAACGTTTTTTTGAGTATTATCGAACCCCAACTTCGAATAAACTCCAGATTGCATCATTTTATATGGCTGGTGGTGCTCTTCAGTGGTTTCATTGGATGTATCAAACACCAGTTAAGTACTGGGAAGCTTTTAGTCATGCTTTAGAGGTCCGATTTGGGAAGTCTTCTTTTGTCAATTATGAGGTGGTTTATTTAAGCTTGAAACAAACATCATCATTCACCGCATATCTCACCGAGTTTGAAATACTTTCAACCCGAACACCAGGCCTCACGCCTATGAATGCTTAATTGTTTTTGTCGGGATTGCGTGATGATATAAGCGAGAGTGTATCTTTGCAACCAACTTCTTTATCAACAGCCATTGGCATGGCTAAATTAGTAGATGATAAATTGGCCGCTCAACGTACCTCTAACCGTACTTATCGATCACTATCAGACCTCCCACCGTTACCTTTACGTGCTCCTCAACAAAATCAGTCAACCAACCGCTTAACCCACTACACTTAAGCGCCTAACTCCAGCTGAGATGGCTGATCGGCGTAGTAAAGGGCTTTGTTTTAACTGTGATGAGAAATTTGTTCCAGGTCATCGCTGCAAACCTCCGTTATTTCTTTGCCTTCTTTCGGACTCAGAGGCGTCCTCTCCTTTCGAGGATTCCCTTGTTTCGCTACCAACTGAACCTTCGGTATTATCCGAACCTTTGGAGACTCCACAAATTTCTCTTCATGCACTTACGGGTCAATTTGTACCATGACACTTAAAATCCCGAGCCTCCTCAACAATCACCAGATTACTGTCCTTATTGATGGTGGGTCAACCCATAATTTTATACAATCACGTTTAGTTTCCTTCATGGGTCTAACGGTGCAACCTTCTCCCCATTTACGGGTCACTGTTGGGAATGGAGAATCATTGAATTGTGGAGGCTTTTGTGCAAAAACTACCTTACTGATGGGCCAACATGATTTTACAATGGATCTGCTAATTCTTCCTTTATATGGTGCAGATGTTGTCCTTGGGGTCCAATGGTTAGCTACACTCGGCCCAACACTATTTGATTATAAAAACCTTTGGATAGAATTTGACTATGGTGGTCATCGGGTCAAGCTTGACGGGATAAAAAATATGTCTTTAACAGCTTTGAGCTGTTCACAACTCAAGCGATCAGTTGACACGAATTCCATTGCTTCATTTTACCACATTACAGTTCATGATAATCCGACCCCAGATAAGCAATTTGCCTCTTCTCTTGCAAGTTTAAACCTTCCGGTAGATCTTCATAACCTTTTAGTTTCATTTGAAGATGTTTTTTTGACTCCACGTGGCTTACCTCCATCACGTGAACTTGATCATCACATACATCTTATTCCTGATTGTGCACCGGTTAATGTTCGTCCATACCGATACCCACACTTTCAGAAATCTGAAATTGAGAGGTTGACTACTGAAATGTTGGATCAAGGTATCATTCAGCAGAGCCACAGCCCATTTTCTTCTCCGGTATTGCTTGTCAAAAAGAAAGATGGCACATGCGTTTTGTGTTGACTATCGAGCTTTAAATGCGGTCACTGTTAAAGATCGATTTCCAATTCCGACTGTTGATGAACTCTTAGATGAGTTACATGGGGCCGCAATATTTTCCAAGCTTGATTTACAGTCGGGATACCATCAGGTTCGCATTTCTCGTGAAGACATAGTAAAGACCGCTTTTCGGACACATGATGGACATTATGAGTTTGTGGTGATGCCATTTGGCCTCACGAATGCCCCTTCCACTTTTCAAGCTCTCACGACCTCGATCTTTCGACCATTCTTGCGAAAGTATGTTCTAGTTTTCTTTGACGATATTCTCATCTATAGTAGTGACTGGCAAACTCACCTCCACCATTTGCACTCGGTTCTGGAATTACTATGACAACATACTCTTCATGCTAAATTAGCTAAGTGTGATTTTGGTACAACCACATTGACATATCTTGGCCACATAGTATCATCTCAAGGAGTTGCTGTTGACCCGGACAAAATTTCATCCATTCGAGATTGGCCTCTGCCTCAAAACTTAAAACAACTTCGAGGTTTCTTGGGCCTTGCAGGTTATTATCGTCGGTTTGTGGCCTGTTTTGCAGCAATAAGTGCACCTCTTAATGCCATGCTTAGGAAAAATTCTTTTGTTTGGACTCCGATTGCAACACGCTTTTCATAGGCTAAAAGCAGCTCTCATGAATACACCTGTCTTGGCTCTACCAGATTTTAACAAACCATTTATCATTCAAACTGATGCATCCGGGATTGGTGGGGGTGTGTTTATTACAAGATAGTCACCCAATAGCCTATTTTAGCAAGCCCTTATCACCTAAACTTCGTTTATTGCGGATATGATCGTGAGATGTTTGCCATAACGAGGCGTACAAAAGTGGCGTCGAGTACTGTTGGGGCACCCTTTCTCTGTCCAAACTGACCATCAGAGCTGCGTACTATGATGAACCAGGTTCTTCAAACTCTTTCTCAACAACGATGGTTAGCTAAACTTCTTGGATATGATTTTAGCATTACTTATAAGCCGGGAAGAGACAATATAGCTGCTGATGCATTGTCGCGCTTACCATCTAGTGCGTGTACTCATCTAATGATATCTATGCACTCCTTCTCTACACCGATGGTGGCTTTACTGGATGCTTTACGATTGTTTTTAAAGATCGAATCCTTGTTCCGTTGGAATCTATCCTTGCAACACCTACCGACTTCCCTCTTTATCGGATTTCTAATGGATTGGTGTTATATAAAGATCGAATCCTTGTTCCGTTGGAATCTGCATTTCATCCATTAATATTGGCCGAGTATCATAATTCCCTGTTGGAGGTCATGCAGGAATGCAAAGAACTCTAGCCCGAGTCTCTTCGACATTTTATTGGCCAAAAATGCGTAAAATGGTGCGAGTATGTGGCACAGTGTATCATATGCCAGGAAACTAAACCCTTCACTACAAGCCCCCAAGGCCTCTTGCAACCCTTACCTATTCCAGGCCAGATCTGGGAGTCAATCTCAATGGATTTTATTACACACTTACCTGCCTCGTCTAGTAAAACCACTATTTTAGTGGTGGTTGATCGTCTTTCGAAACATGCTCACTTTGCTGCCCTCGGATCCTCTTTTACGGCTGTTCAAGTCGCATCCGTTTTTGTTAAAGAAATTATGCGACTTCACGGGCCACCCATTACGATTGTCTCTGATCGTGACCCGATATTTATGAGCTCATCTGGCAGGAGCTCTTCGGCTTCAAGGCACTTTGCTTGCCACAAGTAGTGCCTACCACCGCAAGACGCGGGCAGATGAGGTGCTTAATCGATGTCTAGAAGACTATTTGCGTTGTTTTGTTGCCGATCATCCTCACTCTTGGCTTCAATATTTACCCGGGTGAATGGCATTACAACACATTATGGCACTCAGCGATCCGCATGACTCCATTTGAGGCGGTTTATGGTAGGTCTCCACCGTCTTTAAAAGATTACTTGACTGGCACCTCACCGGTTGCATCTTTAGATGATTTGTTATCCACCCGTATACTCTCTCCTAGATCAACTAAAGACTAACTTGCACAAAGCTCAACTTCGCATGAAAAATTTAGCTGACAAACATCGCACTGATGTAGAATTTAAGGAAGGTGATTGGGTTTTCGTGAAGCTTCAGCCGTATCGTCAATATACCCTTGCTCACAGAAAATCAAATAAGTTAGTGCGTCGATTCTATGGCCCTTTCCAAATCTTAGCACGTGTGTTGCTCTGTTGCATATCGTTTAGACTTGCCTGATACTGCAAAGGTTCATAATGTATTTCATGTTTCGTTACTGAAGAAATGTGTTGGTGATCATACGGCTGTCGTGGCGTCTCTGCCTTCTGAATTTGTTGGGGCCCATCCTATATTGTTGCCAGACCGCATCCTTGATTCACGAACCATTTTGCAAAATGGTCGTTCCATCCAATAGGTCCTTGTGCAATGGCAACATCAACCTATCACAGATGCCAGGGGAAAACCTTCTGAGTTAGACATGATTTTCCAAGCTTCAACCTCGAGGTCGAGGTTCCTCTTGATGAAGGGGGCAATGATATGGGCCCAAATACCACACTAACTGATGGGGGCAGTAAGGTAATTTCAGGATCAAGAAAGAGCACAAGACTAGTCAAACGTCCAACTAGATTTGATGATTAGGTGGTATATTTTATGTTGAATGTTAACTAGCAAAGTAACAGTCATGTTACTTGTTTTGTATTTACAATTATATATAGTTATGTGAATGGAAAAGGAAGTAAATTATTACCACTACTTTCCTTCTCTCTTTTCCTAATCCCCTATCTCTTTCCTTACTTTTATCCCTTTTCCCCATATTCTTTATCTACCAAAATACAGGGTGCATCAGATTTCCATGTGAAAGATTAGTCCAATGTAATACTTTACTAAAATAGTAATGTAACATTTTGACATAAAACGAATTGAGCATGAAAGAATCATTAAGTGCGGGGCATATGTTGATAACTTCATTTACAGAGTACTTTTTAGTGATTCACTTGGTTACTAGTTCAATTAAAATAGACTTGAACTATGTTATATACAGTAGTTGTTTAAATCGTTAAATTAAGTAAGAAAGATGAACTATGTCATATAGTCGTTGAATAGACTTGAACTGTGTTTCAAACTCGATGCTTGTAAGATTACTTTTTATCATTGTTTTTCTAAATTGTTGAATTAGTTTTATCGAATTTCGATTTATATCATAACTGAACAATATAGTTATTTTAGATTACTAAGCTGACTCATTAAATCATTCTACAATCATGATCTTATAATCTATTCTTTCTAAATGATAAACATATCATTTCTTAGATGAAGGAATGATTAAATAAAAAACATGGAAATAAGTAGAGAGTAGATGATGACTTTCTGATTTTCCAATGGATTAAGAAGCAGAGGATAAGAATGCAATCAATAATGGAAGCTCAAGTTAGATTTCCACTCACAAGTCACTAACAACAATTTAAGTAATGCAAATGGGTTGAACTTAACTCAACTTTATATCCAACAGTTACACTTCTAATCCCCAAGGTAATTAATAAAAGTTTTTGAAGAGCAAAGAAAGAGACTTTTATAAGCACAACTTCTCAACACTTATAAATTGCATCCTCATGTTTCAATTTATAGAAATGAACAGCTTTATTTAACTTTAGTGTCGCAATGGGCTACAAGTGTAGACCTTTTTTTCTTTGTTGACAAAGTTAGAGACCAACATTTTAATTTGTGAGAGCTAATTAGTATATGTGAAATTTTGGACATAACGTTACAAGAACTAAACCTGTATACTACCATGACATAAACACGTCTAGTCTTGCAAAAACAATTAAATAATTAATGATGGCAACTAATAGTTTTAACAAGTGTGGGAACCCGCGCGATGCAGCGGGGTTGCTTTTGTAGACGTAAATTTGGAACTGATGAATGACCGGAGAATTTGTTTGTCTATTTATTTGGCTAGTCCTTGAAGGACCTACGTTGCAAAGACAATTCAAACCTTAGGGACTATTTTTCGTGGCTACAAAGGACTTACTTTGCAAGTACACTTAAACCTTAGGGACTATTTTTGCCAAATTGCTATAGATAGCAGTTAATGCTACAAATTTTATTTGGTTAGTCCTTGAAGGACCTACTTTGCAAATACAGTGCACACCTTAGGGACTATTTTCTTGGTTAAAAAGGACTTACTTCTTAACGAAACTTAAACCTTAGGGACTATTTTTGCCAAATTGCTATAGATACCAATTAATTCTACAGGACTTACTTTGCAACGACACTTAAACCTTAGGGACTATTTTTGCCAAATTGCTATAGATAGCAATTAATGCTACAGGACTTATTTTGCAACGACACTTAAACCTTAGGGACTATTTTTGCCAACTTGCGAAAGTAAACAATTAATGTTGCAAACAATGTTTGCAAATACTGTGCCCCGCTCTATAGTTAATATACGAGTGTGGAAACCCGCGCGATGCAGCAGGATTGGCTTAAAAGGACTTACTTTGTAGCGACACTTAAACCTTAGGGACTAATTTTGCCAGGTTGCTATAGTTAGCAATTAATGCTACAGGACTTACCTTGCAACGTCGCTTAAACCTTAGGGACTATTTTTGCCAGATTGCTATAGATTGCAATTAATGATGCAGGACTTATTTTGCAACGCCACTTGAACCTCAGGGACTATTTTTGCCAACTTGCGAAAGTTAGCAATTAATGTTTCGCAAATCAGTTTTTGACAAATGGCATGTGAGGGAATCATGCCCCGCTCAATAGTATATATAGTAATATAATATATTTGTAAATTGGACGTACATGATCATGTCTTTATTATGTGATCATATTAATATATTAATACGCGTTCAAAATTAAGCGTACCTGCTAGGAAGTTTCCTTCTAATTACTTAATCAATAAAAGTTTCAATCTTAGCTTGTAATTTTTGACCTTAAAGTGAACATTTTACATATAATAAAACCATCAATATGGTCAGTGGTCTGGTGGGTGGGCTTAAAAAATAAAATAGTAAATTACAAAAATTGTTGTGGCGGTTTGTTCGGATCGTGCTCCTGATCCCGTCAATTATGTGACATTTTTTGAAACCGTTATGGTGGCTCACGCCATAGGCACATAATGCGTGCTATAACGCACATATTTAAGACTCATCTAACATAAATAAATAATTTAGGACAGAAGTATTATCAACTTTCTAAATCACATTTCTTAATAACAATATGATTGTATTTGTAAAAGTTCTAACATACATTTGTTTGAAATATCAAAATGTAACTTAAGATTTGAAGACTCGTCAAAGCAACATAGTGTCGTCGAAAGGAAGAAAAAAAAGTATACATATTTACGAGTTACAAATCCAAATTAAAAAAAATGGCAATCATAATTACATGCAATGTACATAATATTAAATCAAAGAATGTACTTAAAGTAAAAATTTTAAGGTGCGTTTGTTTTGTTAATAGGTTTGGATTGGTATTGAGATTTGGCCTAGGTTTGAAAGAAAGTTTCTTAGTGGATTGAAAATTGTTTGTTTTGTATATTAAGATAAGAATTGTCATTATGTTTTATGCTTATTTTCATATAAAATAAAAGGCATATAGTATATTAAGGCCCAATTTCAAATAGAAAACAATGTTACTATATGAAAATGGTTAGAAATTGCATATGTTTATACAACTTCCATGAAAAAGGTACATGAATTGAAAGTTATATAGTCTTAGAGGTTTTGTAGATCCCCATTGCAAAGGGTATCAAATACTGTTTTAAATCTTATACTCACACAGAAAACAAATACGTAATATTATTTTTATGATTGCATTGCTCAAATCCAAAATGGCCCAAGCAAACACGTCCTAAAGGTGCGTTTGGATTGTTATATGGAATCATAATGGATACAATATGATATTATGGTGTAATGGGCATATGTATGAAATTCTCAAATACATTGTTTGGTTCATAAATTTAGACACATGTATAACTATAGGATTTTAAACTATTTTATTTCTGTAAATTGAATGGTTGAAAAAAATTAGAAGATATCATCAGGGTTGTCAGGGAATCAAATATATGTGCTTAAACCTTCACTTTCGATAAGTAATGGTAGTATGGGTGTGGTTTCATAGTTGGATTCCAAAATCCATATACCAAACAAATAATCATGCCGATCATTTCATTTTTTCATTCAAAACCCATAAACCAAACATGACCTTACTTTTATTTATCTCTATCCATTTTCCGTTATGCTTAACTAGTTCCAACTTCCTTTCCCCACCCTCCACCCTTTCTTTTCTATTCTTTTTCATATCTCCCTATTAATAAATTCCATAATTAACAAAATTGAAGATTCAATTGTTGATTTTTTTTATTCCAAGATAGAGGACATTATAACTTTTTCAACGAATTTAGCCATTTTTTCTACTTAGTTGACAATAGTGCGGAATGTTTATTGGCGGCCTTTCTATCCCATATCGTGTGATTTAATAACTTTTTATTTTTGATTTTACTTATCGTTTCATAATCCTAAACCAATAGCTAAATCACATCTTAATTTTTGCTGATGCGGACTCGTTAGTCATTACGTGGGTGAAACTTTTTGTGATGACACATTGGCCACCAGTTGTAGGGGGTGTTCATCGATTTGGTTATCGGGTTATTCGGTTCGATTAGTTCGGTCAAAAAAAATTCTGAGTATAACCGAAAACCGAACTGAATTCAAATTTGATTCAACAGAACCGAATAACTGAAAACCGAACCCCTATAACCGAATAACCAGAACTACATAATTTTAATTATTTTTTTATTTAATTATATATTATTTTTAGCATAAAATATTATTTTTAAGCTTAAATCATGTTATATTTATACTTTAGTGATTTTTTTTCATATATATACATAAAAAGTATATATATTTTATAAGAATTCAGTTTTCGGTTTTCATTGCCAAAACCATATCCAAACCGATAACCGAATATTTAGTTCGGTTCGGTCTTGACCAATTTGGTTCGGTTACGAATTCAGTTCACTTATTTTTGGTTCGATTCGATTTCGGTTTTCAGTTATTGTGGATATTACCCAATCCGTGAACACCCTAACCAGTTGAAACTTTCTAAATTCTTACATGTTCAAAACGGATGTTTTTAGTGTATAAAACTATAAATCATAAGCTGAAGTTACAATCATAATCTAATATTTACAAAAAGATTCCCAAATGATCAATCAACAATCAAGAAAAAAAGTAAAACAAAAAATCAGATTTTGTAGATAGGAGCGATCCCCAAAAGATGAAAGCATTTCTCCATTACAATTGCAGCTGCCTCACACAGCAATAATTTGGCCGTCTCCACATCACAAGACCTATCAGCCTGCCAAAACTTACAAAGTTACGTTAAATCCTGACAAAAACCATCATGTTTGCCTTTCTATAAATCAAATAAACTTTTAGAAAATTAACTTTGGTCCAAGATAAACATGGATTAAATTCAATATTGTATGCGGATAAGTGTATAAGTAACTAAATAATACCTGGCAAACGGAAGCGAATAAACTGTCAAACTTCATGCATAAATCATAAAGGTAATCACACAGGATATGTGGCATAAGAACTGTGCAAACCTCTTTGAGAACCTAAAAAGGAAAGTTGGATTTTAATGGAATAATATAATTTCCATAAGCACATTCAACTATTAGAGTTGATTGTAACATACTAAATTTTTTTACAACTGGTCAAAAGCATCTTTATACGTGTTTTAATTATTCATCGAACTAAATATTCAAATCGAACAACTAGGCTTTATGTAACACCCATGTTATAATGATAATTATGAAGGACCATTGTAGATAAACTATATAAAGTCAGGGGCGCACGATGTATATTAATATGAAATTGCATAGAGATGAACGTAATCTCATATACGATCCCATATATGACTCTATCCTCCCAAGACTTTCACGCCCAATCCTCTTCACAGAAAAATCCTAGATAAAGAGTGAGCTAACAGTTTTAAGGGAGGGCATATGAGCCTGAAAAGCAAGAAGATCAAGTCATAGGAATCCAATTTTGAATTTCAATTTTGGTGTCATCATAAGGTATATTTTGTTCTCTATCAGTTTATACCATATGAGTAACAGGTCCCTAGAAGTGGTTGACTGGTTGAGTTTCTATCTAGCTTTACATCTCGATCGATCTTCGTTTTTATGTCTAGTATGGTCTGGACTCTGGAACATTGAATATTTTTATTTAAAAAAAAAAAAAAGAACTATTCCTGGTCATTACAACACAGAACTTTTGCATCATAGGATGAAAATACACTTGGAAAGTAATTATAGAAATTTAATTGGCTAAAAAGGCGTACTGCATATACATATGTGCATAACAGAACCTAGGAGTGGTTGAATGGCTGAGTTTCTATGTAGTGTTACATCAAGATCGATCTTCGTTTTTATATACTTATAAAGAAAGAACTAGTCCTAGTCATTACAACACAACACGTATGCATCATAGGATGAGGATAGAGACTTGTAAGTAATTATAGATATTTTAATGGCTAAAAAACGTACGGCATATAAGAAAGGGTGGCAAGAAATTAAAAAAATATAATCTGACTTGAATGTTAGCTTAGTCTTGGTTATTTTAATAAGATATTGAGATGAAGAAAATAGTGTTATGAACTACTGCATGCGCACTATGACAGTCCACAAGCAAGTAAACAAGTCCTTATCTATAAAAAAAAAAATAAAAAAAAAATAAAAAAATAAAAAATAAAAAATTCAAGTCCACAGGTCTTGAATCACATGCGCTGAAACAAGAACATAAACAAGTAAACTGGAACTATCACAAACAATCACACACAAGATATCCTGGAATATGCTTTCCAATTAATCAGAAAAATATATGCTCAAACAACTGATCGGTTTTTTTCATATATCCAACCACAAGCTCGGCTGGTATATATAGGTGTTAGAATTTGCTTTCTAATCCTACTACACTTCTAATTAAGCAAGATAGTCCTTAACAAATAAGGAGTCCTAATTAGACTAGAATTGTAAACGTCCATATGCTTGGAATCTGTTTTGTCTTTCCATATGCTCGGTCAGACATTGCCAACATTCACCCCCTAATTTCTGACTCGAGATAGGTAGGTCTTCAACTCCGAGTAACTCTTGCATCTCCTTGAACTTAATCTTGGAGAGCTTTCGTCAGAATATCAGCACGTTGTAACTCACCTCTTACAAATTCAACTTGTACTTGGTCTCTTTCAACACACTCTCGGATAAAATGATAACGTGTGTTATATGCTTGTTCTCCGTGAAAGACTGGATTTTTCATAAGTGCAATAGCCGATTTATGTCAACAAATAAGACCACCATTTCTTTCCATTCGGTTATTTCACTCAACAATCCGTAACCATATTCCTTGACACGCGGTGAGGTTGCGAGCATGAACTCGGCTTCATAAGACGATAGAGCCACCGTGTTTTGCTTTTGTGAGCACCAAGTGATAGGTGATTTACCTAGATAAAATCGTGCCAGTTGTGCTTCGACCATCATCTTGGTCCATAGCATAACTACTATCACTAAACCCCACTAATTCCTTGGTCTTCTCTTGGTTGTATCGTATTCCAAAATTCAAACTACCTTGGATATACCTTAGTATTTGTTTCAGGCCATATGTGATTCTTTTGGTCTGCATGTGTAACGACTAACCAAACCAACCGAATAAGATAAATCGGGAGTGTGTAGTAAATACCTTAAAAACAATCGTCGTCTTATCAAAGTTGCATCAACTGGTCTTCCTTCCTTGTCCATGCTTAACTTCATTCCAGGTTCTAATGGACATTGAGTAGAATTCTTCATGCATCAGCATCTTTCAAGATCTTTTTTGCATAGCTTTCTTGACTTATTGAGATACTCGAATCCTCTTGCTTTACTTCAATGCCAAGATAATAGCTTAACTTTCCCAAGTCACTCATATCGAACCTTTCTTGCATTTGTCTCTTAAATTCACCAATTTCGCCAAGCTTTGAACCGGTTACTAAGAGATCATCTACATAGACTGCAATAATCAAGATTGACTTGTTTGTTTCTTCACATACACGCTTGTTCGTGTTGACATTTGAACGACATTTGCTTGAGTTCTCTATCAAGTTTTGTATCCACGCACTTGGGGCTTGTTTAAGTCCATGAAGCGCCTTTTTCAACTTGTAGATCTTCCTTTCTTCTCCTTTCTCACGAACCTCGGTTGTGTAACAAACACTTGCTCTTTCAGTTCTCCATGTAAAAACGCGACTTTACATCCGGATGATGTAGCTCCCTGCTTCTTTTTCGGCCAATGAGATCAATAATGCACCGTTTCAATCCGTGCTAAATCTACTAAGATGCAAATACCTCGTCATAGTCAATTCCTTCCTTTTGAGCATAACCCTTACTACTAAGCGAGCTTTAAACTTATTAATTGATCCATCCGGATTTCTCTTAATTTTGAACACCCACTTTAATCCAATGGGATTAACATTAACTGGAGCTTCAACTAATTCCCATGAATCATTCTTCTCGATAGACTCAATCTCTTGTTTCATAGCAACCATCTACTTGCTTGAGACTTTTGCTTCTTGGAACGTTCTTGGTTCATCATCTTCAATCAAAAGTAGATTTTGATCTTCATTAGCAACTGAGGTTCTTGAACTAGACCCCATAATAAAGTCATTAAATCTAGTTGGCTTAGTTGAAACCCTTGAAGAACGCCTCATAATTGGTTGAGTTTCTGTCACAAGATTAGGGTCATTATCCGCCTCGAATTGAACTTCTTGTTCGGTATTGACCGGTTGATTTTCATCAACATCATGATTATTTTCATCCTCTTGATTTCGCCTCAACTTCATCGGTCACATTTGGGTTAACAAATCCACAATCCGTATCAATAGAACCGTGCCATTCTATAATAAACATACCTGGGTTAGCTGTGTGTTTCGCTTCCAGCAACATACTTCCAGCCAAGTTCCTCATTAAACTCGCATCAGAACATACCACTATCTTCTTTAGTTTTGGATTGAACAATCGAAAACCTTTTGTACTGGCTCGTTTAGATGTAATGAGTGTTGTTGACCTGCAGTCTAACTTATGTAAATATGGCCTTGTTCCCGTTGCATAAGCCACACATCCAAATACCCGTAAACCCTCCAAGTTAGGCTTTTTTCCTTTGAAAGCCTCGTATGGAGTTTGATTAACTAGAGCTCGAGTTGAAACTCTATTAATCAAGAATGTAGCGTGTCTAACTCCTTCACCCACATGTAGTTTGTACGTCTCGTGCTTTCAAGATGCTTTAGTCATTCCCATAAGAGTGCGGTTTAGCCTTTCCACGACTCCATTTTGTTGCGGTGTGTAGGGAGTGGTTAGATGTCTTGTTATACACTCGTTTTCACAAAAGTTGGTAAATTCTTTTGAAGTGAACTCACCTCCTCTATCGGTCCTTAGGGTTATAATCTTCTTCCCGACTTTCTCAACTAAAGCTTTGAACTTTTTGAAGTATTCAAATGCCTCACCTTTTTCTTCAAGGTAAAGTCCACATAAAAGTGAGAAGTCATCAATAAGAACAAATATGTACCTGTTTCATGCTATGGATGGTGGAGAAATTGGTCACATAGGTCGGGCGTATAAGTTGAAGAGGATGTGTTGCCTTAAATTTTGCCGCTTTAGGAAACGCCTTCTTGGTTTGTTTTCCTACCAAACAAGATTCACACAACTTGTTCTCTTGATGAATTATTGGCAACTTTTCAACCATGCCTTTCCTTGCCATTAATTCCATCGTCTCGAAATTATGTGACACATCCTAGCATGCCATAACCAAGCATCATCTTCCATCTTTGCTTTGAGACACATCGGACTTCCAACTTGGAGCTTAATCTTGTAAAGTCTATTACTTGTTCTAGGAACCTTCATCAAAAAGCTTGCCATCACGAGTCGCATAGTAAGAAGGTTACCTTTCATACGAATGTCACATCCGGCTTCGGTAGCTTGCCCAAGACTAATTATGTTGCTTTTTAGCTCGGGTAGGTAATAGACTCTAGTGATTAACCGTTGCTCTCGTTTCCCTTCAATGATTATCGAACTTTCCTTTTATCTCGATGTAGAGTTATCACCAAACTTCACTCTGCGGAGATTCTCATTCAACTCCCGCAAAGTATTCTCGGATCCGTCATGTGATTACTTGCTCCATTATCCAAATACCAAGTGCTTCTCGTTTGGCTTAGTATTCAATTAGTTTGGGATAATCTTTTCTTCATTCAAGAAAACTACTTCTTGAACGCTTTTCATCATAAAAAGTGTTGGGTCATCATCATCCTCCGTTTCAAAAGGTTTGCTTCATGCTTTTCTTTTGTTCACTGCGTTCGGGACAATTAGAAGCAAAGTGACCATATTCATCACATCTGAAGCATTGAATCTTTGAAAGGTCTCGACTTTTGTTCTTCTTTTGATCCGTATTGCTCCCGGAGTTGTTTTGGTTTCCACGGTTGCGGTTATTAGCTTGACCACTACCTCGAGATTTGTTTTGAGAAGAAAAGTTTTGACCTTACGTTGCCACCAGAGGAATTCCTTCCTCGACCTTTCTTATCATATCTTTTCAGCCTTTAGAACATCCAATTTGCCTTGATCTTCGAGTGGTGTCAAACCCTTCATTTTCTTCAAAAGCTTTCAACCTTCCAATTGCTTCTTGAAAAGATATAGTATTCAAGTCAGCAAATTGTTCTATTGAGGCAACAATTGCAACATACCTACAGGAGCGGATGCAAGTAGCTTCTTTACAAGTTTCTTGTCTTCATAAATTGTTCCCAAGCTATTTACCGGTTACAATTTTGCCCAACCTAGCGCCAAAGTCATCGATTGATTCGTTGACTTTCATCTTTAAAGATTCGAATTCCGTCTCAAGGTTTGCAATGCGTCTCGAACCGATCAACACCAGCATACGGTCTTCAAAGCTCCCCAGTTTCTTTGGTGTGTTGAATTGTGAAACTGAAAACAAGTTCTTGGAATGCTTTGGAAAAACGCAATGCGCCATGTGATCTTGCTTAGCAACAACTTGTGTTCCTTCACTGGTTCCGGTGCATCGAGTATTCCATGGACTCGAATACGCTTAACTCTATTGCCCATATGTTATAGTTCGTGCTTGTTAACATTGGACATTGAAGAGCAGTTTAGAATGTTCAATTGGTGGTTGATCGACTCGCCTTGCACCATCCTTCTTGAGCGCCTTTTGTAAGTTACGGTTGTAGTTGATTGTCTTCCGGCTATAGAACACGCTTGTTTTAGTTCTTGCCTAAGTAAACCAAGTTAAAGTTTGAAACTTTATCGACTTCTTGGAACCCTTTAGTCGTCTTGACTGTCTTGGAAAACCCTTTAGTCGACTGCTTTTGACCTTACGTGATCAGTTTGGAAACCCTTTGTGATCGACTTTGGAGACCCTGCTGTGATCGACTTTGGAAAACCATACGTGATCGCCTTTGGAAACCTGCTGTGATCGATTTGGAAACCCTTCTATGATCGACTTTGGAAACCACCTGCTGTGATCGACTTTAAGCTTAAACCTTGCTCTTGATACCAATTCAAGTCCACAGGTCTTGAATCACATGCTTATTGAAACAAGAACATAAACAAGTTAAACTGGAACTATTCACAAACAATCACACACAAGATATCCGGAAATGCTTTCAATTAATCAGAAAAATCTATGCTCAAAAAATGATGTTTTTCATATATCCAACCACAAGCTCGGCTGGTATATATAGGTGTTAGAATTTGCTTTCTAATCCTACTACACTTCTAATTAAGCAAGATAGTCCTTAACAAATAAGGAGTCCTAATTAGACTAGATTGTAGCGTCCATATGCTTGGAATCTGTTTTGTCTTTCCATATGCTCGGTCAGACATTGCCAACACACACGCAAGTTCACAAGTTCCTGAGACATTAAGCACACTATATATATATAAATGTATCATGTTTGGAGAAACTAATAATAAAAAGGGTAATCTAAAAAAAATTGTCGATATATTTAAAACTTGATTTGAGAAACTTTAATATTCTGTAAAATTAAGATGTCATTTTTAAACTGTTAAGAGCATACAGGAAATTTAACCAATCATTATCTTACCTCAGTAAACCGGAGTAAATGTAATCCAAACTCACGTTCTTCTTCGTTTTTCAATATTAACTCTTCTACCTGTCGCAAACAATTATAATTTTAATATAGAAATATATATCTATACCTACCTATCTATCTATATATATAGAATGTATGTGTCCATGTGTGTCTTTACGTTTTGTGTGTGTCTATGAAATAACATTGTAACGAAGAGAAATTCTTACCTTTAACTCCTTGATCCCTTTACTAGATTTCCTGATAATTGAACAGATTCGAACATGGGTATACTGTAGATATACAGCAGTATTTCCCTATACATCAATGAATGTGAGCAAATAAGAAACAAGATCGATGTAAAGCTTTCAAATCAATGAGAAAATACTACATACATGCATAACATAATAAAAATACCTGTCCATTAAGCATCTGATCAAAGCTGAATGTATAACTAGTCAGTCTGTTGTTCTTCAAGTGTGCATAGCTGTTAAGAACACACAAGCATAGAATATGAATAAGCATGCAACTTGACAAAAAAGCAAGGTATCTTGTGTTATGAAACAAAGGAAGTAGCCCGTAAGCACTCTTTAATTCGATATAAATAAAATTGTAAAATCTGTTTATCCACCTCTTTTTGGAAATAAAAATTTAGTTGCAGCAACTTCTTGGGAAATTAAAATTTACCACTCTACTCTTAATATTGATACTGCTAGCACAAGTACAATTGTCGTAATATTTATGATAAAGCTTGAGAATCTTACTTGACAGCACCATATCCGAGTGCTTCAGCAGTATGATCAAGCTCCTCAGCAGTCCACTCATCAGCCTTGCCTGTTAAAAGAATATGCAAATGTTGTCATTTTAAATCGACCCATGAACCTATTACTGGATTGATATGAGATACGAACAATATTTAGCTAACATCGAAACAGGTCAAACGGGTTGAAAGCCAAAATGAAAAAAAAAAAAAAAAAAATTGGTATACCTTGTCCCACAAGGACTGCTTTACAGTGACTTTTAGCTTCATCAAGCAAATTACCCAAGTTGACCACTTTGGTGCCAAGAGTTTGGAATCTCTCAAAATCATCACCTTGAACAAGACCAATTCCTACAGTACTTAACGGGCAATGCAATTGATCACTTTCAATCCACCCTGCACGTTTAGCAGCCTGGGGAGGGAAAAAATTGTTTAACTCATCAAGTGTACAATTCTTGATCTTATTTTAAGATGTAATCAGTTATGGTTTATTAGAGTTACTTACAGTGATGCACATTTCAATATTGTCTCGTTGCCCTACATCAGTCACACGCACTATCCAGTCTGCTTTTACAATTTTAAGTGCGTGCCTACATATATCCAGACACAAGATTACAATTAAAAGAAATCCCCTGCTTAATATACATATATATAGAATCGCTTTCAAATAGCGCACTCTTAAACTAAACTAAAAAATTTAGACCAATGAAAATCGGACAAGTGAAAATTAATAATATAATTTAAAATAAAATAATATACTCCTATGCTGAAAACGTGAGAGAGAAATTGTAGGGGTGACTAGAAGATTTTTTTTTTTTGAAAGTGGTACTGAAGTTTGAATCTAAATCATATTTGGCATGTTGTAACATATCAAAAACTAGAAAAAATTCAAGCAGAGTTTTTTCACAAAAGAAATGTATTACTAGACAACTGATATATGTTTTGACAAAGATCAGCATTTATAGCGAGTAAACTAACCACAAAGCTGCAAGATCCACAAGAGGTAACTTTCGTCCTTCAATAAGTATCGCCTCATCTCCTTCAGTTTTTATAGTCGAACTCATTTCCCTCCATAAATCTAGAGTCCTAATGTCGAAATCGAAAAAGCTTTTACCCTGAAAATAAATGATATCAAACCCATAAACTGCAAAAATAAGAGGTATATTCCTGATTAATATCAAAATGGGGAAAAACACGACACCTCTTCTTTCACGTGGACCCCCATAAGCTGATATACTTTTTGGTAACGTTCTCGGTTTAACTTACAGATTTGCACCCATGCAATATGGTGCCTTTCGTCCCAACCCTATTTCAAAATTTTAAATATACAAGAAAAATTAATAAAACCAAGCAACTCAAAAAAGAAATTTTAAGTCATAGACTGACTTGCACCTGCTGGGCTCTCTCTCTGAATTCAGCATCTTCGTCAAACCTCTTCTTCGATTCCTTATACAAAACCTACTGAAGTACCATTTGAGAGAGAGTGGCAGATAATGCATCAGGTATTATGTACAATAACTTAGCAGTAGCAAATAAAGACAAATCGGAGAGTAGTTAGATGCTGATGTAAATCGAAATATCAACAACAAAGTGAAAGTTGCAATTATTGAATCTTGACATAGTTAACTAACAATATTTGACTTTAGTCAGATACTTACCATATGAGGATATCTATTGGACCAAAACAAAATCATTAATTATAAAATTCTGGCATAGCTTACTAACATTGTTTCAAATTTTACCAAAAAAAAAGACTTTTTACTAAATATACAGCATCCCATGAAAAAGAAAAAACTATCGTTGCACTTTCCAAGTGACGAAAAAGATATACTCTAATAAAAACAATAGCAGTACCACATGTGATTATAACTTTAAAGTAAAGGTGCTCACCTCAAGTTCTCCAATAGCTTGATCATTAACTTCCCCATTAGGAAACCTTTCAATTAGGAACTCCGTCATCATCATTTTTAACTGCGAAAAAAAAAATGGCTTAGTGTACCATGTATGCATGGATGTATGCATATCAGTTAATCAACGTGTGTCAAATAAATAAAGTCGATAAAACATTGATGCAAGTGTAGAGTCTAGAATAAGAGCTATAATGTAACGTCATAAACTTGGTATCAAATTGCATGTTGCGATCTGTTGGCTCAGGGTCCCAAAGACCAATGCGTGATGCCCGTGGCGCTAGGTAGTAAAAAAATATTTTTAATTAATTTATTCTACAAATCGATGCTTAAACATCAAATAACTCACTTATATATTGATACCTAGTATGCTTAAACATCAGATAACTCAATTACATATTCCTAACGAGTATCGACAGTGTCAAAAGTCAATTGCCAATAATAAAAGTAACTATCTTTAAAGTAAAAAACATTCAAAGTAGTTATCTTTCTCTATATCATTCGTCAAGTAGTTTATTAACAACAAAATTTCAATTGCGTTCACTGTGTGCATCACACTATTGCAAAGTGATGTGATAGCATCAGGGTGATCCTAGAACAACTTCGCATCCCAAATCCCCTTGCGTTTTTGCCATCGCAGCACTCTGATGCGCGATGCGCGCAATTATAAACCAAGGTCATAAAGCATGTAGATGCAGGTATAATTCGATTCAATTTAACAAACATTGAAACAGCAGACCAGCTACCCGTACCTTAATGTCGAGATGATTCCCATCATGGAATCTTCGGAGTACATCAACTGTAGAATACTCGAGCATACGAGCTAATGTTTCTCCAATAACAGCGGATCGTAAATGACCCATATGTATATTTCGTGAGAAAAAGTCTATAACTGCTCTTTTTACAGGAAGTTTTGGCGCCCATGTGTCTATACCATGGTTCAGCATCTTATGAATACTCTGCAAGAAAAAAAATGGTGTTAGTGAAGTAGACAACAGTTTAGGTCAATATAGTAATGTGCATTTTAAATAAGTTGGAAAAGAAAATACCTTAGCTATCCATTCCCTAGATAACTTAAACTTCAAAAAACCAGGACCACATACAATGCGTCTGTCCATCATCTCATCATATCCCAATAGCGCAAGGTTGTCCATGAGGGTCTATAAAAAAAGGAGTAAAAAACCAAGGCAGTATATACAAAATCCATGACATTTCACTCACAAAAATAAAATAAATATTACCAGTCCAGCATATTTTGGTCCCTTATAACTCATAACGTCTCTTACTTGAGGCCACATGTGCAATACACTGGTGCTATTACCAAATGCAAAATTCTGAATTAGTACTCATAATATCAATCAAAAGAAAGTAGTACAATTTCGTACGCATAAGATAGAACATGTTTATATATATACCATAGATAATCAGCACCATCCTCTTTGGTGCAAGTAGAAACACTACAAGACACTGCTTCTTCACATGGAGGGAAAGTACCCCAAAGTGCATAGGTTAATACCTTTGCAATTTCTTCTTGAAGGCTCCATCTATTGTCTTCTTCTTTAGCAGCCGGTGTTGTGTCTGATTCTGACGCTGGCGCCTTTAATCTGATAGTTGATTCGATAATGGTGAACAATAATTAGAAGATAAATAATATTATTACATAGCATCAAAAAGAAGCAATTGATATAGAATTAATTAATACTTACTTTTCTTCATCGGGTACTATAGCAGCCGGTGTTGTTTCAGATTCTATCCGTGGCGCCTTACTTTTCTTCTTCATCTCACTTTTTACACAGCAATTCGATACTAGTGAATAAGAAAAATAACTAAAAATTTTAAGCAATTTGTAGTTTGCTACATGTTGTGTGTTTAGTAGTTCATTTACAAAGAAGTTTATAAATGGATAAACGGATGTGGTTTTCCCTTTTCAGGTTACCAGGGGAGGGCGAGCCTTTTTGACTCATATGTACATCGGGTTAATCTTGAGACCGTTTCCGACCCTTCCCTGGCCACCTCCAAATGTACACACCTAGCGAGGTTTGAACCCTAACCTCTTGTTTGAAAGCCACGGACCTTTACCACTAGGCCATTAGGTGGTGGTTCTTACAAAGAAGTTTATATTAAAGTAATTGTATTCTTATATAAAAAGTATCCTTCATAAACTAAGCATGTTTAATAAAAATTGAAAAATCAAAAAGAAAAATAATAAATAACAACTAACATGTTCAAACTTAAGACCCCTATGTTGTTTCCATGATGCTTGCCAAGCTACACCCTTGTGTTTCTAGTTCTTACTTATCCTATTAAACCTTCAATTTATCATTAACATAAACTAAACAAATAGTAATCGAACGGCACAAACTCGAGACCTGAGACCTGCCGGTTATCCTCAAAGGAGTTTACCAATGCGCTAATAAAGTAATTCTGTTTAACTTTGCCACTTGTTTTATTTATGCTTTAATTTGACAGAACGTACGCGTAAGCTATATAAGGTGCATATTTAGGAAATATATACTCGTACTAGTAGAATTACTACATATCAAAAATAAAGTATTAATATCGAATTAATTTATACTTACTTTTTTTCTTCATTGAGGTCCTTAACAGCTGATCTTGACATCTTTATCAATTGAGATTCTGATCTCAACGCTTCGATATAAGTGATTAAAAGTGTTGTTGTGTCCGGTGGTCCCTTTAATCTGCTAGTGTTAAAACGTTAATAGTGAATTAAGAAAAATCAATACAAATTAATTAATGGGTTAAGTCCATTAAATAGAAACATACTTTCACTAATTTACAGAGTGAGTAAACGAACTCGTTTTTTACCGATCTAGTAAACCAAACTTTCAAATTTGTAACAATCTACTGAATATGGTAACTGGCTAGCAGCTCACCAGGTAAAATCACTTGCCACCTAATATATACTTAATTTTTATGCTTACGTGGATATTTTATATTTACATACAATAACATGGTACACATCACTCATGTTAAACCTATATAAAAACACACCTACTAAAACTCATCCCCTTCATCTTATCTCCTCGAACAACACAGGTCACATAGCCGCATCCGTTTCCGGCGGCCGCAGCACTCGCCACCACACGCCCACCACCTCTTTCAAATGGCCCATTTCACGAATTCACCATCCTACATAATCCTTGTCATCATCTCCTTTTACCTCCTTTTTCCCTCGATGACAAGGATTATATAAGAACTAATTTGTGACATATGGCCCATTTTATTCCAAAACCAATCAAAGCCTCATCACAAACAACACACAACAATGATACCAAAACAAACATCCCCAAAGTCTACATGTTAAATACGTGTAATTAAAATTAAGGGGCAATTCCATATTTACCCCAACTTAAACATGATAATGCCATATTTACCCAAAACATGCTTAAAATGCATTGTACATCATGCATTAAAAAATTGTATTTTGGGTATATATGACATTTTCATGTTTAGATTGGCTAAATATGGAATTATCCCTAAAATTAATGACTTACTATTATTATCATAAAACAACAAGTTTCAATTATTAAATCGGTAAAAAAAAAAGTTGGTTTACTAACCCTGTAAATTAGCGAAAGTATGTTTCTATTTAATGGGCTTAGGGCGGATGCAAAGCTTATGTAAGAGGGGGAGATGGGGGGTGCCCTCCATGGCTCGACAAAAAAGATGAGATTTTAGTATGTATTTTTTCTTCAATTTGAGGTTTTTTTTAAATGCCCCGAACCTACACACTAAAACCCAACATTCAACGCTCTAAAACCTTATAAATCCTTCATCTCTAAGTAACGATACTCGATTTATCATTTCGATCCTAGTCTTTTTATCGCATTTTGTTGCTATTGTCAAAAAGAAAGAAAAAAATTGCCCCCCACAGTCAAATTTCCTGGTTCTAGTGAGCTTATGAAACATAAGCCGAAAACCAAATAAGACATAAGCTAGCTAAATAAGGGGGTGTTTGGGTTAGCTTATTTATCTGGCGTATGGGGTTATTTGAATATGGAAAAGCCGATAAGCTCACTCTTTGGAGCTTATGACGTTATCATCTTCAGCTTATTGGCTAAGGCCAATAATCTCAAGTTAATATGCTCTAAAGAGTGAGCTTATGAGGTTTTTCCATGTTCAAATAAGCCCATAAGCCAGATAAATAAGATAATCCAAACACCCCCTAAGCCGAAACAAACACCCCCTTAATACTTACTTTTGTTTTTCTTCAACCTGTAATTGAAGTTGATCTGTTGCTTGTGGTGGCGGCTTACTTTTCTTCTTCTTCTTCAATTTCGTTTTCTTCATCATCTCATGTCTCCTCTGAATCTCACTATTCTCTTCATCTGAATCTCTTATCATCAAATCCATAAAAGCATAAATATCATCATCATCTGCTTGATAATGTGCTTCATAAAACGATTTTGTTCTTGTGTCCATCTTTCTCAATTCGTTGTTAAAAACTCAATGTAAATATCAATCAATCAATCAACCAATTGATACAGAGAGTCTCTGTAACCGTTTTAGGGTTTTTTGTTTTGGAGGGCTTTTTAATAAAAACTGCACAATATGCATAGAACGATTTTTTTTTTTTTTTTTTTTTTTTTTTATAATTATTTTATAGTAATAGTAACAGAAAAAATAGAGGCAAAGTAAAAAGAATTACAATAAAATCAGGTTTATTACTTTATTACATAGAATAGCAAAATAAATTATTCATACATATAAAAGATGCAAGTGACAAGTATGATATATTGTGGTGTAATTAGCCCAATAGAATAATATTTATACCCTTATGTTTATTTATTTTTACTTTTTTACCTTCGTTTTTAGGTTTTGTTACCAATTGTTTAAAACATTTCATAATTAAAAATTAATAATCAATGAACACTAAGGTTGTGTTTAGTTGAGGGAAAACATCTTTTGTTTTTCATAAAATGTTTTATGAAAAACAAAAAAAACAAAAATCGAGTTCAAATCAACGTTTTTCAACAAAATGTTTTGCAAAACACAAATCCCCTGTTTCCTAACTTAACAAGGAAAATTACAAAACAAATTTTAGTTGTTTTCCTTGTTTTCCTTTGTAACCCCAACACTTCATCCCTTTGTTCAAAACAGAAAATAGAAACATCAATTTAACGCGTTTTCTATATTTTCAACTGTTTTGTGGAGATTAATTCTCCTTCCAAATTTTTACAAAACTAGAGATAGAAAAATAAGAGAATTTGTTCTCCAACTAAACGCACCATAAATATTTCATTTTTAACATTGCATTTTATGTTTAAAATGAATATATTTGTATAAAGAGTAAATTACACCGTTCGTCCTTGTGGTTTGCGTTGACCGCAGGGTTTCGTCCTTTGACCAAAAAAGTTGCACCGTCCGTCCTTAAGTGTGAAACGTTATGCACCGTTCGTCCCTCCATCCATTTGGGCCCACCAAATCCCACTAACGTCAGTTAACTCACTTAACCCATGAGGGTAAAATAGTAATTTAAATCTTTTCTTTCACTTCCACAAAAACAAAATGGTCCCTCCTGCCATATAAAAGATTTTTTTAGGGTTTCCCCTCACAATATCACACACACTCACCGGATTTCTAATTTCTGGCGCCGCACCATTTTCCGGCCAAAATTCCGGCGATGTAGTTTTTGATATCGACGCGTAGATCAAGAGAACGAGAGTATTTCTGGAGTACTTGGACAAAAAAGGAGCACATTTGGGTCGTTTAGGACATACCGCAAATCCCCCACCACTCGTTTTTTTTAACCGATTGTATATACAAAGAAAGTTTAACAAGGGTTTTGTGGTTTAAAAGATTTTGAAAACGTTTTTTTATACAACTCGTGTGGATAGACCTTTGATTCGTTGGCTGTGTCAACTCACTGAGTCGACTCAGTGAGTCAACTCAGTGAGTGGGTAAGTTATGTGGGTCGTTTCTGCTAGTTACCTTGCGAATTGATTCATTCGTCATTTAACTGCTAGTTACCTTGCGAATTGATTCATTCGTCATTTAATGTGGCGTTGGGGATGAGGAATTTAAGGTCTTGGAATTGTATGATTAGTGGCTATGGTGGTGTGGAGGACGGGTGGAAGATGGCGTGGGAGTTGTTTCAGGAGATGCCTGAGAGAGATTTGGTTTCATGGAATTTGATGATTGGGTGTTGTGTGAAGAGTGGGAAGATTGATTTGGCGCGTGCGTTGTTTGAAAGGATGCCGAAACGAGATGTTATCACTTGGGCTAAATTGATTGATGGGTATGCGAAGTTGGGTAGGATTGAGATTGCTAGGCGGTTGTTTGATGAGATGCCTGAACGAGATGTGGTTTCATGTAATGGTTTCATGGAATGGAGATGCCTGAACTGATGGCGCTATCTGGTTTAATATTTACAACTGAATCCATCCTGACTGCATGTCGAGAAGGTCATATTAAGGTCTGGGCAAGACCAACTTCGTCGGAAACTTAAGATTCAGTTTCTGAGAAAGCTTTATAAGTTAGCATGGCAGGCAATGATTTTGAGCTCATTTTTCTGGCTTTTTGGAGATGGTGAGTTTGTCAAGCATATAGGTGTTTTGTGCAGCTGATATATAGGCTAACCAACAACAGGTGATGACGTTCTTCTTGCTGATATATAGACTAACCAACAACAGGTGAAAATAATTGTGGTGCTAAAATGGGATGGTGATGATTGGTTTTTGGATATGAAGGTGGTGGTAGCTGATATATGTGGAAGAAAATGATGGTGGGTGGCTATAGTTTGAAGATGAAGTTAAGGAAGAAGATAAAGTAGTGGGTAAAAATGCAGGAAATGACGAAATACCCCTTTAAAACCTCCGTTAACTGACGTTAGTGGGAATTGGTGGGCCCAGGATGGATGGAGGACGAACGGTGCATAACGTTTCCCACTTAAGAACGGACGGTGCAACTTTTTTGGTCAAAGGACGAAACCCTGCGGTCAACGCAAACCACAAGGACAAACGGTGTAATTTACTCTTGTACAAATTATGAAATATACTAGCTCATTTAATGCTAATAGAATAATATTTTACCCTTCCTAATATCTTTATTTTTTTATTTTATTTTATTTTTTTACTTTAAAAAAAAATGTTTTTATCAAAGATTTAAGATCATTTGAGGATAAAAGATTCTTTAAATACCAAGAGATCAATCTCCCCCCTTCATTTTTATTTGATCTAATGGATTAGATTAATCCCAACAATTTAAAAAATACACTTTAATAATTTTTTTTCAAATATTAATATCTTTCAAACCGTTAATCGTTAAGCGAAAAAAAATATATCATTGCGACAATCATTTAATTATCTTTCTATAGATAGACACTTTGATATACTTTCGACAAAAAAAAATTTTCGTATTTTTCACGGTTTTTTTTTAAGTTTTTTCGTTTTTTTACGTTACTGAAATTTGCATTAGAAAATCATATATGATAAAACACTGGGAGAATTGCATATATACCCACTAAAACTTAAAAACTTGCATATTTCCCCAAAATACAAGTTTTCAATGCATGATTTACAATGCAAGTTAAGCATGTTTTGGGTATATATACAAATATGCAAGTTTTAGTGGGTATATATGCAATTGCCCCTAAAACAATAATTTGAATATCACATATGATATTACTGTTAAATCATATATGATATATGTAATATCAAATGTGATATTAGTGTAATATCATATATGATATGTAATATCACATGTGATATTAGTGTAATATCATATGTGATATTACACTAATATCACATGTGATATTCAACTTAGTGTTTTATCATATATGATTTTTTTCATGCAAATTTCAGTAACGTAAAAAAACGAAAAAATACGAAAAAAAACGTGGAAAAAACGAATTTTTTTCTTTTTTTCGAAAGTATATCAAAGTGCCCGTTTATAGAAAGATAATTAAATGCTCGTCGCGACGGTGTAAATATTTTCGCTTAACGATTAACGGTTTAAGAGATATTTAAATTATAAAAAATAGGTGAAATAATAAAATGTTTTTAATCCCAGCCATTGATTTCTTTTTAAATGGATGGTGGAGATGAGTCCCTTGGTATGTAAAAAAAGTTTGGTATGTAAAATAACTCTCCTCTTTATCAAAAAACTATGAAACATAATGTACGAAACAAAAAATATAAAGCTTGACAAGAAATTCCTAACATAAACTTATAAAAAAACATAAAACACGGAACATAAACTGATAAAAATTGTCTTGTACTGTTAATAAATTAAGTAAAAGTGAAACAGGTGTAAAATGTGGCTAAATATTTATGCATAATAACACCCATAATATTACGTAACAAGCAAAACATTCATTCATAACACGATTTTCATCATCCATGACCTGATTTTCTTCATCAATAACCTTTTTTCGTTCAAATTTTGTTCCTTTAACTCATTATCATCTAATTAAACTAATCGTTTGTGATTTTCAAGATCATGAACCTAAATTTTGAGCAAAAAATACATGTTTTGATCCGCAATTTTGACAAATTACAATCAATGACGATGACTAATGGTGAAATTGTAAATTTTTTGAGGAAATGAAAGACATCTGAATACTTTTCTATTTTATACTGCAGTAGAAATATATGATTTAATATAAGCCTTTAGATCAAAATAAAATGAAAGGTTGTGATGTGATCTTTTTATATTGAAAAATCACATGAACTTTGAGGATCTCAACTTTGTACCATTGAGTAAAAAGAAAAAGTTTTAACCTTTTCACAAGTGTCTATACTACTTATAAAGGGTTTAAGTCTTTCTCTCCTATTAATTATTTTAAGAACACCATAAATATAATTTTAAGCAAATACTATTTTATAATTATTATTTACAAGTATTTAAAGAACAAATAAAACTAAAGAAAACACTACTCATCTAATACAATTGATACACTATTAAAAACGCCCTTTCACAAAAAAAATACATCTATTTAACCATAATGTACAATTTAATTCCAAAGCATAAATAAGAAATCAAGCAGCCCAAAACAATCAAGGTCAACAAAAACAATATCCCAAGTCAACTCTGTTTCGAACTCAAAAACGAAAAGAAAGAAATATCTCAGGTTTGCTTTGTTTTCCAAAGAGAAACCCATCATCAATCTATAAATTGAAAACAAAGAAAGCAACAACAAATACAACCTACCCAATCTATAAACTGAAAACAAATAGACTAACCATCATAGATCATTTCGAATTAAACTTCTTTTTAATATTCGAAACCAAAAGAAAATAACGTGACACACCTGTTACAACTCCAACTATTCCTAAACACATCACAGTCAACAATACTTTCGAATTAAAAGAAAAATAAACAAAAGATCTCAGTTTTATGTTCATTATGAATATCACTCTTTAAAGATTATAAGTATCAACATAGATATTTTTCGAAGGATACAATTCTTTTAAATATCCGAATACATAGAAAGAAAGATCAAAACCTCCGTTTCAATCTATTAGGTCACCAAAGCACATTTGTGTTGGTTGTATTGTGTGTGTATGTTGCATATACGAACCTACCCGAGACCTTTCAACAAAAAATCTTTGCCACAAGTGTGTTTCTTATTTGCGTTTGAAACGAAAAAAAAAACTTGTAGAACTACGTTTGCCTGGTTTGGTTGTGGAAAGTATAAAGAATATTGTAATTTTTTTTATTTTTTTTTAAAGATGGAGAGTAGTGTGTGTTGTGGATGCATGTTAAGTGAAGAGAGTAATTAGGGTTGAATATTGTGTATGCTTAATTTTAGGGTTAAGTGTCGGGGTCGTGAATTATAAAAGTGGACATAATTTAGTTAAGACTATAGTTGGGCTACTAATTAAAAAAAAGGGACATTTATATTAAATTTTGCCTTGTTAACGTAATGTAGTATCGGTAACGTCGAGATTTCTCACTTGCTTGCCAACGTAATGTAGTATCGGTAACGTCGAGATTTCTTTCGGAAATTGGTTCGGGTTCTTTGGTTTTTTTGCCTTTCGTTTACCACGACTAGTAATAAATATAGAACAATAACTTACTTTTCTAAATCTGAATCTCTTCTCATCAAATCCATAAAAGCATAAATATCATCATCTGATTCATAATCTGCTTCATAAGGCGATGTTGTTCTTGTGGACGTATGGTCGGTTGGTAGGAGTGAGGCCAGCCTCCGCAGCGAATCGGTCTACACCTAAATCCTAATCCATGCCCTATAAATATAGGGTTGGATCTCCTTCTCAGGGCGGATGGCAGTTATTCTAACCCTAACTCATCACATCGCGCCGATACTAACTTGGCCGTCGGAGGTGGACCTACGGCCTCGCCTCTCCTAACGGAGTTCTCTTTGTTAGCAGTGCTACAGGGCGAGAAGACTACCAGCAGTGAGAGAGTCGTTGAATACTTGCGCATGTAGTATGCATCAACAGTTCTTGTGTCCATCTTTCTCAATTCGTTGTTAAAAACTGAATGTAAATATTTCCTTACTAATACCCCTATTTAGGGTTTTTGATTTGGGGGGCTTTTTAATAAAAACTGCATAATTCTAGTCATTTCGGGCAAATAGAATAATATTTCCTTACCAATACCCCTATGTTTTTATTTTTTTTACTTTTGTTTTTATTGTACTAAACAGATTTTACAAAACAAAAAATATATAATTTGACCAATAAAAATAGAACATAAACTGATAAAAAAACATAAAATATAGAATATAAACTAATAAAAAATGTCTTGTACTGTTAATAGATGGAATAGTGAAACATGTGGATAAAATGTGGCTAAGAAGTTATGCATAACACAACTCATAATATTAACGTAACGAGCAAAACATTCATCCATAACACGATTTTCATCAATCATCACTTGATTTTCTTCATCAACAACCTCTTTTCTTACAAATTTTGTTCCTTTACCTCATTATCATCTATTTGGAACTAATCGTTTGTGATTTTGTAGATCATGAATAAATATACATGTTTTGATCCGCAATTTTGACAAATTACAGTCAATGACGAGGATTAATGGTTAAATCGGAGGTTTATTGAGTATTTTGGATTAATTTGATGATGATTTTGAATGATGTGTGTGTTTTATTGGAGAGAAAAGCCTAGTTATTTTTGAAAAAATGAAAGAGATTTGAATTTTTTTTTCTATTTTATGTTGTACTAGAAATATGTGATTTAATGTAAGCTTTTAAATCAAAGTAAAATGAAAGGTTGTGATGTGATCTTTTGATCTTTAGAGATCACATGAACTTGAAGATCTCAACTCTGTACCATTGATTTAAAAAAAGTTTGACCATTCTATTCGTATGCTCATATATTGAAAATCTATGAAAGGGTTTTGGCTCAGTTGATACCCACTTTCGAAAAACTCATAGGTTCAGTGGAGAGATTTTGTGGATAAAAGGTCAAGGGTTCGAGTTTCGGCGTTTGCTCACTCCGGTTGGTGCCCCATTGGGCCAGGAGAAACACGGTCACTCACTGAAAAAAAGTCAAAAATTGCTTGAAGAAAGATTATCAACCTCAACCAGTCTCAATTACCATGGAGGTAGCTACTGTAATTTTCTCCTTTTTGTTCTTTCATAGTGCAATATTATGTGATTGTAGAATGCAAGTTTTGAATTTGGGTTGCTTACTTTTTATGGACCAAATGCCATTTGAATATCTAGTTTTAAAGATTTTGTTATATCTACCGACATTATGTGGCTCCAATTTTGGACCAAAACTATTGTCCTATTTTTGTTTTTCCCCAGGATCACTTTGATATATCTGGAATTTCCCATGGTTAAGTTTCTGGTTTTCTACAGCTTGACACAATCACTAGTTGGTTTGAGTCAGTTTTGTATAATATACGAGACAGGATCCTCTATACGGATTCAGGGAAGATACTCTGCCAACCCATTGTAATCTTGGATGCTTTGTAGTTTCACTCTATTGGCGATTTGACTCATGAGAACACCTAAATGAAATTTCAAGTTTGTCACTCAAATAAAGGCACTCTTTCTTGATTTGGGTATTCAAGTTTCATTCCAACATGAATTTCAAACATCATAGCCGCTTTTTATTAATTAATTTATCGCTTGACTGTATTTTAACATCCGATGAATTGTTCATAAAAAAATATATAGTTTTACAGTAAAAGGGTTGACAAAAACTAGTTTCGCAATACCATTGTCAATTATTTGGTTCATTGGTATACAAATGTAGGGCAAAACCATCCTAAACGTGTTAGTTTAGCTCATAGGTTTGAAAATCAAAATCAAGAAAAAAAGCCTCAAATTAAATCCACCTCGAGAATTTTGATTTGATTTCACTCTTGGGTTGTTCTCTAATTGATCTTGTGGCCTTATATTTGTCTCAAACCTTACCGGCCTACTTACATCTTACTATTCTCATAAACACAATAGCAAATTTGGAGATGATACCAAACACAACTCATAAATCAATCCGTGAGAATTAATATTTTCACATTCAAAGCACAAGATGTGATAAGACGATACTATAAATATTGTCATATTAACACCGTTCTAAAAATCATATTGAATTTTGTATAGTCATAATGCTTAAAATTGACCTCATTCATTTTGAAAATATCATTTGTTTGTCACCATCATGTTTCATGAAACCACAAGGTATGTTAATGTGAACATGGCGGACGAATCACATCGAGAAATTTATTTTTTTCTTTCTCTTTTTGACTTGATCATTTCAAAATACTAAGGTACTAAACCAAAAAGCTACTCGCATTTTAAATATTTGCTGATGCTCACTCATTACGTGGGTGAAATTTTTAGTGATGACACATTCTCATTTAGAATGACACATTTGCCCCCAACGTCCCTTGACCCAACATCTCCAATCCCCAAATATTGACAAAGTCACATTCTCATTTACGATGCTATCGGTAAGAATAAGTGAATAACGAGTACATGACTACTGGATCAATCTTAAATATTACTGTACTAGTACTAAAATCCACTATACTCTCATTCTCACCGATACATACCATCTTGTATCTCAATTTCTTTACTACAATACATATAACATTTGGTTAAATCTAATCTTTATCCAAACCCTTCACCAACATAAAACACAATACTAGCACGATCACATGAATCTCCCACGATAAAGCCATTGTCAAGGTACGTATTGTCTCGATCAAGAATTACACCACTATGGCTCCTTGCTACAAAAGAAAACAAATATCATGAGCACATAAGTTGTCATCCTTTATTGATGAAAATAAGAAAAAAAAAAACAAAAAGTATGAAACATTGTACATACTTATCTCTATTTTTTCTTATTGGAAGAGACAAATATGTAATCATCTTCTGAAGATGAAGAAGCAACTTGTGTCTTTCTTACATTCCCTCCACCAAGTGTCATGTTGAGAATTTTCTCTCCTAATTCTTCAAATATTCTCTCTTTAACTTGACCTCTTCTTGGTGGAATCATTGTTTTCTCTTTTTTCTCTACACTTTTCCCTTTGCCATCCATTTTCTACTACAAGATGATCAACTTTAAGAGTGAGCTAGCAATGTTCTACTTGTAGCTTAAAGGATTATTGTGTGTGTGTGCGTATTTTGAGAATAGAGATAAATGGATAGATATATATAGACAAGATCAAGATTTCACATCTTGACTAGTGTTGCTTGATATAAAGTGGGCCATGAATTTTGGTGTATTGGTCACACCAACTCACACTTTGTTTATGTTGGATGCATATTGCTTGATATTTGTAGTTGAATACTTTGGAGAGTGTTATAATAGTAGAATATGACCAACACACATTTTGTAACTTTGTATATGGTGGGTACATATTGTAAGATTTTATTATAGTATTATATTTGTAGTTGAATTTTTTGGAGTGTTATAATAGTAGAACATGATGTTATGAATTGTTTGGGGGTGTAAATGAGTTGAGTCGAGGTAATATTATCAAAGTCGAGCTCAACTCAAATTCGAGCTTGATTATTTTCACATTTTTTGTTCAAACCCGATAAATACTCGGCATGTAAAGGTTGGCGCGACTCGAATTGTATGAAAATTAAATAAATTCATGTATATAAAAAAGGTATAAGTGTAATTTAATCGAAGCTCGATAAGGCTCGCGAGCTTCACGAGACGTGTATTTTAAAACTCGAACTCGACTAAAAATATACTCAAGTAGCTCGAATTCGACTAGTTTACATCGAGGCGATTTCGAGTAGTTTACGAGTCGATCTCGAATAACTCGCGAGTTGTCTCGTCTCGTTTACACCCCTAGTTATGATAGAGTTAGAATCAAATGTGAAGAAAAATTAAAATAAGAATGATGAAAAAAATTCACAACCATATATTTCAGATGTAGTTACAAAAATAAATACATCATTTCATAAAATTCTTCCTCTTGTTTAAAATGCGTGACTATTTTCTTTTTCTCATTTTTCTGTTTTTTTTGTTTTTTTTTTTTTTCCGGATCTAGCTCTTCCCTACTATAATAGTCGACAGGTTATTATGTTGGTCGTTGAATATTTCGGAGAATGTCACGTTCACAAGTAACGTGAAGTATCTTTTGGAATTGAAATATGTAATATATTATACTAGTAACAGGCTGCATATATGTAAGTATATACTTGACTTTCATTTTTACTAAGAGCATTGATTGGCATGACTATTTCATATGCCTAAACTTGTGGCTAAAACAGAGATGATGACATGTGACAAAATCAAAGGTAAATGTTATGAGAGAGAAATAGTGGAATCCTCTTGTCAAACATTGAGGGTCCGCTTGGTTCAAAGTGGGGAAAGGAAAAGGGAAAGGGAAAGGGAAAGGAATGAGTGAGGTGGGTAATCAATCATACCCCCAATTCTTCCACATTTCTATAATGGTTCATTACACATTTCACGGAATAATCAAACCCTTACTCCTCCCCAACCAAGCATCAATTTATTTGTGATGTGGTAAACTTGAATCTTTAATTCACCCTTAACCCCTAAGAAACGCATGCACAATTAATTTATTGACAATATTAGTAATGTGAATTAGGTCTCCCAATAATTTTCCTTTTACTAATTCTAAATGCTACCACGTTGGGTTGTTGGTCATTGTGTTCAACAATGAAGTGTGAACACACATTTAAAAATGCATTTTGTGTTCTTTGTCATAACTCTAAAGTCTGGTGGGGTTCTGCATGAATGTGTTTCTGTCATGGTGACGTCACCCTTTCACTATGCCAACTGTCTCTTTCTAATTTAATCTTTTATTCCATACATTTTATGACGAAAAGAAAATTAATGTCTCATCACAAAATATGTTTTATTTTACTATTTTAACTTGCTGAAACAAGTGTCTTCTTTAAATTTAATTGATTAAATAACTTTTGAAAGATAAATGTGTCATGTTATTGGTTGAAATCGACTTATTCGATCTACTCAAATATATGATAAATTATTATGATATTGAAACATAAACGAACTTATAATGTTTTGAGCAAATATGAACAGATGAAACTTATTTATGTTTGTTTGTTTAACTAAACCAAAAAAAAAAAAAAAAAATCATAAACAACATTGTTTATTGAATGTTTGATTCATTTATAACTCTATACGTGATAGTGAACTCTAAAGAGACATTAAATTATAAACTGTATGATGTTAAAATTTGATGAGTGGAAACTAGATATCAATTTTGTAACATGACTAAACAAGTATATTGCCTGTTAGTAATCCTTTTATCCGTAAACTTATATATCATCTGTTATTGTGATAATGAATTGTATTTTAAACATTGCTTAGGCTGCGTTTAATAAAGTTAAAGCGAACACTAACGATTTTCAAACCAAAAAGTCTAAATTTACATATTCTATTTGATGTTCTGGTAGTTTTGTTGTCATGACTCATGAGAGATTCCTTTTCAACATCATAGGAAAAGTTTTATATACTTTTTCTTATTTTAAGATGAATAATTAACGTAAGAAATTAATCTTCTTTTTTTTAATCA
Source organism: Chrysanthemum makinoi (assembly GCA_910596185.1). Taxonomy (NCBI): domain Eukaryota; kingdom Viridiplantae; phylum Streptophyta; class Magnoliopsida; order Asterales; family Asteraceae; genus Chrysanthemum; species Chrysanthemum makinoi. The sequence goes on from OU343222.1 coordinate 97,232,938, forward strand.
ACAAAACCTACAAAACTTTTGATACATATACACCCTCCGTCTCAAATTATAAGTCTATTTTGCCTTTTTCAAAGTTTTTTTATTTCAACTTTGACTTTAAATATTTTTTTTCGTGTTATATAATACTTGATGAAATATATACCAATAAAAATGCATTTAAAACACAAGTCCATTTATATATTTTGTATCAAGTATTATATAACACGAAAAAAAAAATATTTAAGATCAAAGTTGAAATAAAAAGACTTTGAAAAAGTTAAAATAAACTTATTGGTGAGTTTTTGTAAATAAGGGGTTGTTTTTATTTATTTAATTTTATTTTTTTAATTTCTGCCCCTAAATAAGGGGTTGTTTTTGTAAATTATTGGTGAGTTAAAGTTTAACTTGGAAATGTTATGATTGCGGGTGTTTTTTAGGTGAGTTAAGGTGAAATATTAAAGCTGATGTGGCGCAGACGTGACACGGTGTTAAACCATAACTTAAGTTATGGTTGCAAATGCTCTTATACTTTTACATAATTTTTACTCATTTTCATTTTATAAACGTATAAATATCAATACGCTCTAAATTAGAGTGATGAGTGTGTAAATACTCATCATTTTTGTACAAAATAAACTGCAAAATCATCTGAAAACTTACGAGAAACACATCAAAATAATAAAAATATCACAAATCAGTGTTTTATGTGTTTTAAATGCAAAAATATCAAAATCAGATGAAAAACATATCAAATTTGCAAAATTGGCAGTTTTAATCCCCCATGTTTCAAAAGTTGTCAAAAAGCAGTCCACGAGCACATAATTTCAAAAAGAAAAGTCACCAAAGGTCCTTTTAAAATCAAAAGTTGTCAAATTTAGTCCTTTGGTGAAAAATATAAAAGTTTGAGAAAATTACAAAATGGTCCTCCAAGTTTGAAAATTGGCGATTTAGTCCCCGGAAAATGTGAAAATGGCAAGTTTAGTCCTTGTACTTTGTGAGATTGTCGATTTTAGTCCTTGGAGAAACTTTTTGAATTGGACCCTAGGTCCTTGAAGTTTCAGAAGTTACACATATGGTCCCTATGTTATTATAAGCCTTAAACCTCATTTTGGACCTTTCACCATTTTGGACCCCAGTCATTAGCAACATTGTGAACCCCCTTGGTATTATTAACCAGTCAAATGTATTTGACTTTCACCCACAAAACCCGCCAAAGTCTTCTTCATCTCAACCGCTTCTGCAACACCCGTGGTAATCCCATCCCCCCTCCTCCACCATGTTCCCCACTCCACAACTAACATCCAAGCTTCATTAATTGCTTCCCTAACCCTCACTCAACCCCGATAGGCAGAAAAAGAAAATGGCCAAAATCGATTTGAATGGTTGGGATTATTTCCAAGCCATCCAATGGCTAGGATTGATGGGAAAGATTCAGAGGAGAGAGGCAAAGAGTTTGGGTTATAAAAAGAAGGCAAAAGGAAGCAAAAAGGAGTCTTGTAGTTTTTATTTTATTTCTTATGTCGTTTTTTATGTTAAGTCTTTCAATTCAGTATTAAGCTTGTAATGTTTTGTTAAATTGTATCAACTTTAAGTATTTAAAGGTATTGAAACTCATTCCAAGTAAAAAATTCAGTTTATGTTTACATGTGATCTTATTTGTCCACTGTTGAAATTATCAAAGTCAAAATATCATTCAAAAGCTTTATCATGCTCATTTCTCAGTTTAAATAAGCTTAAATGAGCTTATGAAACCCTTGTACAAGCTCACATTTAAGTCTCCACTCATTTAGATCCTTGGTCAACAAAAGTCAAACAAGGTCAAAAAAATGGGAATGAAGAATGAAATGGGTTGATCGAGTGGATTGGGTTGGTTTTGATTCATTTGGGTTGAAGTTTAGGTTAGTAGTTCTCTGGTTCTTGGAATCAAGCCACAGTGGCTATAGGACTTTTGTAAGTCATTTTCAAGTTTTTTTATGCATACTCAGTGATTGTAGTTAAAAACGGTTCCTATCTGTTCTAATAGTTGTATTTAGGTTACATTAGCTTAGTTTGATCATTGTTGTTAGTTGGATCATTGTTTGGATCAAGTTTGGGTCATAATCTGTTACTATAGGGGTGTTTGGCATTAATGTATTTTCTGTCTTATTGGTCTGCTCAGTGGTTAAGTTATGTAGGATCATGTTTAATTAGTGTGTTTGAGTTCATTTGAGTCAAAAATTTAGGTCTGCAATCACAGAAAATCAAAATCTTTTGTATCCTGTCCTAAACAGTTAACTGTGGGAATTTGGAAAAGCAAATCTCTTGTTTCATGTTCAAAATCCATAGATAAAGCTTTTAGTAACTTCATTTCATTAATATAAACCAAGATCAGTTGAGAAATCTAGATCAAAGCTCAAAATAGTCAAACTTTTAGTGTTGCAAAAAAAGTCAAAAGTTGCTCAGTTCTGTTTTTGAGCCAACTGCAAGAAATTTTGGTGAGCTCATTTTTTGGACTCATCAAGTGAAAATTGGAATTCTATAAACTTCAGCTGGTCTACTTTCTGTTTGTCATTTTTATAGATTTTTGGAATTTTTTTTATAAGCTTCTAACAAGCTCATCAACTTGGGCTTGTCTCCCTTACTCAGAACTCGGTGAATCTTTGAGATTTGCTCAGTTCTTGCATCACTTGCAGGCTCATAAGAGCTCACCTAGGTCTGCTTTTGGTACAAACACTCTCACCCAGGTCTTGTCAATTTCCAATTGGTAGTTTTCCTTTTAGCTTATATTCAAGCTTGTGCATCGACTTAAAGTTAGCACCCTAGATCGTTTTCGTCAAAATCTCAAACATCAAATCTGTCCTAAGTTGTGATTCTGTTGGTCTAGCTTGTTAAAACTCATTGAATTTTAGTTAAATTAGCTTATTTAGGCTTGTGTATCAGTTTGGTAGCTTTTGGTGAGCTTTTGGCTTATTTAAGTGCTTATTATTAAGATCATTCCACATCAGTTTCATAATCTTGTACACAAGCACCTGTTTTTATATTTTTTTCAGATTTAGAATATAATTTTAGAGTTTTCCTGAATTTTTCATATTTTTCTAAGTCATTTTGCTATTTTTCTTGATTTTTATTAGTTTTTAAGCACTTTTAATTAGCTTTTAATATAAAAAATTCAGAAAAGGGTAAAAAAAATAATTTTTCAATTTTATTAGGTTTAGATAAATATAAGAAGTGAAAAAAGTAATTTTCCAGATTTTTCATAGTTTATTTGGTAATTTTTAGTAATTTAATTAGTTTTTAATAGTTTAAAATTCCTAGAAAATAGAAAAATAATCAGAAAAATACAAAAATAGTTTTGAAAATTCTAGTTTGTTATTTTAGACTTTTCCAATTCATAATTTTATTTTTCTAGCTTTATTTCCTATTTTCTTGTATTTTAGGTAATTATTAAATAGTTAAAAATAGTTTTTAATTAATAATAATTAGATAAATAGTTGTAAAAATAATTTTCTTTTTCTAAATATTTTCTTTTATCATTAGGATTGTTAAAATATCATTTTCATATTTTTAGGGTTAATATTGTGTAAGTTTCACGTTTTTAATTGTACGTTGCGTAGATTTTAATTTCAGTTTTATAAAAACATAAAAATAAAAAAATCATTTTAATTATAGTGATAGCGTTTATTTAATATATTTTATCTTTTTAATCTTCTTTAATTTGCATTTAAGCCATTGTAATTTGTTGGCTATTTCTGTAGTTATAATCATAAATCAAATCTCTGTATCCATTCAAATCTTCTCGATCACTAAACGTTTGATAATTCATCGCATAGCTCATTTGGGACATAACGACCTGGGGAGACCCTATACTCCTCAGATCTTCATTGATTTCGTGCTTAAGCAGTTTTAAGCTGGTTACGGTCCGCCATTCACAAGTGGCGGGCTTGTGTGATTTAGCTTGACTGTTCTGCGCGCAATCATAGAGTGTCCCAATCAATTTAAAAAATGTGCAAATCAACTCCTTAAACAAAGATTCATTAGTGATCATATCGCTAATAAACACTAATAATAGAGATTTTCTTTCTTGATATTGTGTTTTACTCTATATGTTTGCTCATTAGATACATACAAACTTTTCGAAAGCAAACACTTCAACTTCTTAAGAGATGAAACCTTAGACCACCCGTAATAACAAAACGAAGACCGAGTATTCGTCCTAGCTAGCAATAGTTAGACGCGTGTTCACTTGTTCTTATTAAAGAGAGATCATGAGGAAGCGTCTTGCATAGCAAATTTGCAAGACTCGGTCTTGGCCAAAATCTAGTCATGAGTGTGTGTTTTTTGTGTTTGCGTGTGTGTTTTGGTGGGGTATATATGTGTTCAAGTGTGGTATCTTTTGGTAGTAGATTTGGTTGTCTTATTACACTAAAATTGTGATGAAGTTGGTTGTAGAGAGAAAAAGCTGATGTGACGGTGGTGAATGCGATTTTGAGGTCTTCTTATTAAACACAGTCTTAACATGCATTTTGATATCGCTGGCAAGGCCATGTAATAGACATTTGTTTAAATTACGTACTATAACTTATTCTATCAGACGTAATTGAGTCAACAACCTTAATCATCTCGGAAGGTCCGGATGGCGGGACGAGGTTTTAAAACCGAAAAGGCGTGACCACGCAAGTGTTTATCACCGCAAGCGGGGATTAAGAATACTATCGTCAGTTGGCACCATATTTTTTTTATTATTATTTTTTTTTAAACAACAACGTTTCTATTAATAACAAAGCTATATGTTGGGAATTAAGGTAAACTACTGATTCTGCCGAAGATTCTGCCGAAGAGATTCTGCCGAAGAAGAATGGATTCTGCTGAAGTTATACTTCAGCAGAAATGCTAAACTTGAATATTGTGTTCTTCTTTGAAAGTCGCATTACCACGTAGGAGAGATAAGCTCGAATAGAGTAAAAGTCGGTAGCCGTATTAAAGATAGGTTGGCGCCATATTATGTAGAGCTTAATCAGAATAAACAATATGATGAACAAAACAATATGATTAGTTGCATGCTTGTCTAGATGCATGCTTAGTCTATGATAGTATTAGGAGCGTAAATTGTCAACGCTCATTAGGGTTTCTTGCCTATATAAGAAACCATTATAGTTTGTAATAGATAAGCTTTTCTCAAGTCTCTCAAGTCTTGTAAAACATCTGAAACATAGAGTTTCTATAATCAAAAGATCCATAGAGGATCAAAGAGTTCTTAGTTATTATAACTTGTGTTTACTTTCCGCTACAAAATACGAGTTTCTTGCTTTCATACTTTCCCCTAGATGATGGCTCTGAAAATGAGTTTGAAGATGATGAGCAACCCATACTTGTACCTTCTTTCTCCCCTAAAAATATTGCGGTACCACCTCAAGGATCTTCTGATTCGAGTGATGAAGATGACTCTCATTATCTTGAGGACCTTGCTAGGCTCAGGACTCAAGAATTTGCATCTAAGCTTGAAGCGAGAGGCTGAATGGAGAGGTTAATAATGAAGGAGTCGGTAGAAACCATGTTTCTGCCGAAGTTGATTCTGTCACACCTACCTTCCCCAAATCTGGCGGCGGCTATCGTTCCTTCTCAAGTATCTTAGACTTTGGTGAACCCTATACAGCTTTCAAAACCTTCAGGATCTTGGAAATCATCAACTGGCATCTTCACCTCACCCTCTTATGATCTTTGATTTGAACCAACCATCACTAATCTTGATTCATCCATTGAAGTCAACCCCACTACTACTCAAAGGATCAACATAGCTCATCCTCAATCCAACATTATAGGTGATCTTACGGCTTTGTTAGAACTAGAAGGGCTATCACGGTCCTCGGTTTGGACATGATTGCTTTTCTCTCTTATGTCTCCAACCAGCAACGAGACAATCACACAGACCTCAAGCATTGTCTGTTTGCTTGTTTTCTCTCTCAAGTGGAACCAACTAGTGTTTCTCAAGCTCTCAACGATCCAAGCTGGATCAAAGCAATGCAAGAAGAAATGCAACAATTTCACAATCAGCAGGTTTGGATTTTGGTTCCACTCCATGATGGCAAATATGCCATTGGGACAAAATGGGTTTTGAAGAATAAGAGAGATGCTAGGGGTGTTGTGATAAAAAAACAAAGCAAGGTTGGTAGCTCAAGGCTTCAGACAAGAGGAAGGGATTGATTATGATGAAGTGTTTGCACTGTTGCGAGTTGAAGCAATTCACATTTTCTTGGCATATGCTTCATACATGGGTTTCATGGTGTATCAAATGGATGTCAAGGGTGCTTTTATGTATGGTGAGATTGAAGAGGAGGTCTATGTCACTCAACCCAAGGGATTTGAAGACCCTGATCACCCAAATCATGTCTACAAGGTGGTCAAAGCTCTTTATGGCTTACATCAGGCACCTAGAGCTTGGTATGCTCGGCTTTCATCGTTCCTGCTGAAGCATGGCTATAGAAGAGGTGCTATTGATAAAACTCTGTTCCTACAAAAGCAACAGAGTACCACCTCAAAATACGGTTGCTAATCATAGTTCTCTGTTCCTACAATAGCACCTAGAGCTTGGTATGCTCGGCTTTCATCGTTCCTGCTGAAGCATGGCTATAGAAGAGGTGCTATTGATAAAACTCTGTTCCTCAAGAAGAATTACTCAGACATCATTTTGGTACAAGTGTATGTGGACGACATTATTTTTGGTTCCACAAACGAAGCTTGGTGCAGGGAATTCGAGGAACTTATGAAGGGCGAATTTCAAATGAGTGCTATGGGAGAGCTTACATTCTTTTGGGTCTCAGGTTCAGAAAACAGGATGGCATCTTTATCAGTCAAGATAAATATGTGAGGGACATTTTGAAGAAGTTTGGTATGGAAGGTGTTAGGATGGCCACAACACCTTATGAAGCTCCAAAGACTAAAGCAAATAATGAACCAGATCTACTGTGAATGTTCATCATGCAGTCCATGATTGGTTCATTGATGTATTTGACACTTCAAGACACGATATTACATTTCTTTGTGAGTGTTTGTTCTCGACATCAAGTCACTCCACTTGCTTCCCATCTCAATCTTTGTCAAGAAGATCTTTCAGTACCTCAAAGGCCAACCTCTTTTAGGCCTTTGGTACCCAAAAGAATCTCCTTTCAAGTTGGAAGCATATAGTGGCAGTGATTATCTTGGTGCAAATCGGATAGAAGATCCTGGCTGGGGCGCCAATTTCTTGGCAAGAGGTTGATTTCTTGGCAATGCAAGAAACAAACCATCGTGGCCACCTCAACTCTGAAGCAGATGCGTTGCTGCGCAAATTCTGTGGACAAGTCCTTTGGATTGAGAACCAATTCTTTGGACTATGGGTACAACCTTATGAACACTACAATTCATATAGATAATCAAAGTACCATCTGCATAGTCAAAAATCCGGTTTTCACGGTCGAACGAAACATATTGAAATCAGGCACCACTTTATAAGAGATGCTTATGAAAAACATTTGATAAAAGTGGCTAAAATCCATACTGATAATAATGTGGCAGACTTGTTAACAAAAGCGTTTGATGGACCAAGGTTTCAACACCTCGTGGTCAATATTGGAATGTTAAACCCTTGATTGCATAGTTTGAGGGAGGCATAGGCCTCGGGGAGGCATATGCCTCAGTGGAGGATATTGTGCAAACTCTGCATTATTTTTGTATATTAGTTTGTATTCTAACACTAACTACTAATATTCCTCTAGTTTGTTTGTTTTTGTTGTTGTGTATGTTGTTGTGTGCAGTTTTGCGGTTGCACATGCTTGCATTTTGTCATTCATTATCGGATTGCGGTTTGTATTTCCCGATCAAGTTCAAATTCATCAAGTGTGGTTCATGAGTATATGGTCAAAATAGCTAAAAGAATGTTGCTTGTTTCTTCGAAATCAATGATGCTTGAAGCATACAATTTGATTCCAGAAGTTATAATCTTGAAGAAAAGAAATTGAAGTCAAATTGTTCATTCATTCATTCAAGAAAGCAGTTCTGACTTTTACATAAAGTCAACCTACTACTATGCATCTACAAGATACGAGCTGTACACTTAAGCTAATCCTAATCTAGTGTATATCCCTCATTCCGAAATCTAAGTGAATGTTGGATATGCATTGAATCTTGGCTTTGCTTTGTAGGTCTTGCGTAACCACCCATTCCGTTTAAGCGGTGGTTGGATATGCATGACCAACTCGTTGAAGATGCTAAGGACCAAAACGGGAGGATGGATTGATGCAAGCGATTGATGATGGCGATGACCACGCGGATGACGTAGAGAACTAACGTGTCATGTGTGCTTCATCTACTCATTTCAACCAAAATGCAATCGATCCACCCTCCTTAAGCCCTTCTACTATACGATGTGTGTTCATGCACCAAAAGATGGCGCTTGATGAGACCAAGAACCATCTCTCTATCTTTGGGGAGTGGCGGATTCCTGGCACGAGGTCTTTGTGGAGACCAAGGTCTTTGGAGGTTGGGAGTAAGACGTTCCCTCCTTATAGGAGTCATCGGAGATCATCGGCAATTCACTTGGATTCACTACTGTCATCTTCGAAGAAGGGAGAAAGGGCAATTTATTTGGTCGTAGATAGGGTTGAGGGAAGTAATGGTACCATGGGTTTGATTCACCACTTGATGATGATGATGAAGATGAGGAAGTGAGATCTATGATCTCAGGTTTGGTATTCATGGTGCAATTCGGTTAATTGGGTTTATTTTGCATCTAGGGTTTGTGGTAATTATTTGGGGATCTTGATGAAGAGATGAGTTACATTGGGATCATTTTATAGACGGATTCGAGGTTCAATGAGTTTAATGCAAGTGGGTGGCACAGTAATTCTAGAAACTTACAGAAGATACTCTAATCTTTGATGCATTCTGCTGAAGGTATAACTTCAGCAGATTGATCATATGTTTCTGCCGAAGTGTTATTTTGGGTTGGGACAAAGATGCAATACACGTCGACAAAGGTCAAACAAGCGGTCCATTTTCCTTGACTATAATTTGGGCAAAAACACTTCACCCACCATTACTACGCGAACAAACCAATTCTCTCTCATTCCACTTTCACAAACACTCACCATTTCAAGAATCATAATCCTAAACACTCATTTTCCTCATGGCTCTTGAATTCAAACATGATCACAACAAAGTCGCATTTACGGGAAGCGGCAAGGGCTATGAAGCTGTCGAACCTATGGTGGAATTCACGAAAAGGTCAAAGATATGCTATGCTCTATCTCATTCTCCAAATGAGATATATGAGTCACTGATCACTCAATTTTGGGAAGCTGCGAGAAGAGGCGAGGCAGAGATTAGGGCGTGATTGATGAAATAGAGTACATTGTGACGAGGAGTGTCGAGGAGGAAGCTTCACCTAGAAGATCTTTGAAGGAGTATTTCACTCGAATCAGGAAGATGTGCTTAATGGGTTAAGGGCTATTGGGTATCGAGGAACAAGAACAAATATGTGGCTAAAGAAGGAACTCTGCCCAAAATGGAGGTTCCTGGTTCACACACTGCTCCAATGCATGAGCAACAAGATGGAGGATGGGACGGTTCTCTACTCGACTGGGCTATGGTATTGTATGTCTTTCACAAGGGGTAACTTTCAATTTTTCTAAGTATATTTTTGAAAACTTGGTTGAAAATATTCAAAAGACAAAGGGAAAGTTTTTAATGTACCCAAGGTTTCTTCAAATGATACTAGACACAAATACCCAAGCCCAATCTTTCTATCCCATAAGTACTTTAACTGCTAAATTGTTTGCTACAATGAGAACCCACTTTCAAGGGGAACATCATCCCTTGCTAGCAGCCATGTTGCCCCAAGGTAATGAGGTTGCTGATGAGGAGAATGTGGCTCATAGTCCTCCTTCCTCACTGTTGCTACGATGGTAATCCATTGGTTCACTTTGGTGAGGGCCCATCTTCAACTATTGAAGCAACTCATGTTGCTCGGACCAACCACCATGTCCTAGTCCTCCACCCACTCTAGCTACTCATGTTGAGTCAGATCTCAATAGACCACACACACCAAGTCCTGTGAGGAATCCTCTCGATGAAGATCTTCCTCACATTGAGCATGACCAGGTTAATTCGAAGGTCCAATGAGGCTCCCTTACCACAGAGCAATCTGGCGGGTGGAGCTGAGGACCCCATTACACTCTCATCGTGTATGCTCTTGTCAACAGGTATGCTGCAGAGGTTAAGAGTCTGAAAAAGGAGCTTGCAGAGACCAAGTCTTCTCTTGGGGTTAAGATTGAAGAACTGGGAAATCAGGTCAAGGTCTTAGAGCACAAACTAAAAGGGGCCTCCAAAAGGAAACTTGTGGTTTCCTCTGATGAAGAACAAGAAGATCCCCATTTTGAGTCTCACGGACATGTTGGTGATGTTTCTCTCAATGATCCTTTATCATTAGCCGCCACTTCCTCAAAGAAGAAGGAGCACGTCCTTACAAAAGAAGGAAGAGATCTTATTCTCATAAGGTTTTTCTGAAGCTTCAAAGGAACACAGGGTTGATAAGGATGCATCTGGCGATGTACTTATGGAGGATGTATCTTCAGATCCTAATCAAACGCATCAGTCAAGAACCAACAGACCTTTCCCCTCAGGAGATCATGACATTGCTACTATGACCACTCCAGTTGATGATCGGCATCAACATGTTGACCTAGGTACTACTACAGAGGTACCTGTCATTGATTTAACGAAGAAGAGTGTGCGAAGCGATGATAAAGGAAAAATGTCATCACGAAGATGAGCTTGGTCCGACCGGTGAGTGAGGTGGAAAGACTAGGTCAAGCAAGTAGATTGGATGAGTTTGAGAAGTCAAAGGAAAGTGTAGCATTGGCTAAACAACTTGAAACAGAGAAATTCTCATCTTTAACTCACGAGAGAAGAAAAGAACTCGATGAACTGAGGGTTCGGATGCTGCTTGAACTGGGACATTCTAACTTCGACAAGTCATTTCAAGACCTTCTCGGCTCAAAGTATACTAGGTGGTGATTTTCTCAGTGACAATTATGTAGAGCGAATGATGGCTCAGGGAAGATAAAGGAGGCAAGAAGCAATTGCACAAAAGAGGCCATCCAAGCTCGAAGGCCAAAGCCAAACCCCCTTCTAAAGATGAAATGAGAAGGGTGGTGAAGAACCAATGCTCGGTGTACAACTCGGTTTAACAATGAAACAAATCAAGGCTTTTCCTGATCATGTCCTGTATCGCAAATATAACCAAATCATGAAGGACAGATCATCATCCTCAGCACCTTCTACCAACTTAAAAGGATTTGAGAGAATGAAGATGCTCCAGAAGCCAAAAGACTCAAGGATGATGATGCTCCAACCAAGGAATCCTCTTCAGTCATTCTCTGAAGCAACTTCGAAGTTGCTTCCTCTATTGTCAAGGGTCAATCTGCTGAACCATCTTCCATTTCTCCTGAAGCACCTACAGCTTCAACTCCATCTCCTCAGTGGCACCTTTTGTTGTCACCTTGGAAGATCGAAGAAAGGAAGTTGATCTCACGAAACTAAAACAGAGAGGGCTATAAATATATTCCACGGGATGAATGCACTTCGCGCTCCAACCAAGTCTCAATCTACCGGTTCAAGTCCTACCACAAATGCACAAGATGAAAATGCTCCCTCTAGGGAAATCTATCAGACTGGGAGAAGGAAGAAGAGAATGGCCAAAGATCTTCTTTGGATCTTGAAGCCGATGACTCAACTTTCATTATAGAAGGGTCTGCTGGCGATTTTCCGATGGACATTAGATGAGGTGTTAGTGTGGAATTTAAAGGATGATGAGATGAATGTTCTTCTTCGAAGAGACTCCACTTCAATAGGATTCACCTTTCTAAAGGAAATTCTACACACGGTAGACAGGCGGACTTACTTTCTCTGTTCACCCAAGTTAACACCTATTATTGCAACAAGGAACCACAAGGTTCTGGGATGATCTTACCAGGAGATCTTCAAGTTCTGTTCAAATCCCACATTCCCAATAGCAAAGCATCTTCCATTTGGGAAAACTCACATCGTTGGAAGCTTACCTCACGGAGATTCTATCCTCTCCCGCGTGTGCATGTGCTTGAGACTAAGGGTGGAATCACTGTCTGCATGTTTTCTGAAAGAAGGTATCCCTTGCCCCAAAGACTTATGGAAAGATCTTGAGTCAAAAGTTGGAAATTCCTCCAGATCCACGTGGGAAATGAAAGACAATCTGCTTTAACTCTGGTAGGATTGATCAAAACTCAACTCCAACAACTGCAATAGGCCTCATCCTCATCCTTATCCTGGCATCTGGTACTCTCTACACTGCTTTGTTTTGTTCATTTAAGTTACGCTTTATTTATGTTGTTTGTCTATTTTTCTTTTTAAGTAAAAGTCTTTCATAAAAAGAAAACTCACAAAAACATCATTTTAAAAATAGTGATAGCGTTTATTTAATAAAAATTAAGTTTTAATTTTCCTTTTCAACTTATCATTAATCTTTTTCAGTTTTATATTTTATTAGTTGTTAAAAAACTTTTATGCAGGATTGTTTGTTGTCCAATTTTGATGGTCTTTAACTCACCGGATGTACCTTGTGTATGTCAAAGAGTTGGCTAGTCCAAAGGGTACAACTTTGGTAAAGACACATCAAATATGTTGATAGCTGTAATGGTTTGCTCAAAATCATAGGGTATGCAACCACCCATGCTTAGCTGATGAGGGTTGTATGGTCATCAATTCACCATGGTCTATTCCTCTTTGGAATCCAAGAATTGGCTAGCCCGCATGTATATGGCATGTGGTAAAGGCAACTGAATCCATATTTGGTTCTCAATTCACCAATTCTAAGGATTGACTAGTCTGAGCAAACGGCTCGGGTAAAGACACATCAAATCCGTTTATATGGTTCTTTGGTTTGCCAATAAATCAGATGGTTATCAATGTACCATAGTTTTCGAACCTAAACATGTGGCTACTCCAGTAGTAATGGCTATTGGTAAAGAGACATCAAACCCATTAATTTCAATGATTCACCTCTCACGGAGTTAACACACGGAAGTGATGAGAATAATATGAAACTTATATGTTTTGATGTACATGGTGTCATATGTTGCTGCAAAGATCTGGCGTATCACAGTTCAGTCATCATAGAGATGTTCCTCGTTTTTCTTTGTTGCCGATGTTTGAACACAATCCTCAACAATTTTTACAGATCTATCACGGAAACTGGAACTTAACCTTGTCAAATTCCAGTTTAGGGGAGGATTGTTGGGAATTAAGGTAAACTACTGATTCTGCCGAAGATTCTACCGAAGAGATTCTGCCGAAGAAGAATGGATTCTTTGAAGTTATACTTCGCAGAAATGCTAAAGCAGATATTGTGTTGCTGCGAAAGTCGTACCACGTAGGAGAGATAAGCTCAGAATAGAGTAAAAGTCAGCGCCGTATTAAAGATAGGTTGGCGCCGTATTATGTAGAGCTTAATCAGAATAAACAATATGATGAACAAAACAATATGATTAGTTGCATGCTTGTCTAGATGCATGCTTAGTCTATGTTAGTATTAGGAGCGTAAATTGTCAACGCTCATTAGGGTTTCTTGCCTATATAAGAAACCATTATAGTTTGTAATAGATAAGCTTTTCTCAAGTCTCTCAAGTCTTGTAAAACATCTGAAACATAGAGTTTCTATAATCAAAAGATCCATAGAGGATCAAAGAGTTCTTAGTTATTATAACTTGTGTTTACTTTCCGCTACAAAATACGAGTTGTAGAGATCTTCTATTAGTTTGCTTGTGATTACATAGGCAACACTAACGATCTCCGAGTGCTTAAAGATCTATTAAGGTCTTTGTGTATTCAACACTATATTAATTACAAAACATTTTACACACCACACTTTTAACCTCGCCACTACTGAACTCGCCATTTACGAGATGTGGGAACGTGCGATACATCTATTGCATTATAAAAATACTAATATTTTTACTTTATTTTGTTTTACACAGGCAACATAAGACATGCCAAGGGCATACAACTTGTTGGGGCAGCTAAAAAATAACACTTATAAAATTATCATCACCATTGTTTGTATATTTGCATTATCTCTTATTTCGTACTCTCTTTGGGATATTGGTAGTATGCATGTGAAAAATGTAGGAATACAATCTATGCACGCACAACTATATACTGGGAATGAAAATACAGTAACTCTTGGAGGCAACACAAGCTTCCTTACTAGTTTTCGATTAAATGGTGACGTTAGGACATCATGGTTGAGGGAGTTTACCCTGAATATTAAGGTTAACAAGTATAAGTAAATAAGGGCCCGTCTCGTAGCGCCTTTCAATCATCTGTAAATTAGTAACAGATCGCGGTAACATTTGAACCATCTCAAACGCACTTACCCAAAGAAGAAATGATGATTCTTCGCGAGATGTTGAAGGAAGGTAAATTATGAATAGAGGTTGCGGGGGTTTTTAATTGGCACATTGATAATGGAATTCTAGTTTTTAAACGTGCTAAGGGCATGCAGATTTTGAATGTGTTGTGCTTTATAAAGATGTGGATAACAATATTTACTCCGGCGTTTGCAATCGATCTTAGCTAAATATTACAATATGTTTAGTATGTGATTATCAACAAGGGAGAGCAACAAAACCCAAAAAACCAAAAAAAACCACCCCAAAAAACTAAAACAATTCTAAAACTGATGGTGCGGTTTTGATTTTGAAAAAAAAACGAAAGTTTATGGTTTAGTTTTTGGTTTTATATGAAAATCTAAACCAAAAAAATGAACCGCCCCATAATAATATTCGTAAAACTAATAAAAAATTATGCATATTAGTTTTGATACAAGTAATCGCCAAAGTCCAAAAGCTTAGAGACACGTTTATTAGATTTTCGTAACACATTTTATTTAGCTAACACTAGAAAAAAATCATAAAGTTAGTTTTCTTAATTTTATATATATTCGCACATCTCATCTTTATATACATGTCATGTAATGTTATTATTTTTTGACAAAATATTCAACTTACTTTCTAGGATTTCTTTATGTTGTGGGGTTTCAAAAATATATGTATACGCATATCCGAAAATTTGACCAAAATTTATTAAAAATTTGAGTTTTATGAAATGTCAGTTTTAAAACTCATATGAAAGTTTTTCAAAATTTATAGATATTTCGATATTCGGATATAAGACTGTTATCCAAAATTTTGGATATCCGAATTGAAAAAACTTTGCTAAACAAATATATATAATATAGAACCATCATCACAAAATTTTGATATCCAAATTTGTGATATAACTAGTTATTGAAAAGTCTTTTATTTTTGCTTTAGGCTTAAAAAAAACATGAGACGACTCTGATACCATCATAATCGTATTTACCTATTTGAAAAATCTTTACCTTTTAGATAAATTCGTCTAATTTCATGCGATAACTGTTTGCAAAAGTGATTTAAAACTTGTAGAAAAGATGGTCTTCTAATATAATAACCGAAAACCAAACCGTAAAAAACCATAATCTGGTACCATCATAATCGTATTTACCTATTTGGAAAATCTTTACGTTTTAGAGAACTTTGTTTAATTTCATGCGATAACTGTTTGCAAAAGTGATTTAAAACTTGTAGAAAAGATGGTCCTCTAATATGAAAACCGAAAACCAAACCGTAAAAAACCAGAATCTGAAAAACCAAGCTGAACTGTTGTTGCCTAGTTTGTTTTTAAAAACATAAAACCAAACTTTTAGTTCGAGATTTGGTTTTAGCCGAAAACCGCCCTATGCTCACCCATAAATCCTAAGTTGGTCCGCGCTTTTATATATTTTATTTGAAACAACAACGCTTCTATTCAATAACTTAACAAAACATTACAAAACATTTTACACACCCCAATTTCAACCTCGCTACTACTGAGCACGCCAATCACGAGGCATGGGAATGAGGGATACAATATTAGTAGATCACCTGATACTTAAAAAATACTACACATAAAAACCATATTAGTACCCCATAAGCCAGATACACAAGCATAAGTTGGTTTTTCAAACACTATTTTGGACCCAAACATCCTCACACCGCATTTAGACCAATTTCTCTACCACATGACAGAACACAATCTTGTTATCTTTGAACCCCACTAGCCTCCCCCAATCTGCACAACCCATTGAAGTAAAGTTTGCCATTTCTTACTTTTCAAAGGTTAATTGTCCAATCAGGCCCTTCAACACTTCACTATTTAGGTGATTATTTATGTTTTTAAATGCTTTTATGTGTACTTGTTTTCACATATTATAATTGAATTAATAAGATTAGTTGTTGTCCTATTTCGTGCCCTGATTTCCTTAATTGAGCAATACAATGTGATAATGGAATCTGACCCTGACAATCTTGTCATTGTTTATGGTACAAATATAAGTTTTGGTGTTGAATCATTGGTTTTTAACACACAACATTATTCTTTTGGACTTTGGTTGAATAGAGCTGATAAATAATTGATCTATGTAACAAAGACGTTTCCAACATAAAGAGGATGATGTACAATCTTCGTAATCTATGGATTCGTTTTATATTTTGCGTAATCTAATTATGGCGCCACTTTAGAAGAGAATTATGTTGGCCCCCTTTAAGTTACAATTCTAACTGCGCCCCTGACTCGTATGAAGCAATATTGACCTTAATTATGTCCGCATCAATTACCTAATGAAGCTTTTTTAATATTTATTTATTTATTATGTTCTTTCATACGGTAATTAGTTTGGATATATAATATTTATATTTAGTTTTGTTTATACAGAGTGCGGATGATATGCCGTGAGCATATAATTGTTTATGACGAATAAGAAATAGTGTATGCAAAATATTTACCATCGTCATTTGTGTTCTCATATTTATACTAACTGTGTACATAATTCTTGTAAACCCAATACGAGATATGTGTACCTCATGTAGGAAACGTGGACATAAGATCCATGTATGTCGACGTAAACATAAATAATTAAGTCTAATAACACTAGGAGGCAACTATTAGTTTTAAAACATCTGGTGACATAAGTACGCCAAAATTAGGTGATTTCACCATGTATTGCTAACTAAGTATCGCGTCATTAAAATACTTCTAAAAAAAAGTATTTTAGAAGTATGCATCCCTACTAGACTATTTTCTTTTTCTTATATTTTTTTTCTTTTCAAAATACTTCTTAAAAAAAAAGTATCGCGTCATTAAAACCACGTGTAATAGCACGTTTGAAATACATGGAAGTGAACAAGTGAATGTATTGACATGTGAGATTGTGAGGTATCTCAAACGCGCTTACAAGAAGACGAAGTCATGAATTTTCAGAAGATGTTGGAAGAAGATAAATTGTGGATCGAACTCACATGGAAATTTAACTGACACCTCGAGAATAGACTACCAGTGGTTTTCAAACGCAAGAAAGGGCGTGCGCTTTTTATGTGTAACATACCTTATAATGACTTGGTCACTCAAGTGTTTCATCCAAATTAGATATGTTGTGTTACTATTTATGTATTCATATTCAAAATGTATATTTTAAGGTGATTTGCATGTTTAAATATAGATGTATGAGGTTATAATTCTGTTGTTGTTAGCAGAACCCTTTTAAATAAATTCATTAATAGAATTAAAATGGCATTTATGTAAGTGACTTCCTCGTTTATATGCATCCCTACTAGACTATTTTCTTTTTCTTTTATTTTTTTTTCTTTTCAAAATACTTCTAAATAATTAAATTGAAAAAGCAACCACTGAACAATGTTGGGGATTGAGACTCGTTGAGAGTATTAGGGTGCGCTTGGTTCAAAGTAGGTAATGGAAAAGAAAAAAGAAAAAAGAATACTAAGGAAAGGGTAAGAAAATCATTCCTCTCAATTTATTGAGTAATGACCCATTACCTACTATTAGGTAATGAGTCATTGCATTAGAGCCAACAAAATATCGGTAATCATTATCTTTGCTATTACTTGCCCCTCAATATCCTCAACCAAGCAATTACTTACAATTGTTGAGGATCTAACCTTACAATTTTTGAGGATCTAATAGTATCATAGATATCTAATATCACATGTATATGTTTTCTTGATATGACGATAAATCCCACCTGTAAAATTGAAAACTAAGACATTAACGATTATTTAATTCAAAACTTGTTTCATCACTTTATAAATGACTATATCTCTAAACAACCAGACATGATTGATTCCAGACATACTATTTAACATAAAAATGAAAAGTTAATGGTCATAATTTATTGCAAGCGTGCACCGTAACTTTGTTAATTATGCTAAAGATTACTCCAATATTATTACTCTATTAGATTAAACCTTTTCATTATTAAAACTAAGTAAATATTTCATTATAATATATGTGCAAGAACTGGTAGTAATTCTGTAACGTTTCTTGTATTTAAAATCAGACATTGTTGTAAACTAGAGATGGTACGCGACCCTTCAAGTATTTATCCTTCAACCGAGGCTAAGATGGAAAATACTATTGTAAGTTGGCACAAGTTTTTTTATATTTTATTTGAAACAACAACGTTCTATTCAATAATAGAACTAAATTAATTACAAAACATTTTACACACCACAATTTAAACCTCGCCACTACTGAACAAGCCAATCACGAGACGTGAGAATGTGGGATACATCTATTGCATTATTAAAATACTAATGTTTCTGCTTTATTTATTTTTTTACACAAGCAACGGCAGACATGCCAAGGGCGTACAACTTGTTGGGGAGGCTGAGAAATAAGCTTATAAAAATATCCTTGCTATTATTTGTATCTTTGCATTCTCTCTCATGCCACAAGACTCTTTGGGATGTCGGTAGTATGCATGTGAAAGATGTAGGAATACAATCTATGTACACCCAACTATATATTGGGAATGAAAATACAATAACTGCCGGAGGTAACAAAAGCTTCCTTACTAGTTTTCGAATCAATGGTGACGTTAAGACATCACGGTTAGGGGATTTCACCATGACTATTAAGGTTAACAAGTATTATTCTATTAGGGCCTCATCTTGTAGCGCCTTTCAAGCATCAGTAAATCAGCAACATGTCGCAGTGACGTTTGAGCCATCTCAAACGCACTTACCCGAAGTAAAAATGATGATTCTTCGTGAGATGTTGGAGGAAGGTAAATTATGGATGGAAGTTGTGAGGGTTTTTAATTGGCACATTGATAATGGAATTCTAGTTTTAAACGTGCTACGAGGCATGCGAATTTAGAATGTGTCATGCCTTATAAAGATGTGGATAACAATATTTATTCCGGAGTTTGTAATCGACCTTAGCTATGTGTCAATATTACAATATGGTTATTATGTGATTATCAACATGGGAGAGCAATAAAACCTAAAAACAAACCAAAAACCAAAAAACCAAAAAAAACCCTAAATAACTGAACCAATTCTAAAACCGATGATGTAGTTTTAATTTTTAAAAAAGAAACAAGAGGTTTTGGTTCGGTTTTTGGTTATATATGAAAACCCAAACCAAAAAAACCAAACCAAACCACCCATACTAATATTCATAAAACTAATAAAAAAATTATACATATTAGTTTTGATACAAATAATCACCATAGTCTAAAAGCTTAGAGACACGTGTATTAGATATTTGTAACAGATGTTTATTTAGCTAACACTACCATAAATTCGTAAACGTTGTTTTCTTTATTTCATACATGTTTGCATATCTCAGTTTTATATACATGTTATGTAATATTAATATTTTTCGACAAAATATTCAAGCTACTTTATATGATTTCGTTATTTATGTTGTGGGTGTTCAAAAAATATATATATTTGGATATCCGAAAATTTGACCAAAATTTATTAAAAAGTTGAGTTTAATAAGATTTTCAGTTTTGGAACTCATATAAAGTTTTCCAATAATTATAGATGATTATCGGATACATAATTTGTTATCCAAAATTTTGGATATCCGAATTGAAAAAACTTTACTAAAATAATGGGATTAATATAAAAACCATCATCGCAACATAATTTCCTCAGGTCCTGTGACACCGCGAGACTGTTGAATGGCAAAAACTTTACTAAGTTGAAATGAATATAATTATGAAAATCTATACTTGTATTAATATATTTTACGAAAATTTAAATGCGCATTAATTTTTTTAGAACTATCAAACCGGTAAACTGTCATATACCGACTATCATTGCATACCGCAAAAGGAATAAGATACAATAAAAATTGCATATTTAGTATCCCGCTGCTTTGCACGGATACCATGCTTGTGTTAATATAAAACCCTAATAAATATACTAGATTTCTCAGTATCAAGCCGGATAATAGTTTTTACACTATTGTTCTTTTCTTAAAGGCCCATTCAAAATCCTTTATTAAGTCTAAAACCATAAATATTTATCTTTATCTTTAGTATATATAAATCATTTAAAACTTTTATTTTTAAAAGTATTAAAAATTTTAAGCTTACACACTTGGTATTATTAGTAATTTTTGAAATTAAAATTTCAAATACACACTAATTGCACATTAAATTATAACATTAAATTAGATTCGTGTTACAATAATAAAATATAACTAACATATTGAATTTAATATGATTATAGTTAAAATTAATAACTTTTTAAATTTGCATATATGATAATATGTCATATTAATTCTTTAGTCTCACAACACAAACACACAGTTTATAAAAACTCTCATCTTTCATAGAAAATCGTTAAACAATATTCGGCAAAAAAAAAACGTAAAATCAGAAAATAGCTAAACACAATTCGCCTCCGAAGCCGCTGCTTTGTGCGGGTACCATGCTAGTATGTATGTCATAGACAATTGAGTTTACTTACCCGTAAGACGGTTTATATCTTTTTTTTTTCTAACCGTTATTAAAAAAAAACCTATGTTTTAAAGTAAACTATATCATGCCAAGTTTATATCTTTTTTTAACCGTTATTAAAACAATAAAAAATGTGAGGTCCATAGGTTTCTTATAGCATCAAATTGGTGTTATATGAGGGAAGGGTGTTTTGTGTGGTGTGATAGATTCTGATGTTATAGGAATAAAATGTTGGGATGACGCCATTTTTGCTTATGACACCATCCCACGACACCAACCTCACCTTTTTGTCACGAATCGTCAACTCGATAGGATCGTTTTTGAGGATGGTCGGGACTCCGGATTGTTCCACACTTTTATTAAAAGAGCTTGGATAATCTTGTAAGCTTTTGGAAGATATTGGAAAGTGTAGGAAGCTCTTAGAAGCCTTAGAAGCTTCCACCCTTAGAAGATTGTAGAACTTGTAAATAGTAGAACATTCTAGAAACTTATACACGGTAGTATAAATAGAGGATGCCTCATTTGAGGAAGACATTCAAGAAGTTCACTTGTAATAAATCTTATAAAGCTCTCTAGTAATACAAAATGTTTTTCATATTACACTTGTTCCTTTTTTTGAAGCTTTCTTAAGTTACACCATCGTTGAGTATCCGAGCAAGGCTGAATTTAATCGAGAGTAAGTGCCGCATGAAAAGCTTGTAAAGACAAATTCGTGACATTTTGCTCTAAAAATCATATTGAATTTTATATAGCCCTTATGTTTAAAACAGGACCTCCTTCATTATAAAAATATTACTCCCTCCGTCTAAAAATTTAAGTCCAGTTTGAATTTTTGAATCAAGTTTTGATCTTAAATATTTTTATTTGTATTATGTTAATACTTGATTCAAAATATATAAATGGATTAATTTTTAAAAATATTTTCATATGATATAATTTCATCAAGTATTATATAATAAAAACAAAAATATTTATGATTAAAATTAAATTTAAAAAATCACATTGAACTTAAATTTTAAAACGGAAGGAGTATTTGTTTGTCACAATCATATTTCATGAACCACAAGGTATATAGTGTGAACATGGCTGACGAATTACACCGGGAAATTCATCATTCCATATCGTGTGATTATTATTAGGGTCCCACCCCCCAAAATACATTTGGCACCCGCTTATGTTTTTTGCAATTCATCATTTCATATCGTGTGATTATAGACGTGAAAATACGAAACATAAAATATAAAGTTTAGTAAGTCAAAAACTTAAAATTGATAAAAAAACACGAAACATAAACTGATGAAACATTATATTATACTTTAAACTGGAAGACAAAAAAAATATTTTGTAACTTTTATCCCCTTATTTTCAAAATACTAAGGTACTAAACCAAAAAGCTACTCGCATTTTAAATATTTGCTGATGCTCACTCATTACGTGGGTGAAATTTTTAGTGATGACACATTCTCATTTAGAATGACACATTTGCCCCCAACGTCCCTTGACCCAACATCTCCAATCCCCAAATATTGACAAAGTCACATTCTCATTTACGATGCTATCGGTAAGAATAAGTGAATAACGAGTACATGACTACTGGATCAATCTTAAATATTACTAAAATCCACTATACTCTCATTCTCACCGATACATACCATCTTGTATCTCAATTTCTTTACTACAATACATATAACATTTGGTTAAATCTAATCTTTATCCAAACCCTTCACCAACATAAAACACAATACTAGCACGATCACATGAATCTCCCACGATAAAGCCATTGTCAAGGTACGTATTGTCTCGATCAAGAATTACACCACTATGGCTCCTTGCTACAAAAAAAAATAATAATAATCATAAAAAATAAAATAAAAAAATAAAATAAAATCATGCACATTAAATTACTTGTCATTCTTTATTGGGGCATTTACATACATCCCCACCCAAACTTCAATAATTACATATTTCCCCAAAGCATGCTCTAATAGCATTGTATATCATGCATTAAAAACTTGTGTTTTGAGGAAATATATAATTTTTGAAGTTTCTTTAGGTATATATGAAATTCCCCCTTCTTTATTGATGAAAATAACAAGACCTAAACCATATAAAAACAAAACTAAACTAAGAGTTTGTAGGTTCAAGTTTCGTCCGAGACATGTAGAAATAAGAAACAAAACAAAAAGTATGAAACATTGTAAATACTTACCTCTATTTTTTCTTATTGGAAGCGACAAATATGTAATCATCTTCTGGAGATGAAGAAGCAACTTGTGTCTTTGTTACATTCCCTCCACCAAGGGTCATGTTGAGAATTTTCTCTCCTAATTCTTCAAATATCCTCTCTTTAACTTGACCTCTTCTTGGTGGAATCATTGTTTTCTCTTTTTTCTCTAAACTCTTTCCTTTGCCATCCATTTTCTACTACAAGATGATCAACTTTGAGAGTGAGCTAGCAATGTTGTTCGTGTAGCTTAAAGGATTATTGTGTGTGTGTGTATTTTGAGAATAGAGATAATGGATAGATATATATAGACATGATCAAGATTTCACATCTTGAATAGTGTTGTTTGATATAAAGTGGGCCATGAATTTTTGATGTATTGGTCACACCAACTCGCACTTTGTTTATGGTGGGTACACATTGTAAGATTTTATTTGAAGTATTATATTTGTAGTTGAAATTTTGGAGAGTGTTAGAATAGTAGAATATGACCAACATGTTGGTTTTATAGAAATAAATTTGTAAACGTGAGTTAGAATCGAATTCGAGACCACAGTATTGCATATTTTGCGTATAAGAATTAAAGTTAATAATTAAATGTAAAATTTATATGTATTTATTAATTAAACGAAATAACTATAACGGACGTTATGTAATTACGTGTAATAGACTAACGGTCGTTAAATGTAATTGGAAAGGACTAGATTGCAAATATTGGGAAGTTTCCGGAATCCCTTGTGGGATGTTGTAACCGATCGGCCAAGGGAGGCCAAACCCAACCCATATCAAACTCAAACTTGTTCACCAAGTTTAGTTTAGTATATATACAAGGCTAGGGGTCTTGTGTTTTGCATCTCTTGTACTCATAAGCTAAACCTAAAATTGTTTGTGTGTTTTTCTTTGCTAAAACCGATCGACATACACTTCAAGGGTGTCGATCCTTAACTTTTCCAAATTAAAGTTATTTGTTTGATTAAAACAAGCATTCCTTTAATTCGGTATAGTACGTGTGTACAAGAAAGTGATACTAACACATTATTGTTAGTATTCTTGGATTGAATTACAAAATCGGTAAGGGGTAATTCACATAATCCTATAAACCCTAATTAGTGTTCATCTAATTGCTAGTTTTGTGGATTTGATTCTTGTTCGGCTAGAATCAAGAAAGGTACGCATATTCTTGTTTATGTTAATTAATTATTCGTTAATATTTCCTATACGCTTCCGCTTGTATACATTGATGTTTGGTGTTTTATTTATTGAATGTCATGATATATAATTTCAACAGTGGCATCACGAGTCATTGGTTTTAATGAGTAATTAATTACTAAATGCGTAAAAAATGAATAATTGTATGTTGTTTGATATGGTTAATCTAGCCTTTTGGTTTATTTTTTGTATGTGTCGATTTATTTTTTTTATATATGGGGCGTACCCTTTAAAAAAAATTTAGTCGACACTTTAAAATTTTATTAGGGTTTTAAAATTGTTTGTTAACTTTATCGAAACCTATAATTAATATATATGTTACGTGATTAATTCATGAATAATATGTTATGTGACATGGAATTATTTATATGCGATCTTGTGACTATTTGAATAATTGTTATGATATATCCATGATGACACATGCATGTTTGTCATGGATAGTTGCTTGAATATTGTTTAATTGTTAAGATATTTTATCACATGTTTATTTATGATAAAACTTGAATTGGGGAAGACTCCAATTATATATTAACGAATCAATTATGTGCAATTTGGTATATTTTAATTAAGGGTTTACGCAATCGATTCATCGATGTATGTGGCTCACTTTCAATTGAGAAAGTGAAAGTCCTAATTAATATATACATTAATTAACCTAGACATTGATTATTAATATGGTTTTATCGAATAAGTTGCATGTGGCTACTTGTTTACACGTATTAAATTGTTTATTATGTGCGCATTGTTTTTTAGTTGATTATTTTTTATTAGTTTACTTGTTTGTTTATTATGTTAGACAGTTTTAAGCAAAGGGTAATTTTGAATAGAAAAATAATACGGACTAAACAATGGTGAAATTTGATTTGTTTTTGAAGAGTTAAGTTTTCAATAGTTTAATTGATTGATGATTTTGGTACAAAAGTGAGAACGGCTCACTCAATTTGACGGACTGTGTGGGAAGTACTAGGAGGGGAGCGCATTAAATTGTGACCCTAAAGAGGGAGGTTATTGCTTCAGCGCTGACCAAACTCTCCGCTTGCTTGCGAGTCAAATTGGAGTTACCAAGTAGGCTATGCGTACAAAATCATCTTAATGGCGAATTACTTTTAATTCCATGCGCCATTTTGGTGGTAATTACCTGAAACACTAAGTGTTTACGCTTATGCAAAAGTACAGTATAATGGACGATAATTAAAGGTAAATTCCTTGATTGGTGAACCCAATACCTCAATCAAAACTTTGATAATTTGATCTTTATGAATTGGTAATAAAAAGTTATTTAATAAATTTATGCTACAAGATGAATGCATGACATCTTTGTACATATTTGATTTGACCACATAAAATCAAAACTAGTACCCTTTATAAATTAAGTTATGTGCCATCTAATTAAAAGGAACACTTGAAGTTGCAATTTACGTCATGTCAGAACTTGGCGAGATTGTGATGGACATGTAAATCTTTATGTAAAGTCAGACCTTACATGAACATATTTCCAGTTCTTTAAGTTAGACACTTACGTTGAGTAGGAAGTGAGACATGGACTCAAGGCATAAGATGGGATGAAACATGTTTATATTTGCAATAGCGTTGGAAAATATAAATCCCATAATGATCTAGGAATTGGTAATTGTTTGCCAATTATTGTTCGACATATTACCTTATTATATGCTTTCGTTACTAGAAGATCAACTGATGTAATGAACCTATGATAATTTGGATCATAGTTTTCGAGAAAATTATATGATTATATGTTTATATTACCTTGGGTATATTTTATTTTCTTGAAAAGTTGTATTATCGAAAATACTAATACTTGAAATTTTTTCTGTAGAAATGGCTCAAAACAACGATAACACTAACACTGCACTAAGTTCTGCGATCAAAAGCTTTTTTGATCGAGAAAAGTTGACTGGCTCTAAGAATTTCAATGATTGGCACCGCTCTTTGAGAATTATCTGTAGAGTTGATGACCGGTTGAATTATCTGTACACACCTCGTCCTGCTGAACCAGCACCTGACGCTCCTCAAGCGGAAAAGGATGCTTGGAAAATTGAGTATAAGCATCATAACGATGTGGCTTGCCTAATGTTGGGAACTGGTATGTGCTAAAACACATACCTTTTCATTGTCAAAATAGACCCAAAATAACCAAGAAAGAGCCGTTTATTGCTAATATTTGTGGTTTTCTTGAGTTTGTGCTTGTGCAGGTATGGATATGTAAAAACACGCAAAAAGGAACCAAATCAGACGTAAATCCGAGCACGGGAGATCAAGAGAGCTTAAAATGCTGGCCGGAAGGTCGAATTATGCATT
This sequence comes from Chrysanthemum makinoi, assembly GCA_910596185.1. Classification (NCBI taxonomy): domain Eukaryota; kingdom Viridiplantae; phylum Streptophyta; class Magnoliopsida; order Asterales; family Asteraceae; genus Chrysanthemum; species Chrysanthemum makinoi. Next base: position 97,259,541 of record OU343222.1, read on the forward strand.
TATAGAGATTTCTAATCTCTGAGGATGATTTGTGAAGATTTGATCAAAGTTTGAAGAAATGTCGAAATAGTCCACTGAACTTTCAACAAATGACAGAAAACACCCTCAAGTTTCAAAAGTTGCAAATTCAGTCCCTGGTCTATTGAAGAATGACAAGTTCAGCCCTTGGAAGACAATTTCAGAATTTACATGATTGGTCCTTGGATTTTCAGCCTTTGCATCTTTGGTCCCTATTATTACCATTAATCCAATATAAGTCCAAGTCCAATATATATCCATAATCCAATCCAATACTAAACCCCACGGCCCAACAACACAACCCAATCCAGTAACTAAACATAACACTCATACCCGGCCACGTTTAAACCACCCAACGAATACCTTGACCGCCACTTATACCCGGTCAAACTACTCTTACCGGTCAACAAAGTTTGAGATACTATTAAATAATCCCAAACGCCCTTTACGTGTCTTCTTCCCCATAGCCAAACACCACCAATTTACCCAATCCCAAACACAAATCTTAGTACTAAGAATCTTCCCCATCTTCTAGAAGCTATGACATGTCAGATAAGAGTGCTTACGTGGACAAATGGAGCCCCTTGATTGGCCGTGACACATCATAGTATGAAATGGAGCATTGTGAGTGGCTAAGGTGACAATGGAATAATCATGTGGCTGTGGATTAAGTTCTAGCATCTTCTGAAAGGATCCCAAGGCTCATCTCAGCTATATATACCCCTCTTGGCTCACAATGTATCTCGTCCAATTCCTTAGGTCTTAGAGGAGTTTTGACCATTTTAATTTCTTGTCATTTAATTGTTTTCAATAGTGTAAACCTTTACTTTTCATCATTGTAATCAGTTTTCATTAATATAAGTGTCTTTCATCATTCAAATCCTTTGTCATTTAATTTGGATGTTATTAGTTCCAGAAGCTATTTCACTGTTTTGATAAGCTCAAATAAGCTTATTACAGCTTATTTGAGCTTATTGTTGGTTAATCACTCTTAAATCTCAGTTTTTAAGCAAAAGTCAAGAAAAGTAAAATTTTGTCAAAGTTTAAAAGTCAAACAATTTGTGATCTAATTCTGGTTTCAATCTGATTTAATGTTGATTCTTAAGGTTTTTGGTTCATTTCATGTCTGTATTAATCAGTTTTCATCAAAGTTTCTTTGGTTAAAATGCTTTTGTCTCTTATACAGGAGTGTTTGGATTGCTTGTTTAAAACTGTTTTAGAGGTTATAAATTAGATTAGATCAGTAGCTTGAGGATTGTTATAGTTGGTTGAATCAATATCTATCCTTGTTTTGTTCTTGTTTCATTCAAAGTCAACATCTTATAAAAACTGTTCTTGAGCTCAATACTGTTTGGATCAGTGTTGAGATCTGAGTTGGAGGTTGAATCATAATAGTAGTTGATTTGGTTTAGGCTTGTTTTAGTATATTGCATACATCTCAGTCATTAGCTTGCATCAGTTTTCATCTAGAGTCAAAATAAAAGCCAACTGTTCTTGTTTGCATTTCTGTTAAAATCAGTCAACTGTTATCATCACATACAGGTTTAGAATTTGATAAACAAGGTTGTTATAGTTGCATTTCATCATATTTCACCCACATCAGTTCTAAATTTGCTTCTTAATCTCATTTTAGTCAACTTTATAACTGTTTTAAAAAGTCAAAACACCATGTCTGAATCTGTTTTTGCAGATCTTGCAGCAGGAGCACAGTGCTTATTTTAACTAGTTAGGGTCTGATTCTGGGTCCATTTGTAGTTTTCCAGGTGGTCTTCAAGACCCCATATCTGATTTGTCTTTAAGCTTATAGATAAGCTCAAACATAGGTACCTGTTTACTGTCTGCTGCACATCAGCCCACTGTCACAATTTAGCCACTTTTGTTTTGATCTATAGCTTCTTCAATTTAAGTCCTTATTAGCTGAAAATTGGTACAAATGATCTATGGTTGGTGGTCTTGAGATCTCCACTTTTAGTTTTCTCTGTAGCTTATTAAATAAGCTGGTGCAACTGCTCAAACAGTAGGGTCAGTTAGCTTATCAGTTGTCCTTAAAACTTGGTAGATCATTGTTTAGGTGTTAGGATTAGCTTGCATAAGTTTCTTTAGAGTAGTTCTAGGATATTCTAACTTCTGTAGTAGTTTGGTCTTTGTTTAGAGCTTAATAGCTTATTTTCAAGTGCTTATTTCCTTCAGTTTGCATTACAGCTTCAGTTTCTTCCACATAAGCTTCATGTTTTATATTTTTCATAGCTTTAGAATATCATTTTAGAATTTCCCTGAAGTTTTCATAATTTTTAGACACTGTTTGGTATTTTTCTTAAATAAAAACAGTTTTTAATCATTTTTAAATAGCTTTAATTGCAAATAATTAAGAAAAAGTTCAAAAAAATAATTTTTCATTTTTTCCAGTTTAAGAAAAATATAAAAAGCATAAAAATATTTTTCCTTATTTTTCCACTTTTATTTGGTAATTTTTACAATTTAAATTAGATTTAAATAGTATTAAATTCATAGAAAATAGGAAATTAATCAGAAAATTACAAAAATAGTTTTAAAAAGTATTTTATGTTATTTTAGATTTTTGAAAAGTGATTCCATATTTTTCCCCTTCTTTTTCATAATTTTTAGATAATTAGTTTTATTTTTAAAGTTAAAAATTAGTTTTTAATTAGAATAAAATCAAGAAAATTCCTAAAAAATAGTTTTAATTCATATTTAGTTTTCAAATATCATTTTTAGAGTAAAAGTAATTTTAGGTTATTTTTAGGATTTAGAATAGTCGTAATTGCATGTTATTCGCGTTTCGTTTTAATCCCGTTTTGCGTTTTAGTTTAGATTTGCGTAGTTTGCCATTATTCTTAGGTTTTCCCCATAGATTTTAATCCTATATGCTTTCCTTATCCCGTAGTTTAGATAATATCATTTTATGCCCTTCTCTTATTCAAATCCCGATAATCGAGACGTGAGTTGGAAATTCCATTCAACCCTCGTTCGGAACGATCTCGATGCTCAAACCTAACACGTTTGAGTTACCCATATACACAACTTCTCTCTTATTATTGATCAGTGTCCGAACCGTTTTAAGTTTCTTACGGTTAGTCATTCACAAGTGGCTAGCTTGTATGAGTAAACTTGACGTTTCGATGCAAATCAATTTTTGGCGCCGCTGCCGGGGATTGTTCACTGAATCAATTTTTGGCGCCGTTGCCGGGGATTGTTCACTGAATCAATTTTTGGCGCCGCTGCCGGGGATTGTTCATCGAATCAATTTTGGCGCCGCTGCCGGGGATTGTTCACTGAATCAATTTTTGGCGCCCCTGCCGGGGATTGTTCACTGAATCAGGAACGATGGAACCTGCTCTTCAAAAGCAGTTCGAAAACTACTTCCCATCTGTCATGCTCGATGAACTTCGAACTATGTTCGAGAAACCAGCTGCTGTCGAAATTTATGATTTGATCGATGCATTACACAGATGTAAGCAGGGAGAGGGTAAACCCGTAAGTGCTCATGTACTGGAAATGAAAGGTTACATGAACCAATTAAGGGCACTTGGCAAAACTTATAAAGATGATATGGTTGTGAACTTGATCAACAGATCTCTTAACAAGGATTTCAATGGTTTTGTTCGGAACTTCAATATGCACTGCGTGGGGAAGACAATTACTGACCTACACGCATTGCTAATTGACTATGAAAAAGGGTTACCTCAGAAGGCTCCTACTCCCCAGGTACTTTCTATTCAGGGTGAAAGGATAAATAAGCCAAAACCGCAGCGTGCGAACAACAAGAAGGTGAAGGGCAAAGGGAAAGTTGATAAAGGTAAAAAGGTTATGGCCTATCAACCAGACCCCAAGAAGTACCCTACTCCTAGGAAGGAAATTCCTAAAAAGGATCAAGCATGCCACCACTGCAAGGTCGTTGGGCATTGGAAGACAAACTGTGCTCTCTATCTTGATGAATTGCGGACAAATAAGATGAAGTATGACGGGTCCTCGGGCGACGGTTCTTCTGGTAATTTATTTGTCATTGAATTATTTACTCTAAATCATAAAAATTCCTGGGTATATGATACTGGATGTGGTATTCACATTTGTAATACACTGCAGGGGTTTAGAGTGGAGAGGAAGCTAGCTTATGGGGAGCAATATCTGCACGTGGGAAATGGCGCACATGCAGTTGTTGAAGCCATAGGAACGTTTAGTTTAGTATTGCCTTCGGGCTTAGTAATGTTATTGAACAATTGTCATTACGCACCTTCTATAATTAGAGGTGTTGTTTCCTTTTCAGTTTTGTTGGATGATGGTTTTACTCATACTATTTAACGTAATCAATTTCGTTTCTTTAAATGGTGTATTTTATTTTAATGCGATTACTGTGAATGATGTGTTTGAAATTGATGTGATTGGAATTGAATCAAACAAATATAATAATTCGATGTTTAGCATCAATAAGAAAATAAAGTTGGACTTGAATTCTTCTTATCTTTGGTATTGTAGACTTGCTCATATAGGCAAGGCTCGCATGCATAAGCTGCAACAAGAAGGGCTTTTGCAAAATATCAATGATGAATCATTTGATAAATGTGAGTCATGCATATCTGGGAAGATGACGAAGAAACCTTTTCATAGCAATATGGAGAGGGCGTCTGATCTACTTGGTCTTATTCATATTGATGTGTGTGGACCACTTAGACATGTGTCAAATAGAGGTGCTAGCTACTTCTTAACCTTTACTGATGATTTCAGCCGTTATGGTTATGTTTATTTACTTAAGCATAAACATGAGGTGTTTGAAACATTTAAGGTTTTCAAAGCAGAAGTAGAGCTACAATTGGGAAAGAAGATTAAAGCTCTTCGATCCGATAGAGGAGGCGAGTATCTAAGCCAAGAGTTTAAAGATTACTTAGCCGAGAATGGCATTGTCCAGAATCTCACTTCTCCATATACTCCACAACAAAATGGTGTATCTGAGAGAAGAAATCGTACATTGTTGGACATGATACGATCTATGTTTAATCTTACTACTCTACCTTTATCCTTCTGGGATTATGCTTTAGAATCAGCTGTTCGCATTCTAAATATGGTTCCCACAAAGAAGGTTGATAAGACACCATATGAAATATGGCATGGTAAAGCTCCTAACCTGTCTTATTTAAAGGTTTGGGGTTGCGAGGCGTATGTTAGACGTGACTCAGCAGATAAACTCCAACAAAGATATATAAAGTGTATCTTCGTAGGATACCCTAAGGAAACTATAGGTTACTACTTCTACTATCTAACTGACAATAAAGTAATTGTTGCTAGGTGTGGAGATTTTTTTGAAAATGATCTCGTATCTCAAGAATTCAGTGGGAGAGTTTATGATCTGGAAAATGATCAAGAAGATGCATTACCTTCTGAAAACACTAACGCATTCCAGGTAGAACCGATAGTCTGGGTCCTCCACCAGAAGTTGAAGTGATTCCCTGTTCGTAGATCCGTAAGGTCTACGCGTTCACCTGAACGTCTATGTCTTAACGTAGAGGTTGAGGAAACTATGTTAGGAGATCTTGGAGAGCCTACTAGTTATAAAGCTGCCATGGCAAGTCCTGAAAAGGAAAAATGGCAGGTTGCAATGAATGGGGAAATGCAATCCATGAGAGAAAATGAAGTCTGGGAAGAGGTCGATTTACCTCCAAACGCCACGGTGGTTGGAAGTAAGTGGCTCTATAAAATTAAGACTGACATGGATGACAATATACACATCTATAAAGCTCGTCTAGTTGCGCAAGGTTTTACTCAAACTTATGGCATAGATTACGAGGAGACCTTTTCTCCTGTAGCAGACATTAGAGCTATTAGAATTCTCATAGCTATAGCAGCATACTATGACTATGAGATATGGCAGATGGATGTCAAAACCGCCTTCTTAAATGGTCGCTTAGATGAAGACATCTATATGAAGCAACCTGAGGGGTTCGTGAATCCACAATTTCCAAACCGTGTATGCAAACTTCAAAGGTCCATTTATGGATTGAAGCAAGCATCAAGTCAATGGAACAAGAGATTTGATGAAGAAATCAAAAGGTATGGATTTATTCAAAATCTTGATGAGCCATGTGTATATCACAAAGTTGGCGGGAGTGATGTAATTTTCCTTATCATTTATGTCGATGACATATTAATTATGGGAAAAGATATTCCAAGTTTGCAAAATGTTAAGGCATATCTTGGGAAGTGTTTTTCCATGAAGGATTTAGGAGAAGCTGCATACATTCTGGGAATAAAGATCTACCGAGATAGGTCAAAGCGATTAATTGGTTTAAGTCAAAGCGCTTACATTGATAAAATATTGAAGAGATTCAATATGCAAAATTCCAAGAAAGGATATTTGCCGATGGAAGTAAATCCTGGCTTATGTCGCGACATGTGTGCTTCAACACCTGTTGAGGTGGCACACATGCAGAAAGTTCCTTATGCTTCGACAGTAGGTTCTATTATGTATGTTGTGAGATGCACAAGGCCAGATGTGGCGTTCGCTCAGAAAATGACCAGTCAATATCAACAGAATCCGGGTGAACTTCACTAGACTGCTGTTAAACATATTCTAAAGTATCTGAGGAATACAAAAGATATGTTTTTAGTGTATGGTGGAAATCAAGACACGGAGCTTGGTGTTACAGGTTATTGTGATGCGTCCTGTCAGTGTGATAAAGATGATACGAAGTCTCAGGCGGGTTATGTCTTTGTCATCAATGGAGGAGCGATTACTGGAAAGAGCAAGAAGCAGAGTACGATTGCGATGTCTGTGACAGAAGCCGAATACATAGCTGCTTCGGAAGCTGCAATGGAGGCTGTTTGGATTAGGAAATTCATTTCAGGGCTTGGTGTTATGTCTTTAATTGAATCGCCTATTGATATGTATTGTGACAATTCTGCTGCAATCATATTTGCCAATGAACCTGGAGTCATGAAGGGCACCAAACATTTTCTACGGAAGTATCACTATGTTCGGGAACAAGTCCGTGAAGGTGAAATAAATCTACTGAAAGTTCACACAGATGATAACTTAGCTTATCCTTTCACTAAGACTTTGGCTAACGACAAGCTTATTGGACTTGCCAATGGAATTGGACTTCGTTTAGCTAATAATTTCATGTAGAACTGTGATTAGTATTTGGATAAAGGATATTGTAAAACATTTATTATATTGATGAAATAAAGTTTGGATCATGTTTATTTTCATTTATAATATTGTTGTCCTATATTTGCATGTTTAATCCATGAGTAACTAAGTTATTCTAAATGTCCGTTGTCGATTAATGATATGGTAGTATCATTAAACTAAGACAAATCTGAGAGATGTGGTAGAATATACTTGAAAGTATATTAATGAGAATGCATACCATTTTCAGATGATATTCAATGAATTGAATATAGGACTTATCCCAACTACATAATTTACTTTGTGGATATTGTTATAAGTAAATTATGAATAGTTATCTTCAGAGTTGAGATACCAGATAAGTGTCATGAATGTAGTGCATTTCTGTGGAGCAACTTAACGCTATACGTAACTGGTAGTCACAAGGGTTATTTTCAGAAATGTTACAAAGTTTGTGGGTTAGTCTCGTAGTCAAGATAAATTTGTTCCTTCAAATTTATTTCGAGTTAATCTTGTTGGGCCCTCGTAGGGTTGACAAGATGTTTGTGCGGCCCGCACCCAAAATCTCCCGTAAATATGTTTAGAAGATTTGGTAATCTTGGTCAATCATTTATAACGAGAAACAGAATAGTTTAATAAAGAATGACTTAATTTCATATCTTTATTTAACGTGGTATTAGAAACAAAAGGATAATAATAATGAGAAATCATTAAAAGGTTTTCCAGGAGCCTTATTCGAGTTGTACTAGAGGCATCGAAGTGTTGCTAGACGCTAACCGATGTGATCTCTCTATTAAGATATATCCAAGTGGGAGCTGTTGGTTTTATGGATATAAATTAGTAGACGTGAGTTAGGATCGAACTCGAGACCACGAGATTGCACACTTTGCGTATGAGAATTAAAGTTAATAATTAAATGTAATATTTATATTTATTTATTAATTAAACGAAATAACTATAACGGACGTTATGTAATTAAGTGTAATGGACTAACGGTCGTTAAATGTAATTGGAAAGAATATTGGGAAGGTTCCGGAATCCCTTGTGGGATGTTGTAACCGATCGGCCAAGGGAGGACCAAACCCAACCCATATCAAACTCAAACTTGTTCACCAAGTTTAGTTTAGTATATATACAAAGCTAGGGGTCTTGTGTTTTGCATCTTTTGTACTCATAAGCTAAACCTAAAATTGTTTGTGTGTTTTTCTTTTCTAAAACCGATCGACACACACCTCAAGGGTGTCGATCCTTAACTTTTCCAAATTAAAGCTATTTGTTTGATTAAAACTAGCATTCCTTTAATTCGGTATAGTACGTGTGTACAAGAAAGTGGTACTAACACATTATTGTTAGTATTCTTGGATTGAATTACAAAATCGGTAAGGGGTAATTCACATAATCCTATAAACCCTAATTATGGTTCATCTAATTGCTAGTTTTGTGGATTTGATTCTTGTTCGGCTAGAATCAAAAAAGGTACGCATATTCTTGTTTATGTTAATTAATTATTCGTTAATATTTTCTATACGCTTCCGCATATATACTTTGATGTTTTGTGTTTTATTTATTGAATGTCACATTTTGTAACTTTGTATATGGTGGGTACATATTGTAAGATTTTATAATAGTACTATATTTGTAGTTGCATATTTTGGAGAGTGTTATAATAATATGACCAGCACACACTTTGTGAATTTGTAATGGTGGGTAGTGGGTACATATCGTTTGAGTTAATTGCAGAAATCGTCCCTAAGGTTTGGCCAAATTGCAGGTTTCGTCCCAAATAGTTTGAAATTGCATAAACCGTCCCAAAATCAAACTTTTTTGCAAATTTTGGTCCCTGGCTTTAAATGCCGTTAAGTTTTTTTCGTTAGAATTAACACGTTAGCCCTTTTGGCCAAAAACTTTTGCAGAGTTCATCCTTTGGCTAAAAAAATTTGCAGAGTACATCCTTTTGGCCAAAAACTTTTGCAGAGTTCATCCTTTGGCCAAAAACTTTTGCGGAGTTCATCCTTTTGGCCAAAAACTTTTGCAGAGTTCATCCTTTTGGCCAAAAACTTTTGCAGAGTTCATCCTTTTGGCAAAAAACTTTTGCAGAGTTCATCCTTTTGGCCAAAAACTCTTGTAGCGTTCATCCTTTTATACATTTTCATATGTTTTTAATCGTCTTCATCCATTTTTATGCGTTTTTGTCCGGTTTTATACGTTTTTCTTCGTTTTAATACGCTTTCGTTTGTTTTTATACGTTTTCATCCGTTTTTATGCATTTTTGTTCGTTTTTAACCGTTTTTGTACTATCTCAACATATTGAAATTTTTCTCAAAAAGAAAAAAATTGGAATTTTTTTGCAAATTTGAAAAAAAAAATTCCAAAAAATTTTGAAAAAGAAAATTGGAAAAAAAAATCCGAAAAATGAAAAAACAAATCCAATATTTTTTCGTAAATACTTTTTTTTTCAATTTCTTTTTGAAAAAGAAAATTGGAAAAAAATTCCAAAAAGTTTTGAAAAATAAAATTGGAAAAAAAAACATCCGAAAAAAATTTGGAAAAAAAAATCCAATTTTTTTTTCGTAAATACTTTTTTTTTTCAAAAAGAATTTCGAAAAAAACAATTTAGAAAAAAAATTCCAAAAAAAAAATTTGGAAAAAGAAAATTGAAAAAAAAATCCGAAAAAAAATTTGGAAAAAAAAATCCAATTTTTTTTGGTAAATACTTTAAAAAAAAGAAAAAAAAGAAATTGGAATTTTTTTTCTAAATTGTTTTTTTCGAAATTCTTTTTGAAAAAATTTTTTGGAATTTTTTTTCCAAATTTGGCCAAAAAAAATATTGGATTTTTTTTTTCTTTTTTCGGATTTTTTTTTCCAATTTTCTTTTTCAAATTTTTTTGGAATTTTTTTTTTCAAATTTGCAAAAAAATTCCAATTTTTTTATTTTCAAATTTTTTTTCTTTTTGAAAAAAATTTCAATATGTTGAGATAGTATAAAAACGGTTAAAAACGAACAAAAACGGATGAAAACGTATAAAAACAAACGAAAGTGTATTAAAACGAAGAAAAAGGTATAAAACTGGACAAAAACGCATAAAAATTGATGAAGACGATTAAAATATATGAAAATGTATAAAAGGATGAACGCTACAAGAGTTTTTTGCCAAAAGGATGAACTCTGCAAAGTTTTTGCCAAAAGGATGAACTCTGCAAAAGTTTTTGGCCAAAAGGATGAACTCTGCAAAAGTTTTTGGCCAAAAGGATGTACTCTGCCAAAGTTTTTGGCCAAAGGATGAACTCTGCAAAAGTTTTTGGCCAAAAGGATGTACTCTGCAAAAGTTTTTGGCCAAAGGATGAACTCTGCAAAATTTTTTGGCCAAAAGGATGTACTCTGCAAAAGTTTTTGGCCAAAAGGATGAACTATGCAAGATTTTTTGGCCAAAAGGATGAACTATGCAAGATTTTTTGGCCAAAAGGGCTAACGTGTTAATTCTAACGAAAAAAACTTAACGGCTTAAAGCCAGGGACCAAAATTTGCAAAAAGGTTTGATTTTGGGACGGTTTATGCAATTTCAAACTATTTAGGACGAAACCTGCAATTTGGCCAAACTTTAGGGACGATTTCTGCAATTAACTCTAAGATTTTATAATAGTATTATAGTTATAGCTGAATATTTTCGAGAGTGTCATAATAGTAGAATAACATGTTATGAATTATTTGGGGCGTAAACGAGTCGAGTCGAGTCGAATATTATCAAATTTGAGCTCGACTCGAATATTAAAATTTGAGATTGAAACTTTGATTCAAGCTTGGTCGAGTTTTCTATTTCGGGCTCGGGCTCAACTCATCATATAAAACTCGACTCGATTATTTCTACATTTCATGCTTGAACCCGATAAATACTCGGCGTATTAAGGTCAACTCGACTCAAATTGTATGAAAATTAAGTAAAGAGTAAACTCCAAAATACATCCCTGTGGTTTACCCTGTTTCGCACCATGCATCCCTCTCGCAAAAGTTTCAACAGATACATCACTCCGTTAGTAAAAGTTAACCTATATACATCCCTCAGTTAAAATAAGGACTAACGGTGCAAGTTATTTCTCCGTTATCTCCTAACGAGATATAAAATATTCACACCGTTAGTCCTCTGGGTTAACGGTATTTGCACCGTTAGTCCTTTTTAATGTTTTCGTCCGTTTTTTTACGTTTTTGTCATTTTTTTTACGTTTTCGTCCGTTTTTTTACGTTTTTCTCTGGTTTTTTTTTACGTTTTTTACGTTTTCGTTTGTTTTTTTACGTTTTCGTCCGTTTATTTGCGTTTTTGCCCTTTTTTTACGTTTTCGTCCGTTTTTTACGTTTTCGTCCGTTTTTTTACGTTTTCTTCTGTTTTTTTACGTTTTCGTCTGTTTTTTTACATTTTCGCCTGTTTTTTTTTTACGTTTTCGCCCGTTTTTTTACATTTTCGTCTACCTTTTTACGTTTTTGTCCGTTTTTTACGTTTTCGTCTGTTTTTTTTACGTTTTTGTCCATTTTTTTACGTTTTCGTCCGTTTATTTACGTTTTTGCCCTTTTTTTTATGTTTTTATCTGTTATTTTTTACGTTTTCTTCCGTTTTTTTTTACGTTTTTTACGTTTTCGTTCGTTTTTTTACGTTTTCGTCCGTTTATTTTCGTTTTTGCCCCTTTTTTACGTTTTCGTCCGTTTTTACTTTTCGTCCGTTTTTACGTTTTATTACGTTTTTACGTTTTGTCGGGTAAACCATAAAAAACGGACAAAAAAAAAAAAAAGGGCAAAACGTAAAAACGAAGAAAATAAAAAATGGACAAAAACGGAAGAAAACGCAATAAAAGGGACAAAAACGGAAAAAAAAAAAACGGACGTAAACGTAAAAAAAATGACGAAAACGTAAAAAAAATGGACAAAATGTAAAAAAACGGACTAAAACATTAAAAAGGACTAATGGTGCAAATACCGTTAACCCAGAGGACTAACGGTGTAAATATTTTATATTTTGTTAGGAGATAACGGAGAAAAAATTTGCACCGTTAGTCCTTATTTTAACTGAGGGATGTATATAGGTTAACTTTTCCTAACAGAGTGATGTATCTGTTGAAACTTTTGCGAGAGGGATGTATGGTGCGAAACAGGGTAAACCACAGGGATGTATTTTGGAGTTTACTCTTAAGTAAATTTATGTATATAGAAGGGTTTTAATCGAAGCTTAATAAGGCTTGCGAGCTTCACGAGCCGAATATTTTAGAGCTCGAACTCAACTTGAAAATACAATCGAGTAGCTCGAACTCGAGCTCGACTCATTTAAATCGAATCGATTTCGAGTAATTTACGAGTCGATCTCGAATAAATCGCCGAGTTATCTCGTCTTGTTTACACCTTTGGTGATGATAGAATTAGAATTGAGAAGAAAAAATAAAATAAGAAGGGCAAAAAATTAAAAACCACGTATGATTAAAAATAATACGCTCCTTCATAAAATTTTTTCTCTTGTTTAAAATATATGATTAAAAACTCTTTTTATTCTTTCCAATTTATTTTTTATTTTTTTTTTCTCTCATCGGATCTCTTCTTCTTCTGCTATAATAATAAAGTTATTATATTTGTCGTTGAATATTTTGGAGAGTGTCACGTTCACAAGTAACGTGAAATAACTTTTGGAATTGAAATATGTAATAAATAACTGGCTGCATATATGTAAGTATACTTGACTTTAATTTTTACTAATTCTAAATGGTACCACGTTGGATTTTTGGTCATTGTGTTCAACAATGAAGTGTGAACACATTAAAAAAAATGCATTTTGTGTTCTTTGTCATAACTCGTAAGTGAGGTGGGGTTCTGCATGAATGTGTTTTTGTCATTGTGTGTAGTGGGTCACCCCTTTTACTATGCCAACTGTCTCTTTCTAATTTAATCTTTTATTCCATACACTTTATGACGAAAAGAAAAAGCTTGGTGGGTTTAAAGTTTAACCAACGCCAAAAATAGGATTCACACACCGCCAAAAATATTTTATTTTATTTTTAATTATTTTTTAATTTTATAGTTTTAATTTTATTATAAATCGGCAAAAATAAAAAAAGAAAAAATTTTAAAATTTAATAAATTAAAAGTATTAAAATACAAAAAATACGGAACATAATACCACAAATCAATTATTGTTTTGTTAATAAAAAGAATAAAACTGTCGAAAAAATGTGAAACAGAAAAAGTCAAAATAGTCCAAAACAAAATATACGAAACAAAAAAATATTAAAAATTGTCTTATCTTGTCAATAAAGCGGATAATAGACGGCTCAAAAAGTTAGATGGCGATGTCCAAACAATATTACTCAAAGAAAAATATGTCTCATAACAATCATGTTATTGGTTGAAACCGACTTGTTTTTAGTAAAAATGAGCGAGAGAACTTGTGCGTTACTGCGGGAATATCGTGCTAAATTTTCTTTAAAAGTTAGTCATTAAGGACTGAATGTGAAAAAAACCGATAATCCTAAGGAGTATTTTCAAAAATTATTTTTGAAAATAATTTGTTTTTTTTACGGAAAAAGCCTCTAAATTGCTCGAACTGTTGCAAAGTTAGTCTTAAACTTTGTGTTTTTTGTCGGTGGACAATAATTTTAAGACGGAGGGAGTAAATTATTATGACATTGAAACATAAGCGAACACATAAATGTTTTTGAACATAAATGAACGGATGAGCCTTATTGATGATTGTTCATTTAATAAAACGACAATAAAAGAAATCATGTTCGTCTGGTAAAGAAATAAACGAACATTTTACGAAACGACTCATGAATTTTTCATCGAATGTGCGGTCCATTTATAACTCTATACGTGATAGTGAAATTTATGGAGACATTTCAAGTTATAACATGTATGATATCAATTTTGTTACATGACTAAACAAGTATATGCCTGTTAGTAATCCTTTTATTCGTAAACTTATATATCATCTGTTATTGTGATAATGAATTGTATTTTAAACATTGCTTAGGCTGCGTTTAATAAAGTTAAAGCGAACACTAACGATTTTCAAACCAAAAAGTCTAAATTTGCAATCTAATATTGCACCCCATTTATTCCTTCTCTTGCACCCCAATAGGCCAATCATTGGTCCTAATCATTGGGCCAATGATTGGATTCCATTTTTTTTTTTTTTTTTTTTGTATTTTTGTATTTTTGTTTTTTTGTTTTATGTATTGTTTTTTTATTTAATTGTGTAATGTTCAGGGTATATGTACGGTGTATTTATTTGTGTAATGTTTTTATATGTATAGTTTATTTAATTGTGTAGTGTTTTTATATGGTATTTATTTTATGTTAATTTTTTTAATTGTGTATTTGTTTCCATTTAATTAAACAATAACAATAAAACATTAGACTTTAAAATATTAAACAAGTTCACGTGCCAAGATGAAAATTTGAAAAAAAATTTGTTAATCCTTCGTATATTTAAGGTAAAAGTTCACATATTATTTTATCTAAAATTATAACACAAGCAAAAATATCTAAGGTAAAAGTTGTCAAAGAAAATACTTAATTATGCACAAAATTTAAAAAAATCCCACTAACTACACTCTCAACTAAATATTTAGACGTTCAACGGATGGGTCGATATGTTAGGGTTAGACATTAGACGTTTAACGGATGGGTCGATATGTTAGGGTCACGCATTAGACGTTCAACGGATGGGTCGATATGTTAGGGTCACACATTAGACGTTCAACGGATGGGTCGATATGTTAGGGTTACATTAGACGTTCAACGGATGGGTCGATATGTTAGGGTTACTCATCCGTTGAACGTCTAATGTCTAACCCTAACATATCGACTCATCCGTTGAACGTCTAATGTCTAACCCTAACATATCGACTCATCCGTTGAACGTCTAATGTCTAACCCTAACATATCGACTCATCCGTTGAACGTCTAATGTCTAACCATAACATATCGACTCATCCGTTGAACGTCTAATGTGTAACCATAACATATCGACTCATCCGTTTGAACGTCTAATGTCTAACCCTAACATATCGACTCATCCGTTGAACGTCTAATGTGTAACCATAACATATCGACTCATCCGTTGAACGTCTAATGTCTAACCATAACATATCGACTCATCCGTTGAACGTCTAATGTGTAACCTTAACATATCGACTCATCCGTTGAACGTCTAATGTGTAACCATAACATATCGACTCATCCGTTGAACGTCTAATGTGTAACCCTAACATATCGACACATCCGTTGAACGTCTAATGTGTAACCATAACATATCGACTCATCCGTTGAACGTCTAATATGTAACCATAACATATCGACTCATCCGTTGAACGTCTAATGTGTAAGCATAACATATCGACTCATCCGTTGAACGTCTAATGTCTAACCTTAACATATCGACTCATCCGTTGAACGTCTAATGTGTAACCATAACATATCGACTCATCCGTTGAACGTCTAATGTGTAACCATAACATATCGACTCATCCGTTGAACGTCTAATGTGTAACCCTAACATATCGACTCATCCGTTGAACGTCTAATGTGAACGTCTAATGTGTAACCCTAACATATCGACTAAAAACACTAAAAATGTTCAAATGGTAAAAACACTAAAAATTTGTTGCCCCTTGAGGCTCTTCAAATTTTAACAACTTTATTTAAAAAAAAAAAAAAAAAAAATTTAACAACTTTTATTAAATTTTACAACTTTTATTAAAATTTACAACTTTTACAAAAAGTTTACAACTTTTATTAAAATTTTTTAACAAACTTTTAACAAACTTTATTTTTTTTAACAAACTTTTAACAAGAACCGCAAACCAATTCCGTAAGGTGTTGGACCTTCAAACCAATTCATCGAGTTACGAACATTTGGAAAATAATCCCCCCACATTCGCCTGTAAACTTCCTCGTGAGTGTCTACCTCTTCCCTGGCAATAACTCGCATCATGGGCCACATTCGTTCCTGATGACCAAAAGCTACTTTATAATACAACTTTGTACATTTTTAACAACTTTATTTATTGTTACATTTTTTTTACAAACTTTTATAAAAAAAAATACAACTTTGTACTTTTTTAAATAACATTTGTTAATAACATTTGTAAAAAATACAACTTTTATATTACTTTTATTTTTAAAAAACTACAACTATTTATTAATTTTATATACATTTGTTAAGGGTATTGATTCGTACACTCTCATTTGTTATTTGTACACTCAAATGTACAAACCGGTAAAGCAACATGAGATAAATATACAACTGCTTAATGCACAGATTTGAGTGTACAAATAAGAAATTTGAGTGTGCAAATCATTAGCCATTTGTTAATAACAAAATTTTATTTATATTACAAAAAAACATTTATATTACAAAATTTTATTTATAAAACGTTTTATAAATAAAAGAGTTAATACACATGGGGTATAAAAACCCCCACCCTCACTCATTCTCTCACTTTACACACACACCACACTCTCTCTCTAAAAATCAGGCTTCTTCTCCGGCGAATATTCTGGTCACGCACCACCGGAACTTTTCACCCCATATACCAAACGATAGATCGGGAAAAGGTGATCATTTTAACATAGGGCACGCGCGGTATTTCTCACCGACGCGCCCTAGATCTAAAGTTTTAGATTCGGGTTTTTGAGTTTTTGTTGTGCATGTTTCTCACCCACCATGATATTCGTGTCCGCCCAACCTCCGAAAACGACCAGCGAAACCCACCTTGATACCGGAAGTTTTGAGGTATTTTTTATGATTTTTTTATATAGATCTATATAATAGATGTTGGTTATGACATTTTATTACAAGTTTTCTTTATATTATTTTGGTTTTTCTTATAAATTTGTTTTCTTTTAATAGACAACCCACAACAGATTATGAGTTTTTTTATTTATAAGTTTGGGTAGCTTTTTATAGATCCGAGTTCACAATATAATTGATTCTTTTCCATTTTTTTTTATTTAAAAATCTCGCTTATATCAGTTTCTTATGTCACTCAATTTGTGTTTTTTAAGAAAAAAAATAAATTAGTTTTTTATTTTTATGAATTTGACTTTTTCGAGTGATTATAAATCTGTTTTCCTTATAAAAACTATTTTTTTTGGGTTTTATTGTAAATTTAATTATTATTTTATGATTTTTTTATGAATCTAATTTTCCCAAGGTTGGTTTTTATTTTTTTTTTATTTTTTTTACAAACATGATTTTTTAGTGTTTTTATTGTAAATCTGTTTTCTATTTATTTTTTGTAAATCTAATTTTTTATGTAGATCTGAGTTTCTTTATGGTGTTTTTCAGATCTGCTGCTCTGACCGGGACCGAGATAATGTTGTTGTCGTATCCAGAATCTACTTCGGCTCAACGAAATCAGTCGTTTGCATGAAATGTTTAAATAATACTGTATGTTATGTAAATTTGCAATGTAAATATTAACTAATTAAAGTGATATTTAAATTTGTATAAATTGGTTGTGTAGATCTGTTAAAGTGATTTGTTTTTAGTAAAGTTATTGGTATTTTGTTTTGTGAAGTGTTGTGTTAATTTTGATTTGAAATATTTGTTTAGTACTTTTTTTTGGATTTAATAAAAAAACTTTTTTTATAAATTTTTTATAAACTTTTTTTATAAATTTCTTATAAACTTTTTTAATAAACTTTTTATAAACTTTTTTTATAAATTTTTTTTTACAAACTTTTGTGTAAGGTTTTAATATTTATTTTTGTAGTGTAGTTTTTAATATATATAGTGTGTATTTATTTGTGTGGTACAACATGACCATCCGCATCAACACAAATACATCAAAACAATACAAATATTGCCCCACTTTGAATTTATGTACCACTGCTAATGTTACGAGGGACCCACGAACAAAACAAAACACGCTGCAGTCACTACAATCCAAATCATAGCCCACGTGATAATCATAGGAGGAGAGAGCAAACGCAGGCACCCCCTAATATTTTTCTAGGGGGTGCAACATTAGTAGGACCCATTCTATTTGATGTTCTGGTAGTTTTGTTGTCATGACTCATGAGAGATTCCTTTTCAACATCATAGGAAAAGTTTTATATACTTTTTCTTATTTTAAGATGAATAATTAACGTAAGAAATTAATCTTCTTTTTTTTAATCAACAAAACTTTTTGATGGCGTAGCGGAAAGACAAACCCTAACGTCAATTACCAACGTTAGAACTAAACCTGGATAAACCTTAATCACAAATTACCAATGATTAAGAAAGATCAAACACCAATTACCAATGTCTGATTGAAAACCCTAGAGCCAATTACCAACCCTAGAAACTTGGAATAACCTCCAAATAAGAATCTTTATTAAAACTTTTCTGTAAACTTAAACAAGCAAATAAGTCCTTTTATAGTAAATAACAGGAAACAAAAGACATCAAATAAAACCCTAAAGGGGCCGGTTCCAAGGGAGGATTCACTGGGCCGGTCTCCGGGTTAAAAGCCCACTTCTCGTTTAGCCACTTTCGTTTTGAATCGAGCCCAAAGGCTCGAAACCCAACTCTTGTCCCTCGCCATCATCCTCCCCGACTTGAAAAGGACTCGTCCCCGAGTCATCATCATCGAAATCGCCCTCGTACGGAGAAAGATCAGCAACATTAAAAGTGGCGGATACCTTGTAGTGTCCCGGTAAGTCTATTTTGTAAGCATTATCACCAATGCGTTGCAGAACGAAGCGGACCATCACTCGAGGATGAAGTTTACCAAACCGTCCCTGAGGAAAACGGGCTCGACGCAAGTGCACCCAAACTAAATCTCCGGCTTCAAAAATGACTTGCGTGCGATGTTTATTAGCACGTTCCTGATACTGTAGATTATGTTTAGCAATTTGAGCACGAACTTGTTGGTGTAATTCTTGTATTTGAACAGCACGAACATCACCATCAGTACTAATATGATTCACGTCAAATGGAGCCGCTAAATCAAGAGGAGTGAATGGGTTACGACCATAAACAACAAAAAACGGACTCTTACCAGTCGACTTATGGGAGGACCTGTTATAGGCGAACTCGGCTTGAGGCAAGACCAAATCCCACTGCTTGGGTTTCTCGCCAACCAAACTCCGAAGCAGATTACCCAAACTACGATTAGTGACTTCAGTTTGACCATCGGTTTGTGGATGATGGGAACTGGAAAATTGCAATTTAGACCCTAACCGTTTCCATAGGGTACGCCAAAAATGGCCGACAAACTTAACGTCCACGATCCGAGGTAATAGTTTTAGGTATACCATGGAGACGAACAATCTCAGAAAAATATAACCGGGCTACGAGAAGCGTCAAAGTCTTTGTACAAGGAACAAAATGCGCCATTTTGGAAAAACGATCAACAACCACCATGATTGAATCTTTACGTCGTTGTGTGCGTGGTAACCCCAAAACGAAGTCAAGACTGACATCCTCCCATGGTCCTGTGGCACGGCAAAGGAGAATAGAGTCCCTGATTAGTATGTGTGGTTTTAGCAATATGACACACCCGACATCGCTTCAACAAACTAGTAACATCAGCGGCAAGTCTTGGCCAATAATAACGTTCACGAACTAAAGCAACAGTCTTATCCCGACCGAAGTGGCCGGATAACCCACCAGTATGGCTTTCAAGTACAATTGCAGCACGAAAAGACGATTGTGGAACACAAACCTGCGTCCCTTTAAACAACAGCCCATCACGACGTGTAAACAGCCCCCAAACGGACGTACTCGTATGACTCCACGCAACCCGAAAATATGGATCATCAACATATAAATGCTTCCATGAAGCAAGCCCAGGAACATGGATAGTAACACTTGAAAGAAGCGAGGGCCGACGACTAAGAGCATCACCACGGAATTATTTGTACCGGCTTTATGCTTAGGATCGTGAAAGAATAAGCCTGTAAAAGTTCAACCCATTTTGCATGTCGAGGATTCAACTTGGCTTGTCCCTGTATGTACTTCAACGCTTGATGATCAGAAAACAAAACAAAGTCATTGGGTAATAAGTAATGGCGCCAATATTCAAGACTTCGAACGATAGCATAAAACTCTTTATCATAAGTACTATAGCGTTGTCGGAAGTCATTCAATTTTTCACTAAAATACGCTATCGGACGCCCACCCTGACTTAGAACGCCACCAATACCAATCCCGGAAGCATCACATTCAACTTGAAAAACATTATCAAAATTTGGAAGTGCAAGGATTGGCGCTTGCGTAACTAACTGTTTAAGCTCATCAAAGGCGCGCTGAGCTTCAGTCGTCCATGAAAACTTCGACCTCTTGAGCAATTCAGTCATCGGCGCGACAATGGAACTAAAATTGCGAATAAAACGCCGATAAAAGGAAGCAAGTCCATGAAAACTTCGAATATCATGTAATGTAGTAGGAGTCGGCCAAGTAGTGATAGCAGAAATCTTGTTTTCATCCATTCGGACACCCTCACCAGAAATAAGATAACCCAAAAAAACAACTTCACGTGCAAGAAAATGGCATTTTTTTTAGTTGGCAAACAACTGTTGGGTTCGTAATATCGAAAAGACCAGACGAAGATGCACTTGATGTTGTTCCAAATTCTGACTAAATACAAGTATATCGTCGAAATAAACAACGACACAAGAACCTATCAAGTCACGAAAAACATGGTTCATGAGGCGCATAAACGTACTTGGAGCATTAGACAAACCGAAGGGCATAACCATCCACTCATACAACCCATCCCGAGTTTTAAAAGTCATTTTCCATTAGTCCCGTTGCATCGAATCTGGTGATACCCACGAAGATCAATTTTTGAAAAGATTTGGGAACCATGTAAGCGATCAATCAGGTCCTCAAAACGGGGAATAGGAAAACGATACTTCACAGTGATTTTATTAACAGCACGACTATCAATACACATACGAAACTTACCTCCAGGTTTAGGCACCAAGATAGCTGGAACGGCACAAGGACTTTTGCTTTCACGTATAAAACCCTTGTCGAGTAACTCAGAAACTTGTTTATGGAGTTCTTGATATTCTTTCGGGTTCATTCTGTAAGCCGGTTTGTTTGGAATACTCGCCCCTGGCTGAAAATCAATACAATGCTGAATGTCACGTTCCTTTGGTAAACCAGATGGGATATCGTCTGGGAAAAGGTCACTGAACTCTGTCAAAAGAGGCTGAATAATCAGCGGTGGGCTCGGCGCGACTGGGTTTTCTTCTAGAACCACCAAAGTGAAAATCAAAGGTGGTTTAGGATACATAGCACAACTCAAAAACTCTGATTTGGATAGGATCAAGGCCTCTGTTTGTGTTTCCTTTGGATTAAAGGGTGCCAACGTAATATTCAATCCATCCTTTCGAAAACTATATGTGTTTCGAAAACCATCATGTTTTACCCGGCGATCATACAACCAAGGTCGTCCCAAAAGAATATGACAGGCATCCATCGGGATAACCTCACACCAAAGTTCATCAGTATATTTATTTCCGATAGAAAATGAAACTAAACAACGATGTGTAACTTTCAACAAATTACCTTTCTTTAACCATGTTAACTGGTACGGATCGGGGTGGATCTGCAAGGGCAACCCCAACTTTTCAACTGCAGATACCGCGATCATATTATCACAGCTACCCCCATCAATAACAACATCACATACTTTACCTTTCATTGTACACTTGGTGCGAAAAATATTGTGGCGTAACCACGTAGTATCGTCCTCGTCGATGGCCATAGAAGCACTAAGAACCCGCTGTGAAATCAAAGCTTCTCCACGGTCTGGGTAAAGAACTTCACTCTCAGCTTCGGAACCCTCATCGTAACGAACATCAGAAGTAACCTCGTTATCATTTGCAAAAACAACCATTTGTGTATTTGGACAATCTTTCTTTAGGTGACCCAACCCATGGCATTTATAACATCGTATCGCCCCCGGATTTGGGTTTGACGCCGGTGTTGTGATAATTGGTTCGGCCACCTTCAGTTGCGTTGAAGAAGTTGGGACCCCAGTTGGCAACCCCCGGCTTTGATTTGGCCGTGAAGCTGTGAACCGACCACGAACCTTTAATTGTTTTTCAACACGAGTCGCCAATCTGCAAACATCATCAAACGAATAATATTGGGTTAACTGTACCGCGTCTGCTATATCCGATCGTAGACCACCCAAAAACCGCGCAATAACTTGTTCTTCCTCCTCGTCGGTACCACACCGCATACGTAGTCTTTCAAACTCTAGGATATATTCTGCAACCGTTAACGTCCCTTGCTTTAAAGCGTGATACTCCAAAAACGAATCTTGTCTATGATTAACTGGTAAAATTTTTTTTTGCAATAACCTTTTCATCTTATCCCATGAGTCAATTTTGTGTGTTACGTTCGTGTGCTCGTTTACGTTTTAAATGTTCCCACCAAAGTGATGCATGTTTTTTTAACTTGACTGCCACTAACTTAACTTTTAAAGAAGCTGGTACCTCTCTTAAATCAAAAATACGTTCCACTGTATGGAGCCAATCAATAAACTCATCCGGTTGTACTCCTCCCGCAAATTCTGGTATCTCCATGCGAAACCCTAACGACCGAAGTGGATCGACACCCTGTGTTTGTTGTGGCGTACGATGACGGCGCTGTGGTGGCGTACGGTTGTGGCTGCGGGGATGAGAAAATGGATTATACTCGTCGTCTTCTTCATTAACTTCGGACTCACTCTGTGTATTTGTGTACTGCCTTTCGTACCTGTGAAACGGATTTAGCTGAAGTTCTCGAACTTGTTCACGAAGCCGTGCAATCTCGACATCGCGAGGATCAACTGCGGCCCCCGTTCGACGGTATGGTTGCGGTTGATCGTCGTGTTCCGACATCCTGAGATTTCCTGGTCTATTGATACCACTTGATGGCGTAGCGGAAAGACAAACCCTAACGTCAATTACCAACGTTAGAACTAAACCTGGATAAACCTTAATCACCAATTACCAATGATTAAGAAAGATCAAACACCAATTACCAATGTCTGATTGAAAACCCTAGAGCCAATTACCAACCCTAGAAACTTGGAATAACCTCCAAATAAGAATCTTTATTAAAACTTTTCTGTCAACTTAAACAAGCAAATAAGTCCTTTTATAGTAAATAACAGGAAACAAAAGACATCAAATAAAACCCTAAAGGGGCCGGTTCCAAGGGAGGATTCACTGGGCCGGTCTCCGGGTTAAAAGCCCACTTCTCGTTTAGCCACTTTCGTTTTGAATCGAGCCCAAAGGCTCGAAACCCAACTCTTGTCCCTCGCCATCACTTTTAAGTCATGGTTGAGAAAGATTCAGTGGGACATAAATCCAAACAATATCCATGACAGGATCACATGATTATGCAAAGTACACTACATGCTGTATTAATGTATTATTATCCATTAACAAAGATTCATTAGTGATCATATCGCTAATAAACAAACTAACAATAGAGATTTTCTTTCTTGATATTGTGTTTTTACTCTATATTTTTGCTCATTAGATACATACATACTTTTCGAAAGCAAACACTTCAACCTCTTAAGAGATGAAACCTTAGACCACCCGTAATAACAAAACGAAGACCGAGTCTTCGTCCTAGCTAGCAATAGTTAGACGCGTTGTTCACTTGTTCTTATTACGGATGGACCACGAGGAAGCGTCTTGCATAGCAAATTTGCAAGACTCGGTCTTCGCCAAAACCGAGTTATGACTGTGTTTTTTTTGTTTGCGTGTGTGTTTTGGTGGGGTATATATGTTTTTAAGTGTGGTATCTTATGGTAGTAGATTTGGTTGTCTTATTACACTAAGTTTGTGATGAAGTTGGTTGTAAAGAGAGAAAACTGATGGTGAAGGTAGTGAATGCGGTCTTAAGGTCTTCTTATTAAACACAATCTTAATATGCATTTTGATACCGCTGGCGAGGCCATGTAATAGACCTTTGTTTACATTACGTACTATAATCTATCATACGTAATTGAGTCAGCAACCTTAATCATCTCAGGCGGTCACGGTGACGAGACGAGGTTTTAAAAACTGGAGATGGCACGCGGCCCTTCAAGTGTTTATCCTGCAACCGAGGAGATTAAGAATACTATTGTCAGTTGGCACGAGATTTTATTTTATTTTTTATTTTTTCAGTTTTTATATTTTTTGAAAGAACAACGTTTCTATTAATAACAAAACTAGATTAATTACAAAACATTTTACACACCACACTTTTAACCTCGCCACTCTTTGAACATGCCATTCACGAGAAGTGGGAATGTGCGATACATCTATTGCATTATTAAAATACTAATATTTTTGCTTTATTTTGTTTTACACAGGCAGCATAAGACATGCCAAGGGCATACAACTTATTGGGGCAGCTGAAAAATAACGCTTATAAAATTATCATTACCATTGTTTGTATCTTTGCATTCTTTCTCATTTCATACTCTCTTTGGGATATTGGTAATATGCATGTGAAAAATATAGGAATACAATCTATGCACGCACAACTATATACTGGGAATGAAAATAAGTTACTCTTACACAAGCCTCCTTACTAATTTTTGATAAAACGGTGACGTTAGGATATCACGGTTGAGGGATTTTACCCTGAATATTAAGGTTAACAAGTATAATTAAATACGGGCCCGTCTCGTAGCGCCTTTCAATCATTTGTAAATCAGTAACATATCGCGGTGACGTTTGAGCCATCTCAAATGCACATGCCAAAAGATGAAATGTTGATTCTTCGTGAGATGTTGAGGGAAGGTAAATAATGAATAGAGGTTGTGGGGGGTTTTAATTGGCACATTGGTAATGGAATTCTAGTTTTTAAACGTGCTAAGGGGCTTGCAGATTTTGAATGTGTCGTGCTTTATAAAGATGTGGATAACAATATTTACTCCGGAGTTTGTAATCGACCTTGGCTAAATATTACAATATGTTTAGCATGTGATTATCAACAAGGGAGAGCAACAAAACCAAAAAAACCAACCCAAAAACCAAAAAAACCGCCCCAAAAAACTGAACCAATTCTAAAACCGATGGTGCGGTTTTGGTTTTGAAAAAAAAACCGAAAGTGTATGGTTCAGTTTTTGGTTTTATATGAAAATTCAAACCGAAATAATGAACCGCCCCATAATAATATTCATAAAACTAATAAAAAATTATACATGTTAGTTTTGATACAAGTAATCACCAAAGTCCAAAAGCTTAGAGACACGTATATTAGATATTCGCAACAGATGTTTATTTAGCTAACAGTAGAAAAAAAATCATAAATTTAGTTTTCTTAATTTTATATTTGTTCGCACATCTCATAGTTATATACATGTTATGTAATGGTTATTATTTTTTGACAAAATATTCAACTTACTTTGTAGGATTTATTTGTTTATGTTGTGGGTTTTAAAAAATATATTTATACGGATATTCGAAAATTTGACCAAAATTTATTAAAAAGTGGAGTTTTATGAAATGCCAGTTTTAAAACTCATATGAAAGTTTTCCAAAAATTATAGATATTTCGATATTCGGATATGAAACTGTTATAAAAAATTTGGGATATTCGAAAAAAAAAAAAACTTTGCTAAAATAATGGATATAATATAAAACCATCATCACAAATTTTGGATATCCAAATTTGTGATATAACTAGTTATTGAAAAGTCTCTTATTTTCGCTTTAGGCTTAAAAAACATGAGACAACTCTGATACAATCATAATTGTATTTACCAATTTGAAAAATCTTTACCTTTTAGATAACTTTGTCTAGGTTCATGCGATAACTAATTGTAAAAGTGATTTAAAACTTGTTGAAAAGATGGTCCTCTAATATAAAAACCGAAACCAAACCGTAAAAAACCAGAAACTGAAAAACCAAGCTGAACTTTTATTGTGGAGTTTGGTTTTAAAAACTTAAAACCGAAATTTTAGTTCAAGATTTGGTTTTAGCCGAAAACCGCTCCATCCTCACCCATCAATACTATTGTAAGTTGGCACACGCTTTTATATATTTTATTTGAAACAACAACGCTTCTATTCAATAACTTAACAAAACATTACAAAACATTTTACACACCCCAATTTCAACGTCGCTACTACTGAACACGCCAATCACGAGACGTGGGAATGAGGGATACAATATTAGTAGAGCACCTGATACTTAAAAAATAATACACATAAAAACCATATTAGTACCCATAAAGCCAGATACACACTACAAGCATAAGTTGGTTTTTCAAACACTATTTTGGACCCAAACATCCTTACACCGCATTTAGACCAATTTCTCTATCACATGACAAAACACAATCTAGTGATCTTTGAACCCACTAGCCTCCCCCAATCAGCCCAACCCATTGAAGTAAATTTTCAAAGGTTAATTGTTAGTCAGGCCTTCAACACTTCACTATTTAGGTGATTATTTTTGTTTTTAAATGCTTCTATGTGTACTTGTTCTCACATATTATAATTCAATTAATAAGATTAATTGTTGTCCTATTTCGTGCCCAGATTTCCTTAATTGAGCAATAACCAATGTGATAATGGAATCTGACCGTGATAATCCTGTCATTGTTTATGGTACAAATATAAGTTTTGGTGTTAAATCATTGGTTTTTAACACACAACATTATTCTTTTGGACTTTGGTTGAAAAATGAGCTGATAAATAATTGGTCTGTATAACAAAGAAGTTTCCAACATAAAGCGGATGATGTACAATCTTCGTTTTATATTTTGCGTAATCTAATTATGACGCCACTTTAGAAGAAAATTGTTTTGGCCCCCTTTAAGTTACAATTCTAGCTGCGCCCCTGCCCCGTATAAAGCAAATTGACCTTATTTATGTCCGCATCACTTACCTAATGAAAGCTTTTTTAATATTTATTTATTTATTATGTTCTTTCATATGGTAGTTAGTTTGGATATATAGTAATATTTATATTTAGTTTTGTTTATACAGAGTGCGGATGATATGCCACGAGCATATAATTGTTTAGGACGAATAAGAAATAGTGCATGCAAAATATTTACATCGTCATCTGTGTTCTCATATTTATACTAATTGTGTATATAATTCTTGTAAACGCAATATGGGATATGTGTACCTCATGTAGGAAACGTGGACATAAGATCCATGTATGTCGACGTAAACATAAATAATGAAAATCTAGTAACGCTAGAAGGCAACTATTAGTTTTAAAATATTTGGCGACATAAGTACGCCAAAATTAAGTGATTTCACCATGTATGTTATGCTAACTATGTATCGTGTCATTAAAACCACATGTAATAGCGCGTTTGAAATACGTGGAAGTGAACAAGTGAATGTATTGACATGTGAGGTATTTCAAACGCGCTTACAAGAAGACGAAGTCGTGAATCTTTAGAAGATGTTGGAAGAAGATAAATTGTGGATCGAACTCTTATGGAAATTTAACTGAGACCTCGATAATAGACTACCAATGGTTTTCAAACGCAAGAAAGGGCATGCACGTTTTATGTGTCGCATACGTTACAATGACTTGGTCACTCGAGTGTTTCATCCATATTAGATATGTTGTGTTACTATTTATGTATTCATATTCGAAATGTATATTGTAATGTGATTTGCATGTTTAAATATAGATGTATCAGGTTATAATTATGTTGTTGTTAGCAAAAGGCTTTTAAGATAAGGGGCTTTTATATATATATATTTGAAAATTTTAAAAATTACATATATATCTTTTTTATGCATTAAAAGCATTGTATTTTATACATAAAAAACTGATACAAAGAATATACATGTAATTATTCATCCAAAGAAGGATATATATGAAATTATGCCTTAAATTTATTAATTGAATTAAAATTGCATTTATTTAAGTGACTTCGGGTATGTTTGACAAAACTAGCTGTAAGCTGTAAACTTTAAGCTGTAAACTGTAAGCTGCAAAGCTGTTAACATGAGCTACAAGCTGTATTCTTTTTTCAATAAAAGTGTTTGGTAAATTAGCTGTTAAATATAATTATAAGATGTAAAATGACATAAAAGGACAAATATATAATTGTAAATAAATGTTTGGAGGGTATATCAGTAATTTAAAGTTTTAACAGCTCCAAGACATTTAAAAAGCTTCATGAATCAGCTTTTCATTTTGGAGCTATTTGTTTGAAATAAAAGCTTGTAGGTAATGCATCCAAACGAAGCTACTTAATTTATAGGAGATTATTTTATAACAAAAAGCTAATATCTCCTCCAAAAAGCCCCTGCCAAACATGCTCATCCTCATTTATATGCATCCCTACTAGACTATTTTCTTTTCAAAATACTTCTATATAATTAAATTGAAAAAGCAACCGCTAAATAATGTCGGGGATTGAGACTCATTTGTATAATATACTAAAAAGCGTACATGGTTGCTTTGCAATGCAAACATTAATTGCAAACTTTCCCAACTTGACAGAAATAGTCCCTGAGGTTCAAGTGGCGCTGCAAAGTAAGTCCAAACATTAAACGCAAAGTTTCACAACTCGGCAAAAACAGTCCTTCAGGTTTAATCGTCGTTGCGAAGTAAGTCCAAACATTAAATGCAAAGTTTCACAACTTGGCAAAAATAATCCCTAAGGTTTAAGTGTCGCTGCAAAGTAAGTCCTTTTAAGCCAATCCCGCTGCATCGCGCGGGTTTCCACACTCGTTGACACTATTACAATTGTTGAGGATCTAACCTTACAATTTTTGAGGATCTAATTAGATCATAGATATCTAATATCACATGTATATGTTTACTTGATATGAAGATAAATCCACTTGTAAAGTTGTAAGATTGAAAACTAAGACATTAACGATTATTTAATTCAAAACTTGTTTCATCACTTTATAAATAACTATGTCTCTAAACAACCGACATACTATTTAACATAGAAATGAAAAATTAATGGTCATGATTTATTGCAAGCGTGCATCGTAACTTTGTTAATTATGCTAAAAGATTACTCCAATATTATTACTCTATTAAATTAAACCTTTTTATTATTAAAACTAAGTAAATATTTCATTATAATATATGTGCCGTTTCTTGTATTTGATATAAGACATTGTTGTAAACTAGAGATGGCACGCGGCCCTTCAAGTGTTTATCTTGCAACCGAAGATGAGATGGAAAATACTAACGTAAGTTGGCACATGATTTTTTATATTTTATTTGAAACAACACCGTTTCCATTCAATAATAGAACTAGATTAATTACAAAACATTTTACACACCACAACTTTACATCGCCACTACTGAACACGCCAATCACGAGACGTGAGAATATGGGATACATCTATTGCATTATTAAAATACTAATGTTTTTGCAATATATATTTTTACACAAGCAACGGAAGACATGCCAAGGCCGTACAACTTGTTGAGGCGGTTGAGAAATAAGCTTATAAAACTATCCTTACTATTGTTTAAATCTTTGCATTTTCATTCATGCCACATGACTCTTTGGGATTTCGGTAGTATGCATGTGTAAGATGTAGGAATACAATCTATGCACGCCCAACTATATATTGGGAATGGAAATACACTAACTCCCCGAGGCAACACAAGCTTCCTTACTAGTTTTCGAATAAATGGTGACGTTAAGACATCCCGATTAGGGGATTTCACCCTGACTATTAAGGTTAACAAGTATTATTCTATTTGGGCCTCATCATGTAGCGCCTTCCAATCATCAGTAAATCAGCAACAGATCGCAGTGACGCTTGAGCCATCTCTAACGCACTTACCCGAAGAAAAAATGATGATTCTTCGTGAGATGTTGAAGGAAGGTAAATTATGGATAGAAGTTGTGGAGGTTTTTAATTGGCATATCGATAATGGACTTCTAGTTATAAAACATGCTACGAGGCATTCTAATTTAGAATGTGTCATGCCTTATAAAGATGTGGATAACAACATTTATTTCGAAGTTTGTAATCGACCTTAGCTATGTGTCAATATTACCATATGGTTATTATGTGATTATCAACAGGGGAGAGCAATAAAACCTAAAAACAAACCAAAAAACCAAAAAAAATCCTAAATAATCGAACCAATTCTAAAACCGATGATGCAGTTTTGGTTTTTTAAAAAGAAGCAAGAGGTTTCGGTTTTATATAAAAACCCAACCGAAAAAACCAAACCAAACCACCTCATACTAATATTCATAAAACTAATAAAAAAAATTATACATATGAGTTTTGATACAAATAATCATCAAAGTCCAAAAGCTTAGAGACACATGTATTAGATATTTGTAACAGATGTTTATTTAGCTAACACTCCAATAAATTCGTAAAGTTTGTTTTCTTTATTTCATACATGTTTGCATCTCATTTTTTATACATGTTATGTAATATTATTATTTTTTGACAAAATATTCAAGTTACTTTCTATGATTTCTTTATTTATGTTGTGGCTGTTCAAAATATATATGTATTTGGATATCCGAAAATTTGACTAGAATTTATTAAAAAGTCGAGTTTTATAAAATTTTCAGTTTTGGAACTCATATAAAAGTTTTCCAAAAGTTATAGATGATATTCGGGTATATAAAAAGTTATCCAGATTTCTGGATATCCGAATTGAGAAAACTTTACTAAAATGATGGGTCTAATATAAAAACCATCATCGCAACATAATTCCATCAAGTCGTGTGACACCGCGAGACTGTTGAATGGCAAAAACTACACAACAATAATAACATACCCAATCTCGCCGGGGCAAGGCACATGGGTTGAATGATGAAAACCCTGTATGTTATAATTTATTATCGATCAAAATAAATAGGGTTAATTATTTGAAAATGTATCATACTTGTCACCTTTTGTAATTGTGTATACTGAATTTTTTTTTTCTTATTGTGTGTACTGAACTTTCAAATTTTGATTATTGTGTGTATTTTGTGATTATTCTATCATGTAAAATGATCATTTTACCTTTCAAAATTTGAAAAAAGCAAGGATAAAATGGTCACAAAGTACACATAATAATCGAAATTTGAAAGTTCAATATAAAAATTAAAAAAGAAAAAAAAATTCATTACACACAATAACAAAAAATAACAAATACATTTTCAAACAATTAACCACTATATTACCCTTTAGTTCTCTCAGCGGACTTAAACCCACAAAGCCACAATCACTTGATTGAAAAGCATCCCACAAGCACGACTAGTCTGCGATCTCATTTGTTAACGGATAACTACTAAATCATTAAACTTCACATCGGTGTGCATGAATATGATCATTGTTATTGCAAAATGACTAAAGATTGATATTTGTATTCTTGTAAAATACAAACATGATTACAATTTACCAAAGTGTTAACTTTTTAGTAGTTTTACACTTCCACTCGCAAATTGAAAGGATGAACATTTTACGTATTAGAGTGTTAGGTGCATCTCGTAATAGGCACAGTTTGGTGCCTATACGGCCATCATAACTACACTGTTGGGTGCGTTATAGGCACCACGTTGTGGCTATAACAGTCGGTCGTGTGTGTGGTGTTTTGATTATTTTGTCTTGTTTTGTTTTTTAGTGCAAAGCGGGTTTTTTTATGGTATATTAAACTAAAAAAGTGTAATCGTATATTAAACTAAAAAAACGTCCAAAGGAGGTTATAGGAATGATTCAAAGTGACGTGGCAGACATATGCCCATAAATTCTGAAGCCAATGCTTTCTGGTTTCGGACATTATCTGACAAACGTGTGGAAGAATAGGTGTGAACACAATAAAAAATGTATGTAAAGTTCGTACCAAGAAGCCAAGAACATCTTGACCTGGATTCAGTAAATGGTCTTGAGAATATAGTATGATTTTGTGTTTGTACTGTTATGCATTCGAACTCGGTTTATGTATACCCCACTTGGTTTCATTCCATGTGATGCTCTCTGTCATACAGTAATTAACTTATATTTGAGTTATTTCACTTACTTGGCTAGCTATAGGTGTTAATAGATTGGTTTCTCGTTTGAAAATGTGGTTAGTTAAACACACACACCGCTCCAAAACAAAGTTAAGCGCGCGCACAAACAAATGCTAAATATATTAATTACAATGTATAGGGTTGCTATAAGTACATTATGGATTTCTTAATACTTGGTGATGTATAATGGTTTGAATTAGGTATTCAACAAACGAGTTACACCATGAGGTCACTAGTTCCAGTCATATAATCTAAAACCGTGAAAAGCTAATGATTTACCATGCTCCATGTGTCTTCCGAAAGGGAGGTGATTTGTATACTCCTAATATTGATTGGGACACTCAAAATATGAGTGTTTGGACATTTATACCCTTACAGGATAAACATAACTAAAATTAATATAAAAGTATAAATGTCCAAACACTTATATTTTGAGTGTCCTAATCATATTTGGGAGTGTGCAAATCACCTCCCCTTGCGAAATGGTATAAGGGTTTATCATCCAAGTCAGATGGATGGTTTCTGAATTTCCTCGTACCCAAGATGACGGGGACAAGAAAATGTGTCTTGACATAGTTGTGTGTTGCACGGCCTTAGGTGCGCCGCACAAGAGATGCCAATAGGCGGTAGTTGGTTTTCGTCCATTTGTACATTGCATAACGAGTCCAAAACCATCACGTTCAATTTTTTTCATATTTTTCAAAAATTCTTTTAGTTATTTTAGTAATTTGTTTTTAGTTAGGAATCCTTTACAGATAAGTTTTAATTTATTTATTTATTTATTTTTTCATCATCTTTAGGTTAATTGTTTAAAAATGCATCTTACCTAACATTTTTCTTTAAAATTTTGTGTAGCATACTAGTATTTTTTTAGTGTATCATAGTATGGACTTACGTCTTTTTAGCGTATCATAATTCACTTGTTTGTATTATTTTGACCATTTTACCCCTACACTAGTTAATGAGAGTGTGTAAATGGAAAGGGTAAAATGGTCAAATAATACACAAAAGTTAAATATGATACACCGACGAAATTCAAAAGTATAATACATAAAAAAGAACAATTTTTAGTGTCACACAAAAAAAAAAAATAATAATAATAATATAGCAAGTTAGATATATTTTCAAACAATTACTCGTTATTTGAGTTTTTCTTTTGTAAGGTTCCACCTCGTTGTCAACTCTTGGGTTAATTAAGGTTTTATTAGATCGTTTCTTTCTGCGTAAAAAAAAAAAAAAATTGTTTCAGCCAAGGTCTTATTATTCTCTAAATCGTCTCAAATTATCTTGATATCAAATGGGTTAGTTGGCTCCCATACAGCCGCAAGCATGTTTACGCTGGTATGCACGAATGACACAATTGTCATTCGTCTTTGGACTCCCGTTGATACGAAGTCCAAGTTAGGGGCTGATGGCACTGTGGTTTATGTTTCGACTCTTTACAAGAGTCTTGCTGAGACGTCCTGGTCGTGGGATCTTCTTTGTGAGCTTCACTCTCCTCTACATTCTGGCACTATTGTCGGCGGTTTATTTATCTTCCAATATCGTGCTGCATCAACGCATAAAACATATCGAGATTGACATTTACCTTGTTTGTGCTCAGGTTGCAACGTTCACGTTTTGCATGTTCCTTCACATTATCAGTATGCCTATATTTTCGCTAAAGGTCTTCCGTCTGCCATGTTTGATGAATTTCAGACCAGTTTAAGCGTTTTGCGTCCTTCCACTTTAATTGTGGGAGGCTGTTTATGGATTAGTATTTAGTGTTATAATTGTTTGTATTGGGCCAAACCCGTTTGATCATTTAACATTATTTATATTGTACTTAAACTCATTATTGATTGCGGGGAAATACATAATTTTACATAAGATACCACATGGTGCACTTGGTCAAATTTCAAGTTCATATACACATTCAAGTTCGGTCAAATTGTCAAAATTAAGCCAAGTTAGTAAGTTCAAGCGAAAATAAAGTTGACAAGTTTAAGTGTTTCCTTGTTCAACATGAAAGTTTATGTTTCAACTCGTTGCCATAAGCCAATACCCAACTTTTTTTGAGCAGTAAATTCCATAACTGAAATGTACCTTTTCTGTTAACTTGCTGAGTAAATTCCAATCAAATACAGAATGTTAGAAACTTAGAACTAAATTTCAACCCAAGTACACAATTCAAGTCAAAACAAATAATTAGAACGAGTATAAAATAAGAGTCAAACGTATTTATTTTTGGCACCTATGACTATGAGCGACTTTGATATAAAAAGCTGAAATTTGGAATGAAACTTTAGTCAAGGTCGATTATAGATTAGATTGCACTGCTGGATGGTGTGACATATGTCTTCACTTATCCTTCCACCTTAATTGGATTTTGCTTCTTTTCTTTCGCAATCAATTTTTTTGTCAATTAATTGACATAACTCTCTTTCAAAAGCAAATGTATTCACACTATATGATACCACACATACTTTTAATCTGTATTCACACTATATAATACCACACACATTTTGTAATTTAACATTTTGTTCTTTAGTTAAAATTTGCGAGGTTAAAAAAGAAAAAAAAAAAACGTTTTTTTGTATTTTTGAGTTTATTTCTAAAAAAGAAAAGAAATTGGAGAGAAAAATGAGACAAACTTTTTTTTAAAAAAATCTTCACCTCATTTTTTGAGCGGAAAGGTACAAGAACATTAATATATTTTGTTTAAAAACCAATATGACCATTTTAAAAGTTTTGGCAATAACAAATAAATGACATACATATAATTTGAACACGTTATTTTTCTTTTTACCTAACTTAAGAACGTTAGTTGTAGTTACTTTCGTTTTTCTTTTATTTATCTAAAAAGCATATGAACTAACAATTTTTTTTTTATTTTTTTTTTATTATTATTATTTTTTTAATACTTTTTTACTTTCCCTTTCCAATTCTTTTTTTCTTTCTTTTATTTTAAAACTTGAGAATACAATGTAAGTGTTATGCTATTTCTAGCCTTAAAGGCTATGTTTAAAAGTTAAAAGCATTCATTAAGGGTGATATATTTAGTTGGATAAGAATAGCTAAATTTAGTGTGAGTAGTTATTTCGAAGATACAAACAATTTATGCGTGTCAAAATTTCTTAAACATAATTCTCAGGGCTATGTTTAGCATTTTTTTAGGGTGTGCTTGGTTCCAACTTGAAAATGGAAAGACAATGATAATGGTAGGAAAAAGGAAATGGAAAGAAAAGCATTTATCTCAATTTATTAGGTAATGGCCAATTACCCACTATTGAGTAATGAGTAATTGCATTATACTCTACCAAGTAACTTTTTTCATTATTTTTCCCATTACTTACCCCCATAACCTCCTACCAAGCATGACCTTAGTTAAGGGTTTGCTATTTACAGCCCTAAAGGTTATGTTTCAAAAAAAAAAAAATAAATAAAAAATAATATTAAAGGTGATACATTTAGTTGGCTGATAACAATTAAATTCAGGAGGTGAATAGTTATTTTGAAGGTACAAAAAATTTATGCATGCCATAATTTCTTAAGTTAAACTCAGGATGGTGGTAGCTATTTGTGTTACACATATATAATTTAAGTGTAACGACGTAGCCTCTTGATCCTTGACGCCCCAAACTTCTACTCGTAAGAGAGTATAATCGCCTTAAAGAGGATGATTACCTGAATATGCATCTAACTTGTCACATTTTCTATTTTCATACAACTTTTTATAACCATACTTTTTAATTTCGTCTATCCTGATTACCTTTTAACCATTATATTTAACGATCTAAATAAAAGTTCGGATTTGGTCAAGCTTGATCAGTTTTGAATTCGGTTCGGCATAATTCACAGTTGGACGCACTAAAAACATCTCGACCTGAGGAACCCTAACTGAAAACTCAAGAAACCCAAACCGAAAAACCCGACAATTTATTCCATTTTGATCAATGGGCTGGACTTGGATTAAACTCAAGACTCCAAAAATCCAAATTATTAGCCGATCCAGGCCCAACAAATTTATGCATTTACATTCACATATTTATCTTCCTTTCAAAAACAACTTTTTTCCAAAACACATTTTTTCATTTTTTTTTGGCGCGTAAATTATTTTCAATACTCAAACCATCTCTAAATTCATAACTATAAAATGAATAAATTGATCACAAAATTTTATAAACAAAACCAAAATTTTGTAAATAAAACATTCATTTTATCAATCAGATCACTCACAACATCATCATCATCTGTTAATTTATATGAAAATAATGAAGGGTTTGATCCATCTTCACATATAATCCAAGAAAAAGACCTTTTAACAAAAACCCAAAAAGGCGATTTACGCGTACTCGAATTAATCGATAAAGAGCTATTAGAGCCAGATGCTAAATTGTATAATCAGTTACTTAATAAATGTACAAAATTGGGTAAGATTAATGAAGGGAAAATGGTGCATTATCATTTTAAGGGGTCTAGGTTTAATGGGTATTTAGTTGTTTGGAATACGGTTTTGAATATGTACGCGAAAAACGGGTGTTTGGATGATGCGCGTAACGTGTTTGATGAAATGTCTGTGAAAGATATGGTGACTTGGACTGTTATGATTAGTGGGTTTTCTCAGAATGATGTAATGGATGAGGCGCTTGCGTTTTTTGTTGAGATGGTTAGGGGAGGGATGAAACCGAATGAGTTTACGTTTTCTAGTGTTTTTAAGGCGGCTGGGGCGAGAAGTGATGAGAGGGAAGGGGAGATGGTTCATGGGTTTTGTTTGAAGAGTGGGTATGAGGAGAATGTTTATGCGGGTAGTGCGCTTTTGGATTTGTATTGTAGGTATGGGAGGATGAGTGAAGCTCGTTATGTGTTTGATAGGTTGGTGGATAAGAATGAGGTTTGTTGGAATTCGTTGATTGGTGCACATGCGAGGAAGAGTGAAGGAGATGAGGCGATATTGATTTTTAGGAAGATGCAACGGGAGGATTTTAAGCCGACCCATTTTACTTATTCGAGTATTTTTAGTGCATGTGCGAGCACGGGGTCGCTAGAGCAAGGGAAATGGGTTCACGCTCATATGCTTAAGAATGGTCTTAAACTTGTTGCTTACATTGGTAACACGCTTGTTGATATGTATGCTAAATCAGGCAGCTTTGATGATGCTATTCGAGTATTTGATAGACTAGTTAAACCTGATGTTGTTTCATGGAACTCTATTCTAACTGCTTATGCACAGCATGGGTTAGGAGTAAAAACACTAGAACATTTTGAGAAAATGAGGAAAACTGGAATTCAACCAAATGCGGTAACTTTTTTATGTGTTCTTACTGCTTGTAGTCACGGTGGACTCTTGGATAAAGGACAATATTATTTTGAAATGATGAAGAAATACAAAATAGAACCTGAGGTTTCTCATTATGTGACAATGGTAGACTTACTTGGTCGAGCTGGTCAATTTGACCGTGTGTTAAGTTTCATTAATGAAATGCCGATTGAACCCACTGCAGCTATATGGGGTGCTTTACTTGGTGCATGCAGGATGCATAAGAATATGGAGTTAGGTGCTTATGCTGCTGAACGCGCTTTTGAACTCGATCCTTATGACTCTGGACCCCACATTTTGCTATATAATATTTACGCGTCTGCCGGGAAGTGGAGTGAAGCTTCAAAAGTTAGAAGGTTTATGAAAGAAATTGGTGTTAAGAAAGAACCTGCTTGCAGTTGGGTCGAGATTGAAAATTCTGTACACATGTTTGTGGCTAATGATGAAAGTCATCCTTTGAAAGAGGATATATATAAAAAGTGGGGGGAAATTAGTGATAAAATTAAGGAAATTGGTTATGTTCCAGACACGAGTCATGTTCTTATGTATGTTGATGAGCAAGAAAGAGAAGCAAAGTTGCAATGTCACAGTGAAAAGCTTGCATTGGCATTTGCACTTCTAAAGACGCCACCAGGGTCTGTTATCAGGATCAAGAAAAACATCAGAGTTTGCGGTGATTGTCATTCGGCTTTTAAGTATGCTTCATCAGTGGTTCAGAGAGAGATTATTTTAAGAGACACAAACCGTTTTCATCATTTTTATGGTGGATCTTGTTCTTGTGGCGATTATTGGTAGCTCATATATTAAGCCCTAAAGCTAGTGTAGACAAGGTGAGTTGTAGATTTTTTTTGTAATTCTATAACCACAGTTATGCTATTTATATAACATGTTTCTGTTAAAAGTTTTTTACTGATGCATCATTTTAGCATAAGAACTCATTGATAGTTTAATTCTGATTGCTGTTAACATGCTGAGTTTATTATTACATCATATTGCTTAGTAGTTGGTAATATACATGAGTATCAACTTTTTGTTTATGGCCACTAAAATGTTTCTGACCTATTGTTTGCTTATAGCAAACATTACCAATGAGTAAATATGCATGGCATATTTGTCCAAAGTACATGAGTAATCGAATAT
The DNA here is from genome assembly GCA_910596185.1 of Chrysanthemum makinoi. NCBI lineage: Eukaryota > Viridiplantae > Streptophyta > Magnoliopsida > Asterales > Asteraceae > Chrysanthemum > Chrysanthemum makinoi. The sequence continues at coordinate 97,298,084 of OU343222.1, forward strand.
TCTACAACAGTCACAGTTATATATGTGTACCCCACTGAATCCTTAGATATCCAGTCAAATTGGGCGAGGTATACGGCTCTGCAATCCACACGTTTGCCCATTCACTTTGTGAATCGCCCTTTGGCTGTTCGCCATTACAGCTACCTGCTAAAATGGCTGTGACTGACAGGGTGTGGTCTTTCGTTTGCTGATGGTCATTACCCTCACGTGCGCGCGCACACACACGCCTCGAAATGAACAAGTGGTCTCTCATTTGCTAACGTAACCAGAGAGCAAAACCGCAGCAAGACATGTTAAATTACTAACACACTCCCCTTAGTTGGGATCATCCTTCAGCTCACATATTACACTGTCTTAATACTGAGAAAACTATCTTTTTCATGCGTTATAACTTGACCGTAGGAGTGTGTTAAAAATAACAGTAGTTTTCATTCCGAGTTTCATATTATGTGATTTCGAACACGTATGAAATAACACATCAAACTTGGCACTGACTATGAATACAAATGTCATTCATGATCAGGTTATGTCTTAAAAATAAAAAAGTTTTGGCAAGTTTGGTGATTGCCGATCTGTCACCATGTCAGGTATCGGCTCATTAGTAGTTAAACAAAGTTAACAAACATCAAACATGCTGAATACCGTAGTTTTATGTCTAACATGCTTGAGAGATTTTATCTTTTGTAAACATTGTACTTTGATTTTAACTAAAAAAAAATATATGTTACACATCTTTAGGGAAAAATGTTCGTGTTCCAAACATTAAGTAATTCTTGATCTTTGTAACTTACAGCAATAGTTTAAAATATCGATGTGCTCACAAATATAAATCAATGTTTCTGAGTCTAGAGAAAACATAGGGTTTACTAGAAAATTGGTAGCATTAGTTTCTCATAAACCTAAAGATGAACTGAATAACCACCTGACTAGATGCCAGATGAATCTATACATTTTGTTATTCTAGCAATGTCGTTAACTGAAGGCCATCTCACGTTTCATTTCATATACCGAGCTTTGAGCTCATAAGCGGATCACTCATTTACTCATTTTCACTTTCTAGCAATCTAGTTTCCTCGCTGTGATCTTTAGCATTTAGTACTCAACTAAACTTGTACAAAACAGTGAAATACACAAATTTGAAATTTCACATCAACTGAACTAAAAAGACTCCTAATAGGCTAATAGCATATCTTTATTGGGCCTTTATTGGATTGGGCTGGATTAAGAATGGCATTTTAGACAATAAACAATAAATAAAGGTGAAGGTGCGAGCACAAACATTTTTTGATTAGTTTAATGAAGATTTAAAAGGTTTGGAAGTGACCACGTCGCCTACAAACACAGACCATAAGAACCTCGTACACTAATAAATTTTAATATTTGTTTTCCGGGCCCTTCTTGTTATTATCATTTGAACCAGGGCCACCAACCTTTTTAACCTTTTTGTTTGTCGGGAAAAGAAGGCATCGGTAGCAGTTGGACGGTCTTTGTACTGCATTCAATGGCATAAAATATTAGTAGTACTAATATTTTGTATTATTTCGAAGATTTTATATTCTTGTAAGTTATTGACTTATTGTTAGTCATAATGTTGAAATATGTCATATTATCAAAGCTTATGTCGTATTTTAAGTTGAGGGACTAATTGTGTCATTTTTCTTTATAGTTTGGATGTTTAGTTGTCTTTGACAGGTGTTTATAACATCAAGGGTTGAAGTGTAACTGAGCTCTATAAAAGGATCTGATCCCAACAACCATTCTCTCTCTCTCTCTCAAAAGTATGTTACAAGTCTGATTGTTTGGTTTTTGATCATTTTGATCATCTGGTATAGTATGTTGGTTAGTGTAGGTTTGAGTGTTTGTAGTGAGGAAAATTGTATATGTTGCTTTGTAGGAAAACTGTCTTTGATCTCTGGCGGTTCTTGATATTTTAGGGTTTCTAGGGGTTCGTGTAAGATTTGGAGGTTTTTTGATTTGGTAGTGATTTGGATCGATTGAGGTTGTTATATCAGCGGTTGTGGTGTGAATTGGTGTTTTGGGTATCGATCTTGTGGTTTCTTGAAAGTTTTGTTAGGGTTTCTTGAAACACTAATTTTTGGATTTAGGGATCTTGGTTTTGTTGGTGACCTGAGGTGTTATTGGGTTTGGTTCTTGGTTACTAACATTCTTGACATCAAGAGTGTTGGTGATCTGTTCATTCCGATGCGTTTCTTTATAGCACAATAAGGTTTCTCTTCTATTTTAATTCACTAAGTACCTTAGTTAAATCACTGCAAACTCTGTGGGTAACATCTTGACTTGCTTCCTTGAGAAGTACGAAAATATGCTCTTCCCATATATAGGTGTTAGACTGGGTAATCCAGTTGAATTGGGTATGACTTGTTTTTTGTTGTTATTTTTTCTGCATTTGTCTGTTTATTAAGTCTAGAGTCTTTGGATGATAGGATTTTGGGCAGTCTTGAAAGTCTGGTGGATATTCTTATTGGTTATTTGTTGTCTTTTTGTTTGGTTGTCTTTGTTACTTGTTTGTCTGATTATCTACTAGTTGTTTGTTGTTATCTATTCTCTGTTTATCTGTTGTTATGACTGAAGTTTTAATTAGTAGTTTAGATCTTTGGTAATCCTCTGTATCTGCATTCTAATGATAACTCTAATGTTCCTATTGTTCATTTTAAACTTATTGGTTCTCATAATTATAAAATGTGGTCTACTGCTATGAAAATTGTATTAAAAATAAAAAATAAAACGGGATTTGTTGATGGTACTTGTGTTAAACCTGTTACTAGTTATGTTTTGTCCCAGCAATTGGAGAGATGTAATGATGTTGTTCTAGGTTGGATTCTTGGTTCTAAATCTTCTAAGTTATACTTAGGACAAGTCTATTCTGAAATTGCTTCTAAGGTTTGGACCGAGTTAGAAGAAACTTATGATAAAATTAATGGTTCTATCATTTTTAATGTGATTCATAAAATTAATACTTTGAAACAAGGTGGTCTTTCTGTGCCTGATTACTATCATAAGTTGAATCAACCTTATGCAATTTTTAATAGGTTTGAATGATGTTTATCAACCAATCAGGAGTAACATCTTAGCTAGAGACCCTTTACTTGATGTCAGGGAGGCCTTCAATGATGTTTCCATAGAGGAGTCTCATAAAGGACTTCATCCTGGTTCTGTTTCTAGCAGTAAGGCCCAACCTGCTGCTTTTGTTGTTAAAACCAATAATAATTCAAACAATTTTACAAAGAGGTTTAATAACAATAATAATAGTGGCAATAGGGTGTCTAATCCTAATCTGGTTTGTAAACATTGTGGTCTGATTGGTCATACAATTAAAAGTTGTTTGAGTTAAAGGGGTATCCTCATGGTTTTAAAAGGAACCCAAACCTTTCAAAATAGTTTGCTGCTGTCAAAAGATTTAATGTTAATGCAGATGTTTCTCAACTCTCATCTACTTTTTATGGTTTTATGACAGGGTCCTTTACTAACGATCAAATGATGAAGCTCATAAGTCACATTAATGAGAAACCCTCTGCTAATGTGTATGCAAGTATGGTAGGTATAAAACCAAGTTTTTTCAATAATAATGTGTTTTTCAATCTTCATTTTGAAAAAAACTTTTGTGCTAAAACTGGTTCTATTAACTATAATGTCACTTTGGGTTGAATTATTGATTCTAGTGCCAATCAGCACATGACTGATTCTACTAAAAACATGTTTAATGAGGTTGATATTTCTAGTCTTATGTTAACCGTGGGACATCCCAATGGGACTGTTGCCAGAATTACTGCTATTAGTAGTCTTAGATTGACCACTGGTGTTGTCTTATTTGATTTTCTTGCTGTGTCTGAGTATAATGTCAGTCTGTTATCTGTTAATATAATGATTAAGGGCAATAACTTCTTTGTTGGTTTTTATTAACATAAGTGTTATATTCAGGATTTGAAACTGGGCAAGCTTGTGGGGACTGGTAGTGAATCTGGTGGTCTTTACTTATTTGATGTGAACAAATGTGGTGAGTCTAATATTGGTATCTGTAATTCTGTGTTTGTTTGTCATGTTTCCAGTGAGTTATGACACCAAATACTTGGTCATCCTGCTGACCAAGTCTTGTCTGTTTTGAGGGATAAAATTGATTTTAAAAAGTTTGATCATGTGTCTCCTTGTGACATCTGTCACAAGGCAAAGCAGACTAGGGAACCATTTCCTTTAAGTGATCATAAGCTTGAGTCTGTTGGGGATTTACTCCATTGTGATGTTTGGGGTCCTTATAAGCTTACTAGTAAAGATGGTTTTAGATATATTTTTAACTTTAGTTGATGATTTTAGCAAAGCAGTTAAGGTGTATCTGCTAAAATTAAAGAGTGAAGTTGGAAATTATTGATAACATCAAATAATCCTGAATATTAAGTGTCAATTTTACCCGATAATGCTGGTAATTTATATCATTTATATGGATTTACACTTGTTTTCCATTGTTTTTCACTTTTAGGTAAATTACGAGCATTGGAGCTAAAGAGACGCGGAATTGGAGAATTATCAAAGATTTATCAGAGTATGCTCACTTTGAAGAAATTACGGCGTAACTCATCTCTCACATTACGCCGTAACTAAAGCGTAACTCAGAAAGCAAACTCATCAGAGGATTTCGGCGTAATTCTCCCAAAGAACTACGACGTAACTATATTAGGTCAAATGAGGTTCCACGCCGCTGATAACTACGCCGTAACACTTGCATAAACTCCGGCGTAATCAAGAATTATTGAATATACGCGTAACTACTTCTAAGGTTACGCCGTAACCAGTAGATCTAGTACAAATTACGAAGAAATAGAGGATTACGGCGTAACTATTCTATTGGTTACGCCGTAACCCAGATCTAACCTATAAATACCCCACGATTTCCAGCTTTTCAAGGCATCCCATTTCACACACCACAACCAAAGAACATGGGAAGAAGCCAAAGGCAGGTCTAGAGGAGCATACGGAGCCATCTCCAAGGGATAAATCACTCCCCTACGATAAGCATTAGCTTTTTATCTTTTCTTTACTTTCGATTCATGTATTTTGTAACATTGAATATTGAATTGATTTGTATGGTTAATATGAGCGGCTAATCACCTCTTGGTGCTGGCCTAGTTATGATTCCTTAATTGTTTTGTTTGCGTTTATATTACTTCCGCATAATTATTTCTAGGTGTATGCATGCATAGTTTATTGGCAGCTACCCTTGTTTCGGTAGTTTTGAATGGCGGTAGAGGCTAGTTTCTTAGGAGATATGACCAACTGACCATAAGTGAGTAGAATGAGACGGGAAGGGTAAGATATGACCAACTAACGACCCTTTCTACTTGTGCGATTTGACCAACTGATCACCTACCGTTTGGATGAACTTAAGAATTAGGGGGTGAGTGTTTAAGTTGCTAACGCCCAGGCACTCACTATTATAAGTCTAGCATGTAGCGGTACTTAATGACTCGGCTTAGGGGACCAGGAACAAATGGACTTATGAGGGGAAACCTGACTTCTCCAGTTGTGGCATCTTTGCTGATAGGTTGGGGCGAATTGACCAAATGTTGTCCTCTCGACTTTGACCCCACCTGAAGTAATTGAAAGTAATTAACTAGGTTAGCACCACTCTCCTCTATTGATTGAACCTTTGCCTTTTATTTGCTTTAGTAATTAATTAATTAATTCCTTATCGAAATCATATTAAAATCTGTGACACCTAGACTTAGTAATAATCCAACACACATAGCTCTTGGGACGACCAGAGTTTTATCGAATACGACACTACACACGACCGGGTACACTGCCCGTTAGTGCATTAGGGTAGACCATAGGTATAATGAGACAATATAAATATTAAAACCTGGTCAGTAAAACCTACATCAAGTTTTTGGCGCCGCTGCCGGGGAGTTATATTAGGATTTCTATTAAGTCTTTCATTTTTGTTTTGTCTTAATAATTTCTCAAATTCTCACGATCACTATTCAAGTTTTCAGGTACCATGGAAGTTGTTAACATTGATGACCTCACTCTTGAGGAATATTTGGCGTTGACAAGAGCAGAACAAGGGCCGGGTCTCGTAAAACCGGCAATTGGAGCTGATGTTCGTTTCGAAATTAAAGACCAATTTATGAGGGAGCTTCGTGCTAACCCTTTTTCAGGAAATAGGGACGAAGATGCATATGAGCACGTTGAAAATGTCCTATACATCGCAGGCCTTTTCAACATTCCAGGCGTGTCTCATGATCTTTGTTATGCTAAGGGTGTTCCCCATGACTCTTACTAGGGTTGCCAGAAGGTGGATTGAAAGATTGCCCGCCGGGGCAGTTAATACTTGGGCTCTACTCAAGAAGGACTTCATTCAGTGGTATTGTCCTCCATCGAAGATTCCTAACCAGCTCTTGGAAATCCATAATTTCAAGCAAGAAGACGACGAAACGTTGTATCAAGCCTGGGATAGGTACAACGATCTCCTTTACAAATGTCATACACATGATCTGAATAAGCAGCAGAAGGTCAACATCTTCTACAAGGGAATCAACGTAACTACAAGACAGATCTTTGGACTATCAAGGACCAATCCCGAACATGACTCCTACTCTTGCCCTTGAAGCCATTCAGAAACTTGCCGAAACTCTAAAAAATGGCACGATGGGGGAAACAACCAAAGCCTGGAAAGAGGTTCTATAAGCATTGCCACCATTACAAGCAAATTGGAAAACCTTGGAAGAGATATAAAGAATCTCCAGGAAAACGTACATGCTATTCGGATTGGATGCGATAAAAATGAAGAATGGGGCCCAACCGAAGATTTTCCTATTAAAAAAATAAGCCCCCGAATCGAAAAGGTAATGTATGGAAAAGGAAAACTCTTCCACTGAAGTTATAATCAGGATTCTTTCAAAACAAGAAATTCTTCGCTCGAGGAATCAACAAATAAGTATCTGGAAGAAGATGCTAAGCGGCAAGACAACAGGAACGTGATGAGTGTGTAAATACTCATCATTTTTGTTCCTTCTACACTGCAAAAACAGTCAAAAACATTTTGAAAAGTCTCAAAAAGACAGAAAAAATATTTAGACTGTATTTTATGCAATAATTGTCAAAATCTAGTCCCTGGTTATTCAAAACAAGTTAATTTTTCATAAAAGGCCCTCAGGAATTTTTAAGTTGTCAAAATTAGCCTTATAAAGCTCAGTTTTGCAAAATGGCAACTTTAGTCCCTGAAATTTCAAAGATTGACAGAATTTACCCCTGGACATTTTAAATTGGAAAATTAACATTTTTAGTCCTTTGGTAATTCTAACTTGTCAAAAATTGGTCCTTGTAATACTTTTGGAAAATTTCAGTTTAGGTCCTTGGATTTTTGGTATTTTACAAAAATAGTCCTTGGAAATGAAAAAAATGGAGAATACTTAATTTGGTCCTTGTACTATTGAATATTGGCAAGATTGGTCCATGTGATAAATTTTGGAAGTTGGCAAGATCAACCCTTGAAGAATTGGGAAATGGCAAATTTGGTCCTTGTGCTTAATTTATACCAAACCCGATCCAAAACAAATTATTAACCCAAAACAAAAATAAACCCAATCCACTCCCTACCCAGTAAAACTGGGTTTGACTCAAACAAACCCGCCCACCTTATTTTTCCTCCTTCCCTCCAATACCACCATTTCCTTCTCCACCTTTTTCTGCAACTAACCCAACAAACACTCCACCCCTACTCCACGCCTTGTTCCCCCTCCAAACAAAACCCTCCAACTTGCATTTAATGCCTACCATCTCCTGTCACAAATCACACAGACCCTGTGCACAATTTTTGGCGCCAAAGTTCCATTTGACGGTTAAGATCAAACTAACCCAATTAAGGGCCAAGATTGAGGAAAGAGAGAGTTTTGAGAGCTATAAAAGAGAAAGAAGACTCAGAGATAGAACTGTCACTGTTTTTAGACCTTTTCTTATTTTTATTGTAATCGTTTTTAATGTTTTTATGTTAAAGATTTCTGGGTTTTATGTTTAATGTAATTTACAAGTCATTTCAAGTCTTAATTAAGAGTTTTAATCCATTAATCTCCAGTTCCTTGCTACTTCTGTTTTTCCCGCCAAAATCACTTTGGTCAATTTTTCAGTTTCAATCTGTTGAAATAGCTTCATTAAGCTCCTGTTAGTTTATTAGAGTTGTTTTAAACAAAGTAGAAGATTTTCCTGGTCTTTGTGCTAAATTTTCATTTCCAGTCATAAATAGTCAACATTGGTCATGTTACTGTTCATTAGCTTATTCTACAACTTATTTGGATTTTTCTCAGCATATTTGGTTTAAGTATAGATAATTGCTTTAATTTGATGTTTGTAGTGCTCTAATTCAGTTTTTGCCTAAAAATCACAAAAAAGAAAGCCAAAAATAGCTTAAAGATAGTTTAGATTGTTTTGTTCTTAATTAGTGTTGTAATCTGTTTATTTAGCATAAATAGAAGTTACTTATTCAGTAGGAACCAAGATCTCTAGCTCAGTTTAGTTAAAACTGCCTTGATTTGCAAATTCCAGAACTTAAGGGTGTGTTTGGGATAAGCTCATTTTGAGCTCAAAAATCAATTTTTTTTAAAGTTCTTAATTCAATCAGCATTAATTTAGTGTTAAAGTTAGTTTTGAAGCAAAAGTTTTCAGTTTTATAGAGTTTACTTGAGTTTTTGATAGTTTTCCAAATTTCAAGTCTTATAGTGTATTTTTGAGTCATTTTATTAAATTTGTAGTATTTAGTCTTTTTAGTTGTTAAAAGTGGTTCAAACAAGTTCTAATTGGTCTATTGCAACTGTCGCAAATCTGGTCCAACCCATTTTGGGTCAAAAATAAGTTTTTACCCACTTTGCATAGAGCAACTGTCACACAGTCCTTAAATGGCCAAACAGCTTCCATTTCTGCATTTTTAATTCACTCAATTTTAGTCCTTATTAGCTGAAATTTTGGATTATAGCACTTTGGTTGGTGGTTGTTATCCGGGTATTTTTAGTTTATTTTTAGGATTTTGCTAAGCTAGCTTAATTTGAGCTTAAAGTAGCCCCTTAAGGGCTGTTTGGCTTAAGTTATTTGAAATCTGTTTTAGTGATAATTAGCTTTAATCTTCTGCCTTATTGATTCATTCCAGTTGCTTTAGGTTTAGTATAGCGAGTTTTATCCAAAATTATCTTGTGGTTGCTTCTAATAGCCCTTTAGCAGCTTAAAGCTTATTTCTTATAGCTTTTCAAAAAACATTATCATGTCCAAATCCACTTATAGTTTTGATTTTTAATTTCCTCATCTTGCATCCATAGGAGCTGAAACTTTGGATAATTGATCACTGGTTGGTTGTCTACTCCTAGGACATTTTTGCTTATTTTTGTGATTTTTCTAGATAGCTTAATATAGTGCTTAAAGTAGGGCTATAAGGGCCATTTGGCGTGTTGAGACTTGAAATTTGGTCTCGAGTTTTTTTTCTGTAGCTTGTGCTTTTTAGGTCCCAATCAGTTGCATTAGCTCATTTTAGGTTAGATTTAGGCTGTAGTAACTTATGGTAGCTTTTGGATAGCTTATTGCTTATTTGAAGTGCTTATTCAAACTGCTTATTTGCCCAATTCAGCTTATTAGTGGGCTTATCTAACTTTTTATATTTTTCCCAGGCTTAGTATAATATTTTAGATTTTCCATAAAATTTCCAGATTTTTCCTAGCTCATTTAGTCCTTTTCTTATTTAATATTAGTTTTTAAGTATTTTTAAATCATTTTTAATTAATAATAAATACATAAAAAGTCTAAAAAATATATTTTCAGTTTTAAAATTAGTTTTATAATATTTTAGATTTTTACAATTTATAATTTCATTTTTGAGGTTAATTTTCTATTTTCTTGTATTTTAATGTATTTTTAAATAGTTAAAAATAGTTTTTAATTAATAATAATTAAATAAATAGTCATAAAAATAAATTTCTTTTTCCAATAATTTTATTGCATCATTAGGATTGTAAAAATGTATTTTCCATATCCGTAGGTATTTTACTTCTTTATTTTTACGTTTAATATCGTACGTTACGTAGTTTTTAATTTAAACATACGCGCTTTAGGTTTAAACGTTAAACGATTTTAAATATAGAATTAAAATGACTTCAAAGTCTTTATTAGATTTAATTTTCTTAGTGTAAAATCAATCATAACCTTTTCCTGTTCAATGATCACAGATTCGTTGTATTACAGTTTTCACATCTCGTTGGCACTTAACGACCCGGGGAAACACTAAACTCCTCTGGACTTAATTGAATTTTGTTCTGAGCTGTTTAACTTTTATGGTTGACCATTCACAAGTGGTTGACTAATAAAAGATAGACCGTTCGGAGCGAATCAAATTTTGGCGCCACGGGGAGTGTGTCTTTAGCGTCTTAATTTGAAGCATCGGTGATTGTTGAATATACACCCATTGTATATTTACCATATTTTTCCATATTTCCTTATTTTCATATAAAACCAAAATTATCGTGAAGTTAATTCGTTTGACTAAACGATTACCAAAAATATTTTCATTCTTTGTTTTTACAACATGTTTTTCAAAAATACCAAAAAATATTCCTCTTTACCCTCTTACCCTTTTGATTCTTCATTTCTTACCCTCTGGAACCCTTTGATTCTTTCTATATCTTATCCTTACCTTCTTGGTTGTCAATGGTGTGGTGGCCCTCATAATGATGATAATTGTCTCAGGTTAAAGCATGGTAGAGTCGAAATGGGTCCGCATCTATAACCAAGATCCCTATTCTTACCATGACCGACTAATTTATTCCATCAGCTACCACATCATGAGATTCAGACATATTCATGTGAATTTTGTGGAGGTCCTCATCAAGAATTTGAGTTGCAAACTGGGAACACGTTTGTCTATGAACAGTTTTCTGGTAACACTCGGGACTTTGGAAATGACCAAATTCCATATTATTCACATCACCGACCACAACAATCATTTTATTGTGAGTACTGTGGAGGTCCACACTTTAGCTCTGATTGTCAAACAAGGAATCCATTTCCTTGTAACAATTACGACTCTTCGTATCATAACCAACCTCTACGATTACCAAATGAATCGAGGCACCACCTCAGCCTGAGCCACTTCCTAAAAATCTTCTCCTTGATCTTTTGGATTTAGTGAAAGATTTGAAGGAATGTAAACATTCCCAAGATAATCCAAATAAAAAATCCATGGAAGAATTGTTAGTGAAGAGCATGTCGCTAAATTAGATTCCACGATTGCCGTGAAAACTCTATTAGGGAATTAATTAAAATACTAAAAGCGACCAAATCTAGCTCTCAATTTCGTTTCATTCCTGATGACAGTGATGATGAAGATACCCTTGATATTCTACAATTTTATAAAGATTCATCAAGTTCATCAGTTGAGATTCCATCCGTGGAAATACTGGGAGAAAATAATATGACTGAATCACTAGCAGTTGAAATAATGGAACTTGTAGAATCCATAACTGCTAGTCCTTCTCAACTCCCTCAGTCTGCTGTTATCACACCCGAGGTTCACACTCACTCTCGAGCATGGGGACGAGCATCTCGACACTGTTCCTGAAAAGGAATCGGACGAATTCATAAAGTCTAGTGTCGAGAACCTTGTCCCAATCCCAAGAGAGTCACAGGGAATTCTCGAGCATTTGTGTGATATCCCTACCCCTCTTGTCTTCCCAAAAGATCATGTTGAGATGTTCTCCGATTCTAATGATGACGATTCGTTATCTTGTGGAGACATCGTTTATGTGGAAGATTTACCTTCTGAGCTTGTTAGCTTAGAAGAAGAGAATGATGAAGTTACGCGACCGAAATCAAAGATGAAACTCTTCGAGCAACATTATTGAATGTCAGTCTTCTCATTTCTAAAATCGAGGCTTTCAAAGAGAAACCTATTTCATCTCCTATCCCCATTAAGGATAGTGACATTCTTTCCGATGATTCTATTCCGGAAATGAAAGCCTTCTGTTTTGATAATATGGGAGAGAAGATTAGTGGCAATACCACTTTTCATTCTCATAATTCTCTCCCCGATCATGAATCATTTACTTTTGAAGAGTTCGCCAGTGAACTCACTCATATCATATCTCCGCCGGAGTATGATAATTTCTACTTTGATCTAGACACACCCATAATATGTCTTGATCAAGCGAACTTAACTGATGAGATTCATGAAACTATGAATTCTCCTATTGAGGATGAAGAGTTAGTCATGATTTTTATCATGATTTTCTTTCTTTTCTTCATATATTCTGTCACTTCTCCTGTTCTTCACTCCTTCGAGAATGAAGACATTATCTTTGATCCCGGCATTTCCATGTACCATTATCTTGAGCCGGAAATATATCTCATCGGTGTGGAACTTTCACGTGCTTCAAATGTTTGTCCAAACATCTTGAATGAAAGTCCGATGGAGATTGTTTCTTCCACTTTGCTTCCCCATGAACCAATGAATGCGGGTCGAGTCAAGCTAGCGACTCGAGGAACAAAAACAATAGCACACTATATGGGTTTTCACCCATATTTCTGACTTCTTTCTACTTTCTACCACCCTAGTGTGGGGAGTTGCCCCATTGTTGTATATAAGTTTTCTAAAAAAAAAAAAAAAAAAATTTCACAAATAATGACCGTAGTATTTCCCTTTTACGTTCTCAGTTTCGGCATAACAGCCGGTACTTTGAATATTGAGGGCAATATTCATTTCCAGTGTGGGGGGGAATTCTCACGAATTTTATCATATGTATTACCATCTTATTCCCCCAATTTTGGCCAAAATTTATTTTTGGAGTAAGTGTTTTGCAATTACTCAGCCTATGGTAATCAGTCCGCCATGTCTAACAAACAAAAGGATTGGCTAATCCAGGAGCAAACGGCTCTTGGTAAAGATTTATCAAATCCGTTTACGGCTTGCAATTTGCCCAAAATTGTATGGTGTTCAGCTCACCATATCTTTAATTAGTGAAAAGTTGGCTAGCCCGCAAGTTTATGGCTTGTGGTAAAGGCAGTTGGAAAACCACAATTGGTAATCAGCTCACCAAAGATATTTTATCTAAGAGTTGGCTAGTCCAGAAGCAAACGGCTTATGGTAAAGACAAATCAAATCCGTTCTGACTTATGATTTGCTCAAAATCGTATGGTTATCAGTGTACCATAGTTCTTACTTGAACTGAAACATTTGGCTACTCCAGAAGTGATGGCTTTTGGTAAAGAGATTCAAATCCATTAAGTTTTCTCAAAAGATTGCTAGGGACTAGCAATGTTTTAGTGTGGGGGATTGATGAGTGTGTAAATACTCATCATTTTTGTTCCTTCTACACTGCAAAAACAGTCAAAAACACTTTGAAAAGTCTCAAAAAGACAGAAAAAATATTTAGACTGTATTTTATGCAATAATTGTCAAAATCTAGTCCCTGGTTATTCAAAACAAGTTAATTTTTCATAAAAGGCCCTCAGGAATTTTTAAGTTGTCAAAATTAGCCTTATAAAGCTCAGTTTTGCAAAATGGCAACTTTAGTCCCTGAAATTTTAAAGATTGACAGAATTTACCCCTGGAAATTTTAAATTGGAAAATTAACATTTTTAGTCCTTTGGTAATTCTAACTTGTCAAAAATTGGTCCTTGTAATACTTTTGGAAAATTTCAGTTTAGGTCCTTGGATTTTTGGTATTTTACAAAAATAGTCCTTGGAAATGAAAAAAATGGAGAATACTTAATTTGGACCTTGTACTATTGAATATTGGCAAGATTGGTCCATGTGATAAATTTCGGAAGTTGGCAAGATCAACCCTTGAAGAATTGGGAAATGGCAAATTTGGTCCTTGTGCTTAATTTATACCAAACCGGATCCAAAACAAATTATTAACCCAAAACAAAAATAAACCCAATCCACTCCCTACCCAGTCAAACTGGGTTTGACTCAAACAAACCCGCCCACCTTATTTTTCCTCCTTCCCTCCAATACCACCATTTCCTTCTCCACCTTTTTCTGCAACTAACCCAACAAACACTCCACCCCTACTCCACGCCTTGTTCCCCCTCCAAACACAACCTTCCAACTTGAATTTAATGCCTACCATCTCCTGTCACAAATCACACAGACCCTGTGCACAATTTTTGGCGCCAAAGTTCCATTTGACGGTTAAGATCAAACTAACCCAATCAAGGGCCAAGATTGAGGAAAGAGAGAGTTTTGAGAGCTATAAAGAGAAAGAAGACTCGAGAGATAGAACTCCTTTGTTTTAGACCTTTTCTTATTTTTATTGTAATCGTTTTTAATGTTTTTATGTTAAAGATTTCTGGGTTTTATGTTTAATGTAATTTACAAGTCATTTCAAGTCTTAATTAAGAGTTTTAATCCATTAATCTCCAGTTCCTTGCTACTTCTGTTTTTCCCGCCAAAATCACTTTGGTCAATTTTTCAGTTTCAATCTGTTGAAATAGCTTCATTAAGCTCCTGTTAGTTTATTAGAGTTGTTTTAAACAAAGTAGAAGATTTTCCTGGTCTTTGTGCTAAATTTTCATTTCCAGTCATAAATAGTCAACATTGGTCATGTTACTGTTCATTAGCTTATTCTACAGCTTATTTGGATTTTTCTCAGCATATTTGGTTTAAGTATAGATAATTGCTTTAATTTGATGTTTGTAGTGCTCTAATTCAGTTTTTGCCTAAAAATCACAAAAGAAAGCCAAAAATAGCTTAAAGATAGTTTAGATTGTTTTGTTCTTAATTAGTGTTGTAATCTGTTTATTTAGCATAAATAGAAGTTACTTATTCAGTAGGAACCAAGATCTCTAGCTCAATTTAGTCAAAACAGCCTTGATTTGCAAATTCCAGAACTTAAGGGTGTGTTTGGGATAAGCTCATTTTGAGCTCAAAAATCAATTTTTTTTAAAGTTCTTAATTCAATCAGCATTAATTTAGTGTTAAAGTTAGTTTTGAAGCAAAAGTTTTCAGTTTTATAGAGTTTACTTGAGTTTTTGATAGTTTTCCAAATTTCAAGTCTTATAGTGTATTTTTGAGTCATTTTATTAAATTTGTAGTATTTAGTCTTTTTAGTTGTTAAAAGTGGTTCAAACAAGTTCCAATTGGTCTATTGCAACTGTCTCAAATTTGGTCCAACCCATTTTGGGTCAAAAGTCAGTTTTTACCCACTTTGCATAGAGCAACTGTCACACAGTCCTTAAATGGCCAAACAGCTTCCATTTCTGCATTTTTAATTCACTCAATTTTAGTTCTTATTAGCTGAAATTTTGGATTATAGCACTTTGGTTGGTGGTTGTTATCCGGGTATTTTTAGTTTATTTTTAGGATTTTGTTAAGCTAGCTTAATTTGAGCTTAAAGTAGCCCCTTAAGGGCTGTTTGGCTTAAGTTATTTGAAATCTGTTTTAGTGATAATTAGCTTTAATCTTCTGCCTTATTGATTCATTCCAGTTGCTTTAGGTTTAGTATAGTGAGTTTTATCCAAAATTATCTTGTGGTTGCTTCTAATAGCCCTTTAGCAGCTTAAAGCTTATTTCTTATAGCTTTTCAAAAACATTATCATGTCCAAACCACTTATAGTTTTGATTTTTAATTTCCTCATCTTGCATCCATAGGAGCTGAAACTTTGGATAATTGATCACTGGTTGGTTGTCTACTCCTAGGACATTTTTGCTTATTTTTGTGATTTTTCTAGATAGCTTAATATAGTGCTTAAAGTAGGGCTATAAGGGCCATTTGGCGTGTTGAGACTTGAAATCTGGTCTCGAGCTTTTTTTCTGTAGCTTGTGCTTTTAAGGTCCCAATCAGTTGCATTAGCTCATTTTAGGTTAGATTTAGGCTGTAGTAGCTTATGGTAGCTTTTGGATAGCTTATTGCTTATTTGAAGTGCTTATTCAAACTGCTTATTTGCCCAATTCAGCTTATTAGTGGGCTTATCTAACTTTTTATATTTTTCCCAGGCTTAGTATAATATTTTAGATTTTCCATAAAATTTCCAGATTTTTCCTAGCTCATTTAGTCCTTTTCTTATTTAATATTAGTTTTTAAGTATTTTTAAATCATTTTTAATTAATAATAAATACATAAAAAGTCTAAAAAATATATTTTCAGTTTTAAAATTAGTTTTATAATATTTTAGATTTTTACAATTTATAATTTCATTTTTTAGGTTAATTTTCTATTTTCTTGTATTTTAATGTATTTTTAAATAGTTAAAAATAGTTTTTAATTAATAATAATTAAATAAATAGTCATAAAAATAATTTTCTTTTTCCAATAATTTTCTTGCATCATTAGGATTGTAAAAATGTATTTTCCATATCCGTAGGTATTTTACTTCTTTATTTTTACGTTTAATTTCGTACGTTACGTAGTTTTTAATTTAAACATACGCGCTTTAGGTTTAAACGTTAAACGATTTTAAATATAGAATTAAAATGACTTCAAAGTCTTTATTAGATTTAATTTCCTTTGTGTAAAATCAATAATAACCTTTTCCTGTTCAATATTCACCCGATCACAGATTCGTTGTATTACAGTTTTCACATCTCGTTCGGACTTAACGACCCGGGGAAACACTAAACTCCTCTGGACTTAATTGCATTTTGTTCTGAGCTGTTTAACTTTTATGGTTGACCATTCACAAGTGGTTGACTAATAAAAGATAGACCGTTCGGAGCGAATCAGAACGCATTGTTCAAAAAATTCCAAGAAACTAATCAAGACAATTCATTTAACGATAGTTCCTGTAGTTCCATATTTTCCAGCAACGGAAAACCCCTCTATACCCCTTTCAGATACGATGAAGAGGAGCTCTCTGGATTTCAAAAACAAGCTAAAATCATGTGTAACAAGACGAGCTTCCCAAAGGACTAATTGCAGATGGAAATAGAAGCTATTACGGAGAATGAAGTAAAATTGAATGGCAGATGCTCTGCAGTCATCCTGAATCAGATCCCTCTCAAGGAAAAAGATCCAGGAATTTTCATTCTCCCTTGCTCTATTAATAATTTACATAATATCAATGCCTTATCTGACCTAGGGGCTAGTATTAGTATCATGCCATTTTCCATGTGTAAAATATTGAACCTTGGCCCCATCAAACCCCTTTGCATGACTATAGAAATGGCTGATAGAACGGTTAGCATACCCAGAGGGATAGTTGAGAACGTGCTCATCAAAATCAATAATTTTACTCTTCCTGTCGACTTTGTTATTTTAGACATGGAAGAAGACCTCGACATTCCATTAATTTTGGGCAGACCCCATCTAGCTACTGCTCGTGCTAAGATTAATGTTTTTGAAAAAATCATCTCTTTGAAAATTAACGATAGGAAACTCACCCTGAATATGGATGACATTGTAAAATGTCACCCGGTCAAAACTGTTTGTGTTATCAAGAAAGGAAAAAACAAAACTATTCCTCCCACCATCGCACACCAGCACTACGCTAGTAATGATCGTAACATGCAGGGAAGGAAAGTCAAAGAACACAACAAATAAGGATTACAACGCGATGACACCTCAAGAACAATGGAAAACGAGTCTGACGAAATATGGCACGAAGTTCAGAAAGTGGATTACAAGTACTTTCCCAAATTAAAATATCATTGGTGTACGGCTATCCCTATTGACCACGATAAAGGATATGATCTATGGGCTTCATGCAACCCTTACTTGGATGTCTGTGACGGGGGACATGACAAGGAAAGAATAAAAAACAACAAGTACTTATGGTCCTCAACCAATGACAAAGAGATAACATTCGAAGCTTGGGTACGAATTAGGTATGGAGAAGTTACCAATACCGATAAAAGAAAAATATGGACTGATCTTTGCCTCAGTGAGCCCTCTGAAAATAATCATGAAACAACAACCACGAATCAGGGGCTCGTTGGTCGAAAGCATTGGTGCGAAATAATAAAGACCATTGATGGGGATTCTTGGGCCTCGTGTGATCCTTACAATGACAACTGTAATGGAGGAAGTAATGCCAATAGAATAGGAGTTGACGAATTTATGTGGAATTCAACAACTGACAATAAGCGAACCGAGTTACAATGGTCAGGTGGATTAAGATTTAACGATTGGGTAAAAATCAAATATGGAAAAGTGGATACGTCCACTAAAAATAGAATTTGGAAGGACTGCATGAATGAAGATAATCCTGATGAAGAGACTCCTCAAGATACGGGTGACTCAACAAATGATGACAAGACGGACACAAGAGAAGATTGCAAGTATAGGCATTTGGATAATTCAGTTGAAATCAATAACTACAACATAAAGGGAATTATAGATCACCAGGAGCCACGATATAAAGCAAGGATGACTGACCTAGAAGATGAGGAGTATGAGCAAAGCAGGTGCAAGCTCCTTGGGATCCAATATAAAAAACCACCACCGATTTTCGCAGAAAGATTTGAATTCACTAGGTATCATTTGGGTCTGGACGAAAAATTCTGCAAAGTTTGGAAAGTGGGAGTCAAAGAATACCTCCGCACAGCTACCAATGTCGCTTGGATCCGGAATAACTTGATGAAAGACATGGAGGAAGTTGGCCAAGTCCAAAGGCCTCCATAAAGCCCCGAGGCTCTGAGTCTAACTTAAAGACTAGTAAATAAAGAAAAGTGCTCTTTCGAGAGACAACCCGAATTATCCATTTCTTTTGTTTTATTTCCAATTCTGTAGGGTTTTGTGTTTTTAACCATTTCTGCAAGAAACTTGGAGTAATTGCTGCTGCAGCATGCTGATCTGACCATAGTGTGGAAAACTAGAAGGGGGTTGAATAGTTTTACCAATTTAAAACTTCCTTTTAAATATTTAGATCGACTTATTTCAATCTATTTGGTTGTTTATGTTGGACGTTGATAGATAGATATATAAACGTGTAATGAAAGATAAAGAGTAAGAAGCACATCACCACGACACAAGTATTTATAGTGGTTGGACTACAAGGACACCTTCCTTGCCCTACTCCACTCTCCGAGTCACCTACTCGAGAGTTCGTAAGCACTACACCAATCTCCTTATGGCGGAGAAGCCTTCACAACGTCGCTTAACCTTTTTCCGGTACAAAGCTAAATACCGAGTTCTTTCACACCAAGGCGAACCACACCTAACACAACGTCGCCTACCCTTTATACGGTGCTAGGCTAACCACCGAGTTCTTTCACACCTTAGGAGAACTAATCCTATCACAACGTCGCCTACCCTTTATTAGGTACTAGGCTAAGCACCTTAGTTCTTTCACACCTTAGGTGAACTACACCTTCACGACACAACACCTAATCTCAAGGAGATCTACTCCTTGTTACAACACCATCAAGGATATCACCATCCTTGTAGATAAAAAAATACACATATGTATAACGATGCACCTCATCGATTATACGACCTAAGCATTCTCCCTAAATGCTACTCGATTTGATCCTTTGGCATCCTTCACTAATGCCTTTGACACAACGCTTGGCACCCTTCACTAATGCCTTCGTCTTGACACCTTTAGCATCCTTCACTAATGCTTTTGACACAACGTTTGGCACCCTTCACTAATGCCTTCGTCTTGACACCTTTAGCATCCTTCAATAATGCTTTGACACGGATGATGAGCACCTTTCACTAATGCTTTCATCTTGACACTTTCGGCATTCTTCACTAATGCCTTCAACCCAACATCTATGGAGAAAGGAAGAACTATCAACAAGAGAACCTTAGTAGTCTTGATGATGACGAAGCATGGCAACTCATGGACTTGAGCTTGCACGCCTTCAAGAGGTGGTGATCTCTCCTTTAAGAGGAACCTAGTAGATCACACAAAAACAAAAGACAAACTACATAGATCACTTAGATCTGAGGTTAGAGGGTTAGAATACTTTGGGGAAGTATGTGTGAAAAACCATGTATAGAGAGAAAGAAATGGCTCTCTATTTATAGAGAAAATTCTATTCTGTTCCCCGGATCCCACGGATCCCTACCACAAGGGATCCGGCTAGCACAAAGCTAGGGATCCGTGGTCCGCTCCTCTTTGCCCATGGGTATTTTTGGTTATGGGTCATGGGTCATGGGTCATGGGTTATGGGTTGATCCATGGTTTTCTTTCTAGATACAATGAACTTGGTTAAGTGGTATATATAAAACCATGGGTTATGGGTCAATACCATTTGCTAGTATACAATGAACTTGGTCAAGTGGTATATATAAAACCATGGGTTATGGGTCAATTCCATTTGCTAGTTTTTACCCATTTAGTATATACTTGTTTTTACCCAACTACATTCAATGTATTTGGTCAATGGGTCAAATACTTAAGTTTCTACCCATTTATATTACCCAATATACTACATACTAGTTATGTGTATATTTACCCAAATATGTAAACACTAGTTGTTGTACATATGTAATACTAAATCATAAAATCACTTATACTTGTTTTAGTGTTTTATGTGAAAATGTGAATATGTTAGAAACTATTAGTTCAAACCATTTACGTATTTTATTTGTTTCGTTAATATGATTTTACGTTTGTTTATCGACAAAACATTAGAAATTCGTAAAATATAAATAAACGTTTTTACGGCTTATTTGTATTAACAATCTCCCCCTTTTTGTTGATGACAAAACATAAAATTATTTTAAGGAAAAGCTAAAATTCGTAAAAGTTTGAATTTGTAGTTTTACTTTCTTCTCCCCTTTTGTCGAAACAAAAGAGCTTGAAAGGAAACTAACACATTGTTTTTAGGAAAAACATGTGAAAGAAAAACAATAGAGAGCAAGTAACGGGAACGGATCTCGTCTTTACTCCCCCTTGACGAGTCCATCCCTATGTAAGGGCGTCAAGAAAGTAATACTAAGCTAGTTTGTTTGCAACTAAGTTTGCAAAAGATTTCGTCTAAGTGACGAGTGTGCTCCCCCTTGATGATTGCAATTTGCAAAAGGATGTCGAGAAATGTAATCCTAATATTGCAAGTAATTTGCAATGTATTGTTTTGACACAAAGCTCCCCTAGCTTTAGGGTGTCAAAGGCTTCAAGTGTAGATTGAATAACTACAAAACAAAGGTTAGAAAACAAGTATAATGCACAATTTCCGGCATATGTGATCCAAGTTAGTAGAAAAATAGTTTTTACGTCTCACGGATCCCGCAGTTCCCTCCTAGTAGGGATCCGTCTAGGCAATTTTGAGGGATCCGTATAGTTGATAATTAAATTCAAAGAATGGTGATGTAACAAAATAATGTTAACATCAAAATGAGATATGTATTCAACCAACAAACATATACTCAATGCAATATGGCAAGTAAACTATCATTCAATAAAACATAAGAGATGATCAAAAAATCTCTAAAAACTACGAGAATGATTTAGCCATATTCTACTAATACTAATAAGTGACCAAAGCTTAAGAAGCAACAATGTGCTTGAGTCTAGGGATGAGTAGACTTGTTGATTTGGTCCAATCTTTTAAGAAGATGATTAAACATGAAATGCAACTCATTTCGTACTTCTTGAACAAGTCCTTGGGTGATTAGACAATTAGAGCAATTATTGTCTTGATTAGGAACATGATGTTTTGAGGAGGTTCTACAAATGATGGTGGAGGTACATTGAGTAATTTAGGATGAGGTTCTACTAGGAATGAGAGTGGTGGTAATGGAAATTTCTCCATATGATCAAGTCCTTGGTGGTTCCTTGTTTCCAACGATGGACTAGTTGGTGATGTAAGTGGTTCATATTTTAACGAGAAGGTGGGTGAATGGGAAGTTCTCGGTGGTGAATGTTCTAATGAATAGAGAGAGGCTCGGTAAAGGAGTGTAGTCCATTCTCTAGGAATGAAGGTTTAGACGTTTTGCTAGAACTAGGTACGTTTGGTTTAGAGCTCGATGATCCCTTTTCTAACCTAAGAGGTTTAATGCTAATTATTGCGGTTCTCTTGGCAATTGTTGATTGGGTTTGTTGAGGTGAGATTCTAGCACTATTATCTCTTACGGAGGATGATTCGGTGGATGGGAAGTCCTACCATTTGTGGGTTTAACCGAAGATGATTCGGTTGAGGAAATTTCGTGTACAACACGAGCAAGTTTCTTGGTTGGTTCTTGGTTGGATAAGTTACCACTAGGAGCTTTCCTTATGATAAAATGACTAAGGAAAAGGTTTCTAAATGCTGAGAATTATGTTGTGTTTGATGACTAAGGGATTCTAGCAAGATGACTTATAAAGGGAAGGATTTGGCAAGTGCATTCAAGACTTAAGTCTCTAATATCCTTTGGAATGTGATGATTAGCATGCACAAGAGTCAACTTAAGAGTTTTACTGATCTAGGGATTTAATAAGGATGAGGTGGAGTGTTCAAGTTAGCAAGATGAGCTTGAAATGATTGTTCGAGCAAGAGTTGACATAAATCTGTCACCCGGATCCTACGGTTCCCATCAATGGGGAATCCGTCTAGGCTAATCCTAGGATCCGGCTCTCGTAGCTGGGAAAGAATAGAAGTAATGTTTAAAAGGTCTAAAGCCTATACCTTTTTGAGTGTTTCAGTTCTCCTAAGTGTCTTTAAATGGAAGGGTACTTAAATGTTCAAGGGCAATGAGTGATGTAGCTAATGATTGCCTTATATGGAAGAGATTGGAGCTTTCGTGAGTACCAATCAATGAACAAAGATGACACTAAAATCTTGAGAGTGTCAAATGGAGCTAAATGATCCTAGTGATCAGATAGTGACTTAGGATAATGTCTTGGAGAAGATCCTAAAGGTTTTAAGGTGGAAGAACTAGAATTTGATCCATTTCGACCAATTTTGAGGTAAGGATGATTATGATCAATTTTGCCATAATCGAAAGATTTCTAAGTCTAGATGTGATGGATCATGTGAGAAATAATGAGTGATCTAGAGAGCGGAAGAGTAGTGAGTTTATGTGAAATGATAGATCGAAAAGCACTTTGAGTGTGATCCTTAATGAGCTATGAGTGAGTGTGAAGCTTACTAAGCTTGAGAAGGACTTAAGAGATCCTAAAGTATTAAGTTCAGCTAGTGTGAAGTAGTCTAGGAACATGGTTCTAGGTGTAAAGGATTAAAACTCCACTTCTATTTTCCCGGATCCCACAGATCCTTCACTTGAGGGATCCGGCTAGTTACAAACCAGGGATCCGGCATCTGGGAGAGTTTTTACTTAGCAGTGAGCGTTTGTTCTAAGTATCAAAATTAGAAACTAATGATCTCTATAGTAAGCATACATGTATACAAGTAAAACATACTAAGTAGCATGTAGAAATAGCACATAAGCACTTAAATGAGATCTAGCTCACAAGTAACACAGAGGTATATCAAACTTAACAAACACTATTTAGGAAGCTCAAAATAGATTTACGATCTAGATTAGTAAATCGTTTGTATTAACAATGGTGTCGAGTAGATGATGGTGTTCAAGACAATAGGGTTGTTTTGGCAAACGGAAGCAATGAACTATGTACAGTCATTACGGATGGTGATTAGCATACAATGAACTTCGTCCATGAAGTCATGTAGCTCTTCTCGATCAAAGCAAGATAATTGCTTGATGAGGTAAGTAGTTGTGATTAACTAAAAGAAAAATCAATTTTACAACTTGGTTGATTAGTAATCCTAAGACAACGCAAAGTATTTCCATTGTAAACTTACTTTAGGAAAACATGGGAGTATAAATTTCTCAAGTGAGAGAATGAATATGAGAGTATTACTAGCGGTGCTCAATTACGGCTAAACACGACCATTTTTACGGGCGATTCCACATACCCAACTTCTCTCAAGGAAGCAATTCAACCGTTAGGTCAAATTGAGTTTCTAGTGCAATAAATTCTCCAGTATTCATTCTCAAGTTAGGAAAATTTATATTCCTACAATGGCCTATCGAAGAATAACAATGATGATACTTTGCTTCGTTTATATTAATATTATACTTGAAACAACTAAGGTGACGAAGGTGTCAAAAAAAAATTAAGAGTTGTCCATATGGTGAACAAGAAAAAATGGTTGAATGAGCTAGTTCAACATATGTTGTTGGAAAGCTCAAGTTTGGACTTTCGGATATGAACAATTATAATTGCGTTGCAAAATAATTTACTTGAGTATATCGGATGAAATAATCAAGTTTCAATCCTACTATGAAGCTTGGAGAGCGATCATGAAAAGGAAAACGGGAGAGTACATCATCAACACAAGTGTAGGTTATGATCCGATGTACATTCTTGTTGTTTTTTGAGAACGATACAAGAACAAAAGAAATCATATAAGCACATAAAACATTTATGTTGCACACATGACAAACTCAATCAAAAAACCATTTAGTGTGTTATATTTTTTAAACATTTTTCAACCTATATGACTTATCTAAGTATCTAAACTAACATTTTCGACACAACTAGATGTTATCCCAAACACTCCTTCAAATAGCACATTGATTAGTAGGATATTACTAAATCGACAAACAAGCACAAAAGCTATTTGAGATAAGCAAATAATCAAGTAATGCAAAGAGGACAATTTATCATTTAACATAGCATACGAAAGTTCTTTTCATCGCTTTGTGTTAAATATAAACATGTAAACCAAGCTTGATTAGTTTCTTTTATATTTATAAATATGATCAAAACCTTAATTTCAACAGAGGACACATTGTTATTCAAAAGTGAAAACAACCATCTCCAATTAGATCAAAAGTTTGTGCAAAAGTTATGATCGAAAAATGACTTTCTATTATAAATCAATGATTCTGTAAATTATTGTTTTGAATAAGTTTATG
Organism: Chrysanthemum makinoi; assembly: GCA_910596185.1. NCBI lineage: Eukaryota > Viridiplantae > Streptophyta > Magnoliopsida > Asterales > Asteraceae > Chrysanthemum > Chrysanthemum makinoi. The sequence goes on from OU343222.1 coordinate 97,322,881, forward strand.
AAATCATTTTTAAATGAAAGTAGACTCAAATACCTTTAAAACGATAGGTGGCACGACTTCTAACGACTTACGGTTAAAAGTTATGAATTTTTGAAATTGACAAAAAGCGTCTTCGTACCACGGATCCCACGGATCCCTTGCTTGAGGATCCGTCCAGTGTAACTGAGGGATCCGCGGATCGACGAATTACAAAAGTGTACGTTTTGACCCGACGTAAAGGTTTAGTCTTTATAGACTTTTTAGTGAAGTTATATTACCCATTTTTACCTTTATTCAAGCTTGAATAACAAGATATCTAACAACAAAACTTCAAAGAAAAAAAATCACTAAAACACTTTTTATATTATGCTTATTATAAGATAGAAGCATATATCACCATTTTGTCCACAAGCAATTTAGCACGTTTTTGACAAAAAATTATAACTAAGAAAACATACCTTTGCTATATCCCCTTTTTATGGTTTTAGAAACCATAGACGCGAAATACTTCATGATCTTCTAAGATACTCCAATCCTTTGCTATATTCCTTTTTTTTTTTTTTTAATGGTTTTAGAAACCATAGACACGAAATACTTCATGATCTTCTAAGATACCCAAATCCTAGTATGAAGACTTCTCAAAGGAAAATGTTAGAATGATCTATCACTATCCAACATATGATGATTTCTAAAAACATGACCTTTTGTTTTAAGAAATTCCATTCTTTGTAGTTTTCAAACATACACGGATCGTATCAAGTTTTCAAAGTACAATATACTAAAAAAAACTTGGTAACGAAGCTCTGATGCCAATTGTGGAAAACTAGAAGGGGGGGTTGAATAGTTTTACCAATTTAAAACTTCCTTTTAAATATTTAGATCGACTTATGTCAATCTATTTGGTTGTTTATGTTGGACGTTGATAGATAGATATATAAACGTGTAATGAAAGATAAAGAGTAAGAAGCACATCACCACGACACAAGTATTTATAGTGGTTCGGCTAAAAGGACACCTTCCTTGCCCTACTCCACTCCCCGAGTCACCTACTCGAGAGTTTGTAAGCACTACACCAATCTCCTTATGGCGGAGAAGCCTTCACAACGTCGCTTAACCTTTTTCCGGTACAAAGCTAAATACCGAGTTCTTTCACACCAAGGCGAACCACACCTAACACAACGTCGCCTACCCTTTATACGGTGCTAGGCTAACCACCGAGTTCTTTCACACCTTAGGAGAACTAATCCTATCACAACGTCGCCTACCCTTTATTAGGTACTAGGCTAAGCACCTTAGTTCTTTCACACCTTAGGTGAGCTACACCTTCACGACACAACACCTAATCTCAAGGAGATCTACTCCTTGTTACAACACCATCAAGGATATCACCATCCTTGTAGATAAACAAATACACATATGTATAACGATGCACCTCATCGATTATACGACCTAAGCATTCTCCCCAAATGCTACTTGATTTGATCCTTTGGCATCCTTCACTAATGCCTTTGACACAACGCTTGGCACCCTTCACTAATGCCTTCGTCTTGACACCTTTAGCATCCTTCACTAATGCTTTTGACACAACGTTTGGCACCCTTCACTAATGCCTTCGTCTTGACACCTTTAGCATCCTTCACTAATTCTTTGACACGGATGATGAGCACCTTTCACTAATGCTTTCATCTTGACACTTTCGGCATTCTTCACTAATGCCTTCAACCCAACATCTATGGAGAAAGGAAGAACTATCAACAAGAGAACCTTAGTAGTCTTGATGATGACGAAGCATGGCAACTCATGGACTTGAGCTTGCACGTCTTCAAGAGGTGGTGATCTCTCTTTTAAGAGGAACCTAGTAGATCACACAAAAACAAAAGACAAACTACATAGATCACTTAGATCTGAGGTTAGAGGGTTAGAATACTTTGGGGAAGTATGTGTGAAAAACCATGTATAGAGAGAAAGAAATGGCTCTCTATTTATAGAGAAAATTCTCTTCTGTTCCCCGGATCCCACGGATCCCTACCACAAGGGATCCGGCTAGCACAAAGCTAGGGATCCGTGGTCCGCTCCTCTTTGCCCATGGGTATTTTTGGTTATGGGTCATGGGTCATGGGTTATGGGTTGATCCATGGTTTTCTTTCTAGATACAATGAACTTGGTTAAGTGGTATATATAAAACCATGGGTTATGGGTCAATACCATTTGCTAGTATACAATGAACTTGGTCAAGTGGTATATATAAAACCATGGGTTATGGGTCAATACCATTTGCTAGTTTTTACCCATTTAGTATATACTTGTTTTTACCCAACTACATTCAATGTATTTGGTCAATGGGTCAAATACTTAAGTTTCTACCCATTTATATTACCCAATATACTACATACTAGTTATGTGTATATTTACCCAAATATGTAAACACTAGTTGTTGTACATATGTAATACTAAATCATAAAATCACTTATACTTGTTTTAGTGTTTTATGTGAAAATGTGAATATGTTAGAAACTATTAGTTCAAACCATTTACGTATTTTATTTGCTTCGTTAATATGATTTTACGTTTGTTTATCGACAAAACATTAGAAGATCGTAAAATATAAATAAACGTTTTTACGGCTTATTTGTATTAACACATAGTTACGGCGTAACTCATCTCAGTGGTTACGCAGTAACCAACCCCTTGCAGCAGAATCTCGGATGCATTACCAATTACGGCGTAATACCATTTCAGTGGTTACGCCATAGCTACACTCTTACAGCGTATGCCAGGTTTTGCATAGTTACGGCGTAACTCCTTATAAGAGTTACGACGTAACTATCCTCTGTTTTACTTCTTTCATTTTAAACACAATAACTTTGTATTAGTATTTTAAATGAACTTTGTGGGTGTGTTCCCTGTAAACCCTCACGAGACTTCACTCGTCCACTTGGGACACCAAGTGGTTTAAAAGGCTTGTTGCATATGCTAAATGCAACCGTGATTCCTACGAAAGTGAGTTAGGTTTGTTTTTCATTTTTCATTTTTTCTTTTTAGAATTATGCTTGTCGGTAGTGTGATTTCAGGGTTTGAAGTTTGCTCATGGATGCTTATACGAAGGCACGTCTCTTTTTCGTGGGCTTTCTTTCTTTTTGGAGCAAATTTAAGGGAAGTTCTCGCTCAAATTCTACTTTTCTCTTCACCTTTATTTAACGCTTAGTACAAAAGGGACTTTGTACAATTCAAGTGGGGGGACGGGAGTAGAATTATCTCTTGAACTTTATTTTGCCCTCGTTTTTCTAGTTTATTTTAAAAAATTATGCCATTTTTAAAATTTTGACATGTTTTTCTTAACCTAACTAGATTAGACCTTAGCCGAGCACATACAACCCTTGATATTATATGGTGAGATTAGCCTTATCCGTTTCCAATATTTTACCCCAAATCCACCAAATTATGAGTGTGCCGGTAGCTTGTAAACTTTAGAACTTGGCCTTTGCATCATTTCGAGACCATAGACGAGGTATGTTGAGTTAGCTCGATGTATTTGGACTTTTCAGTTTAAGAAGGCAATATTATAGGATTATCACCCAAATAGCCTACCATTGTGTATCTATCGATTAGTCACCTCGACTTCTCAACCCCCATGTGAAACCCTTTTGTTGCACTCACCTTTAGTGCAAGATACCCCTAGATACACCCATCTGAGCCATTCCTTTCATTTTGTTAACCCAAGATATTGTTTTGATACACCTATACACCTTAGCCTACCTTGTAGTCTTTATTTGTGATTGGGAAGTCATCATTTGCCTAAGTTCAAGGTTCAAGTGGAAAGGTTCGGAAATCACTCTTTCGTCAACGACATATTCTTGAAGATCATTGAAGACCCCCCGAATTCCCATTGTTCATCTCAAGTGGGGGGATATTATGTTTAGTTGTTATAGTTATGATTAAAAAAAAGGTTGTTATGTTATTGTAAAGTGCAATGTTATAAGCACTATCTTATGAGCTTTATATAGATTTAGTATCGAGGAGGCCACCTCGGTCACATTCGAAGATTGGAGTTGGTTTGTGTGCCAACAGTTGGAGAAAAGGTAGTGTGTCCATCATGACGTCCTCTAATGACACATCTACCTAGTATTTCATGATCCGGTTTCTTGACTTCAAAGCTTGAACTTTGGGCGGACGGTTAGTGGTGATGACTTGGTTATAGATTTAGACTACCTGCTTGATTTTTATTTTACACCATTTATATTTCCCATGTCTTATCCTACCCTTTAGTCATGAAGCGTGTCTAGGTGATGCAACGAGCAATCTTTGGTGTCTTGGCCATGGATTTGGTCATGTATCATTGATTTTGTCCACTTCGCCGTGACATGTTAGTAATGACGAGTCACCCCCTTAACCTTTGTCGTGTCTACCCATATTGCCTTCGAAAACTGTTTAGCCCTTAACCCTAGTGGTGGAGATTTGTGTAACCGCCAAGCTTATGATAGAATACATACTATGACTGTGCGATTGAGTGATCACCCCGAAATTGACACTTAGAATAGTTGAGAGATTTGAGTGTTTCGTTCCCATTTCGTGAGGTGTTCGACTTTGTTTTATTCTAGCATAAGGGGTTTGTAAACTTATATTTTCCAGGTTATGGGAGATATCTTTTTAGTAATCTTTCTAATAAGGTCTACTTGAGGGCAAGTAGAGTTCAAGTAGGGGGATATTTGATAACATCAAATAATCCTGAATATTAAGTGTCAATTTCCCCCGATAATGCTGGTAATTTATATCATTTATATGGATTTACGCTTGTTTTCCATTGTTTTCCACTTTTAAGAAAATTACGAGCATTTGAGCTAAAGAGACGCGGAATTGAAGAATTTTCAAAGATTTATCAGAGTATGCTCACTTTGAAGAAATTACGGCGTAACTCATCTCTCACATTACGCCGTAACTAAAGCGTAACTCAGAAAGCCAACTCATCAGAGGATTACGGCGTAATTCTCCCAAAGAACTACGACGTAACTATATTAGGTCAAATGAGGTTCCATGATGTGACACACGGTAAATTTTCACTCAAATTTAACTAATCAATTATAAATTATTTTTACTAAACCTAGACATTAAGCATGCATAAGCTTTGCCTGATCATTTGAGTAGTTAACTCGCATACAGTAGACTATTGCATCACTTTTTCATTCATCTCATTTCATGAATATTTCAATTTTTGTCTTATGATTAAATTGTAAGACGAGAGGTTATCTCGTTTTTCCCCAGTGACCGACACTGCACGCGTACCGACACTATGATAAGGGCAAATAAAACAAATGATAAACTCCCGTAACAGAAAATATTACAAAGATAAAAATATTTCCGGAGCATATCTATAAGATACTACACCATAAAAATTATCGAACTTTAATACTTCATTCGCGATTTTATACCGCGAGGCACCAAATACATCACACAATTTTAGTTACCTACTATACTTAACATTTTAACTTACCTCTTAAATATTAAAAATTATACACATTGAGTGATAAAATACAAATAATCTTATCTCATTTTATTCCCTTGGAAAATCCGCCCCCCTCCCACCTCATTTGTCTTTTCTGTTTGTCCTCCCTACCCACACGCTTCATTCCCAAAAATGGAGATAACCCCAAACTTCATCTTCCCTAAAAGACACATCTTTATCTACTATTCTTCCATTTTAGTCCATGTCAACGCAAACCAAAAGGAGATGGCTAAAAAGGGATTGTGGGAACATCTCTTTCATCATCACCCTCTCTACAAGCTAAATTGATGTATACTTTTGTTCCCCAAACATGCTCCTGCCATGGTTGAGCCGCGCAAAAATTTAGAGTCAAGTCACTAGCCAACAAAACTTGTCAAAGATGATTGAGAGATTAACTAAAAATGGTTATCAATCATCTTTTGAGGAAGGAAAGTTTGGTCAAAGACTACCCTTGTGTTTTTCTTTTATTCCCAGCCGAGACCAACCAGGAGAGTCACACTCCAAATCCCACCACGAAAAGATAAGGAAGTTCTAAGGGGTGAAGAAGCCTTGCTTTTGTTACTTCGGACCTTTTGGGTTTGTAAGTGGTGTTAGACTCTTGGGTTGGCTTTCGACTTCACCATCATCTTCTTCCTTGTAAGAAATCATTCAACTTAGTATTTGTTAAATCTTATAAATCGAGTTGTTAATTAAATGTAAAAATGGTGATATCTTGTTTTAATATTCGGATGTGTAAATAAAGTGTTTGATGTTACATAAATTTTTTTTAGATATGATAAATGGTTAATATCACTTGAATCTTGAGTTGGGTATTGACATTTGATGGGTTAGTTTTCTGTCGAAAGTTCAAAACAAAGACACTGGACAAAGATGAATGTTAATAAAACCTACTAGTGATATTAAATTTAGTCTAGGAACGTGATGTATGTCGTGACCCAAAGTTAACTTTCAAGAAAACTTACACAATGAAGTAAGTCCGAGTCGAGTAGTACTCGACCATCTCATGGTCTTATCGACTTATTTAACGTTATGCGTTTGTTTTGAAAGCGAACCCACTCCAAGACCTATAACAACCAATCGTTTAACCCATATGTGTTTCTCCTAGTGTTTGAGTAATTAGTCAAATAAAACCGGAGTCATGACGACCCGGATACAAAAGCAGTATATGATGTTGTGGTAGTACCACGATTGTCGAGGTTCTTCTTAGACCGATGTCACGTTAATATGCGTATGAACCTTGTGATAAAATGAGTTTAGTACTTTTGTTTCTTTTACTAAATGATAGGAATACTTGGAATGAACTCATGAACACCCCACTGTGATACAATCTTTAGTGTCCAAAAACAGTTTTGATAAGCTAACATGGGTCTTGTAAGTCTAAGCCTTGTCGAGAAGCCTCAGCTTCACGAGTCTAAATCATACTAGGGTTGAACAATATCTTGAAGTCAAACCGGTTACGTTGAGATTTCCGCGTCAAAAACAACCACACTAGCATCTTAGTCCTTTTGTTGTAATATGCCCATTTAAAGCTTGATTTAGATCCGTTTGAGCAACCGAAATAGCGCATGTTTCCTTTCTCATTTTGTCAAGTCCAGATGTCTAGTAGCAAATGTGGAAGGAAACTTTGTAATGTAACAAGTAGCAATCTGTGTCAAAAACAATTCTGTATCATCTTTGGGCCGCAGCCCATGGACTACCCAAGAGTGTGTGATTGGTTAAACAAAGACCAAGGCCTATTCTTAGTGCAAACCCCACTTCGGGCCTAGGCCCAATCCGGCTTCCTACCACTTTTAACTTCGGGCCGCAACCCATGACAGTTGCGGGGTTGCGTGAGGAATTAAACGGGTTCACAAAAATTAGAACGTAAAACATAACTAGAGATCAATTGTAAAACCAAACTCGTAACCGCCTAGATTTCCTTCCATTTCGTACATAATATCTTAATGTCAAAAGTCTTAATCCAACGAAATAGGGTGTAAAAGTTTGACATAAACAACAAGTGCTTTAAAACATATTTCACTTAATAATGTCAAACGTCAAGATTTAACGGCAATATGTAAGCAAATGTATGTCAAGTAAATTTTCCGCTTAGAACGATATATATATAGAACGAATTTTGATAAATAGATAAAGACCACTATATTCTTTATCATATACTAAATTTGAAAGTATCCAAATTTTTCTCGAATGTTTTCTAAATACAATTAGAAAATAAACAAACTAATATTTGATTTTTGACACTGCTATCATGTGTCAACTTAAATAAGTATATATACAACATATACTTACTAAAAGAACAATGTAAATATTTTCAAACCAAACTCAAATTTTAATATCGTTATAGTGACAACATAAAACGTATATATACTTTCGTACACTCACTAATAAAACCATATAATCATTTTTACAAACTTAAGTTTAGTTTTACTACAATTATAAAAACAATTGAACTATTTGAAGTAATTGATACTTAAAACAATGAACTAAAACATTGCCCTCCTTATCTAGGTCGCGTGTCGGTGCCGCTTCACAACAATCACTAAATCCCACTTTTGGTTTGCACATTTGCTAAGGTGAGTTTCATAACCCCTCTTTTACTTGATAAACTGTTTTATACATTTTGGGGTGAGAAAATATGCCAAAAACCTTTTTATGGACCTAAACTATTGCATGATTACTATTACGTGGTTTAGCCTAAGCCCTTATGTCCCTAGAGAATGCCCCTTTTTCATGAATCGCCAGTTCCCCATTGGTAAGCGCGAATGTTATAAATAGATCTATTGAGGGTGACTCCTCCGTTCGGTTGGCCATGCTAAGGCCAAGGCGAAACGTATACCATGTCGGAATCGAGTGTTGAGGGACAAAACACTCGCATTGGGCCTATATTGTGTGATATCATTTAGCATACAGAAATTGTCGTAGTATCGGTTGCATGAACTTAGTGCTAATGTAGTAGATTTTCATCCATATGACATTATATTCTCAATAATGATTATATGTCTTTAACTTTGGTCCATACCTACTGTTTTAATTTAAACCTATGAACTCACCAGCTTATAGCTGACCTTTTAGCATATTTTTCTCAGGTGCTTTAATTTGTGATCACGGATGCAAGGCAAGAGGCGGTAAATGGTCGTAGTAATATCTAAATAAGTGTTTTTACAGATAACGATGTTTTTAAATTGGGACCACTGAACTTATGGGATGTGCCCATTTATCAAAACAATGTTATAAGATAATGTTTTAAAACTATTTTATGAAATCAAACGGAGTATGTATTCCGTTCTTTATTACTTGTGTTGTGATCTCCGATTTAGTAACATTCCCCATAACACGTATGCTTCCGCTAAACCAAATTTGGGGGTGTTACAGATTGGCATCAGAGCCTAAGTTATAGAGAACTAGGTACATATAAACCCTAAACTATAACTACTTTTTACAAAAACATCATACTACGACCGCCAGTTGCCGCTTGCCTTACTTGCCTTTTTACTTAGAGTTCATTTAGACATGACTGCATGACATATTGCCTATTTATTAATTCACTACCCCATATCTATTATAAGTATATTTTTACATATACTGACACATATCTGCACCGTCCTTGTCACGACCATGCCTTCCCCTCACTCTAGAGCTGGATGCGATGACACAAAGAAGGTTTGTCACCGGCCAACGCATCCCACCTTCTCAACCCACTCCGACCTCGGAAGCCGTGCATGGTAGTGTATCAAGTTCACCGGAGGGTACTACCCACACTCCACCTTCACTTCCAAATCATCACCACTATCGTCTGTACCTACCGGTTCCACTACTCCTACACTCTCACCAAGACACCAAAGAGATCCACTTCTCAATTGGGAGATACCGCTAGCAAAAGAATCGCTCTCTCTACATCATCACCATCGCCTTCGGTACACCACCTCCTAGTGTGTTGAAGTTGGGGAAACTTCGGAAGCGACCACGCTAGACCACCAACTTCGACAAGTTATGGCACGCATAACACGTCATGAGGAACAAATAGAAGAGATGTCGGACCATCTGGGAGTATTCCCAGAAGAAAGGATTGAAGGGATTGAAGAAATGGTGGAAGAACTACAAGCGCTTGGCGAAAAACTCAAGGAATGCTACAACGATGTTGGAACAAGATAGAAGGAACTCGTGAGAAGTTGAACGAAGTAATTGCCCGTCTTGAAGACCACATTGAAAGGTGTGCTCGCAAACTCGAGAGACACCGGGGACGTCTCACAAAGATTGAGAGTCGGCTGACACGGTTGGAGACCGTTACTACAATAGCATTAATCGAGACGAGGTACGGAGGGCGTCAGTAAATTTCAAAGACGTACCATGGAGAGTAGGACAAATGAGGCCAACAACAAATTTTCCAGGATGGAGGCCCAGCTCAGAGAGTTAGAGGAATGGAAGGCAACTCAACAAAGTCAACCCGGGGCAGCACCGGGAAGTGCTTAAATTTCGCGTGGCATTGCGTTAGACGTTGTGATAAGTGGTTTCAATAAAAACCCTAGTTGTAGTTTTGTTGTATGACAAACTAGAGCGAGTCAATGAACGCACGTTATGTATAGGCCCTATGAGCCAGGAATCTTCTTAGAATGTAATCGAGTTTATGGTAATGAACGACTATGCATAATAAAAAACGTCTTGTGAATTATAACCTCATGTTAAACCCACTCCAACCAATCTCTGTTTTCTTAACATCATCATAATAAACTAAGTCTACGTGACATCCAGTTAATACAACATAGGAAATACTTGATTGAGAGGTAGTATATGTTGTGACCGTATGGATCTTCACCATGGTCCTCACACTCATAGAAAACTCATTGTTGTCATTTCTTGTGGTTGAAGGAAAATGTTTCCAGTAAAGCAGAACATGAACACAACCACCATTGAGAAATCTATTACCGAACGAGTTCTTTGCAAGAATTGCTAACTACCAAATCAATCACAACATCAACAAACTCATCCAGGGGAATAGGGAAGAAGTTGTTGGTAAGACGCCTACAACACGAAATTTCTCTTACCAAGAATTCAGAAACTGTAAACCACCAGCATTTGAGGGGACTGAAGGAGCCATAGGTTTGGCAAAATGGCTAGAAAGGATAGAGACAATTTTCCGCGAATAGAATTGAGCGGACAATTGTAAGGTCAAGTATGCTACTTGCACCTTTCGACACCAAGCCCTCACATGGTGGGATACTTATGTCCAATTAGTGGGAATAGACGCTGCTTACTCACTTAGGGACACCTCAAGAAAATGATGATTTGAATCTTGCTCAAGGAATGAACTGCGAATGATGGAACAAGAGCTCTGTGGATTAACTATGATAGGGAATGACCTCGAAGGGTACACCAACCGCTTTCATGGTGGCCCAACTATGTCCCGATATGATAGGACTGAGGAAAGGAAACTCGAAGCATGCTTTTGGGGATGTTCTCCCAAAATTCGGAGGAACGTTGTTGCATTCGCACCTCCACCGTCACTCAAGAAGCTACTTGTGCGACTTACGGATTGATGAGTCAGCCTGCCCCAAGCAAAGCAAGAGAGTACTTGTGGTAGCAGAGGGCTGGAATATGATGGTGAGGAAGATCAAATGCAACAATCTATCAAGCGTCAATGGACGGCTGAAGTTAGGACCGCTAAAACCAAACGGGAAGTAATGTATGCTGGAACAAAACCCAAGTGCAATATTTGCCCATATTACCACTATGGAAAGTGCCCTACACCTTGTGGAATTTGTAAAGGAATTAGGCATAAGATGGGAGATTGTAAGCAACCCTATCGGGAGGCAGTGGTATGTCATGGGTGTGGAATGAAAGGTCATACCAAAAGCAAGTGCCGGATAAGAAGGATCATAGAAGGCAACAACTGAAACAATTTCTGAAGAAAGTGTGAAGAATTATTCAGGCTCCTAACGGACACCAAGGAATAAACTAAGTTAGCTAGAGATCTTTGTTTGTAATAAAGCTTTGTTTAAACTTCCAAGTCGTAGTCTTAAGAATCTACTTTAAGTACTTCTCTATGTAACCTTAATGTACTAAACTTTTCCTTGTAATATATCAGTTGTCATTATCGTGCTATCTTAATATATGTCTTCTCCATGACCACTTTCACCATATCATTAAGGATTCCAACTATCTTATCACGATGAAAGGATTCTCTGAAGATAAGAGAAAGTCATCTTGGATATGCGACTAGTCTCTCTGACAAATTGGTATCACCTAACGATATGACTTAGAAAAAAAATCCAAATTTCAAAGATTGCGAAGGTATTATTATCAATACCGATAAGACCAACACAAACTGTTACCTCGCCAAGAATCACAAATTCAACATTCCATCCCTAACCAGGTTGCCATTGCTTCACACATCTTGGTCAAACGAGCCATAGGTCATGTTGACAAAATTGGTCGACCTAGCAAATCTTATAAACCGTCACATCAAAACTTCGCACCTGAACTTTTGCGACATTTCCGCTGACTAAAGAATAAATACACCAAGATTAATACTATACCAAACAAAACGTCACCGGTGCCCAATTATACATAGCCTGATCACCTATGTATAATTCGGGAGGGGTAACGTGCACGGGCATGGTTAAATTCTTGAAATTCTTACCCGGTCATGTTAAAGGAAGTGCTTAACTCACTATCACGAAAGAGTAAAGTTCATATCTCACGTCGATACCCCACCTTAAAATGCCATACATTTCACATTACACGGGAATAGAATAAACCGTGCCACCTGAGAGAAGAAATCTTCTACTAAGGAAACGAATGTGAAACGTTTAAATCTTCGACAATGAATTAACTCCCTGAGAACACTAGACAGAGACCTGACGCGGATATGCCGATTCATACTTAGTATCCTACCACCTACACTGAACCAAGGAAGGAATAGATCATCATACACCCTGGGTCAACCCAACAAGCACCTACACACACTACGCAAGGAAGAATCATGTGATACACCTGTTTTAGACATACCCGAGTATGACAGAGACTCTACCATTTAAGGAGATGCTACACCGAGACCTGAAACTATCCCGATCCAAAGAGGAAAATAATGGTACGAATACTCAACACCAAGATCCAAGCGAGCACTACACAATGCACAAATTAGAGTTAGAACCTAATATGATCACACTAGGAAAACCTAGAAATGCTATCCTTACTACACCAAGGGAGTACAGGTATACACCGACCACAAGGTCCTACGGAAGGTACGGAATCAAAAAGGAAGTTGACCATGTGACGACACCAATAATTGGAGTCGCAACATAGGTTCAATTACGACATCCGTACTCACCAAAGGCAAAACGGTCATAACCGCATATACTATAAGCAACATCTAGCAAACTAAACCTTTTAAAAGCCAGATCATTGGGAAAACGAAAGATCTAGTTCGCCCCTCCCATTTAAAGTCTTGAAGCTCAAGTAGTAGCACTCAAAGGAAGAACCGACTAAATAAAACTCTTACGACATACCTAAAGGTGAAATGGAGTCTGTAAGAGACCGAAGGGAATCTTAACCCCAAGAACCAATGTCGAAACCCACACCATGAAGGGATTTGTAATCCTATTGTGTGTGAACCTCATTAAGGCCAGGAGTAATACTTATCTAGTGTCCGACAAAATGCACCTTGATCCGGAAAGCTATTCTGAGTACCAAACATAAAGACTGGTATTTGACATATGTCAAACAATACTTAGCATGTTCAAAAAGAAAAATTCAAACAATCAGAAGCCATCAAACCTACCTGTATAAACCGAAAATTTCTAGATAGAAATGGGAATGCATAACAATGAACTCTAATACCAAGTCACCAAAGACCTCTATCGATTATAACTAAACTTGGGTAATAGTTGATCATCTCGCCAAATCCACCTATCTTTACCAAACAAAGAGAACGACATCATGGACAAACTCGCACGGTTTTGCTCGAAGCAAAAGAGCTACAAGTCATGGCGTTTCAATTCTCCTCATTCCAAATAGCGATAACAATTCACATCAAACTTTCAAGGACCACTCCAAAAGTTCTAAGGAATTCATCTTGAAATGAGTACCATCTACCGTCTTTCGACTGCTAGACTGAATGGAAGGGCCATTCAAACTATAGAAGCTATACTTCGAACATGAGTAACTTGTTTGAGAAGTGAATGGGGCAGGCAAATTGCCCTAACCGAATCCCCTTGCAACAAAAGACCACCTCATAAGACACCGTATGGTCAAAAGCGCAAATCAATCGTGTTCGAATGAGACCGCAAGGAACCACCAATGGCTCCAAGCTTCTACCGAGAACCATTGATAATAGTATGCGGACCAGAGGTCGAGTGCAAACAACTCTGATCGTCAAAGTCAATAAATATAGAACTAAATGTCGCTTGAAATTCAAGTCGACGAGAAAGTTAGGTTGAGGTGTCGCTCGAAAAAGCATAAACCATTTTAACCGAACGTAAAGGGGCAATACCTTGTTTCGTAAGATTAATCGGATCCTCTAAGACCGGCTGGTAGTTACCAACTCGGATTACCATTAGGACTATACGTTATGCCCACACATTCTAGCACACGCACAACTCCAAGAAAGCCAACTCACTAGCCCATAACTAATTCAAGAAACTAAAATGAGGAAATTGTGCTAACCCGTAACCGCCGCAAACAACACGTGATCGTTAAAAGAGATACGTGACAAAGTAAAGCCACTTGAGTTTCAAGTGGGAGATAGAGTCATGATAAAAGTTTTGCCACGGAAAGGCAAAGTTCGTTCCGGAAAATGTGGAAAGTTGAATCTTCCTTACATTGGACCTTTCAAAATTCTCGCAAGAATCAGACCGGTAGCCTACCGACTCGAATTACCACAAGAACTCAGCTCTGTGCACAACGTGTTTCACGTATACAACTTGAAGAAATGTCTTTCTGACGAAACTCTTGCTATTCCCTTAGAAGAAATCCAAGTTGACGAAAGGTTGAATTTCGTCGAGGAACCCATTGAAATTATGGATAGAGAGATCAAACGGCTTAAGCAAAGCCGCATTCCTATCGTTAAGGTCCGTTGGAACTCTCAAAGAGGTCCAGAATACACGTGGGAACGTGAAGACCAATTCAAGCGTAAATACCCACATCTTTTCTCAACTACAGCAAGTAATTCTAACTGAAAACCGAGGACGGTTTTCCTTCTAAGGCGGGGAGGATGTGACACACGGTAAATTTTCACTCAAATTTAACTAATCAATGATAAATTATTTTTACTAAACCTAGACATTAAGCATGCATAAGCTTTGCTTGATCATTTGAGTAGTTAACTCGCATACGGTAGACTATTGCATCACTTTTTCATTCATCTCATTTCATGAATATTTCAATTTTTGTCTTATGATTAAATTGTAAGACGGGAGGTTATCTCGTTTTTCCTCAGTGACCGACACTGCACGCGTACCGACACTATGATAAGGGCAAATAAAACAAATGATAAACTCCCGTAACGGAAAATATTACAAAGATAAAAATATTTCCGGAGCATATCTATAAGATACTACACCATAAAAATTATCGAACTTTAATACTTCAGTCGCGATTTTATACCGCGAGGCACCAAATACATCACACAATTTTAGTTACCTACTATACTTAACATTTTAACTTACCTCTTAAATATTAAAAATTATACACATTGAGTGATAAAATACAAATAATCTTATCTCATTTTATTCCCTTGGAAAATCCGCCCCCCTCCCACCTCATTTGTCTTTTCTGTTTGTCCTCCCTACCCACACGCTTCATTCCCAAAAATGGAGATAACCCCAAACTTCATCTTCCCTAAAAGACACATCTTCATCTACTATTTTTCTATTTTAGTCCATGTCAACGCAAACCAAAAGGAGATGGCTAAAAAGGGATTGTGGGAACATCTCTTTCATCATCACCCTCTCTACAAGCTAAATTGATGTATACTTTTGTTCCCCAAACATGCTCTTGCCATGGTTGAGCCGCGCAAAAATTCAGAGTCAAGTCACTAGCCAACAAAACTTGTCAAAGATGATTAAGAGATTAACTAAAATTGGTTATCAATCATCTTTTGAGGAAGGAAAGTTTGGTCAAAGACTACCCTTGTGTTTTTCTTTTATTCCCAGCCGAGACCAACCAGGAGAGTCACACTCCAAATCCCACTACGAAAAGATAAGGAAGTTCTAAGGGGTGAAGAAGCCTTGCTTTTGTTACCTCGGATCATTTGGGTTTGTAAGTGGTGTTAGACTCTTGGGTTGGCTTTCGACTTCACCATCATCTTCTTCCTTGTAAGAAATCATTCAACTTAGTATTTGTTAAATCTTATAAATCGAGTTGTTAATGAAATGTAAAAATGGTGATATATTGTTTTAATATTCGGATGTGTAAATAAAGTGTTTGATGTTACATAATTTTTTTTTAGATATGATAAATGGTTAATATCACTTGAATCTTGAGTTGGGTATTGACATTTGATGGGTTAGTTTTCTGTCGAAAGTTCAAAACAAAGAAACTGGACAAAGATGAATGTTAATAAAACCTACTAGTGATATTAGATTTAGTCTAGGAACGTGATGTATGTCGTGACCCAAAGTTAACTTTCAAGAAAACTTACACAATGAAGTAAGGCCGAGTCGAGTAGTACTCGACCATCTCATGGTCTTATCGACTTCTTTAACGTTATGCGTTTGTTTTGAAAGCGAACCCACTCCAAGACCTATAACAACCAATCGTTTAACCCATATGTGTTTCTACTAGTGTTTGAGTAATTAGTCAAATAAAACCGGAGTCATGACGACCCGGATACAAAAGCAGTATATGATGTTGTGGTAGTACCACGATTGTCGAGGTTCCTTTTAGACCGATGTCACGTTAATATGCGTATGAACCTTGTGATAAAATGAGTTTAGTACTTTTGTTTCTTTTACTAAATGATAGGAATACTTGGAATGAACTCATGAACACCCCACTATGATACAATCTTTAGTGTCCAAAAACAGTTTTGATAAGCTAACATGGGTCTTGTGAGTATAAGCCTTGTCGAGAAGCCTCAGCTTCACGAGTCTAAATCATACTAGGGTCGAACAATATCTTGAAGTCAAACCGGTTACGTTGAGATTTCCGCGTCAAAAACAACCACACTAGCATCTTAGTCCTTTTGTCGTAATATGCCCATTTAAAGCTTGATTTAGATCCGTTTGAGCAACCGGAATAGCGCATGGCTCCTTTCTCATTTTGTCAAGTCCAGATGTCTAGTAGCAAATGTGGAAGGAAACTTTGTAATGTAACAAGTAGCAATCTGTGTCAAAAACAATTATGTATCATCTTTGGGCCGCAGCCCATGGACTACCCAAGAGGGTGTGATTGGTTAAACAAAGGCCAAGGCCTATTATTAGTGCAAACCCCCCTTCGGGCCTAGGCCCAATCCGGCTTCCTACCACTTTTAACTTCGGGCCGCAGCCCATGACAGTTGCGGGGTTGCGTGAAGAATTAAAAGGGTTCTCAAAAATTAGAACGTAAAACATAACTAGAGATCAATTGTAAAACCAAACTCGTAACCGCCTAGATTTCCTTCCATTTCGTACATAATATCTTAATGTCAAAAGTCTTAATCCAATGAAATAGGGTGTAAAAGTTTGACATAAACAACAAGTGTTTTAAAACATATTTCACTTAATAATGTCAAACGTCAAGATTTAACGGCAATATGTAAGCAAATGTATGTCAAGTAAATTTTCCGTTTAGAACGATATATATATAGAACGAATTTTGATAAATAGATAAAGACCACTATATTATTTATCATATACTAAATTTGAAAGTATCCAAATTTTTCTCGAATGTTTTCTAAATACAATTAGAAAATAAACAAACTAATATTTGATTTTTGACACTGCTATCCTGTGTCAACTTAAATAAGTATATATACAACATATACTTACTAAAAGAACAATGTAAATATTTTCAAACCAAACTCGAATTTTAATATCGTTATAGTGACAACATAAAACGTATATATACTTTCGTACACTCAATAATAAAACCATATAATCATTTTTACAAACTTAAGTTTAGTTTTACTACAATTATAAAAACAATTGAACTATTTTAAGTAATTGATACTTAAAACAAAGAACTAAAACATTGCCCTCCTTATCTAGGTCGCGTGTCGGTGCCGCTTCACAACAATCACTAAATCCCACTTTTGGATTGCACATTTGCTAAGGTGAGTTTCATAGCCCATATTTTACTTGATAAACTGTTTTTTACATTTTGGGGTGAGAAAATATGCCAAAAACCTTTTTATGGACCTAAACTATTGCATGATTACTATTACGTGGTTTAGCCTAAGCCCTTATGTCCCTAGAGAATGCCCCTTTTTCATGAACCGTCAGTTCCCCATTGGGAAACGCGAATGTTATAAATAGATCTATTGAGGGTGACTCCTCCGTTCGGTTGGCCATGCTTAGGCCAAGGCGAAACGTATACCATGTCGAAATCGAGTGTTGAGGGACAAAACACTCGCATTGGGCCTATATTGTGTGATATCATTTAGCATACAGAAACTGTCGTAGTATCGGTTGCATGAACTTAGTGCTAACGTAGTAGATTTTCATCCAAATAACATTATATTCTCAATAATAATTATATATCTTTAACTTTGGTCCATACCTAATGTTTTAATTTAAACCTATGAACTCACCAGCTTATAGTGACCTTTTAGCATATTTTTCTGTGTGCTTTAATTTGTGATCATGGATGCAAGAGGCGGTAAATGGTCGTAGTAATATCTAAAGAAGTGTTTTTACACATAACGATGTTTTTAAATTGGGACCACTAAACTTATGGGATGTGCCCATTTATCAAAACAATGTTATAAGATAATGTTTTAAAACTATTTTATGAAATCAAATGGAGTATGTATTCCGTTCTTTATTACTTGTGTTGTGATCTCCGATTTAGTAACATTCCCCATAACACGTATGCTTCCGCTAAACCAAATTTGGGGGTGTTACACACGCCGCTGATAACTACGCCGTAACACTTGCATAAACTCCGACGTAATCTAGAATTATTGAAGATACAGCGTAACTACTTCTAAGGTTATGCCGTAACCAGCAGATCTAGTGCAAATTACGAAGAAATAGAGGATTACGGCGTAACTATTCTAATGGTTATGCCGTAACCCAGATCTGGCCTATAAATACCCCACTATTTCCAGCATTTCAAGGCATCCCATTTCACACACCACAACCAAAGAACGTGGGAAGAAGCCAAAGGCAGGTCTAGAGGAGCATACAGAGCCATCTCCAAGGGAGAAATCACTCCCCTACGATAAGCATTAGCTTTTTATCTTTTCTTTACTTTCGATTCATGTATTTCATAACATTGAATATTGAATTGATTTGTATGGTTAATATGGCTGCTAAGCACCTCTTGGTGCCGGCCTAGTTATGATTCCTTAATTGTTTTGTTTGCGTTTATATTACTTCCGCATAATTATTTCTAAGTGTATGCATGCATAGTTTATTGGTAGCTACCCTTGTTTCGTAGTTTTGAATGGCGGTAGAGGCTAGTTGCTTAGGAGATATGACCAACTGACCCTAAGTGAGTAGACCGAGATGGGAAGGGTAAGATATGACCAACTGACGACCCTTTCTACTTGTGCGATTTGACCAACCGATCACCTACCGTTTGGATGAACTTAAGAATTAGGGGGTGAGTGTTTAAGTTGATAACGCCGCACTCACTATTATAAGTCTAGCATGTAGCGGTACTTAATGACTCGGCTTAGGGGACCGGAAAAGCTGGACTTACGAGGGACACCACTTCTCCAAAGGTGGCATCTTTGCTGATAGGTTAGGGCGAATTGACCAAATGTTGTCGTCTCGACTTTGACCCCACCTGAAGTAATTGGAAGTAATTAGACGTAGACATTACTAGCTATGATGATTAACTAGGTTAGCACCACTCTCCTCTATAGATTGAACCTTTGCCTTTTATTTGCTTTAGTAGTTAATTAATTAATTCCTTATCGAAATCATATTAAAATCTGTGACACCTAGACTTAGTAATAATCCAACACTCATATCTCTTGGGACGACCTCGGTTTTACCGAATACTACACTACACACAACCAGGTACACTGCCCGTTAGTGCATTAGGGTAGACCATAGGTATAACGAGACAATATAAATATTAAAACCTGCATCAATTATCTTGAGAGTTTTATAAAACTTATTTTCACACAATTTAACAAGAAAATTAAAATAATAAGGTCTGATAATGAGACAAAGTTTTTTAATAATCATTTGTCTAATACGTTCAATGATTTGAATATGGTTCATCAAACTTCTCGTGCCTATACTCCTTAGCAAAATGGGGTTAAACATAGACACCTTCTTAATGTTGCTAGGAGTCTTATGTTTTAGGGCGGGGCATTATTCTCTCTATGTGGCCTGAATATGTTTTATGTGTTGTTTACTTAATTAACATGCTTCCCTCTTCAGTCTTGTCTGGTGCTTCCCCTTATATTTTAGTGTATGGTAAAGATCATAGTCTCTCTCATATCATTGTGTTACTCTACTATTTTAAACTCAAACGATAAGTTTAGTTCAAAATCTGAAATAGTGTGTGTTAATTGGTTTTTCTAGTGTCAAAAAGGCATATAAGCTGTATGGTTTGGAAAGTAAATATGTATTTATTCAAGGGATGTAAACTTTTATGAAACAATTTTTCTTTTTAAGATGAAGTCTGGAAACATTTCCAAAGAATCTGCAAATGTTTTTAATGACTCTGAAAATATTTTAAATAATCCTAAGCTAAACTTTGATGAATACGGAGTACACAGTTTAAACTTTTTTGACATCCATGGGTCTGAAAGTCCCAATGATGAAGACTAGGACCCTTCTAATGTGGAAGGTAGTGGTATGACAACTCCAGATGGTTGTGCTAACACAGTTGATGATGGAGATGCAACTGATTCGTTGTGAAGTGAGTGTGAGAAAAACACAAATATCAACAATATCAAATTAACCGTAAAATCCGACAAATCAACCCTTTAGGAAAAAGGTCAACGTGCCAAACCTCACGGGTGTGATAAAAGTGATACCGGAAGTGATTTCCCGGGTCATGTCCCAACGAGGTGTGAATGGAAGGATTCGTTGAGTTTCGTGATTAGAACTTGAATTGGGTTTTAATGATTTTGGATTTGATTACGAATTCTACAATTTAATTAACGGGAAAGTAATTAAGGCAAGGGAACCCTAATAAACTACAAACTAACTATCACTAAGCCTAAGGAATGATAAAACAAAGCTACACTAAGTCCTAAGGTGCAAAAACGCAAAAACGTAAAAACCGGGAAACAACCCGAGCCATAAACGTAAAAGTTTTGAAATTTAAGGGCTACGGGTGTGAAATCAATTTTCCTACGTTCTATTTGACTAAAAATAATTTTAGGAAAAAGCGGAATATTTTTTTGACTTTTAAATTAATTATTACGAATTAAAATCTATTAAACACTAATTAAATGATTAAAAATACTAAACTAATTCGGAAAAATCTGAAAATTTCACAAAAACTACTTTAAGTTATGCTAATTATGGGAAAAATAAGAAAGCTAGAGGTTACTATTCAAAATAAGCTCGAAATAAGCTCAAAAGAGCTTAAAGTGAAAACTGCCCAAGCACCTTATGTATTAAATGATGCAAAGTTTGAATGAGACAAGTCCCAAGGGCGCTGGTAAGAGTGTTGGTTGTGAGCTGAGTGGCGTGGGTTCAAGTCCCACCCACGTCAGTTTTTGCAAACATTTTTTTTTTTAACTTTTTTTTTCTTTTTGCACTTTGATTATGAGACAAAAACAAGATTATTTTGTGAAAACACTTTATGCAAAACTTTGGAATAAGCAGTTTTAACTGCTTAATTGATCTTCAGTTTAGGAAACCAATCAAAACAAACACCCCTTTGTGGAATTCGGACCTTATCCAGCCAAACACCCATTTTAAGCTAAAAACCAAGCATTCTTAGACTGTTTAAACACAAATAAGCAACATGGGATGGGGCAATAAGCTAAGCAGAGGCACCTAATCTAGAATAGACTAAAATAAATAGCACACAACTGATGAAGCTAAGGGAAAAGCAGTTGGTAACTAGGAGATGAACATGGGAAATCTTAGAACTATATAAAAGAGATAAGCACTTAAATTGTTCCAATAAACACTAACTAACAGATGATGTAACTGAAACCTATGAGCACTAAATAGTTTAAATAAGCAGGTCTACAAACCTTATAAGCTAAAAGAAAGAGAGAAAAAACAAAGGTGTGACCTGTTTGGGTCTGCTGTAGTGCAGGCTGCAAAGCAGACCAAGGGGGCTGTTCAAGCTTATTTATAAGCTACCAAATGAACTTCCAAGACCATGAAAAGCTGCAAAGAATAGAGT
Source organism: Chrysanthemum makinoi (assembly GCA_910596185.1). Lineage (NCBI taxonomy): Eukaryota > Viridiplantae > Streptophyta > Magnoliopsida > Asterales > Asteraceae > Chrysanthemum > Chrysanthemum makinoi. Next base: position 97,344,824 of record OU343222.1, read on the forward strand.
TAGCATAGCAGGGTTGCAACAAAACCTCATTAAGTGCCCAGATAAGCACTGCAACAGCTCATAAATAAGCTGTTGACAGATGCATTTATGATCTGCATTTCAAACAGTTGGTGAGGGACAGGTTTTGAACTTCAATTTAAACCATCCTGTGAGTGATCCAAGTGCAAAAAAGTTTGAACAAAGACTGAGTTAGGAATGCCAGGACTTAAGAAACATTAACTTTGACAACTTAGGACTTCAGTTAAGCTTAGAAAAAGCTCAAGTTCAGCAGTGGTGGCTGCTGATTTGTGCAATGAAAAATGGACAGAGACACTTTTTTTTTTCTTTGATTCTATCAAACTTGCTCAAACAAACTGCATTCAACTTGCAAAAAAAACTATTGACATGAAAATGAGTTTGACTTGAGTGGTCAAACTGGGTCAAAATGGATATTTGACCAGTTTGAGCACATAAACAAACACCCCTTACTGGTTTTGGAATAATTTGTCACCCCTATCCTTAACTTAAAATCTGATAACTTTCAATTGAGATCAACACTATTTAAACATAACACAAAGAAGCATTAAAACTAAAGAAGACTTTTCATTGATTTAAAGAAGTACATTACAGGAAAAAAAAAACAATAAAACTAATTTTTTTAAAGATAAAACTAGGGGTGCCTCATTGTGGCTACAAGTTGTCCTATTTATACTACATCTAGGGTCTTCAATCTTCTCTTCTTTGTGTTTCTTTACTGAGTGAAAACAGCCAAGGACCAGTCTTTGTGCTTCTTTGAGATAATCTTGACCATTGATTAGTTAGGTACCATTTGAGACATGATCGAGCCATCCATCGAGCCTTTTGAAGCTGGGATTGCCATGGTGGCATTTGGGAAGAGGGGGAAGATTAGTGGGTTTGGGTTTTGGGAAAATCCGGGTAAAGAGGGTGGTGGAGTGTTTGGGTTTAGGTGAAGTTGGGTAAAAGAGGTAAGGGAGGTGGAGTGTTTTGGGGAGAAGTAAAAAGAAGCTTAGGAATCTAGGGTTCTCTGGGAGATAGTGTTTGGGCGGGAAAGGGTGAAGAAGAAGACAGTGGGTTGGGTGGTTTATGTTTATTCATTGACCGGGTCATGGGTAGGTTGTTAATATTTGGGCCTAGGCTTGGTATTAAACATGAAACCCATTTAACATTAAAGGACCAAAAGTGCCAAAACTGAAATTCCAAGGACCATTCCTGTAATTCTGACAATGTAATCCAAGGACCAATCTTGTGAATCTTAAATAAACCAAGGGTCATTTTTGCCAAAACTGAAATTTCAAGGATTAAATTTGACAATTTTGAAAATCCAAGGATTAAAATTGTAATTTCTCAAACTTTTGAAATATTTCACCAAAGGACTAATTATGACAACTTATGATTTCAAAAGGACCTTTGGTGACTTTTCTTTTTAAATTTCGTGCTCAGGGACTATTTCTGTCAATTTTTGAAAGACGGGGGACTGAAACTGCCAATTATGCAAACTTTGTTCGTTTTTCAATAATTTTGCATCTGAAACATATAAAACACAATTTTGAGATATTTTCAGATTTTGATGCAATTAGAGTGTTTTTAAATGGTTTGCAGTTCAGATTTGACCTAAAATGATGAGTGAATACGCACTCATCAAATCCCCAACACTAAAACATTGCTAGTCCCTAGCAATCTTTTGAGAAAACTTAATGGATTTCATCTCTTTACCAAAAGCCATTACTTCTGGAGTAGCCAAATGTTTCAGTTCAAGTAAGAACCATGGTACACCGATAACCATGTGATTTTGAGCAAACCACCAGCTTTCAACGGTTTTGATTTGTCTTTACCGGAAGCCGTTTGCTCTGGACTAGCCAACTCTTAGATAAATTATCAATATTATCTTTGGTGAGTCGATTACCAATTATGGTTTTCCAACTGCCTTTACCACAAGCCATAAACTTGCGGGCTAGCCAACTCTTCACTAATTAAAGATATGGTGAGTTGAACACCATACAATTTTGGGCAAATTGCAAGCCGTCAACGGATTTGATAAATCTTTACCAAGAGCCGTTTGCTCTTGGATTAGCCAATCCTTTAGTCTATTAGACAAGGCGATTGATAACCGATTTAGTAAGTGTAGAACACTTACTCCAAAAAAAATTTTGGCCAAAAATGGGGGAATTGGGTGGTAATACATATGATAAAATTCGCGAGAATTCCCCCCACACTAGAAATGAATATTGCCCTCAATATTCAAAGTATCGGCTGTTATGCCGAAACAAAGAACGTAAAAGGGAAATACTACGGCCATTATTAGAAGCTTTTTTTTTTTTTTTTAATACACAACATGTGGGGCAACCCCCCCACACTAGGGTGGTAGAAAGTAGAAAGAAATCAGAAATATGGGTGAAAACCCATATAGCGTACTTTTTTGATTCCCGAAGTCGCTAGCTTGACTCGACCCCGTATTCATTTGTTCTGGGGAAGCAACGTGGAAAACCAATCTCGATCGAACTTTCGTTCACAGTGTTGATAAACATATGAACATCAGAAAGTTCCACACCGATGAGATACACCTGCGGTATTGTTAATAGTAGAAACTATAGCGGATGATACCGGGGTCAAAGATGGTGTCCTCATTCCCGAAAGAGAAAAGGGAAGAGCAACCACACCATCTGTGAAGAAAGGAACAAAGACGTACATAAGAATGCAAGTCCATTCCTCAGCAGAGAGAAGCAAATCACCAGTTTTGACATCTTTAAGCTTAAACTTGAAGCTTAAATGGTGATTGTCAAGAAGATGTCCGGGAGGGAGGGTGGGAAATGGTTCTTCAATCAACAGATTTTCCAGAAAAAGGATGTCTCCCTCCGGATCAAGGTAAGTGTTATCAATTCCTGTTGGAATTGACTCATCACTAAGAAAGGCATCGACTTCATTCCAAAAGTTATCATCTTCCTCATCCAGAGTGAGAGAAGGGATGGAAGAGTCGGAAATAATAAGACTAGGGGATGATGGATCATTGTTGAGCAATTCTTCAATGGGAAGAATGTCTCCCATTGGATCACAAACATCATCATCAAATCCAGATGAAACCGAGGAGAGTTTGGTTTCATTTACAGAGTTAACAAACTCGATGCGATAAACTGATTCCGGAGGTGGGACAAGTGGTGTGCTCTTAGAGCTAGCAGTTTCCACCACTTCCGATGAAGTCTCCGATTCTAAATCATCATCATCAAGAATACTCTGGACTTCCTTGGTACAACTTTCAAACCATTTGTTTGAACTAGGGTTGATTTTCAAAGCTTTTAGCTCAGCACGTTTTTGGTGACTCCTCTTGACCATGAAATTTGAGAGTGTTGCATTGATTCTTTCAGATTTTTGATCAATTGTGGCAACACTATGTTTGTATAGAGGTTTGGAGTTCTGGTTGATATTAAACGTGAGTTCTTCGTTGTCAACCCGTATGGTCAACTCTTCAGCAAATACATCGATTAGAGCACGGCTCGTTCTCAAGAAAGCTCTCCCTAAGATGAGGGGAACTCTAGGATCTGCATCAAAGTCTACTACAACAAAGTCAGTAGGAAAGTGAAACTTCCCTACTTTCACCACGACATCCTCGGCTATCCCAAGCGGACGAGTTTGGGTACGGTCCGCTAGCTCGAGTGTCATACAAGTGGATGAAAGTTTAGGAAGAGACAGTTTCTTCCATACTGAGAGTGGCATGAGGTTAATGCTAGCGCCAAGATCGGCCAAGGCGGAGCATTGAAACATCCCCAAGAAATCACACGGGATTAAAACCCGGCCAGGGTCTTCAAGCTTTTCGGGAAGCTTATTAAGAATGGCCGCTGAGCATTGCTCATTTAGAGGGTTTTAGCCATCTCAGACAACTTATCTTTGTTGGTCAGTAAGCCTTTAAGCGTGGATGCAAATTTAGGCATTAGAACAAGAGCATCAACGAAGCTTATATCAAAGTGAAGCTCATTGAAGATTTGGAAAAATTTTCCATTTGCTCTTTGTTTTGTCTTTGAGCTTCTCATCATTCATTCTTGATGGGTAAGGAAGCTGACTAGACTTTTGAGCCGGGATGGAAGTGTTTTCGGCTCGAATTTGTCTTTGGAACTTCAGGTTCCGGACTTGAGGCTTGGACTACCGAAGGTGGGACGTGTGCGGTACTTCGTGGGCTTGAATAATGCACCTTGTCCGTTGTCTCCTTGGTAACTTGACTCAATGCCACGGGAGGAGGGGGCATTGGAGTCGAAGGTCCATTGTGCGTCTTACCACTACGAGTGGTGACGGCTTTCAACTCGGCATTTGGATTAGGAATTGTATTGCTTGGGAGTCCTCCGGAAGATGATGAAGCTTTGTTCATATTCATGTTCATGAAACTGCTCATCATATTCTTTAACTCATTTGTCTGCCGAGATAATGTAGTATCAATTTCCCTTTTTAGCTCACCTCTCATGTTATTGATCTGAGTTTGCATTGAACGCATGTTTGACTCAGTCATTTTCATGAAGTCATTTGGCATGGGAGCTTGAGGAGGTTGTTGATAACTTTGATGATTAGGAGCTTGATATGGTTGGTTGAAATTGTTCCGGTTTTGATTGAAATTTTGAGAGTTATTGAAGTTTTGTTCTTGATTTGGAACAAAACGATTCCGATTGCCATGGTTTTGCACAGGGGGAAAACCAGGTGGTGTCATACCGCTAGGTGCACGGTGTTGAGGATCAGCTTGTGGTCGGTATTGATTGTGGTTTACAGAAGCTACGGGAGCTTGGTAAAAAGAAGCATCGGTTGCTGGACAATCATAATACGCGTGTGGACCACTACAAGTTTCACACACCTTGTTCACGGCTTTGATTGGTTCCGGCTTATGAATCTCGCTTTTGATTTCCTTTACCTCTTTCATCATACAACGGATGACGTCCGTTAAAGCGCTAACGAGCGGCTAACTCGGAAGAGTTTCCGGATGAAGAAGCAGGAGTGTTCGGAATATTTGCTTTGTTGCGAGAAATAGGAACTTTTGATTTTATTTCGCAAATCTCAATCACATCTTTAGGCTTACGATTCAAGATATTGCCACCGACGGCTGCGTTCAAAGAATCTTGATCGTTACCGTTCAACCCATTATAAAAGATATTAACTTGTTGAAGCTCCGTGAATTCATGATGGGGGCATTTCCTGAGGAGATCTTTGAATCTCTCCCATGCCTCTCCAAAGTTTTCATCGAAGTTTTGACGAAATCCAGAAATTTCATTTTTAAGATTAGTCGTCTTTGATGGAGGAAAGAAATAATTGACAAATTTTTGAACAAGATCCTCCCATATTTCGATGGATCGAGGGGTTCTTTTTCCACCAAATCCGGCTGCCCCCTCAAGTGAGAACGGAAAGAGCATCAATTTGATCACCTTTTGTGGCACATCCTTGTAATTGATAGTTGAGGTCAATTTGTTAAACCAACGGATGTGTGCATACGGGTCTTCTCGATCAAACCCGTGGAATTGATTCGTGGACACAAGTTGGATCAAATGCGTCTTCAATTCAAAGTGATCGAAATTGATTGGTGGTAAAACAATGGCATCTCCATAACCCTCGGTGGGTGCCTGGAGCATCTCCGCCATAGTTCGTTCGTCTGCCATATTGTTGTTTGGAATAGTACGAATCTCGGGTTCGACTATTCGGGCAGCACGTCGATGAGAACGTCTTCTAGGAATTTCTACTAGATCACGAAAAGGGCTCAATGATCTAGAAGAACGAGTGCGCATGCACTAGACGTGACTCGAGGGAACAAGAGAATTATGAAAATGGGGAAAGAAGAATCTTTTTGGGTTTTACGTTTGCTTGGTTACGGTTACGTCTACGAGCTTGCGAGCGAGTGCTCATGCACTTCCAAAAACAACACTTTCAATTAAAACAAGACCGAGGCAAAACAACAGTGAACTTAAACCAATAATCCCACGTGAAATGGTCACTTCTATAAGTAAAACGCACAAAGGAGCGGAGAGACTTCGTAGGTCAGCGCGAAGCTTATTAAAAACCCGTCTCTTTTCAGCCGCAATTTAATGTCAGGCCGTCCTTATACCCCTCACACAGTTTTTTAAACCGATAAAAGTAAACCAAAACACGAGCGACACAAAGGCAAGTTTTAAATCTTTTGTTCGGAACTTATAATGATAACACCTCAGTTAAGAATGTTATATTGATTGTGTCTTCTATTTATTTAAAACAACAAGCAAAAATCTTTTTGTATTTTTAATCTTTTACATATATATACAAAGAAAAGAAAAATATTTTTGTATTTTTGTATTTTTATAAAAACAATAACTTCACGAGGAAGGTTCTTCAAGTCACTAATCGCAAAAACTTCACGATATTGTCGCAACACACCTCCCCGGCAGCGGCGCCAAAATTTGATTCGTTGTGAAGTGAGTGTGAGAAAAACACAAATATCAACAATATCAAATTAACCGTAAAATCCGACAAATCAACCCTTTAGGAAAAAGGTCAACGTGCCAAACCTCACGGGTGTGATAAAAGTGATACCGGGAAGTGATTTCCCCGGGTCGTGTCCCAACGAGGTGTGAATGGAAGGATTCGTTGAGTTTCGTGATTAGAACTTGAATTGGGTTTTTAATGATTTGGATTTGATTACGAATTCTACAATTTAATTAACGGGAAAGTAATTAAGGCAAGGGAACCCTAATAAACTACAAACTAACTATCACTAAGCCTAAGGAATGATAAAACAAAGCTACACTAAGTCCTAAGGTGCAAAAACGCAAAAACGTAAAAACCGGGAAACAACCCGAGCCATAAACGTAAAAGTTTTGAAATTTAAGGGCTACGGGTGTGAAATCAATTTTCCTACGTTCTATTTGACTAAAAATAATTTTAGGAAAAAGCGGAATATTTTTTTTGACTTTTAAATTAATTATTACGAATTAAAATCTATTAAACACTAATTAAATGATTAAAAATACTAAACTAATTCGGAAAAATCTGAAAATTTCACAAAAACTACTTTAAGTTATGCTAATTATGGGAAAAATAAGAAAGCTAGAGGTTACTGTTCAAAATAAGCTCGAAATAAGCTCAAAAGAGCTTAAAGTAAAAACTGCCCAAGCACCTTATGTATTAAATGATGCAAAGTTTGAATGAGACAAGTCCCAAGGGCGCTGGTAAGAGTGTTGGTTGTGAGCTGAGTGGCGTGGGTTCAAGTCCCACCCACGTCGTTTTGCAAACATTTTTTTTTTCAACTTTTTTTTTCTTTTTGCACTTTGATTATGAGACAAAAACAAGATTATTTTGTGAAAACACTTTATGCAAAACTTTGGAATAAGCGGTTTTAAGCTGCTTAATTGATCTTCAGTTTAGGAAACCAATCAAAACAAACACCCCTTTGTGGAATTCAGACCTTGTCCAACCAAACACCCCTTTTAAGCTAAAGACCAAGCACTCTTTGACTGTTTAAACACAAATAAGCAACATGGGATGGGGCAATAAGCTAAGCAGAGGCACCTAATCTAGAATAGACTAAAATAAATAGCACACAACTGATGAAGCTAAGGGAAAAGCAGTTGGTAACTAGGAGATGAACATGGGAAATCTTAGAACTATATAAAAGAGATAAGCACTTAAATTGTTCCAATAAACACTAACTAACAGATGATGTAACTGAAACCTATGAGCACTAAATAGTTTAAATAAGCAGGTCTACAAACCTTATAAGCTAAAAGAAAGAGAGAAAAAACAAAGGTGTGACCTGTTTGGGTCTGCTGTAGTGCAGGCTGCAAAGCAGACCAAGGGGGCTGTTCAAGCTTATTTATAAGCTACCAAATGAACTTCCAAGACCATGAAAAGCTGCAAAGAATAGAGTTAGCATAGCAGGGTTGCAACAAAACCTCATTAAGTGCCCAGATAAGCACTGCAACAGCTCATAAATAAGTGTTGATGAGCAGATCTTATCGATGCGATTTCAAACAGTTGGTGAGGGACGTGTTTTGAACTTCAATTTAAACCATCCCGGAGTGATCCAAGTGCAAAAAAGTTTGAACAAAGACTGAGTTAGGAATGCCAGGACTTAAGAAACATTAACTTTGACAACTTAGGACTTCGTTAAGCTTAGAAAAGCTCAAGTTCAGCAGTGGTGGTCTGATTTGTGCAATGAAAAAATGGACAGAGACACTTTTTTTTTTCTTTGATTCTATCAAACTTGCTCAAAAAAACTGCATTCAACTTGCAAAAAAACTATTACATGAAAATGAGTTTGACTTGAGTGGTCAAACTGGGTCAAAATGGATATTTGACCAGTTTGAGCACATAAACAAACACCCCTTACTGGTTTTGGAATAATTTGTCACCCCTATCCTTAACTTAAAATCTGATAACTTTCAATTGAGATCAACACTATTTAAACATAACACAAAGAAGCATTAAAACTAAAGAAGACTTTTCATTGATTTAAAGAAGTACATTACAGGAAAAAAAAACAATAAAACTAATTTTTTTAAAGATAAAACTAGGGGTTGCCTCATTGTGGCTACAAGTTGTCCTATTTATACTACATCTAGGGTCTTCAATCTTCTCTTCTTTGTGTTTCTTTCTGAGTGAAAACAGCAAGGACCGTCTTTGTGCTTCTTTGAGATAATCTTGACCATTGATTAGTTAGGTACCATTTGAGACATGATCAGAGCCATCCACTGAGCCTTTTGAAGCTGGGATTGCCATGGTGGCATTTGGGGAAGAGGGGGGGAAGATTAGTGGGTTTGGGTTTTGGGAAAATCCGGGTAAAGAGGGTGGTGGAGTGTTTGGGTTTAGGTGAAGTTGGGTAAAAGAGGTAAGGGAGGTGGAGTGTTTTGGGGAGAAGTAAAAAGAAGCTTAGGAATCTAGGGTTCTCTGGGAGATAGTGTTTGGGCGGGAAAGGGTGAAGAAGAAGACAGTGGGTTGGGTGGTTTATGTTTATTCATTGACCGGGTCATGGGTAGGTTGTTAATATTTGGGCCTAGGCTTGGTATTAAACATGAAACCCATTTAACATTAAAGGACCAAAAGTGCCAAAACTGAAATTCCAAGGACCATTCCTGTAATTCTGACAATGTAATCCAAGGACCAATCTTGTGAATCTTAAATAAACCAAGGGTCATTTTTGCCAAAACTGAAATTTCAAGGATTAAATTTGACAATTTTGAAAATCCAAGGATTAAAATTGTAATTTCTCAAACTTTTGAAATATTTCACCAAAGGACTAATTATGACAACTTATGATTTCAAAAGGACCTTTGGTGACTTTTCTTTTTAAATTTCGTGCTCAGGGACTATTTCTGTCAATTTTTGAAAGACGGGGGACTGAAACTGCCAATTATGCAAACTTTGTTCGTTTTTCAATAATTTTGCATCTGAAACATATAAAACACAATTTTGAGATATTTTCAGTATTTTGATGCAATTCAGAGTGTTTTTAAATGTTTTGCAGCTCAGATTTGACCTAAAATGATGAGTGAATACGCACTCATCAGCAACCACAACAACCAAGATAGAAGAAACGATCACCTTTGAGGGCAATAGTCAAAATATTTTCAATGGTGAGGATCATGTAATTCAAATTGAAGTACCACAAGTTCTGAGGAGGTCTGGTAGGCAAAGAAGTCAGCATGTAGATTTAATGATTTTGTTGCTGGTAGCAATGTGAAGTATGGTATTAAAAAATATATGTGTTATTCTAAGTTGTCTACTGTTAATATGTGTTTTTCTACTACTTTGAATAAGTCATATGAGCCTAAGTCTTTTGCTGAGGCTTCTCAAAATCCTAAGTGGATTGAAGCCCTGAATTTATAAATGAAAGCATTGCATAGAAACAATACTTATGAGTTATGTGAATTACCAGAGGGTAGAAAAGCCATAAAAGGTAAATGAATTTGGAAAATTAAATATAAGTCTTCTGGGAAATTGATGGATATAAAGCTAGGCTTGTGGCAAAATGGTATAATCAAAGAGAAGGTGTTGATTATGAAGAAACATTTAGTCATGTGGTTAAAATGGTCACTATTAGATGCTTAATTGTTTTATCTGTTTATAATAATTGGCCTTTATACCAGTTGGATGTGAATAATGCTTTCTTGTATGGTGATCTTTATGAGGATGTGTATATGGAATTACATCCTGGTTATTATGATAAGGAAGAAACTAGGGTGTGCAAATTGGTTAAGTCACTTTATGGTTTAAAACAGGCTCCAAGGCAGTAGAATGATAAACTTACCACTACTTTGGTTTAAAATGGATTTACTCAAAGTATAAATGACTATTATTTGTACACTAAGAGTCAGAATGGGTTGATTATGACTCTGCTGGTTTATGTTGATGACATTGTGAATACTGGTAACAATGTTGATGAAATTGAGAAGTTTAAAAGGTTTGTAAGTTCAAAGTTTATGATCAAGGATCTTGGTCGTCTCAAATATTATTTCGGAATTGAAGTTTTAGAAAATAAAACTGGTCCTTGTCTTTCTCAAAGAAAATATTGTCTTGAATTGTTTACTGAGTATGGTTTGTTGGCTTGTAAGCCTGCTGCAACTCTTTTGCAGTAGAATGTTGTGTTAAGTCATACAGAAATATATACTGATAATTTTTTAATAAATATGACAGAGTACAAAAACTTGTAGGTAAACTTATCTATTTGTTTGTGATAACATCAAATTAACCTGATCTTTTATATATCAAATTCTCGTGTTTATGGCCTCATTTGCATTAATATGGTACTTAATTCTTTCATATTCGTTCATATTTGCATTTCAGGATAAATGAGGCGTTGGAGCGGAAAAGAAGTGATAAAAGGCCAAGTATATGTTCTGAAGATTGATTTACGAGGGCCTTTAGATTTTATGTGAAGATTACGCCGTAACTAGCTAATAAGGTTACGACGTAAGTATGAGCTTTGAAGGATACGGCATAACCAATTCTTATGGTTACGTCGTAATTATTATCTTGAAGGTTACGGCGTAACATGTCAATTTAGTTACGCCGTAGAGATTATTTCGGAGGGATAAGTATGATTTGAAAAAGGATTACGGCGAAACTCGGATAATTAGTTACGCCGTAATTAATTACTTGGGCGCAAAGTTTTGAGGTCCAGGGATTAGAAGCGGCAAGTTAATATTTATTTTATTCACTTCGAGGACCAAGTATAAATATATCAAGAATGACGAGGGGCTGAAACCGTAAGTATTATTAAGGCTTTTGGATTTAATTTGAATCAACGCGCTACTTCAGGGGCCAAAAGTAACATTTAGTGCAAATAAGTTTCAAGATTTAGAATGGATGACAAAAACTACGAAGTATGATATTTACGGCGTACGGCGTAACTTTAGTTACGACGTAACTAATAAATTTAGTTACGCCGTAACCATGTCGGGGCCTATAAATACAGCCCTAAATCTGCATTTTTTAGTATCTCTCTTCACCCCTCTCCTAGGGGTCGATTAGGGCACCACTCCAGGGTATTTTCCAGCAGTCCGAAGCCAGTTTTGAAGGAAGAATTCACTCGCAATCATCATCATTATTAGCTCTACATCAAGTAATTTGTATCAAACATTATGTTCAATTCAATTTATGATTTATTCATTTTTGTTGGTATGATTTATTATATGTTTGGCTAAGCACCTTGGTGCTGGCCTAGTTATGAATCCTTAATTGTTTATTTTACATTTACCTTTACTTCCGTACAATTATTTCTAAGTGTATGCATGCATAGTTCTTTGGTAGTCACACTTGATTCGGTAGTTTTGAATGGCGGTAGAGGCCAATTGCCTAGGAGATATGACCAACTGACCCTAGGTGAGCGGACTGAGACGGCAAGGGTAAGATATGACCAACTGACGACCCTTTCTACTTGTGTGATTTGACCAACTGATCACCTATCGTTTGGATGAACTTAAGAATTGGGGGTGTAGTGTCTAAGTTCCTAACGGCCGGGCACTCACTATTTTGAATCTAGCATGTAGCGGTACTTAATGACTTGGCTTAGGGGACCAGGAACAACAGGACTTATGACGGTGCGCCTGATTTCTCCTGTGGTGGCATCTTTGTTGATAGGTTAGGGCGAATTGACCAAATGTTGTCCTCTCGAATTTGACCCCACCTGAAGTAATTGGAAGTAAGTAGACGTAGACATAACTAGCTAGGATGAGTAACTAGGTTAGCACCATTCTCCTTCATTCATCACATCTCTTGCCCTTATCTGCTTTCTGTTATTTCCTTGTTTTATTAGTTAATTTTATCATTTCAATCTTAAAAGCCATTAATATCGTGACATAGAAGTTAATTTCCAATCCACGTAGCTCTTGGGACGACCTTAGCTTTACCATTTACTACACTACACGCGACCGGGTACACTGCCCGTTAGTTCACTAGGGTAGACCATAGGTATAGCGAGACACTATAAATATTAAGACATGGCCAGTAAAACCTGCATCAAGTTTTTGGCGCCGCTGCCGGGGAGCTATTTAGGATATTAATTTGAGTTTTCTTTTATTTTTAGTTTTCTTTTTTCTCCTATTTTCTGTTTTTGTTTGTTTTTGATATTTCAGGATATGGAAGATTCGGATTTTGACATGCTCACTATGGAAGAATATATTGCGTTGACTCGAGATAACCAAAGATCGGGCGTGGTATGCCCCTAATTGAATGATGACATCGACTTTGAGATCAGCTGCCAGTTCATGAGGGAACTTAGACAAAAGCTTTTCGCGGGAACTAATGATGAAGATGCCCACCTGCATGTGCGAAGAGTATTGGAGATCGCAAATCTTTTCCACACTCCAGGAGTCACTCAAGATGCATTAATGCTTAGAGTGTTCCCAATTACACTCATTGGTGCAGCCAGAAGATGGATGAAGATGCTTCCTGCTGGGTCGATCAATACATGGAATCTTTTGGAGAAAGCATTTCATAGAAGATATTATCCTCCTTCAAAGATTGCCAAGAAGATAGAAGAAATAAGGAGTTTCAGACAGAAGATGGATGAAACGCTAGATGAAGCTTGGGAAAGATATAATGACCTTCTTTACAGATGCCCAACGCATGATATCAGCAACCATCAGATGGTCCTTATTTTCTACAAAGGTTTAAACATCTCGTCCCACCAAATGCTCGACTCTCAAGGACCTATTCCTACAATGCCACCTGCACAAGCCCTTAGATCAATGGAAATGATGGCTGACCATTCACGAAATTGGTATGATGGAGCAACCACTTGGGCCACAAATAGCAACAGCTTGGATGACATCGGCGACATCACCAAGCAGCTTGATAGACTTGAATGTGATATGAAGATGGCCAAGGAGACAATTCATGCTATACAAGAGCACTATCTACAAGAAGAATATGAGCAGGTCAGGTATATTGAGTCATTGGAAGAAGCCGTCAATAAATTCTCGGATAATCTAAAAAGGATGGACGACTCAAATGATGAATGGATTAGGAAATTCAAGGAGGGGGCGGACTTAAATTTAAAAAACCTTGACACCAAGAGGAAAAATTTGGAGGCTATGGTTGAAGAATTAAACTAAAAGGTCCTGGAAAGTAAAAAGAATGCGGTTGGAACTATCAAAGAAACGGTGGGAAAGATGAAAGAAGTCAACAACGAACCGGTTCCTGGTGATTTACCTTATATCATACCTTATGTCCCACCTATCCCATTTCCAGGACGTTTGAAGGTTGTGAGAGATGAAGAAACAGGCAATGATAAATCAAAGAAAATGGAAGCAAAGAGCTTACAAGGTGATGAAGCAATTCCGCAAACCAATGAGGAATCAACCACAACACAAAACGGTATGACTTCTAACTCTTCTTTTATTCCTAACAATCTTGCTTGTTTTTCTATTCAGGATGCTGAAATCATGGATGAAATCGTGCAACCCATCACATCACCCGATGATGGTTATATAGCTCTGGCTACTGAACCAATTTTAGTTGATCTTGCAATGGAATTAGAGGACAAGATCTTGGACACTTCAGTGATTAACGAGAAGACATACGAGCCAATTAATCAGCCACGTCACGAGGTGAGCCAATCATCAATGCCATCAACTAAAACGGGTAAGGTATGGAGGGAAATGACATCTCCTTTCAGGTATGATCATAATTTATCATTTCCCCATCCCGTAGCAATTTCACACCCTCATGGTGTTTATTGCTATTTTCACCAACACTTGATTTTAAGTGAGGGGATGAACACCCTTTTACGTAGTAAATAAGGGTGGAGTCAAGCTCGTGACTCGAACAAAAACAAGCGCTTTGTGGGAGGCACCCCATGCCTATCTTTTCTTTTTCATTTTATTAGTATAGTTGGGTTTTGTGTTTTCTAACCATTTTTGCAGGAAACGAGGAAGTAATTGCTGCTGCAGTTCTTGTTCGACCAGAGTTACTGGCGTAACTCAACTTAGTGATTACGCCGTAACCAACCTTTTAGCAGCAGAATTCGTGACGCATTGCCAATTACGGCGTAATACCATCTCAGTGGTTACGCCGTAACCACTGGCTTTGCAGCTTATGCCAGGTTTTGCCAGTTACGGCGTAACTCCCTCAAAAGAGTTACGAAGTAACTTTCCTCTGCTTTAATTCTTTCATTTTAAAACACAATAACCTTGTATTAGTATTTTAAATGAACTTTGTGGGTGTGTTCCCTGTAAACCCTCACGAGACTTCACTCGTCCACTTGGGACACCAAGTGGTTTAAAAGGCTTGTTGCATACGCTAAATGCAACCGTGATTCCTACGAAAGTGAGTTAGGTTTTTCATTTTCTTTTTATACTTGTTGTTTTTCTAGTATGATGCGTTTGGTTGTCTTAAGTGAATTCAGGTTATTAAAGTTTGCTCATGAATCTCAAAGCGGGACACGTTTGTTCGTGTGTCTTCAATCATGCCGAGCAAATACAGGGGAGTTTTCTATTCCAATTCTAACCCTTCTTATCTTTCATTTATATGCTTAAGTATGACCCAAGTGGGGGGAAGGGATTAGACATAGACACCCGCTTGATTTTTCTTGACCTTATTTTTCTAGTTTTTGATGAAAATTGTTTCATTAATAAAATGTTGACATGTTTTTCATTACTTAACTGGATTAATCTAGACTGAGCACACCTACCCTATATTTCCATTGTGTGAGGATAAGCCTTTCCGTTTTCCCCATATACATAATACCATAAAAATGAGTGTGCCGGTGGCTGTAGTAGACTTTAGAACTTGGCCTTGTATATCTTTTCGAGACCATTATCATGAGCATTACACTGAGGTAACTTGGTGTGATCGGTGCAGCTAGGTTTTAAGGCAATTTTAGGATTAAACCCAAATAGCCCATATATGTTTGTGTATATTGACTTTTCACATCGATTAGTCAATCCCCCTGTTAAACCATTTTTTGTTGCACTCATCATTAGTGCAAGATACTCCTAGATACACCCTTAAGAGCCTTTTCTTTCATTTTGTTCACCCAATATAATTGTTTCGTTACACCCATCGCCTAGCCTACCCTGTAGTTTCCTTATGTCCATGGTCCGGGCGTTGTTGGTTAATTTTGGTTCCACTAGTGAAAGTCGCGGGTTTTGAATAAAGGGTTTTGGAAGAAAATCGGGTTTAGATGATAGTTGATCTCAAGTGGGGGGATGCTTTTTATGTTCGTAATGTTTTTATTTTTATTCATGTACACCTTGTCTTGCATCAAAAAAAAAAAAGAATGCAAGCAAGAGTTTGTTTCTAGCTGATAGTAATAAAAATCAGCTTATGTGTCGTATTGTGTTTAGTGTTCTCGCCTTGTTTCATCTGGCGCATATTTTTTCAAATCCGTTTTGTCTTACGGATAAAATTAGAAACCCGTACATTTCTATCTCGCCTTTCAAATTTTAATCAATATTCGTACAATGGGGACATTATACATTTCAAGTGGGGGGATGGGAGATAGAAATGGTCGATTTTGATAGAAATATGTGCTAAATTGACCCAAATTTTAATTTTTTTAATATAGCACATTCTTTTTCATTGATGATGAAGGCCGAGTTAATGCATCTTATTTGCCTTTATTATGGAGTTTATGAGGCACCACATTACATGTCTTATGCATTAACTCGTGTATTGGATTATTGAAGACCCCTTGATTTTTGACCCTCGATTTTTGCTACGGGATTGAATGCGACTAGTGGTGGGGCGACTGTGGACTTAGGAATCTATTTGTTTCATGTCTTTTTGTTTACACCCATTAGTATTTCCCATGTCTTATCCTACCCTTAATCATGAATCGAGTTTAGGTGAGGAAGCGAGCAATCATTGGTGTCTTGGCCATGGATTTGGTCATGTATCATTGGTTTTGTCCCCTTCGCCGTAGCTCGTTAGTAATGACAAAATAACCCCATAAGCCTATGTTGTGTCAACCCATTGCCTTTTAGAATAGCTGCATCTATAGACTCTAGTGGTGGAGATTAGTATCTTTGCCAAGCCTATGATAGAATACTCGCCATGACTGAGCAGTTGAGTGATCACTCCAAAAATATTAAACACGTGAATTATGAGAGAGAGTGTGATTTCAATTCCCTTTTCGTGAGGTGCTCGGTTTGGAATTTTCTAGCTTAGGTGATTTTTAAAATCATAACTTCCAATTAATCCTGGGAGATATCTTTTTAAGAATTATTTAAATGGTCTACATGAGGACAAGTAGGATTCAAGTGGGGGGATATTTGATAACATCAAATTAGCCTGATCTTTTATATATCAAATTCCCGTAATTATTATCTTGAAGGTTACGGCGTAACATGGCAATTAAGTTACGCCGTAGAGATTATTTCGGAGGGATAAGTATGAGATGAAAAAGGATTACGGCGTAACTCGGATAATTAGTTACGCCGTAATTAATTACTTGGGCGCAAAGTTTCAAGGTCCAGGGATTAGAAGCGGCAAGTTAATATTTATTTTATTCAATTCGAGGACCAAGTATAAATATATCAAGAACGACGAGGGGCTGAAACCGTAAGTATTATTAAGGCTTTTGGATTTAATTTGAATCAGCGTGCTACTTCAGGGGCCAAAAGTAACATCTAGTGCAAATAAGTTTCAAGATTTAGAATGGATGACAAAAACTACGAAGTATGATATTTACGGCGTAACTTTAGTTACGACGTAACTAATAAATTTAGTTACGCCGTAACCATGTCGGGGCTTATAAATACAGCCCTAAATCTGCATTTTTGAGTATCTCTCTTCACCCCTCTCCTAGGGGTCGATTAGGGCACCACTCCAGGGCTCAATCATCATCATTATTAGTTCTACATCAAGTAATTTGTATCAAACATTATGTTCAATTCAATTTATGATTTATTCATTTTTGTTGTTATGATTTATTATATGTTTGGCGAAGCACCCTGGTGCTGGCCTAGTTATAATTCCTTAATTGTTTTGTTTACATTTACCTTTACTTCCGTACAATTATTTCTAAGTGTATGCATGCATAGTTCTTTGGTAGTCACCCTTGATTCGGTAGTTTTGAATGGCGGTAGAGGCCAATTGCCTAGGAGATATGACCAACTGACCATAGGTGAGCGGACTGAGACGGGAAGGGTAAGATATGACCAATTGACGACCCTTTCTACTTGTGCGATTTGACCAACTGATCACCTATCGTTTGGATGAACTTAAGAATTGGGGGGGTGTAGTGTCTAAGTTCCTAACGGCCGGGCACTCACTATTTTGAATCTAGCATGTAGTGGTACTTAATGACTTGACTTAGGGGACCAGGAACAACAGGACTTATGACGGTGCGCCTGATTTCTCCTGTGGTGGCATCTTTGCTGATAGGTTAGGGCGAATTGACCAAATGTTATCCTCTCGAATTTGACCCCACCTGAAGTAATTGGAAGTACGTAGACGTAGACATAACTAGCTAGGATGAGTAACTAGGTTAGCACAATTCTCCTTCATTGATCACATCTCTTGCCCTTATCTGCTTTATGTTATTTCCTTGTTTTATTAGTTCATTTTATCATTTCAATCTTAAAAGCCATTAATATCGTGACATAGACTTAAGTTAATTTCCAATCCACGTAGCTCTTGGGACGACCTCGGCTTTACCATTTACTACACTACACGCGACCGAGTACACTGCCCGTTAGTGCACTAGGGTAGACCATAGGTATAGCGAGACACTATAAATATTAAGACCTGGTCAGTAAAACCTGAATCAGTTTGGTACTAGACCAGATATTTATTATGTTGTTCGTTGTTTGAGTCTGCATATGCATGCTCTACTTAAATCTCATTAGCTGCTCTGAGAGTTCTGAGATATCTGAAGCAGGCTCATGGTACATGTATTTAGTTTGAGTATGGTAATAAAATTAATTTGTATGCTTTCTCATATGCAAATTGGGCTAAGTGTCCTGTTTCTAGGAAGTCTATTTCTGGAGTTTGTGTTTACTTTTGCAATAACTTGGTTTCCTGGAAAAGCAAGAGACATGCTACTATTTCTAGGTCTTCAGCTGAAGCTAAGTATAGGTCTTTAGCATCTACTACTTGTGAACTTGTTTGGATATTTAATATTTTAAAAGACCTTGAATAGATAGTCTGTTGCCTGCAAATATGTTTTGTGATAGCAATTCTGCTATTCAAATAGCTGCTAATCCAGTTTTTCATGAGAAAAGCAAACATTTTGAAATTGATTTACATTTAGTAAGAGAAAACGTAACTTCTAGAGTTATAAAAACTTTGAAAGTTGCTTCTGCTAATAATGTGGCAGATTTGTTTAATAATGGATTAGGTATTTCATAACATAAACTGTTTTGTAATAAACTTGGGTTGGTTGACATGTTCAAAGCGTTGAAATTTGTCATATTATCAAGCTTATGTCTTACTTTAAGTTGAAGGACTAATTATGTCACTTTTCTTTATATTTTGGATGTTTAGCTGTGTTTGGCAGGTTTTTATAACTACAAGGGTTGAAGTGTAACTGAGCTCTATAAAAGGATCTCATCCCAACCCTAGCTTCATTCATTAAGTCATTTTCACTCTCTCACTAAAAAGTCTCTCTCTCTCTCTCTCTCTCTCTCTCTCTCTCTCTCTCTCAAGTTTGTTACAAGTCTGATTGTTTAGTTTTTGATCATCTTGATCATCTCATTTAGCTTGTTGGTTAGTGTAGGTTTGAGTGTTTGTAGTGAGGAAGACTGTATATGTTTCTTTGTAGTTGATAAGTAGAATCTTTCTGAAGGGGGTAACTTCTTTTCTTTTGTATCTGTTTGGTGAGCACATGTTTTGTGGACTCATATTCTAACTATTAAGTAATAAAAATATTCATCAAAAAGTGGTTGTCTGGGTGACTTGATTGTGTTGTAGTTGTGTTTCTAGATTAGAATCGTAGTTTTAACACATAAGATCAAGAATATGGATGTGCTTTGCATTAATAGTTTTATGGGGGAATTGCATATATACCCACTAAAACTTGCATATATGCATATATACCCAAAACATGCTTAACTTGCATTGTACATCATGCATTGAAAACTTGTATTTTGGGGAAATATGCAAGTTTTTAAGTTTTAGTAGGTATATATGCAATTCTGCCTAGTTTTATACTTGCGCAAAGCGGTGGCAACAAATAGTTTTCGTCAGTTTTTGGTTTTTAATGATTTTTGGTAATGAATGGCGGTTTTAGTTTTGTATTTTTCAAACGGATAATGCATATATAGGTATGTGTAAAGTAAGAGTAAATATGAGAGGAAACAAATAATTTAAGGTTTAGTTTTGGTTAGAAATATACATGCTTTATATATAGTTAGGGGGTGGCAATGGTCACGGTATGCATGAGGTATGAATCCATACCGCACGGCAACACCATTGCCAGTCGTGCGGTATGGTTGAATCGGTATGGCATGCGGGCTTAATTGCCGAATCGGTATGGGAAGTGATAGCATGTGTTTTTGTTTCAAAAGTGAATATAAATTAAGTGAGGTATGGTGAATCATGGTTGCCACTAAAAAACTATGGTGAGGTATGAGTGAGGTATGAGATTAGGTGGAATGATATTATTGGTGGGTGGTGAGGTATGGGTTTAGACCATTGCCACCCCCTTATGGATGTGAAAACTTCAACTTAGTTTGTCAAGTCGTCGATGTTAGGCTGAACACAGTGGCAACCTAGTTCGTCTGTGCTACATCAGCTTTCTCTCTCCGACGACCTGACGACGACCTAGTTGCCACAGTGGTGACATGAGTTTTTTTTTTTAGTTCAAATATTTTTAAAAACAAAATTAAACTTCATTAATAAAAATACTTAACATTACAACAATAATTAAAAACTTAAACTAATAAAACGTAGACGTTACAATACTTATTAAAAACTGCAACTTAATAATCTAAGTTGTAACGTTCTTTGATTGCTGCCTTAAGTTGTTCAAGTTCTTGTAGTTGTCGTGCGGGCATATTTGTGTCGAGGGGTGTGTTGTAGAAAATTAAATCTTGCGTCCGGTTTGATTGTGCTTGCCAATGCAAGGCTGCTGACGTTGGAGCTCAAGTTTCTCCCTTTTGAACTCCTCGGCTTGCCTTGCCCTTGCCTCTGCAAGATCCATCTCTTTTTGCTTCAACTTTATGTATTCCTCTTCCATATTCTTGTTTTTTTCCTTACTTGAACTTTTGAACTTGAAAAAGTTCTTGACCATATTAGTAACAAATGATGTTGGTGGCTCGTGTGCTTTCTTCTTGACTGTGTCACGACCTTTTGGTCGTGATTCTCGAGTCTCTTCTTCTTCAGAATCATCCACGTCTTGGGGATGAAAAGGACCTTTTGTTGACCCCGAGGTGGTTTCCGAAGTCCTGGATTTCTTCCGACTAGTCGTGGTGAAAGCAGGCATCTCAACAGTTTTCCAAGCAGAATGCCCTCTCAAAACTTTCCAACACTCCTTCAATGTAAACTCATGCTTGTGAAGCACACGGTATTCGTTACAAGCCTTTTCATAGTCTTCTTCGCCATTCTCACCGCTTCCGTGATTATTCTTGATATCATCCATAATTGCACAAAAGAAACCAACCCTAGAACGAATCCTACCCTTCCATTTGGTCGTTATGGAGTCGTAGGTTCTTGTTGAACCAGTTTCATTTTCAAAGTACGCTATCACCTCATCCCAAAACCCACTCCGGTTGATAGCGTTCCCTCTTTCCGAATTTTCCGACACATGTATCCAAGCTCTACAAAGCGCGACCTCTTCCGCTTTTGTCCATGGTTTGACCTTTTCGGTTGCAACATTCTTGCCCCTCTCCTTTGTAGCCCGTTTTGAACCCTTCTTTGATTTGACGGGTGACGTCTCTTCGACATCGTCTTCAATACGAATAGAACCGTGGTATGAAGCGTTCCCCGAACCTTGTCCCATCGAAGCATCTTGAGTCGGGTATTATTGAGACGTGTAGCATTGAGCAGGAGGGAATTCCATAAAATGCTCAAAATCCATATCAAGATTAACAGCATGAAGCGGTGAAAACGATTGATTAGGTTCGGAAGATTGGGAGAAATCCATGTTAGGATGATATGACGACCCGCTTGGTGCTTGGTTTTGATTGATACTGGACGACCCGTGGGAAATATGGACGATTAACGTAAAATGGGTTTTGATTGTGGTTGGGTTGTGGTAGTCGTGTTTCGTAATCAAAACCGGGTGGTCAAAAACGAATATCCCGATTTTGTGGTGGTGTTACATCGGTTAATTCAAATGGTGGATCCGGTGAGAAATTCAAGTTCGGGGAATTTTGGGGAGGTCGGGGTCGTCGGTTTTTTGAGTTGGGAGTTTTTCTTTGTGACATGATGAATATTGATGAAAAGTTGTTTGAATTGTGTTTGAAATTGTGTGTTTAAAAATGTGTTTGAGGTTGGTATTTATAATGTTGTAAAAGTGGTAAAGTTTTGGAAAAGTGGTAAATTGTGGCTTGTGAGACTCGGTTGTCTCCTCAACCGAATTGCCCCTTCTTTTCTCCTCAACCGACCTCGACCTACTTCCCCACAATGGGTCGACCTTGCTCGACCGACGCCCTCAACCTTGCTCGACCGAAGCCATTGTGGCTAGCCTGATCGGTTGTGTAGTTCGGTTGTGGTCGGTCGACCTAGGTCGACACCACTGTGGGACTTCGGTTGCATTCGGTCATGGGATACAAATCTCATGAACTAGTTTGTGGACATGAACTAGGTTGCAACACACAAAATACAAACAAAACACCTTTTTTCTCACTATCATCTCTGTTTATTTCATTTATTTTTTAAAAACTATACCACTTTCACAAATATTATAAATACCAACCCCAAACACATTTTTAAACACACATTTTCAAACACAATTCTCTCAACAAAAAATTATTATGGCTTTTCGTCTCTCCAATTCCGCCGAACAAATGCAAACGTATATTAGAAAACAATGCGAAGAAGACGATGCGGCTCGAAAAAACACTATTATCGGCGTTATCAAGCAGTTTGATTATTAAGTTTCAGTTTTTAATAAGTATTGTAACGTTTACGTTTTATTAGTTTAAGTTTTTAATTATTGTTGTAATGTTAAGTATTTTTATTAATGAAGTTTAATTTTGTTTTTAAAAATATTTGAATTAAAAAAAAATTAAAAAAAAAAATCTCAGGTCACCACTGTGACAACTAGGTCGTCGGAGAGAGAAAGCTGATGTGACACAGGTGAACTAGATTGCCACTGTGTTCAGCGTTAAGTCTAGATGTCTAGTAGATCTTTGTAATGTCAAAACAACCTAGTTATTGCTTAGTTTTTATATAATAACAATATAAATGAGAAAACGTTTCCTTTAAACAGATATTTGTGCAAACCTGTATGTTATTTCTTAATAATATTTTCTTGGAAGACATTCGCAGAAAAAACAAGAAATAAACACTTCATTAATAAAAGATAAATTAAATTAATGATTTTAATGAATATTTTTTAACCGACGGAATAAGAATCAGAGTGCAAGAATATAAAATTAATCATTCTAAAATTATATTGTATATAGTATTCATTGAAGTTGAACGTCGTTGCAAGGAGGAGGATCGTTTGGTGCATTGTAAAGTCGCGGCTCGGCTCGAGCTGACACTGTTACACATCGAGTTGAGCCGATTCGTTAAAAAAAGATTGATTAACGAGTTTTTCACTTAGTTGGTACTTAATTGTTGAGGTTTGATGTATGTTGTACACCTATTTTCTATTGCCGTTTCATTTGCCACTTAATTAATGTTTATTTTTTATACTTGGGTTTTGGTCGTACTAACAACGAACTTTTTCAAATGTACCGATTTGATACATGTAGTACTTTTTGTTTCACTTAATATAAGAGACTTTCATGTTTTGTGTTAATTTGCACCGTTAAACTTGTTTACCTAAACCAGATAATTTCTACTTCATTAAAGTATATCTTTTTATCACTTATTAAATGACTTATGTACCATTATCTCCTTCTTCAATTAACAAAAAAACAAGTTTAAAAAAAAAAAAAAAAAAAAGGTGTATATTTTATGTTCATCAATTCCATCATCTTTTCTTAAATCAACTAAATCACACTTGTGAATGTATCATTATCATTAATCAATAAAATTAGAGTTAATTGCATTTTTGGTCCTTGTGGTTTGGTCAAATTGCAGGTTTGGTCCTCAAAACTTTGAAAGTGCAACGATAGTCCCTTTTTGAAGTTTGGTTGCATTTTAGTCCTTATCAAGGTGAAATGACCAAATTACCATTGTCTTTTTCTGAAGAAGACAAAGGGTATTTTAGTCATTTCACTTTATCCAAGGACCAAAAATGCAATCCAAACTTTAAAATGAGGACTATCGCTGCACTTTCAAAGTTTTTGGAACCAAACCTGCAATTTGGCCAAACCACAAGGACCAAAAATGCAATTAACTCATAAAATTAATAGAAAGCATAGAGTGAAACGACACTAAAGATCTCTCATCCTACTCATAACTACAGCAAAAAAAAAAGGTTCAATGTTCTTTTGATTTCACGCTATCAAATATTCTTTTCCTTTTGTTATTGGATCATCTGGTAACATGATACATACGAAAAGATAGATAAGTTCATTGTTGAGTTATGTGATCAAAGGAATCACGGAAGACAACGATAGAAAACGAAAGAATGCAACCCAATAAAGCTTCAAGGAACAATATGTTGAATCCTTTTCAACAAAGTATTAACAAGCTCAACCTTACACGCTCCATACGCAAGAACCAAACAAAATAAAAAACATAGATATCATGGAATATCCAGGTGTTTGGCATGACAAAATGAATATCTCATTATTGTGTTTTCAAATTTCAAAAAGCATATAATCAGTTTCATGTTTTGATCAAGTGATATCACTACAAAAAAAAGGACTTTCAGTGACACCATTTTTAATGACACACAAAAAAAAGTGTAAGTGAAAGTACATGTTTACTTACACTTAAAAAAAAATGTAAGCAAAAGTTTAGTTCCGCCCACACTTTTCAATAAGTGTAAACAAAAGTATAATTTTTACCCACACTTTACATAAAATGTAAGCAAAAGTCTAGTTATGCCTACACTTTTAGAAAAGTGTGAGCAAAAGTCTAATTTATACACACACTTTACATAAAGTGTAAGCAGAAGTCTAGTTATGCCTACACTTTTAGAAAAGTGTGAGCAAAAGTCTAATTTATAAACACACTTTACATGAAATGTGAGAAAAAGTGTAGTTTTACTCACATTTTTTCTAAAAAGTGTAAGTAATAGTTTTATTTTTACCCACACTTTTTAAAAAGTGTAAGTAATAGTTTCATTTTTACTTACAATTTTTAAAAGTGTAAGTAATAGTCTTACTTTTACCCACACTTTTTTAAAAGTGTGAGCAAAAGTGTAGTTTTTATTTAAAAAAAATGTTATGAAAAGTCTACCTTGTATCTGTACTTGTTGAAAAATGTAAATACGAGGCTCGTTTTTGTTTACAAGATCGTTAAATTTTAAATGTATTAAAGTAAAGTTTGCTTTTACCATTGTTTAAAACCCGCCGTTGACCGGCCGTTGAACCGCATGAACCGGTTGAATGACCGGAAGGCGGTTTGAGTGAACAAACCGTTGAATCAGGACTGACCATGGCTCGTGCATCAATTAAAACCGGTTTCTAAAACATTGGCTTTTGCTCTTCAAATTTTTTAACTAAATATTTTATAAAAACTTTACTGCTTCTAATTAGGGTTGCTCATCCTTTATTATTTTGTAAATGATAAGTTTAAACGGTTACAATGACAAGTTTTACATTTTTTAATGTTTAATAGTTACGGCCTTTCAACTTTTTGAAATGCTATATAGTTTGAACATTTTTAAACTTTACTATATCCTTGTCACTATCATATTTGTGACACTCTTTATTAGTATATAATAAAAATAATAATAATAATGAAATAGAGGTATTGTAAACTAACAAATACATATTACACAAGCGAATTATATATTAATCTTTTCACGTTTTATTTTGAATTTTATACGAAACACTTGTCACAATATAGCATATCGTTAATTGTTTTAGCTTGAACCGCCGTACAAACGCGACGTCTTAATATTAAAAAAATAAAAAAAAAATTATAATTTTAATAGCTTATTTTTCTCCAAAAGTGTATTATAAAGATATCTTTCTCCCCCAAATTATTTCACTTTCACTTCCTGGCGGGAAGTAATTTTTCCCCAAATTTACACACACTCAAAAAACATACAGTTAAACAATTTCACGAATCAATGGAAGAAGAACATGAAATCACCGATCAAAACGTTCGCAGATCGGTTAGTTACACTTTCCGTTAACAATTAACCGTTTTTTAGCCCTAATTTCATAACCTAGGGTTTCAATTTTTTATTTGTATAACTATGTGTTTTAACTCTGTGTGTGTGTTTTATGATGATAGAAACGACCTAGGGTTCCGACGAAAGCTTTCGACGGGATGTTGAGTCGAATTAGGGACGGATTTGAGTCTGATGATGATTTCGTTGCCGAATTGGAGCCGAGTCGGCGCAAAGTGAACCGGAGTCGGCCTGCGGATGTTGCGAAGGAGCCTGCTGCGGCTGCGGCGTGTCTCAGTTTCGAGAATTTGATCGGTATACTGTTTATTCTTATTTTCAGTGGCTTTCGCTATTGTAGTGCGTTGTTAATCGTAGCTGTGGTGTTGTGTTAATGAATATGGAATGGCGTACATTTTGTCTGTTGTTTTGTTGCTGCGGTAATTTTGTTAGGTTGAATGAATCGTGTATTGTTTATTCGCGTTTTATTAGTTAGATAATAATAAGTTAAGAGGTTTAATAGGTAGGCAGGTTTTGTTATTGAGCCGATTTAGTGGTAGTTGTAATGCTGCATTAGTGGATACGGGGATGAATTATGTTTGTGTCGAGTTTTTGATGGTGTGAACATTTCGTGTAAAGGCTGTTTCTTTTCGTATGCTTTATAGGTTGTAGTTTTATGCCGAAATTGGTTAAAATTAAAAAAATAAATAATAATAATTAATTTTGTAACTTGAGGTTTCGGTGGTGCTTTTTGTGATTATATGTGTTATTAATGGTAGTTGTAATGCTGTGATAGTGAACTTAGGATGTACCGATGTAGTATGCTCGTTTCGAGTTTTTTATGGTGTGCACGTTTCGTGTAAATGTTGTTTCTTTTTATGTAGTTATAGGTTGTACTCTTGTAGTAAAGTGTACAGATTGGTTAAAATTTGAAGGAAATGATAGTTATGGAGTTTTGTAAGTTGAGGACTACTGAGTTACTGTCAATATAGTGAAAGTGTACAGATTGGTTAAAATTTTCTCAGAGCTTGTGTGAGGGCTATCAATTATTGCTCATCTGGAAGCTGGGGAGAGCTAAAAGATTACGCTCAAAATAAATTGAAGGAGGTTGAGGATGAGCTTGTGGTTAAAGTGAAAGCTGCAATAAGAGAAGTAGCGGTATGGCATCGAAATTTTTATATCAATCTAATAACCTCTTTTTTTGCTATAATATTTCAGTAAGTAAATTTTTATAGTGTGAATAGTTTATATGAATGGAATTAACATGACATGGAATTTTCTTGTAGAATGGTGATGACGAGTACTTACTTCTTGTAAATATGAAAAGGCTGTACGAGCTGCAGTTGACAAGGCCTGTACCAATTGAAAGTTTGTATGATGATATCATTGTAGTTTTAAAAAACTACAGGAATATAGATGACGAGGTGTGTGATTTAAACGTATTGCAATATACTTTTGGTTTTCTTCCTTAGTCACATCTTTACATGTTTTCACACTTTATTCTTTTGTAATGTAGGTTGTTGGTTTTCTGCTTCTCAACATGTATTTGCATGTTACCTGGTGCTTACACTCAATCATGAGTGGAAAGGCGGTCTCTGAGGCATCATTGTCTTCTCTCATTACCAAGCGGAAGGCGTTATTTGATGAACTCGAATACTTTCTACAAATTTTACTTGAAGCTCAAGGAAAAGGAAATTCTCGAAACCTTCTTGCGTGTAGGGTGAGCATTCTTACAAACATGTTTAGAGCTTTGATTTGAAGTATATTGCTTGTTTGAACCGTCGGAAGCAGTTTTTGTTTTACTAAATCTTTCGTATCTCCCAGGTGTGTACAAATGTACAATACTAGCAGAATTATGGTGCTTGTTCAAAAAGTCACTTTACAGTTCATCTAAGGTAGAAAGCTTAGGATACCAAATTACCAACCGGAGATTTCTACTCTCGGAAAATTCTGGAAGCTTTGTGAGTACCAGCTTGATATTTCAGGTAAGATAAGTATCTGCCGTTTGATATCTTAAAGCTGTGTATACTACATGCCATTCAATTCATAATTTTGCCATTTGACCCATTTGAACTGTTAGGTGTTTTTAAGTATACCCTAAAATGACTCGTTTTTAAGTAAATGGATTAAAATTGCCACCATTATATAGAAGCAACCTGTGGAATATGCTCTGGAAATAACTGGGCTCTGCGCAACCCACTGGGGTCTTTTTGATATAATAAAGTTCCAGATTTATATGATAGGACTACAGGAGGGTTAACCAGATTGTCCCAGCTAACATAGCTATATCTAAAACTGATTTTTTCTACTAGTAATAACAGTTTAGGGAAACAGGAAGGTGTAGAGACACATTTAAGTTTTTGCATCTATGAACTGACCCTTGAACCAACTTGCAGATGAGACTGAAGACGAAGATGCTAACAAAGAGTATGTGGAAGAGACAAATCGAGATGCTATTATGATTGCTGCAGCCAAATTAGTTGCATCTGGAGCTGTTCGCAAGGTTATCATGTTGTACTTATTTAAAACTGTAGTTTTAATTTCGTATGGCAAGAGTATGGAAATTCAGCTGTTATTGTTAGTTTGCATTTATGATTTGCAAATTGGGTGGGTTGGGTAATGTATCAGCATGGGTTATGGTAAAATCGGGTAATTTTTGGTATGAGTCGAACATGTTCGGTTTACCTGAAAGATTATGTCTAAAGTCTCTAATTCTTCTATAAATGTTCAGCGTGTCAAACATGTTTAGTTGTTCACAAAGTTTATAATCCGGAACAATGATTTAGATCGGTAAGTTCATTTAAATCACACTTTAGGTTACTTTTGAGCCATTCAACCCATCTGCTACATTTCATTATTACTAGTTAGAGATAAAACTCGCCCATCTGCTACATTTATATACGTGCAGTTTCTTTAGCAAACGGTAAATAATATGTGCAGTTTAGTCAACCAATCAGACGCATGTTATCTTAACACATCAGGTAGTTGTTTAGTTCAAAAGTTTTATATGTGCATCAATAAACTTTAAACTTACCAGTGGCAAATGGGTCGGTTGGGTCGGTTTTGGGTCAATGGGTCATTCATTAAACAGGTCATCCTTTAGAAATGGGTCAAAAGGGTTGGGTCAAACGGGTTGGGTCAGGTTGGCCAGGTTTACGGCTTAAAAAGTTATGTAGTTTTTATGTGTGCAATCCTTTGAGTTGTTTTGTACGTGCAATATTTACAGGAAACAATGAAGAATTGCGATATGGTACCTTAAACACAGT
This sequence comes from Chrysanthemum makinoi, assembly GCA_910596185.1. Lineage (NCBI taxonomy): Eukaryota > Viridiplantae > Streptophyta > Magnoliopsida > Asterales > Asteraceae > Chrysanthemum > Chrysanthemum makinoi. The sequence continues at coordinate 97,373,867 of OU343222.1, forward strand.
TATCCGATTCTTCTAATAAGCAACATGAGCAATGCGAAGACCAAGCATGATTATTTTCTTCTTTTTCTTAGCTCAGTCAGTTAGTTGGATTGCGATAATCATTGTACTTGCATTTCATACATGAGAAAGATGTCCGTTTCTTGTTTGTTGTTGTCTATATCGATTTATGGTTGAAACAATAAATAGGTTTCAATAGCAGTTTTTTGTTAATAAATAGCAGTTTTTTGTTAATAAATAGGTTTCAATAGCAGTTTTTTGTTATTAATACTAATAATTCATGTGCTATTTTTCTGTAAATATAGCAGGCTAAGATGTATGTACAAAGAGTACATGACCAGTTGCTTTACTAGTAGCCTATAGTGACACATGTATGTGTCAGAATGTTCTCAACCTTTCCTGACACTATTAAGTGTCAGAAAACTGTGTCACTATATACTTTTACCGCCTGGACTTTTAATGACACTTTTTACAAGTGAAGGTGAAAATGTTTTTTATTTAGTGACACTTTTTTTGACATTTTCTGACACTTTTTGTGTGTCACTAAAAGACTTTTTTCTTGTAGTGTATACGGTGAAGATTTGCAGAAGATAACGTATGGAGAGTCAAAATCAACATTTGTGAGTTATGATGGTCAATGAAAAGTAAAATTAATCATTAAAAGTTTGTTGGAAAAGTTTTAATCATTAAAAGTTCGTTGGAAAAATTCACGTGACAAATTGATATATTTGAAAAAGTTCGTTGTTATTTTACTGCCAAAACAAAAAAACATTAAATATGTCACGTAGGGTTTTTGCCGTTTTATACAAATTTAACCGGTAGCCAGTAAACATCGGTGCAAATTAGCACAAAACATGAAAGTTTGTTACGTGAAACAAAAAATAATACATGTGACGTTACATTAACAACCATTTTTGTATCTATAAGAAATTACTATACATACCATTCTCGCATCATATTTCCAAAACATTAGCTTCTCATTAAGTGACCTAGTGACATATTCTTAATAATCATCGATCCAAGTTGTGTACAATAGAAAGGACCATCGCGATTTTTGTGATATCAGTTACTCACGAACACGTGTGATTGAAGCATCTGAATATCATCGTTTTATGGTAAATGTCACCTCATACATATTCTTTTTTTACTTTTTAAGTGATTGTCCTATAATAGAAAGACAATATATATGATTACTGTCTGTCGTTATTTCCGAATGTAGACAACAATCGTCGAGTCATTGAAAAGGAGTCTAGAATCTCTATAAAGATGATTGTCTATATATTTTTGTAACAATTGTCTTGTCGATTTTTCTAAACAATTTCTGAGTTTCCGTATGAATTGTCAAAAACGTACCTAAAATAACTTAAAAAGGTAAGATATAAAAGAATATTAATGAAAAACGTTAGTATAAAGTTTTTTCATTAAAAAATACAACAAGTGTCATATGTTTGAATAAAAAATGTGTATATGTTAGTGGGGCCACCAATAATGTTGATTGTTTTTTAACATGTGTCTCCTTGGGTGGAGGGATAAGCCTTGAATGGCCTATATTTGTTTAGTTTGATGATTATGAGTTTGGTGGACATGACATTGATGGATTTGGTATTATTCTTGTCTTTTATTTTCACCCCACTATTATTAAGTTTTTTCATTTCATTCACCAAAATTTAATTATGATTTATTTGCCCCTCCACTTGATAGTTAGTTTGCCCATGGTGGTTGCAAGATGTGGCATTTCATATTTCACAATGCAATTAATTTCTAAAAAACAAAACACATTATCACAAGTTCACAACCATAATAATCACATATTTCTACATTATGAAAGTTGTACACATCAAGAAGATAAAAAATATATTAACTCAGATATAATTAAAATAAAAAATGTGTTGCTCTCATAACCGTTTCCCACTTTTCACGTGTTTCAAAAATCACCATTTTTTTTTTCAATTTCTCACCAAATACTTAACGAATTTCTATTCTGAGAACACCATTAGATTCCTCTTATCATTCCGCATCTAATGGTTAGTTTGAATTAGTTTTTTGATAAGTTTTGAAGAAAACCCCAAATTCAACAATTAGGCGGCAAAATCTCTTTCCAAATTCTGCCTTAATTTTGTCTTGTATTCAATCTACTACGCTATGTTTTGTTTCTATCTTGTTACTTGATCTAGATATTAGTAGTTATGTCGAATAAAAAGAAACAGAGAACATCAAATCGGACTCCTAGGGTTCCGGTTAGATTTTAAGATCATGTTGTAAGTAGTTTGGGACATAAGAGGACTGAAAAAGAAAGTGATGTCACTAAGAAGGTGAATGTGAATAGTAATGCAGGGGAAACAAATGTTGAAAGGGAAACAAATGTTGAAAGGAAAACCAGTGAATTAGAGAGGGAAAATAGTATGTACATGGGGGATCAGATTAGGAAGGTGATTGATGTTGATAATACTGTACAGAATAAAGAGGATGGAAGTGATGATAATGGAATTTGTGTTAATAATGATGTTGCATTGGAGAGGTTGACAAGTGTTTGTGGAAATGATTCAATGGAGGAGGAGTGTACTATGAATGTTGGAACTAGTAGTAAGATTGTTAATGAAGATGAGAATGTGTGTAAGGATATGAGTAATATGAGTGCTGATAAGTATGGTATGAGTGCCAAAAATTTTGAGAAGTATCAGGACTCAATCTCTTATGCTAGTATGGTCACCAAGGATGAAATCCCTACCAAGCTTAGTTTTATTCCAACTGTAACAACTGAGTTAGGTAGTGAGGTTGTGGTTTTTGATGAAGTTTTGGTTCAGAAAGGAAGTGAGAGGTGGAATCTTACTGTATGTGGTCAGTTTGTTGGCTATAATATGAATCCTAATGATCTAAGGTACAATATTAGGAGAATGTGGAGCAAGTTTGGTATAAGGGATATAGTGTATAATAATGGTCAATACTTATTCAAGTTTAAGAACAAAGAAGGTATGGAAAGTGTTATTGCAAAAGGCCCTTGGATGGTTAACAACAAACCATTGTTTGTTCAAAAATGGAGCCCTGATATGAACTTAACAAAAATAGAGCCTAAAAGATTGCCTGTTTGGGTTAAGCTGGTCAATGTTCCATTGGAAGCTCAGAGTGTTGATGGTATAACTGCTTTAGCCAGTAGTGTTGGTATACCTATTCTTATGGATAATATGACTGCTACTGTTTGTCATAAGGGTATGGGTAATCTTGGTTATGCTAGAGTTTTAGTTGAGATGTCAGCTGATAAGGAATTTAAGGAGTCTATTGAAGTTCAATACAGAGGTAAAGAGAATAATGTAAAAGGAACTAAAAATGTGAAAGTTGTGTATGATTGGAGGCCACCTGTATGTGAACATTGCAAAGTGTTTGGTCATGATTTTATAAGATGTACTATTAGGCCCAAGAGTACTGATGAATTGGAGAAGGAAAGGAATACTAAAACAAAGGAAGGTGTGGATAATAATAAAGTAAGTGAACAGGAAAGGAATGCTAAAACAAAGGAAGGTGTGGATAATCAAAAGGAAAGTATGCAGGGTAATCAAGATAGAAGGTTTGTTCATAGATATCCAGCCAATTCTTACAAAAATGCTGCTATTCAAAAGAATGATAATGTGGGACAAGGGCAAAATAAGGAAGGTGGTAAGAATGCTAATACTGGTTTCAAGAAACAAGAGTACAGAAAGAAGCAACATGGTACTAATAATGTGGTGAATGTGGAAGATCAGAGTGGTCGAATTGGGAATAAAAAGCAATGGAATGTGAATGAAAAAGACTTAGAAGCAATCAAGAGGACAGCTAACAAGTTTTCAGCTCTTGAATCTCTTCCTGATGATGAATTACATGAGAACAACTTGGCTCAAGGAAAAAAGGTTGTTAATGAATTCATTAATAAGAAGTTGCAACCCACTGCATCAGAATGGAGCAAATGGACTGAAGACATGATTAAGTACTATCATGATAAAGAAGAGGAAATTAGATTGAATGACACACAGAAGAATAAGAATATTGTTGTGGAAGAAGATGTTTTTGAAAGCACTAGTGGTATAGCTAATGTGATGAAGAATGTGGAGGTGAATGGCAAAGGTAGCAAGGTGCTAACTGATGTCTGATATGGAGTTCAAAATTGGTATCTGGAACATTAGAGGAATGGGAACTTCTGACAAGCAAAGGGAAGTCCTAAATCTTATAAGGGAAGAAAATATTAAAGTTTGTGCTATTTTGGAAACTAGATTAAAGAATAACAAGTTGAATGTAGTTTGTGATAGTATGTTTAATAGATGGGAATGGGTCTCTAATATGCAATTCTGTTCTAAAAGGGTGTAGAATTGTTTTAGGATGGGATAGGGATGATGTTCAAATTCAGATTTTGAACAGAACCAGTCAAACTGTATTTTGTATCATTACTGCTCCATCTTGCAATTTCAAAAGCTATTTTACTTTTGTTTATGCTGCCAATTCAGGAGGAGAGAGGAAAGATCTTTGGCAAGCTTTACAAAGAGATAGTACCTTTGTGAATGGTTTCCCATGGAGTATTGCTGGAGACATGAATGTTACACTCAATCCAAATGAACATACATGTGGTGGTTCAAGAATGACTGCTAATATGACTGACTTCCAGGAATGCAAGAATCAGATTGAAGTTGCTGATATATGCAGTTCTGGTCTCTACTATACCTGGACAAAGAATCTTCACAAAGCTAAAGAAGGTGATCATACTGGTATTTTGAAAAAGCTGGATAGAATTATGGCTAACAATGAGTTTATCACTAAGTACCCTCAATGCCATGCTATTTTTCTTCCATACATCATATCAGACCATAGCCCTGCTATTATGTGTGTACCCACAAATGTGAAAAAGAAAAAGAAGGCTTTCAGGTTAGCCAATTTTGTTACAGATAAGGTGGAGTTTCTTAATACTGTCAAAAGTGTTTGGGATAATAAGATTGATGGATATTACATGTATCAAGTGGTGAAGAAATTGAAATTGTTGAAGCATCCTTTGAATAACTTGAGCTGGGAGAAGGGTAGTATCTATGAAAGGGTGGTTAAAATCAGAGATCAATTAAAGGATATTCAGATGAAGATTGATAAATCTCCAATGGACAAACAATTGAGAGTAGAGGAAGCTGCTTTACTTGAGGAATTTTTAGAAGCTGAAGCTGATGAGGAGAAATTCCTTTTTCAACAAGCTAAAATTAAATGGTTGAGTGAAGGTGATAGGAATACTAGTTTTTTTCACAAAGTGTTAAGAGGAAGAACTAACAAAAGCAAAGTTCATGTTGTGTGTGACAATCAAGGTGTGAGTCATGAAGGAAACCAAGTTGCTCAACAGTTTGTCAAGCATTTCTCTATTTTTTTGGGGACAGCCCTTCAGGTTGTAGAGTTAGATCCTGATAATATGTTTTCTACTAAGCTGAGTGAGGAAGAAGCTAGAAGCATGATTGGTAGTATTTCTGAGGATGAAATTAAAAAAGCAATGTTTGATATTGATGATTCAAAGGCTCCAGGTCCTGATGGTTTCTCTTCTGATTTCTTTAAAAAAGCCTGGAACATTGTTGGATCTGATGTTGGCAATGCTGTTAAGGAGTTCTTTGAAAATGGGAAGTTGCTAGGTGAACTTAATGCTACTCTAATTTCTTTAATTCCTAAAATTCAAACCCCCAACAAAGTTACTGACTTCAGGCCTATAGCATGCTGCAATGTCCTCTATAAATGTATTAGTAAGATCATTACTAATAGGATTAAACCTGTTTTGAATAAGCTGGTTAGCTGTAACCAAAGTGCTTTTATTCCTGGAAGACAAATTCATGATAACATCTTACTTACTCAGGAGATTATGAAAGGGTACAATAGGAAGAATGGTCCAAGAAGGGTTGCTTTCAAAATTGATATCCAAAAAGCATATGATACAGTTAATTGGAGTTTTTTAAGAGGAATTTTGGTGGATTTTGGATTTCATGAGAAAATGGTTGAATGGATTATGCAATGTGTCACCACTACTGCTTTTACCATTAATGTGAATGGTGAGAGAGTGGGTTTCTTTAAAGGGGCTAGAGGTCTAAGACAAGGTGATCCAATTTCTCCTTACTTGTTTACCCTGATCATGGAGGTTTTTACTTTGATGCTGAAAAGAAGAGTTAACAGAAGTAATGAGTTCCAGTTTCATTTTGGATGTAAGGAAATGGAATTAACTCATGTGTGCTTTGCTGATGATCTACTTGTTATGTGTCATGGTGATGTGTCCTCAGTCATGATTATTAAGGAAGCTCTTGAGGAATTTAGTTCATGCTCTGGTCTTCTGCCAAACCTATCCAAAAGCACTGTTTTTTTTGGTAGCATGCCAGAAAATGAAGTTCAAGCAATCCTTAATGTTCTCCCTTTCATGATTGGTAAACTTCCATTCAAGTATCTTGGTGTTCCTCTCATTTCTAAAAGGCTTGGTATAAGTGATTGTAAGAGTCTTCTGGATAAAATCAAGAATAAAGTGACCAATTGGAAGAACAAAAGCTTGTCCTATGCTGGTAGACTTCAACTTGTGGCAGCTGTTCTGGAATCAATTCATGTGTATTGGGCTTCAGTCTTCTTGCTTCCAATGTCAGTGATTAAGGATATTAATAGGTTGTTGAAAGACTTCTTATGGAATCAAGGCAACTCTTCAAAAGGGAAATGTAAGGTTACTTGGAGTAATGTGTGTATGCCAAAAGATCAAGGAGGCTTAGGGCTCAAAAATCTCAATACCTGGAATGAAGCTCTTTTATCAAAGCATGTATGGAACATTGCTACCAAAAAAGATACTTTGTGGGTGAGATGGATTCATACTGTGAAGTTGAGAGGGAAGAATTTTTGGAATGTTGAGCCTGATATCAATGATAGTTGGGGTTGGAAAAATATTTTGAAAGTTAGGAACAGAATTAGGGAGAGTATTGTGTATAAAATTGGCAATGGAAGGAATACTTCTATGTGGTTTGAGAATTGGAGTGCTCTTGGTCCTTTAAGTCAAATCATAACTAATAGAGACCTATATGATGCAAGGCTGGCTGCTGACTTATGTGTTCATGATATGATTAGTGATAACAAATGGATTTGGCCAATTGAGTGGTATAATAAATTCAGTAATGTTACTAGTATCAGTGAACTTAAGATTGATAATGGAAAAGATGATTGGGTGGTATACAAGGATAATAATGGAATGGAAAAGGAGTTTGCTGTCAGCAATGTGTACAAGGACTTAAGACAGAATGGCATTAAAGTATATTGGTGGAAGCTAGTATGGTTTTCTCAATGCATTCCCAAAAATGCATTTATTCTTTGGTTAGCAATAAGAAGGAGACTTACTACTCAAGATAGATTACAACAATGGGGTATTCATAATGTGAATAGGTGTTATCTGTGTTTGCAAGATTTTGAAGACATGGACCATCTATTCTTTAATTGCAAGTTCTCTAAGGGTGTATGGGATCAGGTTAAGAGCAGGGCAAAAATTCATAATCATCAAAATACATGGGATGATACTGTTCATGACCTTGGCAATGGTGATATGGGTAATAATATTGGTAGTGTGGTTTTGAGATTATGTTTTGCTGCTTGTGTATACAGCATTTGGTATGAGAGGAATTGTAGAATTTTTAGGGATGAGAAGAAGGAGCCTACTGATGTGGCAAAAAGTGTTATTGAAAATGTCAAACTTAAGCTCATGAGTCTCAAAGTTAAAAATAGTGCTGCTGTTAGACTTGTGGAAAAGGATTGGGGTATTGTATGCAATAAGTCTTAAATTGAGAGCTTTGATAAGTGTTGTTTAAAGGTATGGCTTGTTTCAGTAGCTGGTTTTTTGGGCTGATGGTATTAAGATGTTTGCTACTTTTCATCATATCCCATGGTATATGCAGAATGTTTCATGTGTGCCTGCAAATTTGATGGTTTTACCATATAGATTCAGATCTTTCTCATGATCTTGAAGTCTATTCTTAAAAGCTACTACAGTTGATGGCCTTGTAATTTGGTTTTTATAAGCTATGCATCTATTAAGCCTTAATGGCAGTCCTGATAGGCCTTTGTTAGGTAATTGGAACTTGCCATTAACATGCTTTCTAGATGAATAGTTTACTAAAAATCATAAAGTAGGTTTCCAATGTGTGAAGGGTAAGTAGCTTTGGTGGGCAGTGTATGGAGATAGGAATAGTGAGGAGTGAAAGATGAACCTACTTGGTCCTATCTATACACTGCCAAGGAGGAATGGTTGGTACTCACTGTAGGGTGTGTGTTCCCAATTGTGTGAAGCCATTGTAGTAAATGGAAATGTAGCACTATTGGTATAGCCCCTAAAGTGGAGAGGTTATGGATGCCTAGTGAAGCCAATCACTTCTCTGCCTATGTCATTGTGGTGGTAGGATGAATGATGTAGGTGGAAAGTGTGTTGGAAATGTAGCTAGATGGTCTTGGTGTGCATAAAAAGGTGAATATTTGAAGGTTCTGATTGTATCTGCAGTCTTATCTCAGTTGTTGAATTGTAGATAGTTTGAGTATAGTCAGTTTCTGGTTTCAGTTTAGCTTTGATTTTCATGGCTATTCTGGTTTAAACTAGAAAGTATAGTTGGATGTAAGCCTATTTTTGGGTATGTCCAAAACAGTTATGTTATATTTCTTTGTACAAAGTTGGAGTATATAATATAATTCACCTTTTGCACCAAAAAAAAAGAAAGTTGTACACATCAACATACATGACATTATTCAGATATCGAATTGGCATTGCATAAATGAAAATACCAATTGCTGATGGAGATATCCCGATGATTGTTTTTCCGATATACTACAATGCCAAGATAGTCTAATTTGAGATGTTTAGCTTGATGATTTATCAATTAAGCTAAATACCCGAAAAATCAACAAATCATATGCTTCAAATTATATACAGTACACTGTGTATTATAAACATAACAAAAACGATTATTGATTTAAAATAATAATAATAATAATAAAATAAAAATCCATCATGTTTATTTGCGATTACAAAACAATCCATGATTTAAGTACTGTTTATGTAACGAAAAGTTACACAAATATCCTTCTTGTTTACTTGTACTATAGAAACAATATCAGATCACAAAAATCGTCCATGTGATAAGTTGTGATAACAAAAACAGTTTTGAGTTAAATCTAAACCCTACAACCTAGTACGCGGGTAAAAAAGCTAGATATCCATATGAGTATTTAATTTGACCTTTGAATCTTTGATCATGTCGCATACGCATGTAGTTTGGCGATTTGTAATGTTTTTTCTCATAACTGTTAAGATCACGATCTAACTCTTAAGATTGTACGAGTTTACAACTCTATTAAGCGAAAACGAGTCAATCCTCTATAAGATCTTTGATGGCATAGGATCTTACATAGTATCTCGATCTTACTATAGGATCATAAGATCTTGATCCAATCCTACTTCTCTCAAATTAATTATGCCAAGAAACTATAAACGAATGTGTTTTGTTAAAGTGGAATAATAAAACAAGCATTAGGAAACATAAGTGTCCTATAAGCTTAAAATATTTAGATTTTTTTACTAAATTGAATCACCGATTAGATAAGTTATTCTTCTAAACCCATATGAGTTTCATTTCAATTATATTATAACTTTTTAAAACTCTTCTTTCTTCATGAATTTGTTATATTATCGACTTTAAATGCGAATTACGTACTAGATGTATAAAACATTTAAACATTTAAGTAGGATATTTCGATCTCGATCCGATCTTACTATTTCGATCTTGCGAAGATAAAAATGATCCATAGTAAGATATCGATCTTAACAACCTTACTTTCTCTAAATCATTATAGAAAGAAGTACTAACAAGAAGTCTTAACTTATCTTCGTATACTTCTGTCATGATATAGATAACATGATGTTGAATCAATATTAGACAATTTTTTTTGCAATAACTAACGACATTTTCTTTTAGAATATCTTCAATGCAAAGCTGAAAAAGGGTTGAAAAACTTAAAAATGGTTATTTGCATTGGAGTAAAAGGTTGAAAAAGAGTTATTGAATGAAAAGGTTAAGGAAGAATGAATAAGCTATTGAGGATTGAAAATATGTGAGGAGCAAATGTTAAGAATAGGGTGAAGAGTCGAAGAAAGTTTCGCATTTTCAAAAAGCTATTGCATTGGATGCTTTTATTTATTAAAGCACATAGTACCGTTATAACAATGATCGAGTTGGAGTGCAGTCTTAAATTGACCAAATGATCGAGTTATTTGGCTAAAATTACGTGACGATATGTGTTAGTCCTAGTATTATAAAAGTACAAGAACACAACTTTTTTTTTGTTTTTTGTTTTTTGTTTTTTTTCTTTTTTTTGGTTTCCATGTATGTCAATAGAAACTACATACATAACTTAATCCTTGTACATATGAATTTTTTTTATAAGGATCAAATATAAAAAACGATTTTTTAGACTAAGTGTAATATGGACTGTCAAGAGACCGACATCCAACCTGCCACTTCAATTTTTATTTATTTATTTATTTTTATCATGACTACTTGTGTAACAAACAGACCAAAGACACAATTAAAAAAATACATCAAAAAATCATTTAACTAAAAACCTCACACACAAACTTTTGTACACAACTTAGTCGTTTTTGCGACCGCTTCAACAAAAATCTCTTTGTGAAATGTGTCCCTTTGGTGATGTGTAATAAGAGGGACTAGTCTGGACCAAGTGACACCGGCCAAATAATTTAACGTTTTGTGAAATGTAAGAGAACTACCAGGTGATCTTGTTTTATGTGTTTCTCGCTTTATTAATTTATTGAAGGTACAAGTATTATGAACTACTAGCAGGGTACTCGCGTGATACGACAACAGATACCTTGTAATTATATTTTCGAGTAATGTGATGTTTTTTAGTGGATTGAGTTATCGGTCGAGGGGACGAACCCTTCGTCAATTTTGGACCGGACCGACCAAGTTCGACCCTCATGCTGCAGTGGCGGCGACTCAAACGGCGTAGCAGCGACCGAACCGGTTGACCGACCACTGCGGGCAGCCTAATAGCTTTATTTTTAAGTATTTGGCTTACTAGCTTGATTAAATTGTACATTGTAGTTAAATGGTTGTATATTTTGGTGAAGAGGTGATTTAAATAGTGTATTAATTGTATATGTTGAATAATGTTTTTTTTTTTTTTTTTTTTTGTGCTTTAAATACTTGTAAAACATGCATTTTTTACTTGTATTTGCTTAAAAATCTATATTAAAAAGTCTTAAAAAATTAATAGGAAAAAAGGTAGAACATGCATTATAAAATAATATAGATGAAGGGTCTTAATGAATAATTGTTTTGCAATTATGTAAAGGTCAAACGTTACACAAAAATAAAAGACAGACTTTACCAAATATTTTAAGAAATTAATATATTTCAGCTTATTATTATTTTTTTAATATATTTTTTAACATCAAATTTCATTAAAAATAGTAAGGAGCTAGAAAAAGATAACAAAAAAAAAAAAAGAATTACAAAGCAAAATTAACAAAGGATTTTGCATCCCGTTGTTCCAACACTTCGTTGCTTCCCTGTTTCTATTTGAATACCACAACAACGAGTAATGAACTACTTTATCGACTAATTCACTACTACGAGGATATCTCTTTTCAAATATGAGTTTGTTTCGGAATGACCAAATCACCCAAATAACCGTGCCAAAGATAGAATCCAAAATCATTTTGCAAGAGGATTTAATTAACGTCGATTCATCCAACCAATTGAAAGGATCAATGAGATCAAAAATTTTAAGAGGGTGAATATTAACCCATTTGAATACAAACTTCCATATAGCCGAGACTACATTGCATACTCAGAATATATGAAAGTTAGTTTCAAGAAATGAAGAATGAAAGATAAATTTCAAAGTGAGAATAGCCATCTTCTTAAAAATTCAAAGATTTCAAAAGGTAGAACATGAATTTCTTCTATAAGCTTCCAATCTTACCTTAACCTTACTCTAATATATTAGCAGTCTCTACTCGTGGAATATAATTTTTTTGTTATTAAGATAAAATATATATATATATATATATATATATATAGAGTAGGGATTCAGTGAGAAGTAAATTAAAATAAGAAGTGGTGAGAAGTGACCAAAACTACGCATTTGAGATGCAACGACTTGAATTAGATGCATTTCTATTCATATAGATGCAACATCTTGAGTTTCGAAAGTTAATTTGATGTATAGATGGTGCAAATTGATTTTCATGATTTCGGCAAGTGCAGAGGAACAAAAAACAAGAGAAATCATGAAATGCATCTAATATACGTATATGCATCTGATTAAAAGCTAGAAAACACACTATGGTGTGTTATAATGCATCTAAGATTATAAGGATGCATCTAATTTAGGTCGGTGCATCTCGGATTTGCGGTTACAGTTCTTCTTATTCCTTCTTATTTTAAGTATATCTTATTTGATCCTAATATATATATATATATATAAATAAAAACTCTACATCAGTTTATCTCTAATCGACTAAGCCTTGTATAGATTAAATTTTTGTTGTCGTAAAACTAAAGTCATCCGATCCCTTTGAGTTTGGTAAAAATGATAGGGTGTTCAAATGCATGCTTAGACTTGACAATGTGATTTAATTATATAAGATCCCTATATTAAGGTAAATAGATTGTGCGTCAATTTCTTATAATATACTAGTAGTCAAAAATGATTAATTTAAATTATCATATTCATTTGCTTAAATATAAATTATCATGTTCATTTGCTTAAAAATAAATTATCATGTTCATGCCAGATGCACAAAGAATATATATGTAATGGTCTGACAAAGTAACATAATTTAACAAACCTTCATTTTACAATTCAATTATTTTCTTTATTAAGACATTTTCAACAACTCAAACAGCGATCGTATATTTAATATCTGTCGACCGTGTTGTTCAAATGATTAAAAAAAAAAAAAAAAAAAGTTTTAATTTTACTATTATAATAACTCAGGTAAATAAATTTATTTCATATTGGCTTAATTTCACATATAATCAAATGTTGAAAAATAAATTAAAAAAATAAATAAATAAATATAAAAAAAACCAGAAAATAACATGATCACTGTATGTACAACGTTGTGGAGAGAAGCACGTGAGCGGCGATGTGCCTAAAAATGGAAAGGTACTAGCGTACTCTCTACGGCCAACTGCGTCTTATCCCTACTTTTTGGGAATCTTTTTATGATCCTATTTGGCATCCTATTATTGGTTCAAAAGTCGTAGAAAACATGCGTTTGAGTTTCTAGATAAAATTCGTGAAACTATCAATTATGCATACCAAAAATGTCTTCACAACTTGATAAATTTCGGTTGGACAAAAGACCTTATCTTTTTTGTGTTTGATGAAGTTAGGTACAATCAGCTACAGATTTAGGAATTCGACAAAGAGTATGCAAAACCATATAAAAATTAGGGACAATTACATATATATACTCACTAAAATTTACATATTTGTATATATATCTAAAACATGCTTATTATGCATTGTACTTCAAGCATTCAAAACTTGTATTTTGAAAAAATATGCAAATATTTAAATTTTAATGGGTATATATGCAATTGTCCCTAACAATTAAACATTTTATTTATGTTTAATCAGGTCGAATCTAGTTTTTTAATTAGTTTATTTGCTTATGTCGTTTTCTTGGTTCTTTTTGATTATTTCGGGTCATGTTAGATTCTATAATAAAGAATCACAGTTTGGCTAAACAAAAATAACTTGCCAACCCATAACCATATTATTTTACCACCATATACGATTTCTATCAACAATAAAAGATGAAAAAGTAATTTATTAAAGAGTAAACTACAAATCGTTCATGTGGTTTGCTCAAATTGCAGACATCCCTGTTTTTTCGAAGTGCATAGATTTTCCTTATGGAGAATTTTGGGTTGCATATTCAGTCCCTAGTCGAATTTAAATGACTTAAATACCCTTTGATCAAATGAAAAGAAGACAATGGTATTTAGTCATTTCACTTTAACTAATGACAAAATTTGCAACTCAAAGTTCCCTACAAAGACGGTGCATGCATTTTCGAAAAGATAAGGATTGCGTTTGCAATTTGAGCAAACCATACGAATGATTCTTGCAATTTACTCATTATTAAATATTAAAAGTAAATTGCAAAATTCGTCTTTATGGTTTCACAAAATTGCAGACACAGTCCAATCATTTCAAAAGTGCAAGTATTGTCCATGTGAGAAAAGTTTGGTTAAATTTTCTTCCCTATCCAAATTGAAAATGAGTAAAATGCCATCATCTTAATTCTTATTGATTTTCACTTAAATTAATAATTTCTTTTAATTATAAATCAATCAAGAACATGAAAATCATGTTCAACCCTAGTTTTTTTCAAAAAAATGTGCAAAATACTTTTTTGTTGATCATTACCTTCAAAGACTACATCATCTTAAAAATTCAAAAACTCCATTAACAAAACTACTACATCATCTTAAAAATTCAAAAACACCGTTGACATAACCACAACATTCAAGAACACCATCAATATATCTAATACCATTCAAAAATTCAATACCTACACAATTTCAAAAACCCCTAATTACAAATTTATTTATCATCAATCATATATGTATCTCTTTATTCAACCCCCAATTACAAAACCCTAATTGAACACTTAATTTCAAAACCCTAATTGAACCCTCAATTTCAAAACCTTAATTGTTCAAAATTTTGAAATCTCATTCAACCATTAATTTAGAGTACATGTTTCTTTGATTACATTTGAGGATTGTGGGCTTAATTATACCATCAAGGGTTTGAAGGATGGTGATTGTGGTGGTGAAAAGTGTATTGAATGATGAAAAATATGAAAGTGTTTAGTAGATGTGTTTCATTTGGGTTTACTTTTAGTATCTTGAAATTGAAAGAATAAAAGTTGTGTTGTGTTTTTGTATTTGATTGAAGATGAATTTAAAAGTTAAGGTTGAAGGTGTATTCAACACTCTAAGGTGTTCTTCATCTTCATGATTTTGTTAAAAAAATATAAACTAATGAATTCAAGTGAAAATCAATGATTTAACTAAACTTTTCTCATAGGGACAGTGTTTGCATTTTTCCTGTAACATCCTGTAAAAATCCCCATTTATTAATAAACATTAATCAAGGATTAATTACGTATTACTATTCACACACCCATTTTTTTGGCAAAATTTAAAACTTTTGCTTACACTGTGCAACAACGAATCAGTATATGTTATATGATTCACATTTTTCCTTGGAACGAGCTCACACACATACCATGAGATTGTAAACTATGTGCAAATCAAACCTAAATACCGTTTTGATCACCACAACGACACAACACACTCACAACCCCCCCCCCTTTGGTCCCCACATTTCCTTATTGGGCCTACAACACCAACTTAAGCCCATTAAAACCCCTTGGGCCCAAATAACACACCTAGCCGAATGCTAAGCCCAAACAACACCAAACAGACCCAAATAACCCATAATTGGGCTTAACCAAAATGCAAGCCCAACAAGGGCCCAAATACGTTTATAAAATTTACATATACACAAGATAATCACGTTTACTTTGAGTCTTTTACTTCAAACCGTACACACAACTTATATAACAAATTACACCACTCAATTCCCCACATTCCACAGAATCGGGATCAACAAGAACTAACAAAATATGAGATCGTATGAATAGTACACGAAGGCCAAAGTAAATGAACGTTTCACGATTTACAAAATTTGTACAAATAATCCAAATCATTTCTAACTTGTTCCTAAGTACTTATAATCACCCAAAATGTATTCCAAATCATGTGATATGTTCTCACAAGCCTTACTCGACACTCATGTGTCCCCCAAACTCAATTCGACACGTTAAAACAAGTTGTTACCATTGAACCCGAAACACCCTTAAGACTTTCCCTAGTCTTTCACACCCCCTCCTACACCTTTGTAACTTGGTTAAACCATCCTAGCACACAAGCACCTCAACTAAAAACCTCAAGTCGGTTTCCCCTTGGCTTAGTCACCTAGAACGAGACCCAAACCAATTTCCTATACTACACATGTAAATGCAACTTGCACAAGCTCTCAAGTACCTCTACTCCCCCTAGCTACTCCCCAACTCATTTATCCCTTCCATATTCGTCTTTTCTCACCAAGTTGTCCATATCTCATGTTAATATATCCCCCCATGCAACTCATACCTCACGTACACACTTAAAACTCACCTAAGTCTTTCGGATCTGTCCCAAGTCGAGAAGGAAGAGCCAAGGTTCTAAGTGATCCACCTCGCGCCCAAGCCATCCAAGGAGCCCCCCAATACCTTAGTGTACAAACAAACGAGCCAAGGAGTCTTCTCATCCTCACCAAGTCCCAAGGTCGAGTTTCATCCCACCTTTTTAGGTGTTGTAAGTTCCTCCAACACTTAGATTATTTTTGTGATACTTGAATCAAGTGATAACATATTGAAACACACTAAGCTTTATATGTTGTTCCATAACCTCTCGTTAAATCTAAACCTCACAAACAAACTTACTTGAATCTCTATATGTCCACGAATGAGTCTAAACAATTGCTACACACTCAAGCTAACACATGAACACTTAATACCACGCGTTCCTTAAGTCCCTTGGAACGATTCACAAAAACTGTCAAGTATAACTCATTACATAAGATGGATTTTGTCATGAGGAATGGCCTTGTAAAATGTTATTCACAAGCTCACTTGATCAAATAAATTGTTCCACCCATTTCTCTATACACCAAAAAAATAGGAGACATCAATATATCGTTCTAACAAGCTCACTTGCTCACTTTTAAACACCCTAAGTTAAGCCTACTCGCAAACCCTTTAAAAACACTTAACGTGCCACTAAATAAGCACACGTATAATTAGCATTATATAAGCTGTTTTGAAAATTGAGATAGGTCAATATTAATCTCATAAAACACTTCCCAAAGCCACACATCCATTAGGCCCATAAAACACTTAGTGGGCCTTAACCGTTTGTTAAAGCCCATTAAGCACAAAATAAGCTAAAAAGCTCACGTTAAGCTTCTAAATGAGCACATTAAGTTTCTGGGAATAAGATAAGCTAAAAGAAATGGAATCATAAGCTAAACATGTAATTTGGACTAAAAGTGCAAATTTTGTAAAGTTGAGGAGCCAAAACTGTCACTTTTGGAAAATGAGGGTACAGAATGTCAAAATGAAATTATGTGGTTATAAACTGATAATATAAATGATTTTGAGGAAAATGTGTGAATTTGGAAGTCAATGGACTTGAAATGTACATTTAAAATGGAAAAAGGACTATTTTTGAAAAATATATAAATATAAGGACTAAAACTATCAAATGGGTAAAATGGGGTTATAAATTGTTTTTAAGGTACTTTTGAGTAAAACATGTCATTTTGTAAAGAATTGGACCTAAAATGTAAATATATATGAGTTTGGACTATTTTTTGCAAAACTTATCAACCCTAAGTACTAAAATTGTTAAACTTATAAAAATAGTGTCAAAACAACCTTTTCACTAAACCTAGGGTATAAAATGATAATTTGAAACATAATGAGCACAAAAATGAATAACTTTGATGTATAAGGACTAGAAATGCAAAGTTAATAAAGTTAAAGGACTAAACTTGAAATTATACTAAAAGGGAATCCACAAATGCCACACTTGGAAAACTAAGGATAGAAATGTAATCTTTTTCAACAAATGATGAAATTATGTCATTATGAAATATATATACTAAAAATGCAACCTATTTAAAGTTTAAGGACTAAAAATGTAAATTCTTATAAACTTGTGCCAAAACTATAATTTTGATAATTTAAAGGTAAAAGGGTGAATATTCAAAAAACCTTAAAGATAATTGACACATATGAAAATATGGGTTAAAAAAATATAACTTTTCCAAAGTACAGGGATTAAAAGTGTAAATAATCCCCGTAAGGGTCAAGAATGTAAATTTCACGTAATATGGTTTTAAGTTTCCAACATTGCAAACATTTCAAAACCACCCGACCCACCAAAAGTCTGAGTTATTTACTATACTCCAGGTTGTGTGTTGGAGCCGTTTCCGAATTGCACTTGATATCGTTTACTTATCCACACTTACCCCCAATCAAGGTAAGTTCATAGTCCCACATTTTATATATTTTACAAACCCGTGGGAAGATACATGCTACAAATAGAACACATGTATTTTTATGTATGTTATCCTGAATGTTATTGCATAAGACACATTGTTGCCCCTTTATAAAGCCCCTCTTATCCAGAGACGGAGCCAGCGTGGGGGAGGTGCTTGTCCCCTAATAGCCCACTAACTGTTGTATGTAGCTATGTAAATATTTTTGTTATTTTTTTGTAGTTTACTGTAAAAGAGAAAATGGCCGGAAATTGCCACCGGAGATGTGATAAAGAAGATGATTCTTGTTTCAGAAAAGGGATAAGACAAAAATGACATATGTGGTCGTGAGATATGTGATGTTCACGTGGGGCCGTGGGGGTGTATCTTTGTGGTAAAAGTTTTTTTGATTTTCTTTTTGTTTCTCATTATTTAGTTATTTTTCACTATTGTCTTTTTCTATTATCTAAATTTGTAGAAGTTAATTGCTTTGAAATAAAATGTTTTTAGTTCGAGTGTTTTTGTTGTGCGGTTTATAAATTTTCAAGTGTTGCACGATAAACAATATATGCCATCGTTATTTAAGTTTAATACGTTTTACTTATAAAGAAAAATATACAATTGTTAATACGACATTAAACTCGAGACAAGCCGACGCTACCGGGATTTTTCTTGCTACAATCATTAGTTTGTTTCTCTTCCGCATTATAAGGCGATGCTATTTATAACACTATAACACGACAAAACTTATGTAACCAAATAAATTAAAAGTTCAGCCTTTTTTTAAGAAAAAAAAAATAGTGGTTTCATCTCTGCACGTAATAGTATGGTTGCTGTCTTAAGACAAGGTAACGAGCCGACCCCCCTAACGTCAAATCCTGGCTCTGTCTCTGCTCTTATCATGAACCTTAATCACTTGCGAGTGAACGCGAATAGTGTGAATAGACCTATTGGGAATTGACAACCCATTTGAGCTAGCTGGATAGATAACATTGTGTTAGCCAGATTGATAGCCAAATGCACACTATTTGACTTATACTAGGAGAATGGCAAACTCCTACACGTAGGGCACCCTTATATTAACACACACGTTAATGTTGAGTTCATGAGACTTGTGGCAATATACATATTGATTTATTTGAATGATTACACCTTGTGTTCAAATGATTATTATTACAAACACTATGGATTCACTCAACAATTTTGTTGACTTTTAGCATGTTTATCTCAGGTAATTGAAGCAGGAAATGAAGGCACGTAGTGGGCATTTTGACCAAGAGTCATTGGTGTAAACAAATTTATCAGTCATCACAAACCCTATTGTCATTTTTATTTTGCTAAACATTGAAAACGCTTTTGCATTTGAATTAAATAATTAATGACTTTTAAAAACGTCTCTTTTGAGTCATTTTCTATTTATGACTATGATCCTTCCTGTAATACCCCAAATTAGTCTTCCGCTGTGATTATGAAATTTTAAGGGTGTTACATTTATAGACATTATACTGTATATGCGATTTTGTCAAACCACAAAGACGATTTTTGCAATTTACTTAAATAACAATGAGGCTCACTCATCTCCACCCAGAGACCCACAATTCTCTCTTACAAATATAATCAAAACCCTCTACAACTTTAAACCATCATTGTTGCATTTTAAATTTCTTTGAATTTTTATTTTAATTTTCATTTGGTTTAGCTGAGATTAAAAAAGGTATGTACTTATATCTTACAAGGTATGTACTCTATGCAAAGTAACAAAGTAAAAGTACAAAATTAAATTTCTTTTACACTAAGCCAGGAATTCATAAGGTATGTAAATGTATATCATGTCTAACATGTAGATCCACCCCTTCATAACAAGTGTGCATTTTATTACCTATGATCATCTTAAAAAAATATTTATTTTTTTATTTTACTCACCTTAACAAAATTCAGAAAAGTAAAGATTACAACTTAATATAGACGATGACTATTCTAAAATCATACCCTCCGTATGTCATATCATAGTGAACACTTATTGTGGGGTAAAAGGGTACCTTTTAACTATTATGCAAACCCGATAGATAACACATTTGCTAGCTTAGTATAGAGTATTAGAGTTAAAAAAAACAAAAAGTTATATAATGATTATGAAAATCGTTGTTTTTGTTTTATTAATTGGGAATGTTATCGCTCTAAAAGTATCCCTTATGTTACTGATAAAATTGTTTTTCGCATTAATTTAGAGCCAAAAGGTACAAAAAATTTCTCCTGCGTTAGCGCAATATATACTTAGCCATTAGCGTTAATTTCGTATGATCACTAATAAAACGCTAAATATATTGTTATATTATTCGTATAACTAATACTATTTACTTTATTTAAACTTGATATATTTGTTAAACTTTTGATATAAAACTAAATATATTCATAAAAATTAATATATAAGAAGTATATTTTTAAAAGACTCTAATCAGTGTCTTTAATATTGATGTATGCTTTTAACTACTTTTTCTATTTATTGCTTCGACATGTCCTTAGAATTAGTTAAAATTGTTTAATGCAAAAATTTAGTGCTTGTTACACATTAAACAACGATTATTTGTGCTTTAAAAGTGATCTTCTAACACTTTCTAATACTATCTTAGTGCAAAAGTTTAGGCTTTGCAATAAAGATGCTCTTTGGAGAAGAACAATATGGACTATAAATTTAGTGCGGAATGAATCAAACAAGGTATAAACCTTTGAGCAGTGCCAAAAGGTTTTGATGGAAAGTCTCTCTTTATTTTGGAAATTGACATCATGCATGATGTTTGTACTCTTGCAAATACTCCAATAATTTTGTGTCATTTTGTACCACATACATACATACGCATGCATGTGTTTATGTAACAATGCTCAAGAGCATTCCGATTTACTTTTGGTTAAAGCTTAGGGTTAAAAGACTTAAAATACCAATGTATTTTTTAAAATTTTCATATTACAAGTAATGTACTTTTTAAAATATCATTATCATCAACAAAATTTTACATTATTTACAAAAACTTATCAAGTTTGTCAAAATTGACCGGCTATAACCGGTTGCCACCGCCACGTCAGCGTGTTTAACCGGTCATTTTTTTCCTTTTATAACACACGTCCACCTCATTAAATATTATTCACCTCACTTAATTAATCCTACCCTATTAATACCCACCCATCCCAATCAAACACAAACACACACATATAATACTTTCATCTAAAATTCTGTCAAACCCTAAAGACCTGTCAAACACATACACACAAACAATGAAGTCAAATAACAAAAAAAGGCATTCTTATTTATGTTTTGATCTATCAGTTTGTGTATTTAATTTAGCATTAACAACTTTTTTTTGATTAAAATGGTAAAAAAAATTGGGTCGTTTTGGGTTAAAATTTGACTCTTTAGTGATGCTCTGTTAAATGTGTTGTTTTGGGGTTTGTAATGGTCGTTATGTTATGTGTTTGTGATGCTCTGTTTTTTGGTTTTCATGCTCTGCTTTTCGTATATATGATGATTCTTATGTGCTTGATGAAATGTTTACAAAGTGTTTGATAGTTAGAATGGGATTACGCTGAGAGGACCAAATCAGAGACAACATTGGAACCTTGAATATAATGTGCCTGTTTGGGATTGCACTGAAAAGCTTCTATTTGTGGTGCCTGTAATGTGCATGTATTGCACAGTTTGTACTTACCTACATTGGAACACTGACATAACCAAATGACAGAGCCAATGTTTACAAACCATTGCTTGTAATGTGCCTAGAACCATTGCTTGTGATGTGCTTAGAACCATTGCTTGTAATGTACCTAGAATGTAGTTTGATGACTACCTTTGAACACTGACATAACCAAATGTAATGTGCCTAGTTATTTGTTATGTGTTTGATTATTTGTGGTGTCTGTTTGGGATTACACTGAGAGGACCAAATCAGTAGGGGTAATTCACGGGTCGGTTCGGTTAGAGATTTTAACTATCCATCCCGGGGTGGGTAGTTCATTTTACTATCCGAAACCGAACCGTACTAGGCGGGTAACCGGACATGCGGGTACCCGAAATGATCGGTTACCCGCGGTTCGGGTCACGATTAACCATTCTAAAAAATTAATCGAATCGAATCGAATGAATAATAACATATATTAGAACGTAATATGTCATTGTAATAAACTTAAATAACATTGAAGATATTAGAGTCATAGTAAAGTTGTTCCATCGCAATAAAAACATTCAAATTATCATATTTAACAAAATAACTAATACTATTTATTTGACGTTTATAGGTTACGATCACTTTAATCATATGTAATCCATAGATGTTAGTAAATGATCATATTAGGTAAGTAAAACTGCATTATACAATAAAAGTAGTGCAATAATATAGTTAATACTTGTACATTTTTATGAATGGTTTATTGAAACCTACATGTATATTATACACAGTTCGGTTCGGGTAACCGCGGATAACTAAAAGTAAAAACCGAAATTGAGCCGTGATAAGCGGGTTTTTCGGTTTCGGGTTTCTTCGGTTTCGGTTTCTTCGGTTATCGATTTTTTGCGGTTCCGGATTGAGCGTATCGGCTCGGTTCGTCGGTTTCTCAGATTTTTTGAACACCTCTACAAATCAGAGACTTGGATGTGGATTACATTGAGAGGATCAAATAAGAGAATACTAGATTCTTCTACATTGCAGACTTGTTTGGGATTACATTTAGAGGACAACTGAATACTTTTACATTGCAATCTTGTTTGGGATTACATTGAGAGGACCAAATGAGTATTGGATCACTTAATTCTACATTGGTATGCCTTGAAAAACTTTTTGTTAGATAGTGATATATCTTAACATTTTAATCAAACAAACTGATCAACCATTTCTTATTTGTAGAAGTCATACTCATTAGCTCTGATTCAAGCACTGGTCATACAAAAATCCCACCTCAATTGCTTACTTGGTACTATCCATAATCTGATTCTACAAGCTCTAAGTATCTAATTGATGATTCAAGTTGTGATGATTACCAATGTCCTATCCAAGCTAAAAAAGGTTCAACCTCCAATCCTTCTAAATCAAAAAAAGTTTCAACCTCCACTCCTATTCCAGCTCAGAAGGCTATCTCTTGCAAGAGATTTGACAGGGATAAAGTGCTAGGGCTCCCAACAGAGAAAACTTGGACTGCTATTGGTAAAAAGACTTTTGGGATTGAAAAATCAAAAAGTTTAGGAGCACTTGAAGGAAGTCAAGGCAAAGGAAAAAGGAAGATGGTGTAGGATTTCCAACTTAAGCTTTTGCAGTATTTAGTAGGTTATCATAGTATTTGGATGTTTATGATGATGGCAGTTTAACTTCTAACATCTTATGAGTGTACTTCATAATGCTAGTATAACTGCTAATCTTTTGTAATGATGAAACATCTGATGCTAATGTATTTTAAATGGTAGTAGTTTATCCACATTAAAGTTTCTTTTGGTAGCAGTCCATGTTATTGTTTTTTCCAAATTTGTGTTCATGATTTCTGTATAGGTTCATGATTTTTGTACATGTTGAATTCATGTTTTTTGCAAATTTGTGTTAATGATTTCTATATGGTTTAATGATTTCTGCAAATTTGTGTTTTTGATTTACATGTTGAATATTACATGTTTAATTCATGCTTAAGAGTTAAAAGCATGAGAAACATTTTCAAATGGGTCTAACCAGTTATAAGTAACCCAGTTCTCTAATAGGAATTTTCACGTAGGCTGAAAATAATGACATGAAAAATAATATTGGTATACTGGTGGTATTTACAGGTACCAAAAAGTTTTGTTGGTGATAATGGTATTTCAAAGAGTATATTACCCGTATTTGAAAATTTTAAAAAGTACATTGGTATTTTAGGTCTTTAACCCTAAAGCTTACGATATTTGTTTAAATTGTGTAGATATAATGATTACTGATTAGTATACATTTATATATTTATTTATTTATTTATTAAAATGACAAATTTTACTACCTACACCACATTAGGGCTGAGTATCAAAGGTCCAAAACCGAACCGGACCGACAAAACCGACCGAACCGACAAAAACCGAACCGGACCGACAGCCCGTCGGTTCGGTTTCGGTTTCATGTTTTACATGTTTTCGGTTTCGGGTCGGTTCGGTTCGGCCCAAAACCACAAAACATACTTAAATACACCTAAATCGAACCAACCGGACGGCCGACCGACAAAAAAACCGACCGGACGGCGTTTTCGGTTTCGGTATAGGTTTTTCATGCATTTCGGTTTTCGGTTTTGTCGGTTCGGGTCGGTTTTGGACCGACGCTCAGCCCTACACCACATATATCACATATTCTATCTCACATGTTTTAAACGAGACTTGAATCGATAATCTCTAACTAAGAGGCTTTGGTTGATTAGTATACATATGTCATATAGTTATTGAATAATTAAATACACGGGTGATAACTTAACTGATAGGTTGGTGTTGCAACATTATAGGTTGGTGTTGCAACATTATTTTGAATTAGCGATGTTATGTTGAATATAGATTAGCCTCCTAGCTATATGTCAAGTCAAACTTGGTTAACATTTTCGTCATTTTGTGGAATCTAAAGTTTGGAAGAAATTAATTTGGCTGTATAATTTGACAAATGTCCTGTTATTTATTAATTTTTGATTTTTAAGTGTTTCATCTTCAATTAAAAAGTCGAATTTTCTACATTAGAACTCAAGCAAATTTATGGGTTGGATGTCATCATTTTTTGCATGCAACAAGTAAACTACATGAAATTAAAGGAATTTCTAGTATGTGCAAAGTGACTTTCATTTGCCTCATAACATTTTTCTTCTTTTCTTCTTTTTTATACATAAGAAGTTCCATTCTATAGCCTACAGTCTTACACGCAATTACGTTTTAGTTTTAAAACTTAAAAATTCTAATTATACATTTCGTTGTTGTTCATCATAGGACTCAACCATCTCGGTGGTTACTGTATGCCTAAAAAAATTGCTCTTTGTATACTTGTGGTATCACACACGCGAACAACTTTGCAAGAAATTTGCTAGAAAATAGTAACGTTCTAACGAATAACTTGTTGAACAAGCGCTCACACAATGTTAACATTGTTTTTGACATATTGTCTTTAAACCTAGATGACATGCTGGTGGATCAACATAACCGATTATCAATATTATTCAAAGATAATATTCATTCACATACATTATTTAAGATCACACTTTAGGAAATCGATAAACATAACAATTGAGTTGCCTTTAAAGCATTAAAACATGCATTAATTACTTGTACATAATAGTAAAAATACAACCTCAGAATATCCACTAGAAGCAGTCGAGGTGGTTAAAAGGTCTATTACCATCAAAATGTGAGAGGTTACAAGTTCAAACCTTACTTTGTACAAACAAACTTAAAGCTGTCGTACCAACTTCCAAAAAAAGAGAGTAAGTTTTTATGATGGATAAGCTTAAGAATTAGTTTAAAAAAAAAAAAAAAAAACAAAAAAAAAAAACAAAACAAAACAAAACCTAATAAATTAAGTCCTTTTAATAACATAATTTATAACTACCTAATACCTCTTAAATCAAGTCCTCTTAATAACTTAATTTATAACTACCTAACACCTATACATATTTCATTTTTAAACATAATCATCGAAACTATCTTTGTCAATTCCAAACACTTTATCAAATGAATTAAGTTTATTTACATATCCATACATAAGTTACTCACATATCAAAAAATTAATTATATTCATTCATTTTTTGAACAAATAAAAAACTCATTTTTACCTCCTCTACTTAACTAATTAATATCTTTTTAATCGTTAATTAATAATTAATAAAAAAAATATACCATCGCGACAAACATTTAATTATCTATCAATAGACAGATAGTTTGATATACTTTCGAAAAACATTTTTTTTCGTTTTATTTTTCTTACTTTATTCGTTGTTGAAATTTGTTTAATAAATCACATATGATTCAACTTTTTATGTTTTGAGCAATAAAATTTGGGATAATGAAAAAAAAATGTATCGAACTTGATCACTTCTGTGGTTATTTGTAGCCAACAATTTTTTTTTTCATTGTAACACAAACCTTTTGAATTGATGTTATTGTATGTATCCAATCAAGCTAACCGTTACCTCGTTAGTCCTTTATATTAACGGCCGTTAGTAAATAACTTAAAATTTTGTTTTCTTACGTTTTTATCTGTTTTTATACATTTTCATCCGTTTTCTTAAAATTTTTTTTATGTTTTCGTCCGTTTTTACGTTTTCGTCCGTTTTCTTACGTTTTTATACGTTTTCATCCGTTTTATACGTTTTTGTCTATTTTCTTACGTTTTTTATACGTTTCGTCCGCTTTTATACGTTTTCATTCGTTTTCTTACGCTTTCATCTGTTTTTATATGTTTTCGTCCGTTTTCATACATTTTTTTCCGTTTTCATCCGTGTTTTACGTTTTCGTCCGTTTTGTTACATGTTCATTCGTTTTTATACGTTTTTGTCCATATTCTTACGTTTCCGTCTGTTTTTGTTCGTCTTCATCCGTTTTTATACGTTTTCGTCCGCTTTCTTACTTTTTTTATCCACTTTTATACATTTTCGTATATTTTCATACGATAGTATCTGTTTTTATACGTTTTAGTCCGTTTTGACACATTTTTGCTCGTTTTTATACGTTTTCGTTTGTTTTCTTACGTTTTTATCCACTTTTAAATATTTCCTTCTGTTTTTATACGTTTGTATATATTTGTATACGTTTTCATCCATTTTTACATGTTTTTGCTCGTTTTTATACATTTTCGTTCATTTTTATATGTTTACGTTCACTTTTATACATTTTTGTTCATTTTTACATGTTTTCGTTCGTTATTATACGTTTTTATCCATTTTTAAACGTAAAAAATAGACAAAAACGTTTAAAGAATGTAAGAAAACAGATGAAAACATATAAAAATGGATGAAAACGTATGAAAATTGACGAAAACGTATAAAAACGGATGAAAATGTACGAAAACATATGAAAACGTATAAAAACGGATGAAAATGTACGAAAACAGATGAAAACGGATGAAAACTTATAAAGACAGACGGAAACGTATAAAAACAAATGATAACGTAAAAAATATAATAAAACGGGCGAAAACCTTTAAAAACGGATGAAAACATATGAAAAGGGAATAAAACATATAAAAACAGACGAAAATGCAAGGAAACAGACGAAAACATATAAAAACGAACGAAAACGTAAGGAAACGGACGAAAACGTATAAAAACGGATGAAAATGTATAAAAACGGACGTTTTCATCCGCTTGCGTCCGTTTTTTACGTATAAAAACGGATGAAAACATATAATAACGAACGGAAATATGTAAAAACGTACAGAAACGTATAAAAAACGAACGTAAACATATAAAAACGACCGAAAACGTATAAAAACGAGCAAAAACGTGTAAAAACGGATGAAAACGTTTAAAAACGAATACAAACGTGTAAAAGCAGATGAAAACGTATAAAAACAGATGAAAACGTAAGAAAGCGGACGAAAACGTATAAAAACGGATGAAAACTTAAGAAAACGGACGAAACCGTAAAAAAATTTAAGAAAACGGACGAAAACGTATGAAAACGAATGATAACGTAAGAAAACGGAGGAAAACGCATAAAAACGGATGAAACCGTAATAAAACGTAAGAAAACGAAATTTCAAGTTATCTATTAACGGCCGTTAATATAAAGGACTAACGATGTAACGCTTACCTTGACTGGATACATACAATAACACGAATTCAAAAAGATTTGTGTTACAATGAAAAAAAAATAGTTGGCTACACACAATCCCATAAGTGGTCAAGTTCGATGCATTTTTTGTCATTATCCCTAAAATCTATAGTAAAATGAACATAAGTTTTTCTTCAAAATTCGTTTTTTTTTAATTCGTTAAAATTGGACAAAACATATAAAATCACATGTGATTATAGATGTTTCATAAATAAACTTCTATAATCTAGAAGTTGATATACAATGTATGTTAACCACTAAAGGGCTTGTGTCCTAATGATATCCTTTGTTGTGTGAGAAACTCCCAAACTAAATGGTTGTGGGTTCAAGTCATGTTTAGGACATGTGAGATAGTTGTGGTTGTATATTGTGACATAGTTAATTGCCGCTTTAAAAAAATATATGCTAGGAAAACCATGAATATGTGGTTTGTATTGCAAAAAGCGGATAAACTTTTTAATTTATACACAAATAATTATGTCAATTATAATATAGTTGGTTACCGTTCGAAATTTCAAATTAGTGTTAAATCACATGTGATATATTATGTAAATTTTAATATAAAAAAAATGAAAACAAAACGTGAAAAAAGCGAAAAAAATTATTTCGTCGAAAGTATACGAAAGTGTTGGTCTAAGAAAAGATAATAAAATGTTCGTTGCCACGGTATAATTTTTTTTGCTTAACGATTCACGGTTCATGAATTATTTAAAAATTATAAAAAAGGGCGTAATTTCATTTTTAATTAAAATATTAATTAATCTCCCCTTTTTTTCTCAATTGAAAAATTAGTAACTGAAATTCGTCCCTTGATATGCAGAAAACTTTTGGTACGTAAATGATATTTTTTGTTGGTGGTTATTCGCCCAGAAGCAGGGTAAAGATAATCAGTAGCAATGCAATACCACTAGGTGGTTATCGGATATCACTTGGAATTGTGTTATCACTTTCCAAAGTAAACTATTCGACCCTATGCCTGGGTTACACGAATATCTACTTGGGATAAAACCAAATTTTGTTATTGAATTAGGCACAATCAATAACCCTTGCGCATATAAGTGTTTTTGCTTTCTATTTGTTTCTCCTGGTTTTGTATATATCATTCTGATGATGACGATCTCTATATATAGTAGAGAACACTCAACCCTAGTCAATGGACTTTATGAGTGATTAACGGCCAATTAATCACCCATAATAAGCCTCCATTATCATAGGAGTAGTGGTTACACGACCAATTAAATGTGGTCATAAAGCAGTCATAACAGCCACTTGAATGGGTCAAAGCTGTTACAAATTAATCACTGCAACACTACCAGTAAGAACCAATACACTAGCAGTAGAAATCAATACACTACCAGTAGGAACCATCAGTCACTACACTAGCAGTAGTAACCAATACACTAGCAGCAGGAAAAAATACACTACCAGTATGAACCATCAGTCACCACACTAGCAGTAGTAACCAACACTAGCAGTACTAACCACTATTGATTTAGGGTGTTCAGGGACCTCATGGGTGTACACTTCGTACCTCTTTACCCAAAACCAGGTGTGAACTAATCCCACAAGTGCACTAAATTTTCCAACAATCCTCCCCAAATTTAGTTCACTTCCTTTGCACGAAAAACAAACATCAAACAAAACATGTGCATAAACGAAAATATCCTGAGGATTGAATTTCCATCTTAGTACATTACACAGTCAAATATTCGAGAATCAGGGTGTTCTAAGAATTGAACCCTTCAACCCATTTGAATACCTGAAGATAAAATACACACAAGTTTTCAAACACTTAAAAGCTCCTGACACTAAACAAGCCATGTGTCCATATCCAAATTCATAAATGTTGTAAGAGTCAAAAGTCCAAAGCTCCCTAAAGCGGCAAAACTTCAACATTCACATAGGTGGTTCCTCTTTATTCATGCTCCTGCTAAGCACTTTTTCAAAGAAATTAACCATTAACAAGTAAAGACTTCATCCTCCTTTCAGCATGTTCTGAGCACAACCTTGGGATGTAAAATAAACATGTGCTCCAGTCCACTGAATGTTCAACTTTCGACATTGAACTCAACTCCCAAGTTTCCTTAGGAGGGAGTTGGGTGTCCTAGCATTCAGTGACTAAATTGGACTTAAACCCATCCCTTTAGCAGACTTTAAAACCAAGTCTCTAGCTAATCCCTTCATCAAGTGATCAGCTAAATTTTGTTGAGATCTAACAAACTCTATAGATACCACCCCATTCATGATAAGCTCACAAATCATGCTATGTCTGACACCTAAGTGTCTAGACTTCCCATTGTACATCTGGCTATAAGCCTTTGCCAATGTAGCTGCACTATTACAACGGATAGAAATAGGTGCTATAGGTTTAGGCCACAATGGAATCTCAAGCAGCAAGTTTTTCAACCATTCAGCTTCTTTACCGGTGCTAAGGCTACAAATTCAGATTCCATTGTTGAACTGGTGATGCAAGTTTGCTTCTTAGATGCCCAAGAAATTGCACATCCACCAAGTAGGAATACCCACCATCGGTAGGCAATTGTCCTCGATTATTCTTGATCCAACTTGCATCAGTGTACCCTTCTAACACTGAAGGATAACCAGTATATGAGAGACTATAATCCATAGTTCTCTTCGATACTTCAGATTCCCTCTGAACTGCTTGCTAGTGATGAGCACTAGGATTACTAGTATACCTACTCAATTTACCCACTGCAAATGCAATATCAGGTCTTGTACAAGTCATGGCATACATCAAGCAGCCAATTACCCTAGAATACTCAAGTTGAGATACAACCTTGCCTTTATTAGGCATCAACTTCTCACAAGTATCCATAGGTGTACTCACAGGAGTACAATCAAAGTAATTGAATTTCTTCAACACCTTCTCAATATAATGAGACTGAGAGATAGAAATTCTTTTACTTTCATGGTTAATCCTTATACCAAGGATAACATCAGCCTCCCCCATGTCCTTTATGGAGAACCTTGATGACAAAAATTCCTTTGTCAAGTTAACCTGATTTTGGTCAGTGCCGAAGATCAACATGTCATCAACATATAGACAAATGATGACTCCTTTACCAGTTTCATCAAATTTGCTATACACACATTTGTCAGCTTGGTTAAGAACATAACCACTAGACAAAACCACTTCATCAAATTTTTGATGCCATTGCTTAGGTGCCTGCTTAAGTCCATAAAGAGACTTAATCAGTTTACACACCTTGTTTTCATTGCCAGGCATGATGAAGCCCTAAGGTTGGTTCATATAAACCTCCTCATCCAATTCACCATTTAAGAAAGATGTTTTCACATCCATCTGATGAATAATCAGATTGTGAATTGATGCCAAAGCAATCGACAATCTTATGGTACTGATACAAGCTACAGGAGCATAAGTATCAAAATAGTCTATTCCTGACTTTTGTTTAAAGCCTTGAATAACTAGTCTAGCCTTGAACTTTTAAATAGTTCCATCTACCTTCATTTTCTTTTTGAAAATCCATTTGCAACCCAAAGGTTTGCAACCAGGTGGTAGATCAACCAACACCCAAGTGTTGTTGCCCATGATGAAATCCATCTCATCATTGATTGCTTCTTTCCAGAAAGCAATATCCTGGGACTTCATTGCTTCTTCAAATGTCTTGAGATCATCCTCAACAATGAAGAAATAGGAGTATTGGTCAGAGACCTCATCCCTAGTTCCTTCAATTAAGTATAATTGAAACTCAGGTCCAAATGACTTTGAATTCCTAACCTTTTTGCTCTTTCTGAGCATAGGTTCAGGTTGTTGAACCACAACCTCATCAGGGACCTCTGATGGTTCTTCATCAAGGACCTCTGATATACCAATGTCATGAGTTCCATTAGGAATCCTTTGACTTGGTCTAGGGACTGATGAGAATCTATTCTCATCAAACATTGCATCCCTTGATTCTTATGGAGTTAATTGAAACATATTCATTAGGCTCAATAACATAGAACCTAAAAGCCATGGAATGCTCAGCATATCCAACAAAGATGCAATCAATGCCTCTTTCACCCAAAGTTTTCAGCTTTGGATCAGGGAGTCTTACAACAGCCCTACAACCCCAAACCCTGAGATAGTGCAGGTTGGGTTTCCTTTTAGTCCAGAGTTCATAAGGGGTAACCTTGTTCCTTTTGTTGGGAACCCTATTTAATAAATAGCACGCTGTTAACATAGCTTCACCCCATAACCCTTGACTCAGTCCTGAATAGGACAACATGGAATTAACCATCTCCTACACCACCCTATTTTTCCTTTCAGAAATACCATTTTGCTGAGGAGTATAGGGAGCGGTCGTTTCATGGATTATACCAACAGACTGAAAATACAAAGTATCCATGTACTCACCTCCCCTATCAGTCCTTAATCTTTTGATCAAAGACCCAAGTTGTAATTCAACTTCAGTTTTAAATACTTTAAATTTATCTAATGCTTCATCCTTAGTATGTAACAGATAAACATAACAAAACCTAGAAGCCTCATCAATAAATGTCACAAAGTACTTTTTATTCCCCAATGAGGGAGTAGCATGCAAGTCACACAAGTCACTGTGTATTAGCTCTAAGAACTTAGTTTCACGTTTAACACCCTGAAAAGGTTTCTTAGTTATCTTGGTCAACATGAAAGTTTTACACTTTTCAGTGTCCATGTCAAATGCTGGGATTAACCCATTCTTAGACATATCTTGCATCCTTTTATAGCGTACATGGCCAAGTCTAGCATGCCATAGGGTAGAGTCAATCAGGTCAGGGGTGGTAACAAAGGCTGAATTATCACATTAATTAACAATATTAAGCCTAAATATTTGGTTACACAAATAGCCAAAAACAATAAACACACCATGCTTAGATAGAACAAATTTATCAGATTCAATAACTTGTTTATATCCATGATTATTCAAAACACTACTTGAAACCAAGTTCTTCCTTATATCAGGAACATGAATAACATTAAACAAAGTTACAATCTTTCCATAACTAAACTTAAGATCTACACAACCATGACCATGCACCAAGGTTGTTGACTCATTTCCCATGTGAAGAATAGAACCATCATTCAGTGACTCATAAGTCTTGAACCAACTTCTATCTTTGCACACATTAACAGTTGCACCATAGTCAACCCACCACGTAACATCATCATCCTGCACATAATAAGATTCAGATACATATGTAATATAATAAATCTGAAAAGACTTATTAAACATATTCTGACCTTCCAGTGAGTTGGTAGAACCACCACTCCCTGAACCATTAGTGCATGATCCATTGCCTTTACCACCAACCTTAACACCTTTGCAATCCCTTTTAATGTGACCAGTTTTGCCACATTTCCAACAGGTAGGTGTTGCCTTCTTGTTAGGATCTGCACTTGTGTTATCATAATGTTTACATTTGCCTTTGTTGTCATTGTACCTGGTGGAGTTGTTATGCTCCACCATATTGACAACAGATGCACCAGTAGCATTGCTACCTTTTGGCTTGTCATTATCCTGCACCTTGAGAGATTCCTCAATGCGCAGATGACTACCCAACTCAACAAGAGTTAACTCCTCCTTCTTATGTTTCAAGTTATGCTTGAAATCTTTCCAAGAAGGGGGAAGTTTATCAATGACACAAGAGACTGAAATAGCCTCATCCATGTGCATATTGTGTTGTGTAAACCTTCCAAGTATACCAAGAAGTTCATTGTATTGTTTCATAACTGGTCTTGAATCAGTCATTTTGTAATTTATGAAATTACTTACAAGGAACTTCTTACTTGATGCATCCTCAGCCATATATTTAGCATCCAAGGAATCACATAGTTCTTTGGAAGATTCAAAATTCTGATAAATGTCAAAGAGTGAATTAGACATACCATTGAGAATTAAGCCTCTTCAAATGTAGTCATCATTCTCCCATTTTCTCCTCCTCCTGATTTGTTCAATAGTAGCATCATCCCCATCATCAGGAATAGGTGTAGTCAGAACATAGACCACACTCATGCTTAACAGCAAGAAGTGCATCTTCTTCTGCCATCTCCTAAAGTCCACCCCTTCAAACTAGTCCAGCTTGGCAAAGTTTGAAGCCATGTGTTTCATTGCAGCAGCAGCCATTGATTATTACAGAATAGTTTACTTTGATTATTTGTGGTTATTCGCCCAGAAGCAGGGTAAAGATAATCAGTAGCAATGCAATACCACTAGGTGGTTACCGGATATCACTTGGAATCGTGTTATCACTTTCCAAAGTAAACTATTCGACCCTATGCCTGGGTTACACGAATATCTACTTGGGATAAGACCAAATGTTAGTTATTGAATTAGGCACAATCAATAACCCTTGCGTATATAAGTGTTTTTGCTTTCTGTTTATTTCTCCTGGTTTTGTATATATCATTCTGATGATGATGATCTCTATATATAGTAGAGAACACTCAACCCTAGTCAATGGACTTTATGAGTGATTAACGGCCAATTAATCACCCATAATAAGCCTCCATTATCATAGGAGTAATGGTTACATGACCAACTAAACGTGGTCATAAAGCAGTCATAACAGCCACTTGAATGGGTCAAAGCTGTTACAAATTAATCACTACAACACTATCAGTAGGAACCAATACACTAGCAGCAGGAACCAATACACTACTAGTAGGAACCATCAGTCACTACACTAGCAGTAGTAACCAATACACTAGCAGCAGGAACCAATACACTACCAGTATGAACCATCAGTCACCACACTAGCAGTAGTAACCAACACTAGCAATACTAACCACGATTGAGTCAGGGTGTTCAGGGACCTCATAGGTGTACACTCCGTACCTCCTTACCCATAACCAGGTGTGAACTAATCCCACAAGTGCACTAAATTTTCCAACATTTTCTCTTATTAAATTCCATAAATATCACATTTTGTTATAATCATACCCCTTATTGGGTATGTTTGGCGAAGCGTAGCACTAGCATTAGTAGTTAGCAGTAACTATTTATTGAATAAAAGTGTTTGATAATGTAGTTGTATCTGTAAAGACACTTGAAAAAGTATATTGCTATTCTACAACTTAAAAAAAGTACACATACCAAAAGACACTTGAAACACTTATGGAACACTTATGAAAAGTATGACGTACCAAATTGGAACACTTATGGAAAGTATGACGTACTAAATTGAAACACTTATGAAAAGTACATTGCTATTCTACAATTCAAAAAAAGTAAACATACCAAAAAATACTTGAAAAAGTATATTGCTATTCTACAACTTAAAAAAAATACACGTATCAAAATGAAACATTTGAAAAAGTACATTGCTATTCTACGACTCAATCCTTATATAAATTCATAAAAGTCTGAAAATAATCTGAAAAGTTAGAGCTTATAAAAATGGGCTTATGTTTTATAAGCTTAGAGTCCTTAAATCTTTTTAAAAGTTTATAACGTATAGTATTTGTGTGATAAGTAACATATCATCGTTAAAATTTATACACCAAATAAATAATAATAATAATAATAATAATCTGGTTCTGTTTCTAATAATAATAATAATAATAATAATAATAAAAATAATAATAATAATAATAATAATAATAATAATAAAATAAAGCCAAAACAACATCTATGAGTAACAAACATCTCTCTCTCTCCATGAAGCATTTGTAAACCAACCCTCACTCTTTGACTTTCATTTCCTCTGTTTTCTCATTATTATTACACACACATAAAAAGGTTACTCCAGTTGGATTTCCTCTTCCTCCAAAATATCTGGTCCTCTGTTTCAGATCTCATCTCTCTCACACACACTTTCACCTTCACTCTGTGTAACTATCTACACACTTTCACTCTGTTTACTGAATGATCAGAAATGCTGTAAACTGATTTGTTTTATCATGTAATCTAATCAACCAATACAAGTCAAGTTTCTGTTATTTCACATAGTTTCAAATTTTACTGTGTGTTGTATACTCAAGGTGTAAGCTAGCTCAATTTGCAAGTTTATATATATCACACAGTTACACCTTTCACTGTGTTTTTTTATTAAAAAAAAAACAAAAAAAAAACTAGCTAGCTTTTTGGATCATGAATATGTATATAAACTAGCTAGCTTTCTCTCTCACACAGTTACACCTTTCACTGTGTATATATATATGTGTATTGAAGATATGTTAGATCTTAATATCGATATTGCACCATATGTTGATGACCGGATTCATGAGACAAATAACGTTGTAGAAGATCGTCTATCTGGTACATCTGTTTCATCTGACGTGCTAGATATTGATCCTCCAGTCGCCAATGCTGATGACGTGGACTCGGTTACTTACGTCGCAAGTAACATCGAAAACCGTCCGTATTGTGAGAATGAGAGAAACGGGTTGAAAACCTGGCAGTTTTTTCCTGTTGGGTGTGATTTGGAAGTGGAGGATGATGATGATGAGGAGGAGGGTGAGTTGGGTTCGAGGTCGAAAATAGGGTCTCAGTGGTTGAATTTGAAGGTTCCGGAAGTGCACGTGCCGCAGCCGGCTGTGGCGAAGAAGAGTAGGCGTGGACCGAGGTCTAGGAGCTCGCAGTACCGTGGTGTGACGTTTTATCGAAGGACTGGTCGTTGGGAATCACATATTTGGTATGATTGATTTTTAGCATATTAATCGTTTGAAAATGTATCCAACTTGATTTATTTAACATTTGTTTAAGCTTATTGTAGGCTTATATATGATCTTATGTAATTTCGGTTTATTTTCCAAAAGTTCAAATTTTCCGGCTTATTTTAGGACTTGTGGGATTTTATAAGGTTATTATGATGTAGTAAGTTATAAGCTCATCTGTCCCAAAATAAGCCGGTAAATAAAAAATAACCCGAAATCATATAAGCTAGCTAGCCCACAAATAAGCTTAAACAAACACTTCCTTAATTTTTTTTTTTATTGTGTTTATTATTGGGGGTAAAGTACGATATGTTTTCAAATGGTGATCGCTAAATTGTTTATGGTTTGATATAAACTAACTAAATATGTTTGTTTTGTTTTGTATGTTCAGGGATTGTGGAAAACAAGTGTATTTAGGTGAGTATATGGTTGTTATTTCAATATTTGGTATCAGTTATATGTGTTTGGATTTATGATTGTTAGATATTAACAATATTGTTTGATTATAGGCGGGTTTGATACTGCTCTTGCTGCAGCTAGGTTAGAGTTGAAACTTGAGAATTTTTTTGCGTTAGATTATCATTAATTTTTTTTAATGTGGTTTTGGACTAACTTGAATGATCGTGATTTGTGATTTAGAGCGTATGACCGGGCAGCTATTAAGTTCCGAGGAATTGATGCTGATATAAATTTTCATATAAACGAATATGAGGAGGATATGGCGCAGGTAATGGCCTAACAGGAATTTTGTGAGATGCTTTGTGTCTGATTGAAGTGGAAGTTTGTTGACTGATGTGAGGTTAATGTTTCTGAATTGATGTAACAGGCAAAGAATTTGTCAAAAGAGGAATTCATTCATATACTACGTCGACAGAGCACAGGATTCGCTAGAGGAAGCTCGAAGTATCGAGGAGTGACTCTTCATAAATGCGGGAGATGGGAAGCTCGTATGGGTCAGCTACTTGGGAAAAAGTAAGGAACTATTCTAGTTACTGTTACGTGGTCTTGATGCTTTGCGGATGAAATATATACTTTGATATAGATGTAGTATAATTTCTCATTTAGATTCCTAAGTATAATAGATTAATACCCTACTTAATGCGCTTAGGGCCCTTTTTTTATGTTCGAGATTACAATGATTGGTTTGCAGGTATGTTTACCTTGGATTATTCGACAACGAAGTAGAAGCTGCAAGGTTCTTGTAATTTTATAATAAAATAACTCATGAAACTTAATGAATAAAGGCATTTGAGGAGACATCTAACAACATTTGCAATCTGTATCTTTTGAAATCAGGGCGTATGACAAAGCTGCCATCAAATGTAATGGCAGGGAAGCTGTTACCAATTTTGAGCCAAGCATATATGGGACAGATATAAGCTTGGAAACCATGGATGAAGGTACTGGTTCATTTCTATATTTACTTTTAGGATGTGAACGTAAAACAAATTGTTGATATCATCTTCTCTGTTACTAAAAAAATCGTTGTTTGCTGCAGGCGGTCATAATCTTGATCTCAACCTATCGGTTTCTTCCGTTACAAACAGTCCGAAGCGGAATCACAATGTACAGAATCTGGATATGTGTTTTACAACCAGTGAATTACCTTATGAGAAAAGACTGAAGGTATGTGAAATTGTAGAATAGTAGAGTATCAATAAGAAGTTTGTTAATGTTAAAGTTTTGGTACTATTTTGCTTAGTTTGATAAGAATTACAAGTTTTTTTAATCTTGCTGAGCCACATTGTGTAGCGCCTGTTGCAAATTTTAGTGCAACGGAGAGTCCTATATTGCGTCATGAAATCTTTTGTTATTATATAGCAGTTCTAGCATATTGATGTTGGCAAAGGTCAGCGTTTATGAAAACATGTTTGGAATGATAGTTAATGACTTCTCATTCTCTTATTCACAGGTTCAGCCTCATCCACCCGTAAGTTTGCATCATCCCCCGACAAATGTACATGAACAATCAGCAGTATCCAAGCACTACCCTGTTTCACAGGTTCAGCATCATCCACCCGCAAGTGTGCATGGACAAACAGCAGTATCCAAGCACTACCCTGTTTCACAGGTTCAGCATCATCCCCCCGCAAATGTACATGGACAATCAGCAGTA
The DNA here is from genome assembly GCA_910596185.1 of Chrysanthemum makinoi. Classification (NCBI taxonomy): domain Eukaryota; kingdom Viridiplantae; phylum Streptophyta; class Magnoliopsida; order Asterales; family Asteraceae; genus Chrysanthemum; species Chrysanthemum makinoi. The sequence continues at coordinate 97,412,618 of OU343222.1, forward strand.
TCCAGGCACTACCCACTATGGTCTAATATGTGTACTAGTTCTACACCAAACTGTGAGGTAATTATTCTAACGATTTCCTATATTGCATTGTCAGTCAAATCAAATGTTACATACCTGGTCATGTATAATTGATATTGACAATAACGTATTTGATACAACCAACAATGCATCCTCATCCTTAGCAAACTATGCATATCAGAGAAGCTGATTGGTATAAAACCATTTCTTGCTTGGCCTGAAACGGTTCACTAGTACTGTGGTCAACTCTTATATAGCATCTTTAAAACTTCTGAACGTGTACTTCAAAAGGATATCCTCTAATATTTTAATGAAAAAACAACAACAGTAGTATCCAGATCGAAAAACCTAACCGGGACCAAACTGGACCTGACAGGTGTAGGCTATAGTTGCCTTTGTTCTAGACTGTTTAACAAGCCGGTTCTCGGTTCAGAGCTTTTTCAGTATTTGTTTAAAAATCAGTTTTAGATTTAGCCCGGTTTCAGAACCTGAACCATACTGGTATTTTCGTATGATGTTCTATTTTTCAAACTTGGAACACAGTCACTATAACTACTTTTAGAGTTTTAACTAGAAACACCAAGTTTCAAATTTCGGTTTAAAGTCTAGTTTGGAAAAAACCAGCTCTAAATAAGAACTGAATAGGTTCCAAATGAGTTGCTAGTTCTATTAATCCTTATTTTCCGGTCACCTATTTACATCACATGAACACCTCTAGTTAAATGTTTGTGAACTGACTTTCAAGCACGTTCTTCTATCAGGAAATAGCAATAGGAAAGGGATCTACGAATGTTCTTCCTTCGCAAGGGCTCTCAAACTCGGCTTGGCAAGTGCAGGTGCAAATGCAGATGCAAAATCAAATGCTAAGAAGCCACGGTGTGGCTCTTCGAGTTCCTGTTTCCTCTTATGCAGCATCATCAGGATTCTCTTCTTCCGTTCCCGTGTTCTCAAATTCCCCTTTCCAGTCAAATAACAAGATTTATCACAATTCTTCCATCCGAATGCCAACGGGTACTTCCTTATACTACACAAATAATCATATTGGTTAAACCATATGCCATTTGAGTACTGAGACCAGACACTGATTGTAAATTGCTTTCAATGGCAAAGCTCACTGGCACCGTAGTGGCACATAATTCATTTTCGCTTTTGTGTGTAAAAACAATACATAAGAGTGAAAATTATGGTGATGAACATAAGCACAGACACCGTAACGTATGGTTATTGTTGGTTGAATATTCTTTATATAATGTGTGTTCTCATTCTGCTGAAGGTTAATCATGTGCAACTATGTGATACAACTGTTTTGTTTATTGCTGTAGTAAATATATGAACACATAAAATACCATGGTTTTCAAAACCATACAGAACATCAAATCAGCTTTTTTCCCTGTTAAAATCGGGTTTTTAAGGTTTAACCATTCAAACCGGCAGGTTTGGTCTGGTTTTCAAAATACTGCTAAAAACATCAAGCTCAATTTTAGAAGGTATGATTATCTTTTTAGTTGTTCTAAAAAAATAACCATATTAAAGAAAGAAGAATTGTGTTTGATCTAACACGAAATATTTCCAAACTAAACAAGTTGCTATTTTTACGACTCATCCACAAGACCACAACCAAACAGTCAAGTACCAAGACTTTCTCAATAAGAGTAACCTGCTCATTTCATTTTTATCAAACTAAAAGAAGTTTTGAAGGTGCATTCTTTACATTCCAAATACCCGAGGGGTGTATACATCGCCCGAAGTGGGCATTTGGAACATATAGTCACCATAACCAGGCAAGAAACTCTCATACGTGAATTTTCCAACCTCGCTTCTAGCATTCTGTCGAGGAGCCTCCTGCAACTGGCTATGCTGTTGATACCCATTTGTAAACTTTGGTTGTTGAGCAAATAAAGACGTGTTGTAGCTATGGTGGTGTAAATCCACTAGTCCAGAAGAAGGAAATTGAGGGGTGTGATGTTGTTGCTGCACTGTAGTTTGAGAAAATAGAGACTCTTGAGGAAGATGGGGCAGAATGGTGGCAGGTACAGACTGTTGTTGCATGAAAAACCAGTTTTTTGTGTCGTCATGAGATGAGGTAGAGCAGCGAGATGAATAGGATGAGGGCCATGAGTTGGTCAACCCACTTGTGGATGATTTGCCTCCCACCATTGTAGCAGCAGGATCAATATAATCGTCACTGCTATTGCTAAGATTCCCCAATGATGGCGAACGATAATGAGTGTTTGGTGCAACCTTGTAATAACTCCCTGAATATATACATGGAATAGAAAAAGCAGTCAATTAGGGACGTAAATCGATATCCAAAAATCCACATATCATCAATTCTACACTACCAAGCTTGGTAAAACCTCTAAAGGTGTATCTTGCGTTGGGCTGTATCTGGAATAAAAAAACTCAGGTCATAACCTTAAGGTACAGGTTACTGGGTGTCTTTTTATGAGTCTGGAACTAGTGTTTGTGACGTTATAGGTTCTGAAATTTCTTTGCAGATTCGTAGTTTTCCAATTTTCATTGATATTGTGAATGAAAAGTTAATTTTTTATAGTTACCCGTATAAACTCTTCATTTTATGAGTTTAAAACCTTTTCAAATATTTTCAAATTTTAAGAAAAGAATGAAAATACTGAAATAGTGAACCCAACACCATATATCAGGGCTAGGTTGCCTGGTGGGAGGTTTGATTTTCCATGTTCTCCCTATTATATCAAAATATAATCTTACATATGACCACTAATCTCACACTTCCAATAAATAATGCGCCCAGATAAACAATGCACTCAATTTGGCCGAATAATGTAACAGCAACAATTGACTAGGCACCTAGCTTTACGCAAGTGTGAAAAGATATATCGTAGCTAAAGTTTTGTCCGAATAAGAAATTTTTGATGGGAAAAAACCAAATTAAAGTTCTGATTCGTGGACAATAATCGCGGATATAAGTAAATATACAGAAAGACATACAGGGAGCGAAGACATTGCTTACCAGAGCCTGCAGCAACAGCCTGATCAGTTCGCATGCAGGCAGAAAAACCAGGTGGGGGTTTACTGAGCATGGAGAATCCTGGAGGAGTCAAGTTCTGAGCTCTAGATGCTATTGGTTAAAACAAACAAGCAAAAAATGAGATGTCTTAAGAAGATAACAGTAATGCACCTAAAACCCAAATCCCCCCCCCCAAAAAAATTACGACGCAGCTCACTTGCTCGGGGCAATCAAGTGAGGTTGTGCTGTATAAGACACAAAACGTGTATACTGTTCTGATACTTTTAGAGCATTGAGTGATCCTATTCAATCGAATATTGTGCAAGTGTGAGACATACATACCCTGATGTTGGGACTTGTAGCGATCATCTTTGTTCTCAAAAGAATCCTGAACAGCAGAAAAGTTAAGCCCTTGACCAATCTTGCTAGAAGGAGAAACCAAGTCAATTTTTTGACTAGAAAATGCATGTTCCTTTGCAAATGAGAATCTTGAGTGTTCGTTGTTCTGAGCATTCCATGAAGATCCCTGTCGCCCATCTCTCGTTTCCATCAATCCAGTTACTGTTTGAGGGTACACTGAACTATCACCATCTAAATCCATGGAAAGAATATTTGATATTATAGTATTTTCAATTGCAGCAGAACTTTCATCATCATCATCCACTGGGGTATCATTATCAAGACGTCTCAAATGCTCCACAATTTCTTCATTAGAAAACGAATTAGAACCTCTGTATATCCTATCTGATTTAGCTAAACTTTGGAATTTCTTCTCATTGTATCCATCATTCAATTCAGAATTCACAAACGGAGCCTGTACATTATCTTCTTTATCCACATAGCTACTCTGATTATGATAATCAGTATGCCACCAAGAGTTATAGCTATAGTCCTTAGAAGTATCAGCAAGATCCTTTGATTCAGCAGAGATGAAAGAGGCTGTATGACTCAATTCAGCAGGATCCTTTGATTCAGCAGAAGAGAAAGACGCTGTATGACTCGATTCAGCAGAATCCTTTGATTTTTGGTCATCAGATATTTCTGAATTCTTTGAGAGCACAGAACCTGAGCTTTCAGTCTCAACATGGTCATCAGGGCTTACATTTAAGAACCGCTCTTCTTCGACTGAATTACTTGACCGCCCAACAATATCTACAAAAGTTGTAGTTTCCTTAGACGATCTGACAACTGCATCCTTGTCCTTAGAACTAGGTAAGTGATCGCCCGAAGCTACAATCTGAACAACAATATCATGGATTACTATGACGGCTGGAATCCAGAGAATATATTGGGCATGACAGAGGGCATAACAGTTAGTATCTTACCTTCTGGCCATCATTACGCAAAGAATCATCAGCTGAAGTGCTGTAGCTATTTGATTGCTCAACTATAGGTGGCGGTAACATATTTCCACAGCGCCTAGGCGGATACTTGGTGGCACCAACTATTTCCTGAACCCTATTCCTGATATAAAAAATATTTTACAAAAGAAACATCGTTAAGTTGACACAACAGAAAAATTATTAGACACAGAGCCATAGTCAATATCAAAGTAGATAGAACTTATATGATTGATTAATACCTAGTATGAACTGCAGCTACTTCATCTTTACCAAAGCTGTCTTCTTCAGCACCCATGGTATGCAAATATAAACATGTAGGATTGTTGCAAGACTGACCAGCAAAAAGAAATCTCATATCAACTTATTTTTTCTAATTTGAACTGAAACTTTTTAAATGAAGTAATATTAAAATTAGCGATTTGATGCACTCAATCATCTCATATTTACCGTATTTCTCAACCATGCATGACAATACTTTGCGGTTCCAAATGATGCCCTGTAAAAATTGAATTAAAAAATGGTAAATAAGAAATTAAATTACCGACGAATATTGCATACAAGTGCAAGCGTCAGGGTAACAGCTTAGGCTTTTATTCAAAAGAAGCTTATGAGCTTGTCTATTATCAAAACACATCTATTCAAATAGTGTTTGGATTAGCTTATGTTGTTTCAAAATAAACTGATAGTAAAATGTCTAAAAAGGACAATACTAAAGAAACAAAAGTTACAGACTTGCAGCAAAAGAGAATATGAGGGTAAATTTGTAAATAATACAAATAAACTAGAAAAACCAATGTATAAAGGCTTATAAATTTGGGCTAATTTGATCTCAAAAAACACTTTTTTTAGCTTATGTGATTTCAAACACAATAAGCTCATAAGGTCCTTCAAATAAGCTAATCCAAACACCCACTAAAAAGCAATGTGCTTACCTTAATAGCCTACCATCCAAGTCATAACCATGCACAGACTGAATACACCTCACTGCTTCCTCCTCTTTTGAGAAAGTAACATATCTGGGAACATAGAAGGAAGAGAATCACGATCGAATGTTTAGCCATCATCAAACGAGCATATAAAGATCATACAACTGGATATTAGAAGCTCATATTATTCAACGTAACTACATACTGGTTAAGGTATTGTTGTTGAGACTTCTAATAATGCATAGATATTCTTAGCCACTAAACATAATATGTCTTACAGTGGCACGAAATTAAAGACTATCATTATGTTCTAATAGTACTATTTTATCAAGCCAAAACAAATATGACAAAAATCAAAACACAAAATATGCAAGCAAAACGTCATGGTCTGAACTCTGTAGCACAGACCATCAATGTTCCCAGGGGCAAACCCGATAAAACCAAGAAGCATTGGCACGCCGGGGTTATCCTTTCCTCAATTCCATTTTGTAGGCCCGGTTATCTAGCGTCCCATCATGGGTCCACACAATGAAAATGATAAACACAGAAAAGCCCAGTGTTTAGCTCATTTCCCATATTTCTTATTTCCATTTTGCCAATAGAATCATCTATCCTTGCATCTGAAGATGGGTTGCCCAGATTCATATACAGAATATGAAATGTATTTAGTAAAGGTACCCTGATATTTCACAGGAAAATATATCTGAATAACTCACAAGTCACGGAAACCTATCCTAAATGTGTCAAAATATCTGGTGGGAGGCTGAACAGTATCATAGATAAAGAAACAGCAGAGAGCAAAGAATTGATTATTACAAAAAGACAAAGTTATAAAGCTTGACTAGGTGTAACTGAAAGGACACAATTAAAAACTGTATCTTACTAGAGAATTGAATGTCTTTGAATGGCTATTAGCACGGGTGTTTATTATTTTAGACATTATATAAGCAACTTGAGTATGCAAAGTTAAAACTGTAACGTACACACTGCAAGTATCATTGGTAAACTGCTGAAGAGTACCACCCGCCGTCCGAGAAAGGGAAACCTTTGTTACTTTTCCATATTGGCCAAAGTATTCTTTACGTTCCAATAGCTGCATCCAAAAATAACTTATTATCCATAATGATAGTATGATACATAATAAAAACTAAAAAAGAACGATGAATTCCACCATAATTGTGAAAACTGATCATCCATGCTAAAAATGAGACAACAGATAAGCATGAAAGAGAAGTTTGAAAGTAGCATACTTCTTCATACGCATACTCAACAGGCAGTCCAATAATATACGCCATCCTTCGCTGAATTACTCGAACATTGCTAAGGTCCTTCCTTCCTTCATTTTGTTTTGGCTTTGCTTTTGTTACCTTTTGTTTACGACTTGAACTAATGCTAGCCACCCTGTGTGCACAAAGCACTTGTTATATTTCTATTTATCAAACTGAACAATAAAACAAATGGACATCCGAGCTTATAGTAACCTTTGAAAATTTGTTTCCAAGCCTACCACCCTATCCTTATCATAGGGTGTCCGACATGCAGGACAGCGCCCTTCTGTTGCATCCTTCTCCGCCATGTCCATTATGTGATGCCAACACCAGACACATACCTGCATCCAAAGTGTATTGGGATCAAAATAGCCTACAGTATAATTTGGATGCTCACTGCTACTAAGCCACAAAAGTACTTTTACCCCATATGTTGTACAAAAATATATACCATAAGCTGATAAAAGCTGATAACCTTCACATTATTCAGTTTGAAATGAAGGTTAATCTCCTTGAAACAATACTTGCTATAACCCGACATGGTTGCCAAACTCTAAAGGCAAGAAATGTGCAAACTTAAACAATTCTAATTTGAGATGAATACGATGCTATCATGTCAAATTCCTACTGTGTTTATGTTATAAAGTTTTGCAGTATAAATACCAGACATTAATCGTTTCATACATCCCTACATCCAAAAAGCTCTTTAGTGGATATTAACAATCAATGTACAGAATTACAGACTAAATATGTCATCAAAATCTATTACACAAAAAATGTAAGACTAAATAAAGTTTTTACAAACCTCATTAACAGTCACTAGCCTTATAATAATCACAATAGGTACATTAACTAAATGCGCCATATAAGAAACATTTCATAGCAACCAATGTAATACCAACATATGCCGAACCACCTAACAATCCACATTAACAATTACAGCCTGGATTTTAAAAAGCGTGATGCGCGTCAATGCGATAAGGGTCAAAAAGCCGAGGCGCCGAGGCGAATGCGCGCGCATCACGTACCCGCGCATCACGTACCCGAGGCGACAATTTATAAAAAAATATTTAAATTATATATACTGCACAAAACACGTTAATAATACAGTTATACCACAATTAATGTCAAAAGATATCATGCATCTTCATAGTTCACGATTCTATATCGCTAAAATACATAAGTAGTCGAAAACTAAGATCAAAAGTCTTATCGTTTGTAATGAATTGGTCAAATTGGACCATATCTGAAAAGTAAAGCCCATGAGAAGAAACCCAATACACATTATTAAGTCCAAAAAAGGCCAAAAGTACATGATGCGCAAATAAGCGCTGATGCGTGCCTGATGCGCGCGCAACACCTCGCATCCCGTAAACGCAAAGCATCAGGGTGTCTGATGCAACAGAGCCGCGCAACGCATCACGCATCAGGCGCGCCTGATGGCGCTTTTTTAAACACAAATTACAGCAATACGATATAACCTATATAAAAAGCGCACAGTTTAGGTAGTGTTTGGAATGGCGTTTGCAACACAAATTATGCCTCTCTATGAAAACGCAAATAATTACTTTTTTCGAATGGTTTGCCAAACACTATTTTCTAACTATCCATGTTCACAGATAACACTTCCAAAACGCAATCACAAACCAGCTAACAACCTCATAAACAATATAACCTATATAAAAAAAACACATAATTTAGGTAGTGTTTGGTTTACGCCTTTCAAAAATAGTTTTCTCAAAACTATTATCTAACATTCTAACTATACGTATGCAGAGAATCACTTCCAAAACGCAATAGCAAACACCGCTCTGAATTAAACAAACTAGCTTAACAACAACATAAACTACAAAAAAAAAGCGTAAACGACAAACCTCATAACCACATTTACACGGATTCAACTGCTGATCAGTCCAATCCATCTCTTCAGCACACAACGGACACTTCTTCTCTTCTTCGTAACTCATCTTTCCTCTGTCACAACAAATTCACACACTAAATTCACCGACAGAACACTAATTTTCACACACACAGCACACTAAGCCCTAATGTTCACACACTAAACCCTAATTTTCACACACATTCACAGACAGAACACTAATTTTCACACACAATAAAATAGACCGTAAATTTCACACACTAAACCCTAAATTTAACACACACAACACACTAAACCCTAAATTTCACACACTAAGCCCTAATTCCACACACTAAACCCTAACTTCAACAATAAAACCTAATGTTCACACACATTCACCAACAGAACACTAATTTTCACACACACAACACAACAAACGCTAAATTTCACACACTAAGCCCTAATTTCACACACTAAACCCTAATTCACAACCTACATTTCACATAATCTCACTATAACACCAACAATTTCATCATTACAGCATCATACACACACTACGCACTGAAATAAACACTAATTTAAGCGAAATAAACAAATGTTGAAAAATTAGGGTTTTGAAATAAAAGCAGTTAGAACAGAATTAACTCACAGTGATTGAACCGTAACAAACAACAACAGAATGAGAGTTTGTTAGAAATGAGTCGATTTATATAAAGAAATGAAAGCCACAGGATTTAATGAATGAATGAATGAATGAATAAAAGAGTTTTTTTTGTTTTTTGTTTTTTTTTTTAATTTTTGTGATATTATGATAGTATGAAGATTGGGGTTTTTTTATTTATTTATTTGGGGAAAAATAAGGTTTTGTTTTTTAGCGAGTGAGGGTTTTTACTTTTTGAGGGATGATGGATCACGTGAGTGTTGGTGTGAGGGGGTTTGAGGTCTTTTTTAAGTTGCACATTTTTTGTCATTGAGGGAGTTGGGAGACTTTAGAGTTGGTTGTGCTTTTTTGGGAGGGTAAAGGGTAAAGAAAATGTTTATCATGATATGATATGAATTGAAGTTGTGTTTTTATTATGTTACAAAACATTTGTATAAAGATGGTTTGCTATTTGAAGTTTCAAAAGATGATGTTGGTGTGTGTCATTGTAAGTATGATGGGTTATGACGGGTTTATTTTCTTTTGATTGTCGTATTTGTAATACTTAAATTATTGTAGATTGACGGTATGAGTGTAAAAAACATTGGTGTATGTGAGTGTAATCTTTAAGGTCATGATAGTCCTTAGGGTTGGTTGAACGTATCATTTTAATGTTTGTATTTTACTAGCGTATGACTACTCTTTTCATGTGGAATTTTTCTATGAAAAAAAACGGTTTTAGGAAAAATATAAATTCATGTTTACTTCCTAAGAGTTTTGACACAAAATGCGGAAGCGAATTTTGTAACCCTAATCCAAAGGTTGATACCCGATGGTAAAACCTCCATGAATAAAACCCTAACAAGAGTAAATACTCTAAAACACAATTTTATTAATGACCAAAAGTGCATTACAATGATAATGAGTCATATATTTATTGGGACAGAAAACTGTAGAAAAAATAATCTAATTCAAGTAAAAATCAGACTTAATTAAAAAAGGAAAAATTACATATGACACCTTTAAGGCGTAAACAAGAAAACATATTTGCTGCGTAACCACTTAAAAGCTGATATTAAATCATATTTGATAGTTCTACAGCGTAACTAGGTTTATAGTGTTACGTCGTATAAAAAAAAAGTCCACGGCTCTTGGTCTCGAATCTTGTCCCCATCATTCCCCCTCACTTGAAATGAATTCGACTTCGAGTTCTCATCCACCTCAAACATCTTTTCACTACAAACCTTATCTTTGGTAGATTTTCGCTTCACATCAACTCGAGAACATTCATCTTTTTTTAATACGCCTATCATTCTCCCAACGATCAACCCATGACCCTAAACATCGGGTTGTGTACTCCTTATCAACAAACACCAAGTTTTCATAAAAATAACTTCTTTGTTTGCCATTGAAAACTTAACTGGGTTCTTGATAATCATATTTAAAAGTAACCCATTGTCTAAATCACAAACTTGTAAACATGGACGTATTCAAAATCCGTTTCTAGTTCACAATCAAAACCATTCACATATTCATCGTCGTTAAAACCCATAACTTTTGTTTTAAGTATCAACTTCAACAATTGAAATTTTGTCTTCATGTTATGCACAAACTTGAAGATCTTGAATTTTTTAAACATGCTATTCAACAACTTCAGCCTTCAAACTCATTTTTATAACCTTAACCTCGGGATTTGATAATTTTGGTTTTACTTCGAGTGAAAGCATAACAATTCTTCTTCCTTCTCGTGAGAAAACGTGGAAATTTTGTAGAAGATCATATTTGCCCTTAACCTCACATCGCCAAGGTCTTCCTAACAAAATATGGCACCTATCAAAATCATCAACAATACAAAGGACTCCCACTTTATAAAATTTCCCTATTTTCGTCGGAACCCTACAAACTTGGTAACCTTTGAAAGGTTATGGATATAAATTAATATTAGTATGACTGGATTCGAACTCGAGACTTCGGGATTGCACACATTACGTATGAGAATCTATGTTTAGATTAATTAATATATAAATGTTATTAATTATTTAGTCACGAAATAAACACTTAACGAATGTTAATATTTAACGCGTTTGGACTAACGGTCGTTAAATGTAACATTAAAGGACTAAAGATGGAAATAGTGGACGAGAAGGATCTAGAACCCCTTTGGGTTCTCTAGGCCGGTCGTGGGTTCCAAAAGCCCAAGGGATCCATTACTTGGCCATCAAGTTTAGATGTGTATAAATACAAACCCCTTTTATTCATTAAATCTAATCTTGGATCACCAAAGAACCCTAACTTCTTCTCCTCTCCTCTCCTTGTGCCTTGGACGATCGACCATATATCCCTAACACCTAGGGATCGATTTTTCATTGCTCAATACAAGTGTTTGGTTTATTTGTGATTCAAGAACCTAGCTTTTCTCATTGATTCGCTACTAATACGTGTGTACAAGAACGAAGAGCAAATACACTTGTGTTTGTATATCTTGGGTATTCGACTTTTGGTGTAGTCGAATTTGTTAAACCCTAATTTATTAGGGTTTAGGGTTTCTTGGTTCTTGATCTTAATTTGGGGATTTCATAAACCCTAATAGCATTGATTCGTAAAAGGTACGCATATACTTTTAATTCGGTTAATTAAATTACAAGTATTATTCCTATTACTTCCGCTGCATGCTTTGATGATGTTTACGTGTTTACTTTAATTGTTATGATTAGTAAAACCCAGCAGTGGTATCAGAGCCATTAATATGTTGTAATTAATTACCGAAACACATAAAAATTGAATCTTTGTGATTATTACATGCTTTTATTGGTTTCTAGGGTTTTGAAAATTGAAACCCTAATTTTTTGTATATAAGGGTCGATTACCCTTTATTTTTTTAATTAGGTTTTATTTTTTGTAAAACTTGTAGAAACCCTAGGATTGCATGTATATTTTTTATGTGGTTTTAATGAATAATTGTTATGTGTCATGTATATGCGTATCTTGGGATTATAATTGTTATGAGGAATACATGGTGGAACATGCATGTTTTGCCATGGATTATTGTTTATTGTTTGTTTTGATTAATTGTTAAGTAAAATTCACATGGTAATTAGTTTGATAAATATAAAATTGGGGAAGACCTCAATATATTTAATAATAATCGTTATGCGCAATATGGTATATCATTAAATTTGGCTTACGCAATCGACTTGTCGATGTATGTGGCTTACTTGCACTGGTAGGTGAAAGCCCTAGTTAATATATGCATGATTTTACGCCTAGAATTGTTTATTAGGTTTTATCGAACAAATTATGCATGTGGCTAATTGTTTTTACATATGTTAATTGTTAAGTTATATGTATATTATTTGAGTTCGTTTTAATTTTTATTAAAGTGCCTTTTGTTTATATTGTATGACACATTTGTAAGCAAAAAGGGTTTTTTGAGAATAGAAAATTAAATGGACTAAATTGTAACACCCCCAAATCTCGGTACAGCGGAATACTTAATCAAGTTTTCGGGGCGTTACTATTGGATTGTTATCGCACACAAGTATAGCAAAAAGATAATCATTTAACATTCAAAACCAATCCCAAATTTAGGTATTCAAAACATTTAATCCAAAAGTATAATTATTAGGCCCAAAACATGATTTAATAAAATAGGTCCCCAAAGTTTATCAGAGTCAGAAATGATCCTTGAACCCCGCCTTCTTGCCAAGATTCCACCAATCACGTATTCCAAACATCTTTCAAATACCTGAGAAATCATGCTAAAAGGTCACTACTTTGGTGAGTTCATAGGTTTAAGTTCAACAAAATCATAGTGGATCTGTAAGAGTTGATTTGCTATGCAAGACCTAAGATAGATAAATACCGATCCTACCCGGATCACCAACCATAAACATATCCGCATCCGGGGATTACTCGGCCCAAATGACTCTAGTCCAAAGATGTCGTGGCAAAATCTAGAACAATTGCCAACCTCGGACTAGGTCGAGGTAGAAGTCTATTCTTAGTTAGGCAACCGTTATAGCAATTAGGATTGCTACCCTAGTCTAAGGCAACAACTACCGCACATCTATCTAAACAGTCAAGCATATAAGCAAATCCAAATAGTTTTCACGGTCCGAAAACAGTAGCATGATTCTCACCCCAATATTGTTAAAAACGTAGATAAAAGTGGGGCTATGAAACTCACCTCAAGCAATCAACGTACGAATAAACACTAGCAGAAGATAACAGTAATCACGGCACAGCAACTATCCACTCAGCACAACCTATTAATGTAGACCAATTTAATATATATATATATATATCTCGAAATCAACGTTATCTACCCCAATGTATTCCAATTCGTTATTTCCAAAAATGTCTCGTTTCACCATTTAATCCTAGTGTTTGGTATCGTCATGTGGGTGTATCGACTCAATATGATGCTATGAATGCACTCAAACAACCAATATATAACTCAATGCAACACAATGAGACCTCTAGACGATAAGCTCCATAGTCCAATAAGTTTCGGAATAAATAGTAGACCTTATCGAATTCGTCAATTCGATAAACTCATTTATTTACTCGTGTCGCTTATTATCCGATAAATCAATCGTATCCTAAAGAGTCATAAGGATAATTCACCCATTAATAATGTTACCCAACGTACCTAGCGGGCTCTTATTAGATTCGTCAACCTAATAAGTTCGCTACCCACGTGGATTAACATTATTAATGCTAGGTTATCCGTAACCCATGCACACAACGTAAGTACATAAATACTTGAAGATAATATTAAATGCCCATAATTGGCATTTATCTATAAACGTGTACTCGAAACATTAATTACTTATTTATTATAAAACATTTCCAATTTAGTCGTTAGTTCTCATTTAAAAATAGTAAATAACAAGATAAGTCTTGTTATCGATATTTTTGGTACAAAAACCCATTTATTATTTATATTTCATAGTCTATTAGCATTTTCATGTATATATATATATTTCGTCAAATTCTAATATTAATCTCATATCGTTATTTGTTTCGAGTCCACAAGCACGAGTCATGACTTCTCGGTTTTTAATCAATCAATAGTCCAAATTATACTAAAGTCCATGTTACGGCTTGGTCGGAGTCAACTATTGACTAAAAAGTCAAAGTAACACCGACGTAGCTCAAAGTTGACAATATATATATCAAGTCCAATTTAAAAGTCATAATAACGCAATTTAATCCCAAATCAACTCAAAACAATCTCGCCAACCAATCAATCAACCAAATATACCCGAAACCAATGTTATGACCCTAATGGTCATGACACGATCACAGTTAAGACCACGTGAACCAAACAAGCCCTAGAAGCTTTTCGGCTCCACGCGTCTCATCCAAACCTCAACTACATCAACCAACAAGCTACCAAAACGACCCGACCCGGACCCGTGGCCCAAGTGGGTCACGTACACCAACCAAGGCTCACGTACGTGGCCTTGGTGGCTCGTACACCATGCCAAATCCCATCAAACATCACCCAAATCAATACCACAACATCCAAATCCAATCATTCAAGCTCCAATCATTAACCAAACACAAAACCCATCATCTATTCTAACCAAAAATATGAAACTAGACCTAAAATGCATAAACCCATCAAATTGATACACCACATGCTTACCAAACACTAACTAATTGTTTATTTAGATGTTAATTAGACTTAATTTCATGTTTCACCCAAAAGCCCTAAAAATTATCATAGGGTCGAAACCCTAATTTTCCATATGTGGCTTATTATTGCTTAAACAAGCTTTACCTACGTTCCATTTACCTTATTCAAGCACGAATTGCAAAACCCACTTGAAACCCTAAAAGTACGACTCTTAATCTTAAGATTTGAAGGTGTTAATGAAGGTTTTAGTGAGAGTATTATATATGGTTGGAAAGAGGATGAAAAGATCTTTGATATGGTGGTGGAGGTGGGTGGTCACGCGCCAGTGGTGGCCGGATTTTGGCCGGAACAGTGGCCGGAATATGGAGGGTGGCGGCTAGGGTTTTTAAAGAGAGAAAGGGGAGAGAGAAAAGAGGTGTGTGTGTGTGTTTTTAGTGAGAGAAACAAAGTGTAAGAATGAGGGTGGATGGTACCTTTTATATTTGGGTGTTGGGGACTCAAAAATAATAAAAATATGGGGAGGGGGCGCCGACCATGGGGAAACTAGGGGGTCGGAGTTGTAATTTTTTGTAACTATCCCGTTTACCCGTTCCCGAGTTCATATATTGTCCCCCGAGTGTCCCACAACGTTCATTCGACTTTCTAACATCGTTATTTATGTTTTTCCACGAGTTTTGACTATTTATTTGTCAATTTTCGAGTTACGGTCTAAAAGTTACAATATTTCTCGTTTTAGGCTTTTCTAGTGCCGAATCGAATAGTGCCTACCAAATAGAGTTAAAACTCATATGATAACTCATTTAATAGTGAAATAAACTGTAAAAACCAATAGACGATATAAAATCAAGTCATGGTTTATAAAAATAGTGATAAAGGCAAAGTTCGGTTTAGTTTAACGTAATGCGGTTACCTAAAATAGACTCCCTAAATTTCCAGTTGTCACAGCCTTCCAGCCTCAGAAGAAACCCGTCCCGGGTTTCACTCCGAGTTGCTTGGTGTCATAAAAAGTTTAGGATACTTCCTACGGAAAACGTCCTCACGTTCCCAAGTGAACTCCGGTCCATTTTGGGAGTTCCAACGAACTTTAATAATCGGAATACGGCTATTCTTCAGCCTTTTAATCTCACGGTCCATAATCTCAATCAGTTCCTCAACGAAATTCAATTTCTCATCAATACGAATATCTCTTAAGGGCACAACTATGTTTTCCTCCTAAAGACATTTCTTAAGGTTACTAACATGAAAGACATTGTGTACACTGCTCAATTCCGATGGTAGCTCCAGGCAGTATGCTAACGGTCCGATTCTTTCCAGGATTGGAAAGAGACCAATATATCAGGGATTGAGTTTTCCACGCTTTCCAAAACGAATCACCCCTTTCCAAGGAGAAACTTTCAACATAACACGATCTCCAACCTAAAATTCTAAAGGTTTACATCTCCTATCGGCATAACTCTTTTGTCTATCACGAGCGGTTTGCAATCGGTTATGAATCTGAACTATCTTTTCAGTGGTTTCTAGGACAAGTTCGGGACCTGTAAGTTGATTCTCGCCAACTTCAGCCCAACAAATAGGAGAACGACATTTTCGGCCATACAATGCCTCAAATGGGGCGGCCTTAATGCTAGAGTGATAACTATTGTTGTAAGAGAATTCGGCCAAAGGGAGGTGTCTCTCCCAGCCTTTGCCAAAATCAATAACACATGCTCTAAGCATGTCTTCTAAAGTCTGAATGGTTCTCTCGCTTTGACCATCGGTCTGAGGATGGTAAGCAGTACTCATATCCAAATTTGTTCCTAATGTTGTCTGTAACGATCTCCAAAAGTGGGATGTAAAACGGCTATCCCTATCGGAAATGATAGATATCGATACTCCATGACGCGATACTACCTCCTTAAGATATAATCGAGCAAGCTTATCGAGACTATCGGTTTCACTAATGGCTAAAAAGTGAGCAGACTTAGTTAAACGATCAACGATTACCCAGATAGCGTCATTGCCGCTAGCTGTTCTCGGTAAAAAGTCCATGGTTATTCGCTCCCATTTCCATTCTGGGAGTTCGGGTTGAACTAAGAGTCCGAGGGTTTCGATGTTCGCCTTTACCTTAGAACAAGTCAGGCACCAACCGACATACTGAGCTATATCGGCTTTCATATTAGGCCACCAATAAAGTTTCTTAAGGTCCTGATACATCTTATCGGCTCCGGGATGAATAGAGTATTTTGATTTATGCGACTCATGCATAATCAACTCATGGATTCCACCATGAAATGGTATCTAGCTTCGTCTCTCGAAGCATAAAGTTTCATCGAAACGCTTCAAGAAGCCGTTTTCACTTTCTACCATTCCATGAAGATTCTCGTAGGGCGGTTCTCTTCCGTCAATGCCTCTGCTTAGGCGGCTAAAATTTGAGACGGTAAGGGCGAAACAATGGTCATTCCTAAGGATCTAACTAGTAGGGGTGGAATGTCCTCCTTACGACTAAGTGCATCAGCCACAACATTAGCCTTACCAGGATGATAACGAATCTCACAATCATAAACACTAAGTAATTCTAACCAACGAAGTTGTCTCATGTTCAGTTCCTTCTGATCTAAGATATGCTTCAAGCTCTTATGGTCGGTAAATACTACACACTTGGTTCCATACAGATAATGTCTCCCGATCCTAAGAGCAAACACTACAGCACCTAACTCAAGGTCATGGGTGGTGTAGTTTTTCTCATACTTCTTAAGTTGTCGGGATGCATAAGCAATCACCTTCTCACGCTGCATCAAAACAGCACCTAAGCCTTTATGCGAAGCGTCGCGATATCGACAAAATCTTCGTTTCCTTCAGGCAAAGCTAGGATGGGCGCACTACACAACTTCTCCTTCAAAAGTTGGAATGCTTCTTCTTCCTTTTCTCCCCATTCATACTTAACATCCTTCTGTGTTAGTTTGGTCAGCGACTTAGCTATCTTAGAAAATCCCTCAATGAATCTCCTATAATAGCCTGCTAAACCTAGAAACTGTCGGATTTCTGATGGGTTCTTAGGAGCTGCTATAACAACCCGTAAAATTTCGGATTATTTTAATAATATTTATCGCGTCAGAAAATTCAAAACGATTACTTTCTGACAAAATGCCAATATCTAAAATTTAAAAACGAGAGGTCATTTCGTTTCTTTAGAAATAAGACACCGCACATACAATACTTGCCCACAAAGTATCTGTGAAATTTATTATTGTCCAAGTTAATATATAAGCATACATAGGCTTAATCCATTGTTCCGAAAAATTATTCCGTATACTGCAGTGCAGTAGCATACAAGACTAAAAATAAATATTGAGATAAGAGAAAAATACACTTTTCATCAATCACTAATAATTTACGAAAGAAAACGAGAAGTTATCTCGTGAATTCAGAAAGTCACGGCACCGCACGCATACCGACACCAAATTAATAACGACACACAATTATAATCAAATTTCAACGAAATAATAATGTCATATTATTACATTTAGGAAATCGTTTTCAAAAACATAATTTCTACATTGTTCGGGTACCGGGAAGGTACATTTACTCGAGAATTCGACAAAACACGGGGTACAAATTATAGTGTGTTGTATAATAAGACAAATAATAAAACACATCATATCCCCTACCCACATGTTCCATCGCCTTCAATCGCACTGTCTCCCTCTTTTTCGACACACAGGAACAAAATCACCAAAATATATCTTTCTTCTTCTTTTAGATAATCAACCCAAGAAGCCATGAACCATCACCACAAATCTTCAGCCACATAATCTACCCTAAGGGGACACTAGCTCGGCTGTGAATAGAGATGGAATCCAAGTAGAGTGCCACGCAACAATCAAGAAGAGAAAGAGGACACAAGGCTTCCTTAATATACATCTATATATAACATCAACTCTTGAAGCAGGTTCATCCACTCATCACGACGCAAAAATAATTAGGGTTCTTAATAATTAGGGTTTCTCAAAACAAAGGGGTTTTCAAAATTGATAAAGGGGTTTTGTAGTTGAGGGCATAAGGAAGGTTGTGCAAGAGGTTAATTACTCCAATTCATCTCGAGTCTCTCCAATTGAAGAAACTCGTGTCCGGTTCTTCACTCACTCGACCCATCAATCATTCCTTTTTGTAAGGCTAATATTCTTGTTGTTTTGAAATTATCATTTAAGTTGTTAATTGATTTTTTTTTATAATTCTGATTTCGTATGTCGATGGGAGTAATTGATTGATTAAAAATTTGATGTTGTTATGTTGTTGTTGTTACTGTCGAACACCATAAAATTCAAAATTTATAAGTTTTGGTTTTGGGTTGATCGACTACACAACCTGTGAAAAATGATGTTATGACTCTTGTTGAAATCATATGACGACAAAGATATTACAACATGGAAACATACAAGAATAAACTTGGCTTAGGTTTGGAAATACTCATACTCGTACACTTGTTCAATCATTTGACTGAGATAAGGCTTTGTGTTAAGGTCTTCTTGTAGGTCGAAACCCACTGTGGTTGAACCACAGTGGTGTAATGTCAGTTGCCCTGCTATCATGCGCTAAAACCCCCTTCTCTCGATCTCTTCATAGAGACGAAATTGTTGTGTTTGGCGTTCTTTGTTACAAAGTAACTCACACATGGGTCAAGTCACAGTTGCAATATAGATTTGCCTATCACTTCACCTGGTCTCGGTTTAGTCTTTATGTTAATGGTAAGAACTTTTCTACTTATGATGTATACTTGAACTCAATAACCACTAGAATATTATGTTGTCATGGTCTCACGTTGGGTAGTACCCGATTAGCACGAGTCCAGCTTCTATGATAATAAACGCGGTGAATGTTATTGTTAATATTCCTTCGGTGTAAACCTTCAATAGGTGTCTGTTGAGTACCCTCGAACCAAAACCATTCACAAATGTGCCATAATAAATTCTAAACTTGGGTCCAAGTCTTTTATGTTGTATTTACACTGGGCTACAAGCCCATCTGGTCAAGAAGGGTGCGCTAGGTCTTAAATTAATATCAGGCCCAGTCCAAATAAATTATGAGTGTAACATTGGGCCGCAGCCCATATAGCATAGAGCCCGATTTTTCTTTGGTAATAACCACAGGGAGTGTTAGATTTGGCCGACTCCGACTATTACTCGCCTCATTCCGTTTTGTCTCCACTCGTCACCCACGACGTCATCTTTCGTCATCCATTGAGCACACGATTCATTGAGCTTTACTCGTCCGTGATTCACGACCTTCGAAACATCTTGCAATAAATCCTCAACAATATTAAAAACGGAAAACACGAATTCAAATAGAAAAAGTGTAAAAGTCGGATGAAACTCGAAAACATACTATAGAATGAGATTTAAATATAACAGGAACTTTTATACTCCTAATCATTAGGATAAAACTTACAAACGAATTCTTGAGATTACAAAAACTTAGTAAAACATGTTTAGACGTTAGTCACATCGAGCAAATCAAGTATACACTTGTATCATACCTTATTTTGTTTTACAAATAAAATATTTAAAGCTTACATTATATTTTTACAAAGATAACTTGAATATAAGTTAAGTTAAAACTTAATTTTCTTAAAATCAAAACATTTGGTTTTCAAATTTCAAGGTTATACTTATGCTTTTAAGTACATTTAAAGGTGATGAATATACACATACTCGTAATATATATAAACATACCTCCTTCATTCAAACCGTATGTGTCTTATAATATATACTTTTTTTTACCATTCGGTTATCATCAGGCCAAGGTCTTGTTCACTCTTGGTACTCTTCCTTTCTATCCTTTCTGCGTATACATTTCCAAGAGCCAATACTTAAAAACGTTTATAAAACCATTTTAAACTTAAATGCTGCCACACAAGCAACAACAACAACAACAACATTTAGAATCTTATAAAGTTTTGTCAAACTTTATCAAGTCTTAAACATAAATAAAGACTAAATATTGCCGTACTAAATTAGGTTGCGTGTCGGAGCCGTGCACTACTACTAATTGATTTAATTCCCTTCGGACTACTAATGGCCAAGGTGAGTTTCATAGCCCATCCTTTTAACTGCTTTATACTTGTTTTGGGGGAAGATACATGCTCATTTTACATAAATCATTTTACTTGTGCATTCCATGCATACTATGCTTTTACATGTTTAAAGTTTTCATCATACATAGATGTTTTATAGAGCATACCAAAATGTTTGACCTAAGATATTACGCAGCTTAGCCTAAGTCCTCAGATCCCAAATTGCCCTCTTCATGAACCGTCAATTCCTGCTGGGAAGCGCGAATGTTATAAATAGATCTATTGAGGGTGACTCCTTTGTTCGGTTGACCCCGCTTGGGTCAAGGCGAAACATATAACATGTCGGGACCGAGTGTATTGGGATAAACACTCGCCATGGGCTCCTTATTTGTATGACTTCTTTGTGCATACAAGAACTGTCATAGCTTCGGTTGCATGAACTTAGTGCTAGCGTAATAGATTCAATATATGACATTATATTCGTTGTAATGTACATATACCCTACTTGTGGTCCACTGATGAAATCTCTTTTATGAAATCCTTTATGAATTGAAATCATAAACTTTATGACATTATGCAAGACGTAATGATCATCAAGAAAACCAAATTTGAAACAGTGTACTGAAGTTCCTTTTTGAATAACTCTATGAACTCACCAGCGTAAGCTGACCCCTTTTATCATGTATCTTCAGGTTTTGAGATGATAGCTTATTTTTGGAGGCGCAAGGCAAAGGCATGGCATGGTCATAGACGACTCTGATTTATGTATTGGGACCACTCGTTTATAATGGGCCATTTTTCGCATCAAAACAAATATGTAACATTTATTTTTAAGAAATGAATGAAAGTTTGTTTATAAAAATCCGTTGTTCTATGCTTATGTTGTGATACCAATTTAGTAGCACCCCAAATACTTGTATGCTTCCGCTGAGCCATTTTGGGGGTGTTACAGCTGCCCATTCTTTAATGGCCTTAATCTTAGCTGGGTCAACATGAACACCTCGACTATCTATCACATGACCTAAGAATTGCACGGACGAAATCCAAAATTCACACTTAGAGAATTTGGCATACAGCTTCTCCTCTCCCAACAATCCTAAAATGAGCCTCAAATGCTCCTCGTGCTCCTCACTACTCTTAAAGTATATCAAGATGTCGTCTATGAATACTATCACAAACTTATCCAGGTATGGCTTACACACTCGGTTCATGAGATCCATGAAACCGCTGGCGCGTTGGTCAAACCAAACGACATCACTTGGAATTCATAGTGTCCATAATGGGTTCTAAACGCCGTCTTAGGGATATCCTCCTCTCGAACTCTAAGCTGGTGATAACCAGATCGTAAGTCGATCTTAGAAAAGACACTAGCTCATTGGAGTTGGTCGAATAGGTCATCTATTCTAGGTAACGGATATCGGTTCTTCACTGTCAACTTATTCAATTCCCTATAATCAATACACATCCGAAACGATCCATCCTTCTTCTTCACAAACAACACTGGTGCTCCCCACGGTGACGAACTTGGTCGAATGAATCCCTTCTCTACAATTCGCCAACTGTTTAGACAGTTCCTCCAATTCACTTGGAGCAAGTCGATAAGGTGCCCTGGCTACGGGTGTCGCACCGGGTATCAACTCTATTTGGAATTCCACTTGTCGGGCAGGTGGAATCCCTGGTAGATCGTCGAGAAACACATCCGGAAATTCTCTAACGACGGGTACATCATTAAGGTTTCTTTCACTCTTCTCCTCACTTTTCTTTTCAGAAATTCGAGCCAAGAAAAGACAACCTCCTCTATCGATGTACTTCTGGGCCTTAATACAAGAGATGATGCTCAACCGGGAAGGATTTCCACAGTCGCTCCGATCTCCTTGTATGCTCAGAACCTTTCCGTCATACGGTAAACGCACAATCTTCTCATCACAGATGATGTATGCACCGTTCTTCGACAACCAGTCCATTCCGATAATGACGTCAAAACTTCCTAAGGTAACTGGCAATAAATCTATACTAAACGAGCGGTCTAGGAAACTTAAGGTACAACCTCGAACTACGGTGTCTATCTTCTCTCTATTCCTATTTGCTAATTCCACATCGTAACTAAACCCTAGAGGTGTTTGGGAGATTCCTAGTAATGGCATAAAATTAGTAGATACGAAACTCATATCCGCACCAGTATCAAACAGTATGGAAGCATAGCGATTATTGAGAAGGAACGTGCAGTAACTACGTTAGGGTCCTCACCTGCTTCCTTCCCAATAGCGTAAACACGCGTTGTTCCCATGTCTCTCTTCTGATTCCTAGCACCATAGTTTCCCTGGTTTTCCATAACCTCACGCTTCACAGGGTTTAAGCCATTACTTCCCATACCTCGGTTAACAAATCCTCCTACATTACCGGGATTTCCTCTCATCCACGGCTCTCGGTACTCATTCTTAAAGTGTCCCTTCTTTCCACATCCAAAACAGGTGATAGTGGCCTTCCAGTCCGCTCCTTGTGCAGTTTGAGCTGCAGCAAGTGGTCGGGACCTACAGTCTTTAGCCAAATGTCCTACCTTAGAGCACTTCCTACACACATTCGGGCATAGTCCATGGTGGTGTCGGTTACAACGACCACACACAGGCTTACTACCCTCATAATCTTTCCTTCCTCCATTTCCTATGGCGAACACCCTGGCTGTCTCTTGCCGTTTGTTGCCATTCCCTTTAACAACTTCATTCCTCTTCCACTTATCACTCCTATCATTCTTACCCTTGTCTCCTACTTCTAGCACATAAGAGTCCATCAAACGCTGAGCCACAATAATTGCCTCATGCAAATTAACTGGCTTCGCAGCGATGACATCATTCCGGGTAGCTATAGGCAATCCATCAATATACCTCTCAATCAGGGAAAAGCAATGATAACTCTTGAAAACGACGAGTATAAGTCGCCATGTCAGTACCCTTAACCTTATGGTTCCAGAACTCATTTTCTAACTTCTTAACTTCATTCCTAGGACAGTAAGTCTTGATCGGAGAGTCTTAAACGAGTCCTAGTCATACTATAAGCTACATCAATTCCTCTTGATCGTGATAGTTGTTCCACCAGGTTAACGCTTAGTCCTTTAAGGTATATGTTGCATACTTAACCTTACAATCCTCCTCACAATTACTAACGGCAAACACAGATTCAGTTTTCTCCAACCACCTAGTTAGGTAAACTACTCCTTCAGTTCCTCCGAACTCAATGGGACCACAGAATCGGAACTCTTTGTAGGTACAACCTCGAGTTCGATTCAGCATTGGGGTTCCACTAGAGGTGTTAGAGAGATTAGTCTCGGCTAGCGGTTGTGACACTAGCTGGTCAATGTGGGATGGGTTCACAGGTGGAGGGTTTTGTAGAATAGGACCATTCTCAGCACGGTCGTTCACATTCGGGTTTTCTATAGCTGGGTTATAAGGGTTCGGGTTCTCAACAGGTGGAGTGGTCGGGGCCGGACGACGACCTCGACGAACATGGGCAACAACAGCAGCAGGAGCTGCTCGGTTGTTCCTAAGCGGGTTTCGTCTTGTTGCCATCATTCTGAAGGCAAGAAGCACAGTTTCATAAGTTCACAATTCACGCTCTAAAGATAGAGTTGGGTTCCAAGGATCAATAAATAACTATATCAAAGCGAAACTACCGGATACCGAATCATAACTTAAGGATGCACGTTCCAATAACCATAACTCATAGGTTTCAAAAGTGGAAATACATGGAAGAATACAAAGAAATCAAAAACGATCCTAACGACGATACTAATAAGATAACTAGGAAAATCCTACATCTCGAACCAAGTACTACTTAGTTACAAGATGGTACAAAACCATGAATCTAATACTATCTAGCCACGTCTACGAATACCACTAACTGATCTCCTAACCTCGTCCATCACTCTCCCAAGGTATGAGATCTCAAGACGCTGAGAGCTGCGATCTCTCCTCAGATCCGCAACTTCTCTCTCCAGCGTGCCGACCCTGCGCTGAAGCGCCTAGTCTGCCTCTCGAGATGTCGCGAGCCCTCTTCGCAGGTCTACTACCTGGTCGAAGAGCTCCAACGTACCCTCCATCAAAATCGTAACCCTCCTAACTACTGCATCCATATCAGCTCTCAAATCCTCTATACTAGCCCTAGATACTCCAACCAACTAATCCGTCAACTGACTAAGCCTAGTACCCTGTGATGTAATCCTCCCCCACATCAGACCCGTCTCACCATACTCCTCGGGCTCTGAAGCAATCTCCAATGGTATCTCAGATCCTAACGGGCTACCTATATAAGGTGAGTAAGGTGGTGAGTCGATGTCTAAAGGCTGTCCAAGGGACTCAGGCTCAGGCAAAGGAGAACCTGGTCCTGGAAAATGTGCAGGACTCTGCAATGGAGGAGTACCCCCTTCTGGGATATCCTCATCATCCTCCTCCTGAGGATCCTCATCCTCATCTACATACTGCTCCTCGACCTCATGCTCCTCCTCGCCCTCATCCATATAGGGAGAGTCCATGAGTCGGAGTCTCTATGCAGGTAAATCATGAGATGGTACACTAGGAGATCTAGGCCTCCTAAGACATGGTGATGCTGCTAAACGGATAGGTGATAATGGTGGTCTCACAGGCATGCGGGCAGTGCTATAAGCAAGCCTAGGAGTCTGGGCTCGTGTCACACCCTCGCCGGAGGCGGAAATACGAGGTGTAACGGAAGGGAACATAAGCACAAGATAATAGAACATACCAACGTTAAGATTAAAAAGAAATAATACTCCATTACAATACTAGTTTAGCCGTCATCGGCAAATATATATTACAAGATTTAGATTCCAAAATATTGAGTTTTATTACATAACGACTTGTAATAACAAGTGAAAACTTCTTTATGCAAGACTTGATAGAAAAGCTTACTAGCGATCACCTGAAATGCATGAAAGAAAAACGGGTCAACTATGAAAATAGTTGGTGAGTAAACACGTTTAGCGAAATAAGAAAACTCGTAAGAAATATTCAAAGTTTCCGGTCAACGAAAATAGTCCACAAAGCAAAGGCATTGTGTATCCACTCAGTTCAAATTCGCCCATACAAAACTTGCAACCTGTGTGTACACAACCCATTGCACAAAAATATAGTCGTCAAGTAGTCAAGTGTAAGTGGTCATAATAGTTCACAATATAGTACCAAGTATATAACAATTTAGAGATGCTCCGAACATGGGAGACTTTATAGCGATGCTTCAAACATGGGAGACTTTATAGTGATGCTCCGAACATGGGAGACTTTAATTGAAAATGCTCCGTTCCCATAGGGAGACATTTTGCTCCGGACCGGGAGGCTTTAAATTGAAAATGCTCCGTTCCCATAGGGAGACATTTTGCTCCGGACCGGGAGGCTTTAAATTGATGCTACGAACATGGGAGACTTTATAGTGATGCTCCGAACATGGGAGACTTTATAGTGATGCTCCGAACATGGGAGACTTTAGGTCAAGGTCATAACACGTACGATTCAATAAGTTCAAATAAGTCGTAATTTCGTAATTAAGTTCAAAGATTGATTCGAGTTCACAAGTTCTAGTCAAAAGAGTTCACAAAGTAAAAATCAATTTAATTCAAGTATGGTTCATGCATTCAGCCCCCAAATATAGTAAAACGGTAAAAAGGGGTGTGATTACTCACTAGCATAAAATGTTCAATAAGTTCATAAAACATAGATAGTTTAGTTCAAGTATAAATCATGCATTCCACCCCAAAACAATTTAAAGCATTTAAAAAGGGGAGTCTGTGAATACTCACTTGGTAAACTGGTATGACGACAAGAGTGAGTACACCGAGGTATAATGTGATGTTTTAACCGGGACCTATAACGAATGATATGATATGCAATGAGTTGCAATGTAATGTTATGCATGCATTTCGTATGTTATTTATACCATTTGCGAGTTTTGAACATAATACTTATCGTCGAAAAATACTCTTTTGACGTCTTGACCATTCAAAAATTACTTCACAAGTATTTACGTCAAAATGTCATCCTACAATGGTTTTATAATGATATATTGTGAAATTATCGCTTTCAGTAAAACAATGTCGTCGGAAATTTTCTTGAAAGTGACAAAAATGTCTCCGAAAAACTAGTCGTAAAATAGTGTACGTCGATCGTTAGAGAACGAACTCGACGGTTTTGGAAAGTTTGTATCGAAATCTAGAAGTTTCAGTTCAGGAGTTTTCTTCAAAAAGGTCTCGATCATAAAGATATTAAGGGTTAAAGATAGTGATTTTGTTGAATTGTAGTGCAAAAAGTGAGTTTCGGCCAAGTTTAGACAACCATAAATAATTTATTACAACTCCGCTATACAAACGGCTTGTCGTTTTGAAAAATATGCTCGGTGAACTTGATTTTATTAGAAGACAATTCGTTCCAAAAAGTTTTGCATCATGGTTAAAAACAGCCCTCAACATGGACGTTACCGTAACACTTGTATCATAGAAATAATATAGTTTTTCAGAAAATAATAGTTACGGCAATTTTATGAAAACGTGCATATATTTGTCGTTTCAAATCCGTTTTCTACGTATAATACGTCCTTAGCTTCGTATCGAAATATACTAATATATTTTTGACAAGTCGAAATAATTTGTGAAGCTTAAGGCTCGTTTTTGACTCGAATAAAGTAAAAACATGTTGCTGAATTTTCTGAAAATTATATTTTTCGTCGTCAAACTTTAAAAATTCACCACGGCTTCGTTATAACTCCGTTTTAATCCGTTCAAGCGGCCACGGATTCGTTTTAAAGTATATTTTCTAATTATCAAGGCCAAAATGTCGTGACTAAAGTCTGATTTTCCAGAAAAATGAAACAAGGACAGAACATATAATATACGTATCGAAAATAGTTTTTCTCGGACAAAACCTATTCTAATCCCTTCAAATCAACTCCAAAACTAATCTAATCCTACCATACACCTTCTTAGGGTGTCATGGGTTCCTAGACATCATCAAGACCAAAGAATACCAAAGGGATATTTATAGGATGACCAAATATATATATATACTCTAAAATCAAGTAAAAATTGGTATAAATCACATATGTCTTGCATGTTGCTCCAAAAATGAAAAGATACATATGAGATGATAAAGAAACATGAAAAATGAAAGAAACAAGCTTACAAGTTAATATGATGAGGTGCAAGTAACAAGGTTTAGCCTAAACACTCTTGGTTTTTATTTCAAAACCTAATAAAGAGTGTGATTCTAGATTGTTATGAACTTGATCTTGAAAAAAAAAATATGATGATCCCTTGAGCTCTAGATGAGAATCGGTTTTGAGAGGACAAGCAAGAGAGAAAAACCAACTTCTTAACTTGATAATAATGTAGGTGAATGAGTGAAAATGAAAATGAGATGAATTTGTATCATGTAAGACTTTAAGGAAATGTGTAGATCTATACAATCAAAGAAAGAAAAAGATCACCAATCATTTAATGCATACATCCCCCCTAGAACCGGTTTAGGGGGGATAGTGTTCCTCAAAGATAATTTTTTTTTTTATTGTATTGTGTATAATGTATACTTGTAACAATTATTGATAAATGTAAAAGTAAAAGGTAAATGGTATTTTTTTTTTTTTAGGTAAAAGAGATTTTTAATAGATCAAAATAGAGTATAATGATATTATAAAAATTGTAAAAATACATTCCTTGTGAAATTTGAGTGATATAATAATTGTCGAGTAGTTTTTAAGAAAAGTGTCGTAATTATATAACTTTAACGATTTATATACCAAATAAATTCAAAACACTAGTTAAACTCAAAATATAGTTTTTACAACTAAATGTAAGTATAAAAATACGTCGGGATCATTTTTGAAAGTAACGGATTAATTATTCAAAATAATAACTCACGCGATAACGTTTATTTAATATAAAATTCACGCGTTAAATGTGAAATGAAATGCCATGAATGAATCAATATGATGCATATTTAATTTAAGAAATGACCGGAATTTGAGAATTGTGACATTCTTCCCATGTCAGCGGAATCACGTCCTCGTGATTCGATTAACGATACTATGGTCCGAACCTCGACAAGAGTTCTAAAAGTTCATGCTCGTACGAATAGTCTAAGTGATCATATCAATGCCCATGCGTACAGGTTCCCCATTCAACTAAGTACGTGCCCGTGATTAGATTTGATTGGGTAAACTTGCCCAATATCGAACGTAGCTCTCAAAAGACCTTTAGGTAGTCGATTCTAATTTAATCTCACAACTCATCAAACAAGAACTGTCATGAGATTAAACTAAACCGACTTGAGTAAACTTGTCTCTTAGCTTGATTTTCGCAACTCATCAAACAAGAACTGTCACTAGATCAAGCTAGGAAACAAGTTGTTAGAAAGGTAGGATTCCTCATCCTTGAATGAAGTCTTTTGAAAGATTCGCTCGATATTCGATTTGCTTACACAATCAAATCCAATCAACAAAATATATAACAACTAAGGTCGATATCAATAGGTCTCAAATTAATCAAGGTCGTGAACGTGGTAAAGATTGGAAGGAAGTTATGCACTCAAAATCATGTCGTATTTAAATAAGGTAGTTGTTTGAAAGAATGTACCCGTTAAGCGTTGCGGGCTTCCTCGGTACCCAAATAGAATGCTTGACCACGTGCGGGGGAAACATCAATGTTCGGATCTTGTGGGCCTTCTATTGCAAATGCCAAGTTTGGACGATTACCTCCTTGATTGGGAGTTCTTTTCACTTTGGGCGGTATTGCGAAGGTGATCTAGACTTCCACACTCGTAACATGCCTTTCTCGTCCTTGATTCCCGGTTCGTGTGAGCAATTTCGAGCGAAGTGGCCCGTCTGTCCACATTTGCCGCACCTTCGGCAGTCTCCCGAGTGATGATAATTACATTGAGTGCACAAAGGATGTGGACTGCGTATCTTTTGCCCGGGTAGTCGCTCCATAGTTCCCGGTTATTCGTTGCCTCTTGTCTTGCCGACCACGGTCTCGGCTTCCTGGTGATCCTCCTGCGCTTTCGTCCCGTCGTTTGCTTTTGTTAGTTCTCCGGACTGATCACATCATTTGTCAAGCGATATTCCATGCTCACAGCGGCTTGCAGAGTGGTTGTGTTCGACGAGGTGACATCCCTTCTAATTTCCACAGTGGAAACCATGTGAGGAACCATCCTAGTTAAACCTTCTCCGGCGTTGGTTCGTCTAGCATCGAGATGTGTTATAATTTGAGTGAGTAGATCCGCTATTCCAGCAGCGTTGTTGTCTGGATTGTCATTGTTGTTTGGGTTGCCGTTATTGTTACCTCCTGAGCGTGTGTTTCTTGCAGCCATGATTCTACAGAGGACCAAAACATCGGGTTGAGTAAACGACATTCTAACGAAGTCGGATGATGTGCAGAACGGTGGTAATGTGTTATAGTGATCGAAACATGACAGGAACAGAGACATGCTATGTCTAACAAGTCGAAAGATGGAAAAGAGAAGATATGAACAAGGTACGGTAATGTAGACGTGAACGTAAAACATGCTATGCATACCCACCCGACCAATGCAACTTCAGGTGACCGGACTCAAAAGACTCGACTAAACATGATTTAAAACTACCACTCTTATCATTGCATGGTTCTTCATAAATTAGACATAGTTGATCAGGCTATGTATAATTTATGATTAACGATGCAACGATAGGACTAGATGACTCGGATGATGTTCAATGTTTAATAAAATAAAATAAAAATTTTTCCGGTTATAGTTGTGATTTTTATTTTTGAAAAATCGGCATTCTCTATAACCTTTGGCTCGATACCAATCATGTCACACCTCGGGAGGAAATACGAGGTGTAAAGGAAGGGAACATAAGCACAAGATAATAGAACATACCAACGTTAAGATTAAAAAGAAATAATACTCCATTACAATACTAGTTTAGCCGTCATCGGCAAATATATATTACAAGATTTAGATTCCAAAATATTGAGTTTTATTACATAACGACTTGTAATAACAAGTGAAAACTTCTTTATGCAAGACTTGATAGAAAAGCTTACTAGCGATCACCTGAAATGCATGAAAGAAAAACGGGTCAACTATGAAAATAGTTGGTGAGTAAACACGTTTAGCGAAATAAGAAAACTCGTAAGAAATATTCAAAGTTTCCGGTCAACGAAAATAGTCCACAAAGCAAAGGCATTGTGTATCCACTCAGTTCCAAATTCCGCCCATACAAAACTTGCAACCTGTGTGTACACAACCCATTGCACAAAAATATAGTGCGTCAAGTAGTCAAGTGTAAGTGGTCATAATAGTTCACAATATAGTACCAAGTATATAACAATTTAGAGATGCTCCGAACATGGGAGACTTTATAGCGATGCTCCGAACATGGGAGACTTTATGGCGATGCTCCGAACATGGGAGACTTTAATTGAAAATGCTCCGTTCCCATAGGGAGACATTTTGCTCCGGACCGGTGAGGCTTTAAATTGAAAATGCTCCGTTCCCATAGGGAGACATTTTGCTCGGACCGGGAGGCTTTAAATTGATGCTACGAACATGGGAGACTTTATAGTGATGCTCCGAACATGGGAGACTTTATAGTGATGCTCCGAACATGGGAGACTTTAGGTCAAGGTCATAACACGTACGATTCAATAAGTTCAAATAAGTCGTAATTTCGTAATTAAGTTCAAAGATTGATTCGAGTTCACAAGTTCTAGTCAAAAGAGTTCACAAAGTAAAAATCAATTTAATTCAAGTATGGTTCATGCATTCAGCCCCAAAATATAGTAAAACGGTAAAAAGGGGTGTGATTACTCACTAGCATAAAATGTTCAATAAGTTCATAAAACATAGATAGTTTAGTTCAAGTATAAATCATGCATTCCACCCCAAAACAATTTAAAGCATTTAAAAGGGGAGTCTGTGAATACTCACTTGGTAAACTGGTATGACGACAAGAGTGAGTACACCGAGGTATAATGTGATGTTTTAACCGGGACCTATAACGAATGATATGATATGCAATGAGTTGCAATGTAATGTTATGCATGCATTTCGTATGTTATTTATACCATTTGCGAGTTTTGAACATAATACTTATCGTCGAAAAATACTCTTTTGACGTCTTGACCATTCAAAAATTACTTCACAAGTATTTACGTCAAAATGTCATCCTACAATGGTTTTATAATGATATATTGTGAAATTATCGCTTTTCGTCGTAAAACAATGTCGTCGGAATTTTCTTGAAAGTGACAAAAATGTCTCCGAAAAACTAGTCGTAAAATAGTGTACGTCGATCGTTAGAGAACGAACTCGACGGTTTTGGAAAGTTTGTATCGAAATCTAGAAGTTTCAGTTCAGGAGTTTTCTTCAAAAAGGTCTCGATCATAAAGATATTAAGGGTTAAAGATAGTGATTTTGTTGAATTGTAGTGCAAAAAGTGAGTTTCGGCCAAGTTTAGACAACCATAAATAATTTATTACAACTCCGCTATACAAACGGCTTGTCGTTTTGAAAAATATGCTCGGTGAACTTGATTTTATTAGAAGACAATTCGTTCCAAAAAGTTTTGCATCATGGTTAAAAACAGCCCTCAACATGGACGTTACAGCTACCGTAACACTTGTATCGTAGAAATAATATAGTTTTTCAGAAAATAATAGTTACGGCAATTTTATGAAAACGTGCATATATTTGTCGTTTCAAATCCGTTTTCTAATTATATCGTCCTTAGCTTCGTATCGAAATATACTAATATATTTTTGACAAGTCGAAATAATTTGTGAAGCTTAAGGCTCGTTTTTGACTCGAATAAAGTAAAAACATGTTGCTGAATTTTCTGAAAATTATATTTTTCGTCGTCAAACTTTAAAAATTCACCACGGCTTCGTTATAACTCCGTTTTAATCCGTTCAAGCGGCCACGGATTCGTTTTAAAGTATATTTTCTAATTATCAAGGCCAAAATGTCGTGACTAAAGTCGGATTTTCCAGAAAAATGAAACAAGGACAGAACATATAATATACGTATCGAAAATAGTTTTTCTCGGACAAAACCTATTCTAATCCCTTCAAATCAACTCCAAAACTAATCTAATCCTACCATACACCTTCTTAGGGTGTCATGAGTTCCTAGACATCATCAAGACCAAAGAATACCAAGGGGATATTTATAGGATGACCAAATATATATATATACTCTAAAATCAAGTAAAAATTGGTATAAATCACATATGTCTTGCATGTTGCTCCAAAAATGAAAAGATACATATGAGATGATAAAGAAACATGAAAAATGAAAGAAACAAGCTTACAAGTTAATATGATGAGGTGCAAGTAACAAGGTTTAGCCTAAACACTCTTGGTTTTTATTTCAAAACCTAATAAAGAGTGTGATTCTAGATTGTTATGAACTTGAACTTAAAAAAAATATGATGATCCCTTGAGCTCTAGATGAGAATCGGTTTTGAGAGGACAAGCAAGAGAGAAAAACCAACTTCTTAACTTGATAATAATGTAGGTGAATGAGTGAAAATGAAAATGAGATGAATTTGTATCATGTAAGTCTTTAAGGAAATGTGTAGATCTATACAATCAAAGAAAGAAAAAGATCACCAATCATTTAATGCATACATCCCCCCCTAGAACCGGTTTAGGGGGGATAGTGTTCCTCAAAGAATTTTTTTTTTTTTTATTGTATTGTGTATAATGTATACTTGTAACAATTATTGATAAATGTAAAAGTAAAAGGTAAATGGTATTTTTTTTTTAGGTAAAAGAGATTTTTAATAGATCAAAATAGAGTATAATGATATTATAAAAATTGTAAAAATACATTCCTTGTGAAATTTGAGTGATATAATAATTGTCGAGTAGTTTTTAAGAAAAGTGTCGTAATTATATAACTTTAACGATTTATATACCAAATAAATTCAAAACACTAGTTAAACTCAAAATATAGTTTTTACAACTAAATGTAAGTATAAAAATACGTCGGGATCATTTTTGAAAGTAACGGATTAATTATTCAAAATAATAACTCACGCGATAACGTTTATTTAATATAAAATTCACGCGTTAAATGTGAAATGAAATGCCATGAATGAATCAATATGATGCATATTTAATTTAAGAAATGACCGGAATTTGAGAATTGTGACAGCTCGTGCGAAGACCTGATGTAAAGTGAGCTGCCTAGATGAGCTAGGGCGATCTGATGATGATGAACTAGAGTGACGGGCGATCTCATAAGGATCACCCTGCGCAACCGTCATGAGAGTTAATGCTGGCGAACTAGCAACAGCAAGGACCTCATCAGACACATCAAAAGCTAATGAAGGCATAGTCTGTGACAATGGCATAGGGTAGGTATAAGTGTTCGAAACAACTAGTTTTAATAAGCGCATCAACTTAACCAAAACATATATCACATAATGATAGCTTTAAAAATAGAGGTACCGCATTACTCAAAACATGCCTTTAAATGAAACAAATAAGTTCCGTTCCATCACATAATCCCATATCAAATCAATCGAGTTCAAAATTCCAAAATCATAATATACCGTTTACTCAAATCCATTACCGTAGTATCTCGATAATCACATCTCATTTTCCAAAATCAATAATCATATCTCCAAATCATAACGTTTTCATAATCAGTTCACAATATCCCTTAACAGATCATCTCATAATTCAAATCGTAGTTCATACCATAAACAAATAAGAAGCTTCGGCTTGGCAAGCGGGCGCGCGTCGGTCGAGGATCAATTTTTCTTAAAAAGTGGTTATAGTTTAGGGTTTATAAAATACCTAATTCTCTATAACCTTGAGCTCGATACCAATCTGTAACACCCCCAAATCCCGTGCAGGAAGACTTAATCAACTTTTCGGGGCGTTACTATTGGATTGGTATCGCACACGAGTATAGCAAAAAGATAGTCATTTAACATTCAAAACCAATCCCAAATTTAGGTATTCAAAACATTTAATCCAAAAGTATAATTATTAGGCCCAAAACATGATTTAATAAAATATGTCCCCAAAGTTTATCAGAGTCAGAAATAATCCTTAAACCCCGCCTTCTTGCCAAGATTCCACCAATCACGTATTCCAAACATCTTTCAAATACCTGAGAAATCATGCTAAAAGGTCAGGTGAGTTCATAGGTTTAAGTTTAATAAAATCATAGTGGACCTGTAAGAGTTGATTTGCTATGCAAGACCTAAGATAGATAAATACCGATCCAACCCGGATCACCAACCATAAACATATCCGCATCCGGGGATTACTCGCCCATGACTCTAGTCCAGGCCGTCGTGGCAAAATCTAAAACGATTGCCAACCCCGGACTAGGTCGAGGTAGAAGTCTATTCTTAGCTAGGCAACAGTTATAGCAATTAGGATTGCTACCCTAGTCTAAGGCAACAACTACCGCACATCTATCTAAACAGTCAAGCATATAAGCAAATCCAAATAGTTTTCACGGTTCGAAAACAGTAGCATGATTCTCACCCCAATATTGTTAAAAACGTAGATAAAAGTGGGGCTATGAAACTCACCTCAAGCAATCAACGTACGAATAAACACTAGCAGAAGATAACAGTAATCACGGCACAACAACTATCCACTCGGCACAACCTATTAATGTAGACCAATTTAATATATATATATATATCTCGAAATCAACGTTATCTACCCCAATGTATTCCAATTCGTTATTTCCAAAAATGTCTCGTTTCACCATTTAATCCTAGTGTTTGGTATCGTCATGTGGGTGTATCGACTCAATATGATGCTATGAATGCACTCAAACAACCAATATATAACTCAATGCAACACAATGAGACCTCTAGACGATAAGCTCCATAGTCCAATAAGTTTCGGAATAAATAGTAGACCTTATCGAATTCGTCAATTCGATAAACTCATTTATTTACTCGTGTCGCTTATTATCCGATAAATCAATCGTATCCTAAAGAGTCATAAGGATAATTCACCCATTAATAATGTTACCCAACGTACCTAGCGGGCTCTTATTAGATTCGTCAACCTAATAAGTTCGCTACCCACGTGGATTAACATTATTAATGCTAGGTTATCCGTAACCCATGCACACAACGTAAGTACATAAATACTTGAAGATAATATTAAATGCCCATAATTGGCATTTATCTATAAACGTGTACTCGAAACATTAATTACTTATTTATTATAAAACATTTCCAATTTAGTCGTTAGTTCCCATTTAAAAATAGTAAATAACAAGATAAGTCTTGTTATCGATATTTTTGGTACAAAAACCCATTTATTATTTATATTTCATAGTCTATTAGCATTTTCATGTATATATATATATTTCGTCAAATTCCAATATTAATCTCATATCGTTATTCGTTTCGAGTCCACAAGCACGAGTCATGACTTCTCGGCTTTTAATCAATCAATAGTCCAAATTATACTAAAGTCCATGTTACGGCTTTGTCGGAGTCAACTATTGACTAAAAAGTCAAAGTAACACCGACGTAGCTCAAAGTTGACAATATATATATCAACTCCAATTTAAAAGTCATAATAACGCAATTCAATCCTAAATCAACTTGTTAGCCTTAATAGTTTTTATTAGAAGTGATGGTCATTCACACTTAGGAACTTTGTAACGTGTGTTAGATATCGTGATAGAATAGTCAAAGGGCTCGTGGATTGGGCTAAGCTAAATGGGTATTAGTTTAGTTAAGCTAGCCTTGTATAAGCTCAAACGATCCAAGCCCAATCCAAGTCCAAACCGAGCCCATAGAAAGCCTTTAGGGCATCAAGTCCCTTGGACTATAAATACCCCTCAAATGGTCATTTGAGGGGTGTGCTTGAAAGTGTGTGTGTGTGTTTTTCCTTTGAAGTAATACAACATATTGTGTTTATCTTTCTCTCCACATACACGGATTTTATATCATTCAAGTCACCATCTCCTTAATCTTTCTTTCTTCTTAAGCATAAAGTTTGTGTTTGTTTGTGTTAACGTGGTATTTGTGTTGGGTTTGTGATAAGGTTGATATATCTTAGGTCCTACAATTGGTATCAATCGCCTAACAATGGTTTAGGAGTGTTTTGGTTGAAGTTTTTTTGTGGTGTTACGCGTAGTTCGTTCTCAAGAGTGTCACGCTTAAAGCTTTAATTTTTGCACTTAAATCTTCTAGATTCTTATGGTCTAAGGTTTACATAGTGTTAAAGATTCTAGTTTTTGCAAAAAGTTCGAAACTTTACGTGTTTTAAATCATTTTTGAACTCGATTTTGGTTCATTGGTCATTTCTACTCGTAACTTTTCTAAACACTTTGGGTGAAAAAGGTCAAAAGATTTGTGTTATTGGAGTGTTTTTAAGGATATCTGTGCAAGCGACATCATTTGAATCGTTGGAAATTTCTTACGAGTAGAAGTCAAAAAGTCAAAACCCTAGTTTTCTACTCATAACTTTTTGGTGCAGATTCTTCGAGCTTAAACGGTGACTCAGTGCTTCCCTCACTTGGATAAGTTTGTGGAACACTTCGACTTTTGGATATCTCTTACAATGTGATAGTGTAAAGGATTTTTGGGCAAAACCCTAATCTTACGCATAAGTTTCGACTTACGCGTAGAATACTTTACGCATAAGCATTTTTCTTACGCCTAAGTTTTCCTTACGCATAAGCTAAATCTTACGCATAACTTTTTCTACTCGTAACTTTAAACTTACGCATAAGATCCTACGCCTAAGGAATCCTACGCCTAAGGAATCCTACGCATAAGCTTCCTACGCATAACATCCTACTCGTAACCATTTCCTACTCGTAACTTCTGTTTCTACGCCTAAGCTCTTTTTGGCGGGAAAACTTGAGTAAAATTTAAATTTTTGAGGAGACTAAACGTTCAATTTTTACGCGAAATTCAAATTTTGGTTTAACTGTGAAAATTTTGGTCAAAAATTCAAATTTTTGGGCCTAAATTCAAAATTTTCGGGTCAAATTTGGCGTCAAAATTGTCATAACTCAAATTTTTCATACGTCCTTAGCATTGATTTTTATAGTGAATTTCAAATTTTGGGCGAAATTTTTTAGAACCAAGGTTACGAGTACGACTTTCCGAAACACCTCAACCGGGCTTAATCTTCATCAACCACAACTCCTTTATCGTTGAATCGATCCTACATCAACTTTATCGGATCATACCTTCATCAATGGCAACTCAACAAGATATTCATGCAGCCGGTGCAGAAAACCGTCCTCCTATGTTGGAAAAAGGTGGTTATCTTCAATGGACAAGTCGAATGCTTCGTTACATCAAGACCAAACCTAATGGAAAACTCATGATTAAATCCATTCAGGATGGACCCTTCATACCTCGACAAGTCCAAGACCCGGAAATCCCGATGCAACACCTCCCGTCCCACCATTTTTCCGTCTTCAAAAGACATCGAATACTCAAGAGGATCATAAACAAGTCGAAGCAGATGACATGGCAATTCATATTATACAACCGGGTTTACCAAGAGACATCTTTGCTGCTGTAGAGCGGTTGTGAAACTGCTTTTGACATGTGGGAGCGTGTTAGACGACTTTGTCATGGAACTGAAATCGGTCAACAAGACACAGAGAACAAGTTGCTAACTGCATGGGAGAAGTTTACATCTACTCCGGGAGAATCCATTGAATCCTACTATGGAAGGTTTTGTACTTTAATGAATGAGCTGATCGGAAACAAGTTGACACCCAGAACTATCGTGAGCAACATCAAGTTCTTGAACAATCTACCAGAAGAATGGGGACGATATGTCACTATTGTCAACCAAACAAAGGACTTACATCAAGTGAACTTTGATCAACTCAACGATTTTCGGAAACAAAACCAAAATGAAGTGAATGAAGTCGGGCAAGAAAGATTAGCAAAGAATCATGATCCATTGGCACTCATTGCAAAGACTCAAACTTCGGTGAATACACAACAACAAGCTTCATCATCTTCCACTAACAACAACTTGCAGCAATACATCCCTCAACAACAAAACTATCCACCGGAACAACAACATTACCAGGGAACAAGGAATCACTGATATTGAAATGGAACCAAAAGAAGCTTTGTCACAAGCATTTGTATTCTTGGGTAAAGCATTCAGAGGTCGCTATTCCACACCAACTAACAACAACCAAAGGATTTCATCAAACACTCGCAGGCAAATTGCACGGTAGGGTGTGAACATGGGAAATCAAGGTCAAATGGTTGGAGTTATTGGGAATCAGCAGAGATATGCTATTGGATTTCGCATGGGTAATCAGCGGTTCAATCGGGTAATCGGATGGGTCAATGTTGGAAATAGAGTAGTGGGTAATCGAATGGGAATGTTGCGCTCCAGAGTTGGGAATTATGGAAATGTGAATCAGGGTAATCGGGTTAAGTGTTATAACTGTCAAGGATTGGGTCACATGGCAAGGAATTGTCCAACTAAGCCGAAAAAGAAGGATCTTGCGTATCTTCGGAAAGTTATTCTGTTGGCACAAAAGGAACAATCTGGACTTCAATTGAGTTTTGAGGAACATGACTTCATGGCTATTATGGATGATTTGGAAGACTTCGAAGAACTCAATGCAAACTGCATCTTCATGGCAAATCTTCAGGAGACTAAGTACGACATCGATTCTCGACGCACCTCCTGTCTATGACGCCAACGCAGATCTCGAGGTACCAATCAGCGATCCATGCTATAACAATGTCATATTTGATGTGTTTACTCATGACGAACAGCATTCGGTGACATCAGCACCTACTTATGATACATACCTGGACAATCCGAGTTGTAGCAATACTAACTCTGAGACTCCAGATGTGGATCCTAGTGGAGGCTGTGTGACACAAAATCTTGAGGCCGATGAGGAAACTCGTTCTTATTTTGAATCATTAATCAACAACTGTGGCATTGAAATTGAGAAAGTTAAAAGGTCAATCGCGATGTTAAGGCCGCGAATGCCAAATTGACCGCTGAGCTTGAGAGTTACAAGGAGAACACAAAAGCTTTTGAATTTTAGAAAACAAAGATTCGAGAATTAGAAATTGGTTATCGAAATTTGGTTTCTAAAGAAAAGAATTGCAAATCAAGTATAACACACTTGATGTGAATTCGAACTTGAAAATTAAATCTCTAAACAAGGAAATTTCGATTTAAATAACCAACTTTCTAAACAAAAAGAAATGTTTTCTAATCTTGAAAAAGAAAAGAAGCGTTGATTACTTGATTTTTCAAAACGAAAAGATTCTCTTCTTGATGAAATTCTTGATAAGAATGAAAAGATAAAAACTTTGGAAAATTTGCTTCTTACAACGGGTCATTCTGCTCAAACAATCAAGATGCTTTCTAATCAAGTAAATCCGCGTTTTCATACTAACAATAGAATGGCACTTGGTAACGACCCTTCTTCGTTCCTCAAGAAAGCTCGAAATCTCGAATGTGTTAAACAATTGAAATGTTTTACATGAACCCATTATTGTTCGTGATTCTCTTGAAACGTTAGAACTATCGGAGGAGAGTAGATCAAAAATGAAACAAAAGAATCCGGAAATCAAACCAATTGATTATAACAAATGGAACAAAATTAACGGAATTACTTTTGTCAATCAAAAAGAAAAGTCAAAGTTCTCCATCACACAAAATGTTTCAAACAAAGAGTCAACACTTGTTTCAAAATCTGTTTCAAAACCAGTCGTTGTCTCAAAATCTCTTTCGAACATTGAACAAATGTCTTCAAACAATCCTTTTAACTCAAGTGATGCGAGAAGTATTTTAGACAATGTGAAAACGAGAATTGTGGATCTTCAAGACACTGCTAAAACTAAAACCACTATTACACCTAATAACTGGTTCTCTAGTTTTGACATCGAACAAAGAAAGTTTTTGAAACTCAAATTGCCCCTCAATGAATGCCATCTGCAAGGGTAATTCATTTTGAACAAGCGTTTTTGAAAGAAACATCTGACTTTGTCAAGGACCATAAATCCCTGGTAAAGCAAGCTACTTGACCGTGTTGAACAAATCAAAGTTTTGGAAAATTTAAATGACTCTCTCTTGAAGATGTTCGACTACTGATATTATGTCCATCATTTTGCAAACATATTCTGTTGAAGATCATGAAAGACTCCAGGATGAGACCTCCAAAATTGTTTCAAAATATGAAAAAGCACTTGAGAAACTTGAAAAGAAAATGTCTCATATTTTAAACAACTTGATCAAAAAACCGAGGAATGCAAGTATGACAAATTGTCGTATGAGCGTGCCTACAATGACATGAAAGCGAAAAATGATCTTTTGAGGGCTCACCTGGAATGTCAAAAAGGAAAGGCGTGGATACTTGTGATTAAAAACCATTGATGCGGAGAAAGCAAATGTTCCAAATCGGTTTTAAAACCAAAATGTCGTTTCAATGCCTCCTCAAAAAGTCAATGAGAAAAATGTTTCATCAAAACCAGTAACTCCACCTGCCTTGCCTAAACAAAATGTTGATAAAGGAAAAGCGGTTATCGAGAAACCAACAGTTTTAGCTCTGGCCTTTTAAGATGAGTACCACTAATGTGTCTACCTCCACATCTAAAACATCTGGAACAAACGTCATAAGTTTAGAAAAGCACTCTAAAGAGACTAGGAAAGCTGAAACCACTTCTTTAGATAAGATTGTGAATCCTAATGAGTGTGCCTTACCTTCTACAGGACTAGGAAGCACCTCTAGGAGCAGCAGACTAAAGCCTAAGAGCAATACAAGGAACAATAGAGTCTCGCTGGCCTCTAAGAGTAGTCGCTTGAATAAAGAGAAGAAAGTAGAAGAACACCCTAGGAATTTACCGCTTTTGAATAAGAAAGACATTTCATCTGAATGTAATGAACCTATGAAATCTGCTAAGTTTAATGAATCTGTTGAATCTGTTTGTTTAACTTGCAAGAAATCTTTATCTAATGTTCATGATGATTGTGTTTCTAAGAATGAGATTGTTAAGCTTGTTAAGAAGAATGTTCCCAAAAGAACTTATGCTAAACGAATAGGAAGACTAGTTGAGAGACTTAGGCTTTACACTACTGATAGGGAGCATAATGTTTACTTTAGGAATGACATTTGGAAACCCACAGGTAGAACTTTCACACTCGAGAATGGTACAATGAGTGACCAACCAGAATACCCAGTTGAAAACTTCTTTGAGTGTGATCCGGATTTTACCTCTAA
Organism: Chrysanthemum makinoi; assembly: GCA_910596185.1. NCBI lineage: Eukaryota > Viridiplantae > Streptophyta > Magnoliopsida > Asterales > Asteraceae > Chrysanthemum > Chrysanthemum makinoi. The sequence goes on from OU343222.1 coordinate 97,454,610, forward strand.
CCCAACGGAACCAAACTCAAAACGGTTTCCAAAATCTTCTTCTTCTGTTATTGGCAGGTTATCGAAATATGTCTTTGGATCGTTGACTCGGGTTGCTCCAAGCACATGACCGGGAATCTGAAGCTGCTGATCAATTTCGTCTTTCGGAAATGATCATGTAGCAGCTATCATGGGTTATGGAGATCTACCTTTTGGAAATTATTTGATCACTCGGGTTTACTATATCGAAGGGTTGGGATACAATTTGTTTTCAGTCGGGCAATTCTGTGATGCAGATTTAGAGGTAGCTTTTAGGAAAAATGCTTGCTTCGTTAGAAACTTGGATGGCACGATCTCTTTACGGGAATCGTGATACATACTTGTATGCTATCGACATCAATCAAATGGCCTCTTCATCACCAATATGTCTTATGACACGAGCATCCGGAACACAGTCTGGTTGTGGCACGAAGGTTATCCCATCTCACTTTCGACACCATCAACAAAATTGCCAAAGACAACATCGTCAACGGACTTCCAAAGTTCAAATACACCAAGGATCACTTATGTCCATCATGCGAACAAGGAAAAGCAAAAGAGCATCATATAAACCCAAATCCGTACCTAGTTCGGAAGCAAGGTTGCATATGTTGCACATGGACTTATGTGGCCCAATGAGAGTTGAAAGCATTAATGGGAAAAAGTATATTCTTGTCATCGTCGATGATTATTCGAGATATACATGGGTTAAGTTTCTGAGATCAAAAGACGAAGCACCAAGCATCATCATCACCTTTCTCAAACGAATTCAAGTACTTCTTCAAACTCCAGTAAGGGTTGTAAGAACGAAAACGCACGAATTCACTAATCGAGTTAAGATCTTATTTTGAAGATGTTGGAATCACACATCGGACATCGGTTGTCGAACTCCACGCAGAATGGGGTAGTTGAAAGAAGAAATAGAACTCTTGTGGAAGCTGTCGCACAATGCTAATCTATTCTAGTGCACCGTTATTTCTATGGGCGATGTGTTGCCCTTTGCTTGTTTCACTCAGAACCGATCCCTTATCCATCCAAGATTCAATAAAACCCCATATGAGATTGTGAACAACAGAAAATCGGATATCTCTTACTTTCACGTATTTGGCGCTTTGTGCTATCCGACGAACGACAGAGAAGATCTAGGTAAATTGAAAGCTAAAGGTGATATTGGAATCTTCATTGGATATTCGAGATAACTTCGAGGGCATTCAGGGAGTATAACAGGAGAACTAGGAGGATCATGGAGACGATGAATGTGAAGTTTGACGAACTTTCACGAATGGCTTCTGAGAGACTCGCTCTAGAACCCGCACTAAACCGACAGACTTCTGGACACATCGGTTCAGGACTCGTACCTCAAAGAGCTCAATCAACTTCATTTGACAATCCTAAAGAACAAGAATGGGAGAATTTCTTCGAGTTAATGTTCGATGAATACTATGGTGGAACTTCGACAAATGCATCAAACCATCATTCCGCTGCACCCGCTCAATATCATCCTCCACCACCAACAGAAGATGCATCTACAACGGTCGAAACCAATGCACCAACTCCATCTACATCATCTACATCTACTACGCTTATTGCACTCGTTCTACCGCGGTTGATGAGCAAAATCAAAACCAAAACGATGCAACGTTAGATGAAGACTTATTTGAAAACCCGTTTGCTACGGAATCACTGAATCTTCTTCAAGCTTACGAGAACCATCTAATTCGCGTACGTTTAACCAACGGTATCCTTCTACTCTGAAGTGGACAAAAGACCATCCGTTTGAACAAGTTATTGGTGAACCTTCAAGGCCAATTCGACGAGACGTCCAACTTGCCACCGATTGTGACTTGTGCATTTACCTTTGCTCAATTAGCAATATAGAGCCAAAGAACATTCGCGAGGAAATGGCAGAACCCGCATGGATAGAAGCAATGCAGGAGGAACTTCTCCAATACCGTCTACATGACTCTTGGGATATGGTTCCAAGACCCATTGACGTTCGCGTCATTGATCTTAAATGGTTATGGAAGAACAAAAGGGATGAAGAGATGACTGTAATTCGCAACAAAGCTCGTCTTGTGGCCAAAGGATACAGACAAGAGGAAGGGATAGACTTTGAAGAGTCATTCGCGCAGGTAGCTAGACTTGAGGCGTCGATTTTCTTAGCCTACGCCGCTCACAAAAACATCACGGTTTATCGGATGGACATTAAGACCGCGTTCTTGAATGGAACTCTGAAAGAAGAAGTGTATGTGAGTCAGCCCGAAGGCTTCATAGACATGAATCATCCAGACTACGTCTACAAACTCAAAAAGGCAATATATGGATTGAAACAAGCTCCGAGAGTGTGGTATGACGAACTGTCCTCTTTCCTTATCCAAAACAATTTCACCAAAGGCACAATTGATCCTACCTTGTTTACACAAAAATGCAAAAACGACATTTTGATAGTTCAGATTTACGTGGACGACATCATCTTTGGGTCCACTAATCCGAATCTTTCAAAACACTTTGAAAATCTCATGAAAAGTAAATTTGAAATGTCCATGATGGGGGAACTAAAATTCTTTCTTGGTTTACAAATACATCAATCCCCACGTGGAATTTTTATAAATCAAGCTAAATACACAACCGAGATTTTGAAAAATCATGGTATGGATAATTGTGACTCGGTCGGAACACCAATGGTAACTTCACCAAAAATTGGAGCCGATTTGTTTGGGAAACCTATTGATCCGAAGAAATATCGGAGCATGATTGGTTCTCTCATGTATCTTACTGCTAGTCGACCGGATATTCATTTTGCTGTTTGCTTATTAGCACGGTTTCAAGCAAAGCCTACCGAACTGCACCTCAAAGAGGTTAAAAGGATCTTTCGGTACTTGAAGACATCCATTCACATGGGACTTTGGTATCCGAAGGAATCCGGATTTGATCTAATTGCTTTTTCGGATGCGGACCACGCAGGTGATCAAGTTACGACAAAAAGTACATCCGGAGGAGCACAATTTTTGGGTGAAAAGTTAGTAAGCTGGTCTTCAAAGAAACAAGATTGCACTTCACTATCAACCGCTGAAGCTGAGTATGTGTCTCTATCTGCGTGTTGTGCTCAAGTTCTATGATGAGAACACAACTCACAGATTATGGCTTTACTTTCGATAAAATACCTATGTATTGTGACTCGAAAAGTGCCATAGCCATATCATGCAATCTGTTCATCACTCAAAGACTAAGCATATTCGAGTCCGCTATCACTTCATCAAAGAGTACGTCGAAAATGGTACTGTTGAATTATTCTTCGTGAAGACGATTACCAACTCGACGATCTATTAACTAAAGCCCTTCCAAAAGAAAGGTTTGACTATTTAGTTCGACGAATTGGAATGCGAAGCCTAACCCCTGAGGAGTTAGAAAGTCTTCTCGAATCTTCTTGAAAATGATTTTCCAAAAAGCTTCACTGTAAATATTTTTGAAAAACAAAATACAAAATTTGAAAAACCAACAAAAGCAAAATATAAAAATATAAAATTTTTCAAAAATACAAAAACAATATAAAATCAAAAATCCAAAAATATTCTTCTCACGACATGTCTCTCGTATAATCGATATTCTGAACGTTTCTAGAAATGTCATTCAACAATGATACGGGTATGTACAGATGCTTGAGCGAGAGTTATTTATTTGTTTTCTAAAACATGTCGTTTCTCAAAATTTCCCAAAATAATGGCTTTCGTATACTTCAGTACGAAACCCGGACCGAAATGATGACTTTTGATTACTTCAGATCAAAACTCGTGTTTTCAAAGAAAAATGTAGTGTACTCAAAAAGATTGTACATTTAAAAATGGTGAGAAATCATCATCATCTTGAGCACTTTTTCAAGATCGTTCAAAAAGATTTTTCAAAATCTTTCAAAATACTTTGTGCTCAAGATAACTCCCTCTAAAACCCTTTAATTGATTATGCTTTATTACAGGGGGGGTATAAAACAAAAATGTTCCATATTCATGCTTAAATCAAATCCGTTTGTCTCCCCAAAAGATTCTAAAATGTTGTTTAATCCGTTGATATAAAAAATATCACGAATATGCTATTTTTGAGGGGGAGGAGACGTGATTAAAATGTGATCAAAAAGTTTTAATGATCGTTGTTTGAATCTCAAAATGAGCTCGACTCAGACGGAACCAATGAATTGATGGGAATCAAAGTCAGTAAATGTACCATCTCGAGAAACTTGTGATAGCACCTTCATGGGTCTAACCTCCTTTTCAAGGAGTGTTTACAACTTCAAGTTAGTTATTAGAGCTAGTTGTCACCTAAAACCTGACAATGGAACTCTTTAACTAGGCAACGTAACCGTGTCTCGTGAGGAATTGTCTATCATGAGCCGATCAATTCAAAAAGTGCAAACTCTACCCTCTATGTGCAGATTTCTGTCAAAACTTATAAGCACATGTGAAGGGGGAGTGTTTCTGAAAATATAAAACTCATGGAGTGTCTCAAACATGTTTTCTATCATAAACACTCTGTGAGATTTTCAAGAAAAATGGTTTTATGGCAACAATAGGACAGTCATGGAGTTATAAGGTGACTAAGGATAGGAAATTCGTCCTATGATCCGCCAGAGCGGGAGGGATCTACCCAAGGACAATACCCATAGTTAGTATTAGAAGTCCTTAGGTATGATTGAAAAAAGGAGTAATGTGAGAAAGGAGAAAGAAGGGGTTGAAGAATTAAAAGAAATGTAATGAAAAGGGTGAAAAGAAATAGCCCTCCATATTCAACCTTAGGGCGTAAAACCGGGTTCAATACATATGCTACTGGTTGTCACTAGATGACACCGGTATTGAAGACAAAGACGTCATGGACCCATGACGACCTGCACTAAACCTTCTTAACCACTCAATTCCTCTTAAAAGGATTTGTTTCATTCTCACTGGGAACCCTACATAATCTATCGACCTTCTCTTAGAGATCGTTGATATTGAAGAAGGAGACCCTCTCCCTAGTCTCCGCTTAGGAAAACCAAAATGCACTATTGAGTCTAGAGCCACGAGATTCATCAAAAGATCTCATAGGAACACTTGACATGACATCGCTTGTTGTTCATCAACAAGGACACAAGTGATATATTTTAGAGTCCTACGCAGATCTTAGCAATCTGCCAGAACATTTATGAGAGGTTTCACTATTGTGATCCTCAGTGATTGAATGGAAATTCCTGCCAGGGTCAACATCAAGCAGCCACGGCAGGTCACTTCGGTAACTCCCCGTGGATTACGCTTAGTGTGTCTCAAACGGTCTACAGTCATGGGGTGATGCTTCGGTGTACCTCGGCGACTCATCTGAACTGTAGATGTACTTCGGTATATCGCGTTATCTCACTTGTGGGACTCCAGTTCAGGAACGGCCTTTGTGAGAATTAGAGATGTGTTTTCACACTATGCTGTTAACACCCTCGAAATTCAAACTTGTAAGTGCCGGAATCCGCTTATTACTAACTGTTTTTATGTTTTCTTCTTATGGAAGCTCCGGAGCGGATGGATCGTGCAGACTCGCCACATGCTCATACCAAAAACACATGAAAGTTCTCATCATAATCAAAGGCAACTCAAAGTTAAAGATGATTCTTCGTCAATGTCAAAGAATCTACAAAGTGTAAAGAGTCGAGAACTTCATCATTGGAAACTCAAAGTCAAATAGAAGTGTGAGCATGGTGGAGAAAGACGTGGAGACACCTAACCAACGAAGTTGACAACGGCAGACAACCACATTAATTGATCACAAAGCATGAAGGAACAAAGAATCAAGACTATTCTATATCTACGCACAAAGTTCGAGCTCAAGAAAAGTAAAGACCTAATCAAGTGGAGCATCATTTGAATGACCACCCCTTAGGGGGAGATTGTTAGCCTTAATAGTTTTTATTAGAAGTGATGGTCATTCACACTTAGGAACTTTGTAACGTGTGTTAGATATCGTGATAGAATAGTCAAAGGGCTCGTGGATTGGGCTAAGCTAAATGGGTATTAGTTTAGTTAAGCTAGCCTTGTATAAGCTCAAACGATCCAAGCCCAATCCAAGTCCAAACCGAGCCCATAGAAAGCCTTTAGGGCATCAAGTCCCTTGGACTATAAATACCCCTCAAATGGTCATTTGAGGGGTGTGCTTGAAAGTGTGTGTGTGTGTTTTTCCTTTGAAGTAATACAACATATTGTGTTTATCTTTCTCTCCACATACACGGATTTTATATCATTCAAGTCACCATCTCCTTAATCTTTCTTTCTTCTTAAGCATAAAGTTTGTGTTTGTTTGTGTTAACGTGGTATTTGTGTTGGGTTTGTGATAAGGTTGATATATCTTAGGTCCTACACAACTCAAAACAATCTCGCCAACCAATCAATCAACCAAATATACCCGAAACCAATGTTATGACCCTAATTGTCATGACATGGTCACGGTTAAGACCACGTGAACCAAACAAGCCCTAGAAGCTTTTCGGCTCCACGCGTCTCATCCAAACCTCAACTACATCAACCAACAAGCTACCAAAACGACCCGACCCGGACCCGTGGCCCAAGTGGGTCACGTACACCAACCAAGGCTCACGTACACGGCCTTGGTGGCTCGTACATCATGCCAAATCCCATCAAACATCACCCAAATCAATACCACAACATCCAAATCCAATCATTCAAGCTCCAATCATTAACCAAACACAAAACCCATCATCTATTCTAACCAAAAATATGAAACTAGACCTAAAATGCATAAACCCATCAAATTGATACACCACATGCTTACCAAACACTAACTAATTGTTTATTTAGATGTTAATTAGACTTAATTCCATGTTTCACCCAAAAGCCCTAAAAATTATCATAGGGTAGAAACCCTAATTTGCCATACGTGGCTTATTATTGCTTAAACAAGCTTTACCCACGTTTCATTTACCTTATTCAAGCACGAATTGCAAAACCCACTTGAAACCCTAAAAGTACAAATCTTAATCTTAAGATTTGAAGGTGTTAATGAAGGTTTTAGTGAGAGTATTATATATGGTTGGAAAGAGGATGAAAAGATCTTTGATATGGTGGTGGAGGTGGGTGGTCACGCGCCGGTGGTGGCCGGATTTTGGCCGGAACAGTGGCCGGAATATGGAGGGTGGCGGCTAGGGCTTTTAGAGAGAGAAATGGGAGAGAGAAAAGAGGTGTGTGTGTGTTTTTAGTGAGAGAAACAAAGTGTAAGAATGAGGGTGGATGGTGCCTTTTATATTTGGGTGTTGGGGACTCAAAAATAATAAAAATATGGGGAGGGGGCGCCAGCCATGGGGAAACTAGGGGGTCGGAGTTGTAATTTTTTGTAACTATCCCGTTTACCCGTTTCCGAGCTCAGATATTGTCCCCCGAGTGTCCCACAACGTTCATTCGACTTTCTAACATCGTTATTTATATTTTTCCACGAGGTTTGACTATTTATTTGTCAATTTTCGAGTTACGGTCTAAAAGTTACAATATTTCTCGTTTTAGGCTTTTCTAGTGCCGAATCGAATAGTGCCTACCAAATAGAGTTAAAACTCATACGATAACTCATTTAATAGTGAAATAAACCGTAAAAACCAATAGACGATATAAAATCAAGTCATGGTTTATAAAAATAGTGATAAAGGCAAAGTTCGGTTTAGTTTAACGTAATGCGGTTACCTAAAATAGACTCCCTAAATTGCCAGTTGTCACATAAATAATGGCGAAATTTGATTTGTTTTCTAAGTATTAAATCTTGAACTTTTAATCGACTGATGCGACTGTACTAAATAGTTAGAACGGCTCACCCATTATAACAAACTGTGTGAGTGGTTTAAGGAGGGTTCGGCATTAAATTGCGACTCAAAAGAAGAAGGGTTATTCATAATATGCTTCGCGATGACCAGCGTCTCTGCCACTTTGTGAGTTATATTTGGAGCTACCTAGTATAACTATTCTATGTACGAAGCATCTTAGTGCAAAGTTGTAAGTTTCTCAACGCATCGATTAAAACTTTGTAGAATTTAATCTTAACAATTTAAAACTATGAGTAAGGTTTTGAAATTTTTTATGTTATGAAGATGTATGCATACTTCTTCATACATAGGTTTTGATTACACATCAAAAATTGTACTCTTTAAAATTTAAGTTTATGCCATCTAATGATATGAAACACTTGAAGTTGTAATTTACGTTATGTGAGACCTTGAACTAGATTACAATAACAAGGTGAATCTTTATGTTGTGTGAGATCTCAGCTTAAATAATTTGCAATTTCTAAATTAGACAACTTAATTAAGTTAGTTAGTGAGACCTATAACTTAAGGCATAAGATGGGATAAAACATGCTTACGTTTTGCATAATTGTTTGGCAAAATTGTAAATCACATATTTTCTAGGAATTGAAAACTTGTTTGTCAATTATTGTTCTTCGACAATTACCTATTCTATACTTTCATCACTAACAGATCAACTGATGTGGTGAAACTATGATAATGAGGGTCCTAGATTCAAGGAAAATTCTATGGTTAATATGAATATTGACCTAAGGGTATTTTATTTTCTTGAAAGATTTAATTATCGAAAATACTAAAAATTGAATTTTGTTAATTCTTTTGATTGTATTAATGCAACATTAAACCGTAAACGTGGTTTGGGCTTTGGTAAATTGATCTAGTTATGTTTTCAAACAAATGTTTGATCAAGAAAAATTTACTAATAAGACAAACATAGACTCTTTTCCATGGAAGAAGAGTGAGACTCAATCCTATTCCTTTTCATGATTGAGAAAGGTATGTTAGGAACTTTAAAATTGTCTAAATTCTTTTTTTGGGTAAAGGGGAGTAATCCTGCACCCTGGTAAATATAAATTGTCTAAATTCTAATATAACCCATAGCAACTTTAATAGATAAGAAAATTGCACACCATGTTTTCCTTAAGAGATTTCATTACCATCTGTTGGTGATTGAATTCTTATATGACATTTTGGTCAACTAGAAAACATGTTTGACATTTTATGAGTTATTAAATTAGAAACTATACTAATTACCGCAAAATTGGTAAAAGACAAACTAGTATAGTTTATCTAGTTGTTTTGCTTTGACCAATTAAAAGCGCTACACACCATTGTGGGGATAGTAGACCTATTAAGGAAGAAATTGCATGCTCAATTTTTCAAGTTAATAGCATTGATGGATGATTCATCATCCACATAGTAGAATACACTCTTTTAGTACCTAAGTAATTGTTACGAATGGTCTTTAAAAAGGGTGACAGCGTAATAGCACGCTATTTTCACTGGTTAATGAAACACTTACAATGTTGTCAAATCCAATGGGAGTATGGTGTATTACTGAATAAGACATTATTGTAACGTTGTCTAATTCAGTGGGAGTTACAAGATTTATTATCTTGGTAGTAACTCAGATTATTTCTAGATTTTCTTGAAATAATACATTACGTTAAAAAATGTAGACATTCATATTCTCAAGGATAGTCATGAACGTTTCCTTGATAATTAAGTGGTCCTACATCTACTTGTAATGCTTATATATTTATGACATTATCATATTGCTTACATAAACAATCGAATGTCATGGTGTTTATCTACTACATGATGTTGTTCTATGCACAAGTGGGAGAAGTATTTATTGTGTGCAAAGGAACAACATATACAAATATGATTAATGGATTCTCTTGATCGTGAGGTAAGTGATTAACGTTCTAATAAGATTGTCTTGTTTAAAGAACATGTGTCAAGATTATAGCATAAACTACTTTTATGTCTTACGTCATTCAAATTACAGAAACACTTAAAATTACATTTTAGGTTAAGTGGGATCTTGGCTAGTTTGTAATCTCAAGGTAAATCTCCACTTGTCGTGGGATCGGGCGTGGATGCTTTTGCAGTTTCTTAAGTTGGAAACTTCAAGGGATGACATAATTAAAATAAAGTAATCTAATGCTACTTTAAATATTTGTGTATTCTTGGAATGACATAAATAGTTTATTAACTTGAAAATTAATTAATTGAAACCATGGCGTGGTGTTCATAATAACTTTAAATTATACATAGTTATGTGTTTCTGTATAAACTCACAAACATGAAGTCTTTTAAAGACTTATAATATAAAGTAAGATATTATAACTGTTATATCTTTTGACTTGGTCAAAGAATACTTATGTTAAAAAACATGCAATTGGCTTGAATATTCTATTATACTATTAAGTTGACTTAGTTGGTAAATAGGTAGGCCAAAAGGAATAAGTTTATCTTACATATTGTTAGATTGTCTTACAATATTAATTCTAATGAAATACTGTATGTATATGGTATGTTCAGTTAGAAGAATCAAACTTTTGTCATATTGTTTAATTCAAAATAACTATATCCTCTTTTCTTCTAAAAGTTATCAAGGTTAGAAATTGGGTATTGATTGGATAAACTTATAAAACTCAAAACCTAGAAGATTAATAAGACACCATTTTAGTATGGAATGTGATGAATCACATTGAGTCTTATATTGAAGTTCTGATTTGTTAAAACTACTTATGGAGTAGGTTATTAACGAACAAGATTTACGAACTGTTAATGTGATTTGTAATATCCCAAAAGAAAACAATTTAGTGTTGTTCTAATTGCTAAAGTATTTATAGATAGTCTTTAAATTACAAAAACAAGTGGGAGTTTTGTTTAGATCTTGAAGAGATTAAATTACAATTACTAAAACACATAATCTTCTAAAATACACTAATAAATATCATGATGAGATCAAATATGATAGACCTCAAGATGGTGAAATTCTCATTCATATATCCGCAAGGATATCTCAGATATTTGATATGATGAGAAATATGAATTACAGGATCATGGTAAACCTGTTAATCATAATGATATATTACCTAATATTGAATTGTGGTAAATTATTCATACTATGAATGTTAAGATGTTGTCCAAAAAGATAATAAAGATGAGTTTCTTTAAAGGAAGGAAAACCCTAGTGGTTTAAATCTTTGTGTAGAAATCATATGGACAATATTGTACATGTGTTTAATGCATGACTTATGACAAGATTATTAATCACACTTAAGCAGTTAACTGTGATTGAATATATTCTTTCCTAGACACATTAAATAAATAAAGATGATAATTTTCATACTTGTTTTTATTGATATGAAAAATGACAATGGAATATTAAAACTCTTTCTTGTGTGATTGCTTTTGCGAGGACGATAAATAATACAAAGGAGTTTTATGAATTCACATAATCTTTGAAATTGTACAAACTGCAAGAATCCATGAATGGCTATATGATGCATCTAGGAGACGATTCTTATGTTTAACTATTAAATCCAAGTTTTGGTTTAAAATTAAAATAAGATAATGTCTAAGTATTCCTGAAAGCTAGTGGGAGTATTATGTTTATTTTCTTTAAATCTTATATGTTGTGGGTAGTAACATTCCATCTAAGATAAATGTTAGTTTTAGTTTGGAATGGAACTTCACTTGAAAGATTTTGAAAATAAGACAAACAACCTTGGAATATATGTTTATTATTAATAAACATGTGCGGTAAATAAATGAGTCTAACAAAACATGATATATCATTTGAAAAATAGATATGTAGAACATGAATGAAATCTTAGTTTGACACAAGGATTTTTCATGTACATCATGTTATAGTTGTATCATGCTTGAATGCAAGATGATTTGACAACATTAATATCTGATGAAGTTATTAGATGACTAGTGTAATGAATATTCTAATAGAATATGTTTGAATCTAGAATTACATTCCTCAGCCTGGAGTTGCTCTCAAAATTCTATGGATGAGCAATACAACAATTGTTGCGTAATTGTCATAGCCAACAAACTTGAAAGTTTTGGAAAGCATCAAACATTACACTGTAGATATTGAAGTTTACGGAGATTATTTTAAAGAGCATATTGTTGTTTGTATACAATGATGCTGGTTTAATTGAGATGACACTCAATACTAGTCATAAGAGGATTTCATCTTTGTAAATGCCCATGTGAACTAATTGTGCTCAACTAAGAGCATAGTTGCATTATACAATAAAGAATAAGAATACTTTAAACTTTAAAATGTTTGAAAGTTTGATTGTCATAAATTGGTGGTTGAGGATGTCACACACTTTATGAAATATTATGTGGCAATATCAAGATATTTTGAATGCACACATACAAGAACTTCACTAGTTGAATTCTTGAAATAAGTATTCTCAAAATTCCGATAGATCAAAGTTAGTTGAAGTTGTGTCATGTCAGCAAGTATGATTGTCATTACTTGAGGCATAATTCATTAACAAGTATTATCATGCATTGATTTATTTAGTATTTGGATAAGGGATGTTTTGAACAAATATTATTTAAATGAAATAAAATATTGGTTATGTTTATTTTTCATTTTCTCAATATTATATCCTATATTTGCATGTTTAATCCGTGAATAACTTATGTTATTCTAAAAGTCCGTTGTCGATCAATGATGTGGGAATGTCATTGAATTAAAACAAATCTGAGTTTTGGTAGAATATACTTTAAGTATATTGATGCGTGGGACATGCCAAATTCACATGATATTTAATGAATTGAATATAGGACAGATCCCAACTTAACATGATTATACTTTATGGATCTTTGTCATAAAGTAAATCATGGATATTTATCCTCATACTTGAGATACCAGATAACTGTTATGATTGTAGTATACTTGTGTGAAATAGTCTAACGCTATCCATAAAAGGTGGTTATAAGGGCTATTTTCAGAAGTGTTGCAAAGTTCATGAGTTTTGCTTGTAGTCAAGAGAATTTTCTCATTTGAATTTGTTTCAAAGCATAATACTGTTTGGGCCCCTCGTAGGGTTGACAAGATGTTTGTAAGGCCTTACCCAAGATCTATCTGGAATACGTTCAGATGATTTGGTAATCTTGTTCAATCAGATATAACGAGAAACAAAATATGAACTTGTGAAATGACTCGATCCATATTAACAGTTAATGAAGTATTAGAAGTAAAAGGATAAGTATTAATGATGAATCATTAAAATGGTTTTTCCAAGGAACCACACTCGTTTCAAATCTAGGGGCATTGGCGTGTTAAGCTAGACTAAACCAATGTCATTACTATATTAAGATATATCCAAGTGGGAGCTGAAAGGTTATGGATATAAATTAATAGGGTAAATGATTGAAAAAAGTATCATACTTGCCAACATTTCTTTTTGTGGGTAATTTTCTTTCAAATTTATCCTTTTTAGGGTATTTTGCGAAATTTTTGGACATTTTTGCCCCTCTTAGTTAATAGAAATTTTTTTTCCCCGAAGGGCAAAAATGTCACATATTACCCTAAAAAAGATGAATTTGAAAGAAGAGTACCCACAAAAGCAAAAAAATTTGTTCGCTACCCACAAAAAGAAATGGTGGCAATTATGATACTTTTTTCAATCATTTGCCCAAATTAATATTAGTATGACCGGATTCGAACTCGAGACTTCGGGATTGCACACATTACGTATGAGAATCTATGTTTAGATTAATTAATATATAAATGTTATTAATTATTTAGTCACGAAATAAACACTTAACGAATGTTAATATTTAACGAGTTTGGACTAACGGTCGTTAAATGTAACATTAAAGGACTAAAGATGAAAATAGTGGACGAGAAGAATCTAGAACCCCTTTGGGTTCTCTAGGCCGGTCGTGGGTTCCAAAAGCCCAAGGGATCCATTACTTGGTCATCAAGTTTAGATGTGTATAAATACAAACCTCTTTTATTCATTAAATCTAATCTTGGATCACCAAAGAACCCTAACTTCTTCTCCTCTCCTCTCCTTGTGCCTTGGACGATCGACCATATATCCCTAACACCTAGGGATCGATTTTCCATTGCTCAATACAAGTGTTTGGTTTATTTGTGATTCAAGAACCTAGATTTTCTCATTGATTCGCTACTAATACGTGTGTACAAGAATGAAGAGCAAATCCTATTCGAGGGCTATACAGCGTAACAAAGTTTATAGTGTTACACTGTAGTGAAAACAAAATCTACGACTCTTGGTCTCGAATCTTGTCCCATCAAGTTTACTGAACTTTTCTGTTATGAAATAGTCCACAACAATAAAGTATGACATCCTCACCCCTTGCAAGGCTGAAGGTCATTTTCTATCTTTAGTAGAACCGGAAGCAGCCTCTCTATCTTAAGTAGGGTTAAGGTTGTCTACATCTCAACCTCCCATACACCGTGGAAGATGTTATTGAGACTTATAACTCGTGAAAGACGGTATTGGAAGTTACTTTACTTTACTTTACGCTATCCCAATGTTTGTATACTGTCTCGCGGGCCAGCTTAGAATTTAAAGCCCGGTCCGATAGCATATCGGACAAGCTTGCCATGGATAAGGCCTGATTTGGCCTGAATTTTAGCCCGACAGTGAAAAATCCATGTTAGGGCTTGTTTCTTTTTTTTTCTGGATTAAGTGGGTGGACCTCTTTCTGTTAATAAGTCTTAATGGGGAGGGGCACCTTTTGGTTTCTCTCTCCATATAGACTATTTAACAGAAAAAGAAACATGTTATATGTGTGGCCTCACCACTATCTCCCCATTAAGACTTATTAACATAAAAAAGAAACACCCCCTAAATAAGGTTATTTCAAAGCTAAAGATAAGTACGGAAAATGATTTTGATAATGCTACTAACACTATTGTTGTTGCCTGGTAACATGCCACCACAGAGTTGGCGTTTATATCATACCATATTACCATACGACTAGTATATCCTCTCAAGTGATGTGACCCTTATGTTTTTTATTAGCGTTGTACGGAGTAATTTTTATTAGCGTTGTAATTTTTCATGTAAAGACGTTTTCCAAAAGCTTTTCTCAAATAACTTATTTGTACTAATTAATAGCTTTTGTCAGCAACTTCAAATGCTTCAAGCTCAACAAGTTAATTATTTTTGCTATAAATTTGTAAACACGCTTTCTGTTACAAACTTACAATGAACAAGTCATTTGAATAATATTTAAAAACAGGAAAATATTATTATTGCTCAAATTGATATTGTATCCCAAAATAACGTAACACATCTTTTTAAATGTGTTATTTATTTTGTGTACAGTTAATACATGCAACGAATACAGTCAATACATGCAACGAATACGGAATTTGAATATTCATTAGAAATAGAAATCGATTTCATGCTAATATATACACGCAAAGAGATCGTGTTTAGCTACATTGCTCGGACAACGTTATCGAAATGTTGCAGCGCGTCTTTAACCACACTAGCATGTTCAAACGATTTTCATCTCAAACCCTAACACTAAGATCATTTCAAACACTCATCAGCCCCACTACACCACAACCACAGTCCGTACACGTGCCTAGGCTGCATTCATTTCTGACTGCTACTGCGGCGCGTGAGTTACACGCACCAAGGTTGAACTCTTTACAAGTGAAATGCTTTTCGACGTCGTCTGTGGTGGATACGGTGGAGTGGAAGGAGATGGATGTAGTGTCGAAGGTTACGGAGGTTATTGACTTTAGTTATTTTGCTAAGACTTTTATGTCTGTCAGAGCGTTTTTTTTGGGTAAAAGGTATTATAGTTATAATACAAGTTCGAATTTGAAATGTTTTTTTATTGGTATGTTTTGGTGTTTGGGATTGTTTGTTAAATGTGATTAGTTTGCGTTTTGAAACACGGATGAGCTGTTGTCGCAGGAGATGCTTGTTTAATGTTTTACGTCAAAGACTAAACTTGAAATTTACGGTCTGTGGGGGCTGTCAGAGGGTTGGTTACCCTTTCGTTAAACTTGAAATTTAGAGTTTATTAACTATGCTACAAGCAGTTAAGTTGTTGAAACAAGCAATCATAAAATGCGTATAGTACCCCTTATTAAGTAGTTCGAAGTGTTGCTTTTTCGGACCACATGCTGTAAAAATTAAGAAGCATAATTTTAACAGAGCCAAATTGCAAAAAAAGTACCACATTTAAGGTCAATTCGAACTTTAGGCATTTAATTTTTTTTCAATTTAAGGTATCAAAGTTATTTGTTATTTTTTGTGCAATGTAAGGTTTTTTTGACTTTTTGAAAGATGTTGATCATTTTTCAGCTGAAATGGTTAAATAATGTGATGCATCATTATAGATGATCGTTTAAAAGTTATTGCGGCTAAAATATGACGGGTAGCTGCTTTCGAAAAATCAAAAAATCGAAAAAATCTTTACCTTGCACAAAAAATAACTTTGATGCTTTAAATTGAGTAAAAAGTTGAGTACTTAAAATTCAAATAAACCTAAAGTGTGATACATTTTTGTGCACTTTGCACTTTTAACAAGCAATCCCAAACATGTCCTTAACCTCTTAAAATCGCAGAGCTTAAGAATAAAAAATCGCAGAGTAAGAAACCAAGGACAAAAGAAAATTACAATAGAATAGTACAAGCATTTCTAGGATCATTGATGCAATCAATCTATGTTGAACAGATTTTTCTACTCCTATTTGAGATTCAAGGATGGGATAACGTTATAACTATTCAATTTGATTGTACTTTTCTACGATTATATATAGCAACTGTTTGGCTGTAATGTGAATTTCACTTTGTGATTTGGTGTCAGCGTGGATGTCGTAAGTCTAAGGAAAAAGTACAGACGCAATTGCGTAAGTTTGCGTTACATAAGCGGTATGCCCCGAGATCATGTTGCATTGAGATTTGGCAACACCAAGCCTAAGACGATCGTAAGTCTCTTTTGGTCATTCAATTAAAGGTTTCTGTGGCATATATGTTCTTGTATGTTTAGTTACGTGCATTAGTTAAATCGTGATGATTATCTTTAAGCTAGAAGTAACTAAATATGTATCATCATACACATGCTTCTTTCAGGCTTTGGATGCTATAATTGGGAGTGACATCCGCTATATGGTAATTAATGATTATGGTTCGGTTATCTTACTTAATTTTCGTGATTCTGAAATTAATGAGCATTTGGAAATGGTAAAAGTGCATGCCTCAGATGGTAAAGTCTCATCAGTATATAATTACCTCCTCCCAGAAAACGCCCCCCTTATGCTAAATGTCCATGGAGGCAACACCGCCCCCTATCGTTGGAGTATTTGTCTCGGATCAAAATATGGAGGTGAAATGCATTTATACATGTTTAAAATGTGATGTAGGCTTTATTACACAATCCGAAAAAGTTGTCTTTGGGATGGATCGCTATATATTGATGATACTTACATTTTCAATATTTCTTTTTTTGAGTTCTCTGATGTACGTTTAGTATGCGCCTAGCCATAAATGTTTCTTCCTAACATGCATTGATTTGGAATTTCACAATCCAATGAACTAACCGTTGGGTCGATGTTATACATATATATTCCATCGCTTACATTACAAAAAACAAAATCTAGAATGACATGAACAGCTAAACTTGTCACACACAGGTAACAAGTTAATTTGCAGTTATTGATATGGTATTTTATACCTTAGGTCACTCAAACATAGACCAAAACTTGTAGGTAGGTACCTCAATATCAATACTCTGATGGGGAGATGACGTCATCGGTCTTCAAGATCATCTTCACGACTTGGGTGGCAAGTAAGATCTGTTGTTGCTTCCCGATTAAGGTCTCAAATACATTTTGCTCACGCATGTCGTTAGTACCAGTATCGTTGCAGTCAATGCCACAGCAATGATTGTTTTCCTACATCAACAAACAAAAATGTGTTATTATTTGCTAACACAATATGGGGTCTCCTGTCTAGAACCATTTACTAGAGCTTTGCAATTTTGACCCGCTTAACCTACAATGGGTCGATCTGGGTTGTATTTTATAATTTACTCGTCAAGGTGTTTTTAAATGCTTAGAACTCCACAACCATTTTTATTGATTAATAAAAGGTTAGTTATATAAGCTACACAGCTTTTATAGTGATACTAATACACAAATTATTTATAAAACTCAACGTTATTTACCCAACTTCCATGTTTTCGTGGCCCTTATAGCCACTACTTTCTTGAGGTCTATAATGTGTGTGAGTGTTCAATAATCTTTAACTCTGTTATCAGTAAAACAATAATAAAAGTTACTGTCGGTGTTACCTTCATTTGCTGTGCTTTCTCTGCAGATAGTGTTTCAAAGGGTGACAAACCACTATTCTCCACAAGAGCCATAGGTACAGCATCCAAAGCATCGGCAAAAGCCCTGATGGCATACTGTCCAACAAAAAAATGGAAAAGGTTTAGTACATGTTCATATAAATGAGAATCGCATTTATCTTTGTTTTTAAGATAAATGCGAGTACCTGTTCAACTCCGGTATATTTATCAGCAGCGGCTTCTACAGCAATTGAGCATGAAATTTCTGCTGCACCACCACCATACACGATAGAGTTATTGCGAATGAGATTTCTAGCAACACACAATGCATCGTGAATGCTACGTTTGGTCTCCTCGATTATCATCTTGTTACCTGATTCATTACAGAAGTTTCAAGTTAATAAGTTGATATAGACTAACATAATTAGCTTTTGTTAACCAAGCAACAAACAGAACACTTTAATGTCCGAGAACGAGTGTATGAATAAACTATAACCAACACATTCATGATGCTAACTTACCCCCATGAATAAATATGGTTACAGCCCTTGAGTTTGCACAATGCTCAATATATAGCATCCGGTCTTCTGTGGTACCAAATGCCTTCTCTCTAACCAAACCAGCCTGCCCATAAAAAAATTAATTACGTTACAGTAAGATTACAATGATTCTAACATGCATTTTATGCAATTAAACCATTTGACATTTTGACGTGGATTATCATAATAATTACCTTTCCTAGCTTTTCGGGTGTTAGTTCCTGGAACCTGGGAACAATTCTACCACCTGCAGAAGACAAACAATATAACAGCATTAAGAAGGTATCTACTATCTAGCAGTTATAGTTAACAACAAAATAATGATTGTTTTAAATTATAATTGGTAAGCACAAACCAGTTGCGATAGCTATAAGCTCCAGTTCTACACCACCAACCCATCTGACAGCAGGCAAGTTTCTGTGCATCAGTAAGTGATTTGCTTCATCGTCAAATCCCCATTGGCAGATTACCAATGTTGCCCCTACGTCCTGAATCAAGTCAAAGTCAAACGGCATGAGATTCCAACATGTCAACAACTAAGTACACGTGTATCAACTACCACCAATTTACTAATGAGAGGATCGATTGTTATAACTATTAAAACCTTGTAAACCAAGATATTAACAAATAAAAACTAGATTTTACTTATCTAATCATACTTGTTACGCTGCTTATTTTTTGCAAAAGATGCTAAATATGTTATAAAAAAGTCAGAATCAACCCGAGCCCATTGTGACTCTGTCACCCAACCCACTGGACTTGCCCAATTTGCAACGATCTTAAAAATGAAACTTGGAAGACTAGAGATAACACCATACCTTGCATTTCTGAACCATGTCATCAAAGTACTGCTGCTCTTGCTTAAGTAGAGTCTGGAATTTTTCAACGGTGTCAATGACAACCTTATTCTTGGTCTTGGGCTTTGGGGGCTCAAATGGGCAAGTCAAGATCGCGATATTCGCATCTTGAATTTGCTTTGGCATTTGTGGATGACTCATATCTTTGTCAATAAGGATTCCATAGATAAGTTCGGTATCCTCCAATTTCCCACCAACTTTCCCCTCGACTTTAATTAGGTCTAAGTTAACATCTTTTCTCTCCAAATCAGCAACGGCCATGACTCCCTTTACAGCAATCTCAGCCAAACTTCTCTTGCATCGGTTCACGCTGAGAAATAAAACTCGATCAAGTTAGCAACAGGCATGACTCCCTTTAAAGGCATTTTTTTAATTTGACTTTCTAGAAGAATCGATACTAGTTTTAGAAATAACTAATAAACATGTTTTGATGACAAAGTTTTAGCTTTAACAAGATGAAAAAATTAAGATCTGAAGCATTTCTTGCACGAGTGATTACAAAATGCAACACTTTTTTCAAGTTTATACGAAATGACCCTAAATTTCGCCACACACAAAACATTAAAAGTAGATATTTCATGTAAAAACAATTTAGAAAAGTATACATATTGTGCTTCATTTCGAATCTACATGATTATTTTTGCAATCTTAATGTTTCCAAAATATGTGAATAATATAGAACACACGTGTGCCCAAAAAGTTTAAGAAAAAACTGTTGCGGTGAAATTAAACTTACATTTTGGACGATAAGGTAGTCATACAAGTTTGAACCAAAGGCTCAATATTTGTGGCGCTGAAATCAAACTTCTGTGTTATTGATTCTAGATTATCAACAGCAATCCTTGAAGATATTTCAAAACCCTCTGCAACACGAATGGGATGAATTCCACGTTCCAAAAGTTTCTCAGCTTGTTTTAGGAGTGCTCCGGCCATAACAACTACACCAGTTGTACCATCACCAATCTCGTAGTCTTGACTCCGTGATAGTTCAACCATAAGCTTTCCAATTTGATTGTCAACATCCATCTGCTCCAAGATTGTTGCACCATCATTTGCTGAATAGAGATTTTATTGAGAAAACAAAAGTGGTTAGGAAAATGAAATAATTGCTTATTTACTCTCGATAAACAAAAAATATAGATTAACGACCCTACTTAACACTTCGTGTTTCAATAAAATTATCTCTGCAACGTGTTCTCTTTAGTAATACATAAGTAAACACGCATAAAATATTTCATAGCGAGTACAACCAAGTCACTCTGTAGACACTACTATACCAAAACGTTGTTGGAAAATTTAGTGCACTTGTGGGATTAGTTCACATCTTGTAATGGGTTAGGAGGTACGAAGTGTACACCCATAAGGTCCATAAACACCCTGACTCTTGTAGTGGTTTGTATTAGTAGTGCTAGTAGAAAGTACTGCTTGTGAAAAGTACTGCTTGTGGAAAGTACTGTTTGTGGTTTCCACTGATAAGCAGTGTTTCCACTGAAGCTTGTGGATTTCACTGAAGCAGTGTATCCACTGATAGCACTATGAAAGTACTGCTAGTGTGAAAGTACTGCTAATGGTGTGTGTGAAAGTAGTGCTAATGGTATGAAAGTACTGCTAGTGTGAAAGTACTGCTAATGGTATGAAAGTACTGCTAGTGTTAAAGTACTGCTAAATGGCATTACAACCGCTTAATGACCACGTTTAATTGGTCATGTAACCACTAACGGCTATAATGGGGATAATTATGAGGCTATTAATGGGCCGATTAATACTCATAATTCCATTTGACTAGCTAAGAGTAACCTCCTATAAATAGGAGATCTGATTATGCATGATACATACACAGAAAACGTAAACACTTATTAGCGAAAGGGTTATAGAATTGTGCCTAATTGTCTAACTGCATTTGGTCTTATCCCAAGTAGATATTCGTGATACCCAGGCATTAGGGTCGAATAGTTTACTTTGGAAAGTGATTACACGATTCCAAGTGATATCCGGTAACCACCTAGTGGTATTGCTACTATCATTGATTGTCTTAACCCTGTTCTGGGAGATACAACCCCAACAATCAAAGTAAACTATTTGTGATAATCAATGGCAACTGCTGCAATGAAACACAAGGCTTCAAACTTTGCTAAGCTGGACAAGTTTGAAGGGGTGGACTTTAGGAGGTGGCAGAAGAAGATGCACTTCTTGCTGTCAAGTATGAGTGTGGTGTATGTGCTAACCACACCCATTCCAGATGATGGTGATGATGCTACCGTGGACCGGATCGGAGGAGGAGCAAATGTGAGAATGATTACTACATATGCAGAGGTCTTATTCTCAATGGTATGTCTGATTCTCTGTTTGATATTTATCGGAACTTTGAATCTTCCAAAGAACTGTGGGATTCCTTGGATGCCAAATGTATGGCTGAGGATGCATCAAGTAAGAAGTTCCTTGTTAGTAATTTCACAAATTACAAAATGACTGATTCAAGACCAGTTATGGAACAATACAATGAACTTCTTGGAATACTTGGAAGGTTTACACAACACAATATGAACATGGATGAGGCTATTAAAGTCTCTTGTGTCATTGACAAACTCCTCCTTCTTGGAAAGATTTCAAGCATACCTTGAAACATAAGAAAGAGGAGTTAACTCGGTTGAGTTGGGCAAGTCATCTGCGCATTGAGAAATCTCTCAAGATGCAGGATAATGACAAGCCAAAGAGTAGCAATGCTACTGGACCATCTGTTGTCAATATGGTGGAGCATAACAACTCCACCAGGTACAATGACAACAAAGGCAAACGCAAATATCAAGATAACACAAGGGCAGATCCTAACAAGAAGGCAACACCTACTTGTTGGAAATGTGGCAAGACCGGTCACATTAAAAGGGACTGCAAGGGTGTTAAAATTGGTGGTAAAGCCAATGGATCAGGCACTAATGGTTCAGGGAGTGGTGGTTCTTCCAACTCACCGAAAGGTCAGAATATGGTTAATAAGTCTTTTCAGATTTATTATGTTACATATGTATCTGAATCTCATTATGTGCAGGATGATGATGTTGCGTGGTGGGTTGACTCGGGTGCAACAGTTCATGTGTGTAAAGATAGAAGCTGGTTCAAGACTTATGAGTCACTGAATGATGGTTCTATTCTTCACATGGGAAATGAGTCAACAGCCTTGGTGCATGGTCGTGGTTGAGTAGATCTTAATTTTAGTTCTGGAAAGATTGTAACTTTGTTTAATGTTATTCATGTTCCTGATATAAGGAAAAACTTGGTTTCAAGTAGTGTTTTGAATAATCATGGATATAAACAAGTTATTGAATCTGATAAATTTGTTCTTTCTAAGAATGGTGTTTTTATTGGTTTTGGTTATTTATGTAATCAAATGTTCAGGCTTAATATTACCACTGACAGTGTTATTTCAGCTTTTGTGACCACATATAACCAGACTGACTCTACCCTATGGCATGCAAGACTTGGCCATGTACACTATAAAAGAATGCAAGATATGTCTAAGGATGGGTTGATCCCAACTTTTGACATGGACATTGAAAAGTGTAAAACTTGCATGTTGACCAAGATAACCAAGAAACCCTTTCAGGGTGTTAGTCGTGAGACTAAGGTCTTGGAGCTAATTCACAGTGACCTGTGTGATTTGCATGCCACACCTTCTTTGGGAAACAAGAAGTACTTTGTGACATTTATTGATGATGCTTCTAGGTTTTGTTATGTTTATCTGTTACATTCCAAGGATGAAGCATTAGATAAATTCAAAGTGTTTAAAACTGAAGTTGAATTACAACTTGGGTCTTTGATCAAAAGATTAAGGACTGATACGGGATGTGAGTACATGGATACTCTGTATTTTCAGTCTGTTGGTATAATCTATGAAACGACTGCCCCTTATACTCCTCAGCAAAATGGTATTTCTGAAAGGAAAAACAGGGTGCTGAAGGTGATGGTTAATTCCATGTTGTCCTTTTCAGGACTGAGTCAAGGGTTCTGGGGTGAAGCTATGTTAACAACTTGCTATTTATTAAATAGGGTTCCCAACAAAAGGAACAAGGTTACCCCTTATGAACTCTGGACTAAAAGGAAACCCAACCTGAACTATCTCGGGGTCTGGGGTTGTAGGGTGTTGTAAGACTCCCGATCCAAAGCAAAGACTTTGGGTGAAAGAGGCATTAACTGCATCTTTGTTGGATATGCTGAGCATTCCAAGGCTTATAGGTTCTATGTTATTGAACCTAATGAATATGTTTCGCTTAACTCCATAATTGAATCAAGGGATGCAACTTTTGATGAGAATAGATTCTCATCAGTCCCTAGACCAAGTCGGAGGATTCCTAATGGAACTCATGACACTGGTATATCAGAGGTCCTTGATGATGAACCATCAGTGGTCCCTGATGAGGTTGTGGTTCAACAACCTGAACCTGTGCTCAGGAAGAGCAAAAGGGTCGGGAATCCAAAGTCATTTGGACCTGAGTTTCAACTATACTTAGTTGAAGGAACAAGGGATGAGGTCTCGGACCAATACTCCTATTGCTTCATTGTTGAGGATGATCCCAAGACATTTGAAGAAGCAATGAAGTCCCGTGATATTGCTTTCGGAAAGAAGCAATCAACGATGAGATGGATTCCATCATGGGGAACAACACTTGGGTGTTGGTTGATCTATCTCCTGGTTGCAAACCTCTAGGTTGTAAATGGATTTTCAAAAAGAAAATGAAGGTAGATGGAACTATTGAAAAGTTCAAGGCTAGATTAGTTATTCAGGGCTTTAAACAAAAGTCGGGGATAGACTATTTTGATACTTATGCCCTGTGGCTCGTATCAGTACCATAAGACTGCTGATTGCTATGGCATCTATTCACAATCTGATTATTCATCAGATGGATGTGAAGACAGCTTTCTTGAATGGTGAATTGGATGAGGAGGTTTATATGAACCAACCTCGGGCTTCATCATGCCTAGAAATGAAAACAAGGTGTGTAAACTGATTAAGTCTCTTTATGGACTTAAGCAGGCACCTAAGCAATGGCATCAAAAATTTGATGAAGTGGTTTTGTCTAGTGGTTATGTTCTTAACCAAGTTGACAAATGTGTGTATAGCAAATTTGATGAATCTGGTAAAGGAGTCACCATTTGTCTATATGTTGATGACATGTTGATCTTTGGCACTGACCAAAGTCAGGTTGACCTGACAAAGGAATTTTTGTCATCAAGGTTCTCCATGAAGGACATGGGGAGGCTGATGTTATCCTTGGTATAAGGATTAAACATGAAAGTAATAGAATTTCTATCTCTCGGTCTCATTATATTGAGAAGGTACTGAGGAAATTCAATTACTTTGATTGTACTCCAGTGAGTACACCTATGGATACTTGTGAGAAGCGGATGCCTAATCATGGCAAGGCTGTATCTCAACTTGAGTATTCTAGGGTGATTGGCTGCCTGATGTATGCCATGACTTGTACAAGACATGATATTGGTTTTGCAGTGGGAAAATTGAGCAATCCTAGTAATCCTAGTAATCCTAGTGCTCATCACTGGCAAGCAGTTCAAAGGGTACTGAAGTATTTGAAGAGAACTATGGATTATAGTCTCTCATATACTGGTTACCCATCGGTGTTGGAAGGATACACCGATGCAAGTTGGATCGAATAACATCGAAGACAATTCGTCTACCAGTGTCCGGGTATTCCTACTTGGTGGAGGTGCAATTTCTTGGGCATCCAAGAAACAAACTTGCATCACCAGTTCAACAATGGAATCTGAATTTGTGGCTTTAGCAAACTGCGGTAAAGAAGCTGAATGGTTGAAAAACTTGCTTCTCGAGATTCCATTGTGGCCTAAACCTATAGCACCTATTTCTATCCGGTGTGATAGTGCAGCTACATTGGCTAAGGCTTATAGCCAAATGTACAATGGTAAGTCTAGACACTTAGGTGTCAGACATAGCATGATTCGTGAGCTTATCATGAATGGGGTGGTATCTATAGAGTTTATGAGATCTCAACAGAACTTAGCTGATCACTTGACGAAGGGTCTGGCTAGAGACTTGGTTATAAAGTCGCTAAAGGGATGTGTTTAAGTCCAACTTAGTCACTGAATGCTAGGACACCCAACTCCCTCCTGAGGAAACATAGGAGCTGAGTTCAATGTGGAAAGTTGAACATTCAGTGGACTGGAGCACATGTTTTATTTACATCCCAAGGTTGTGCTCGAAACCTGCTGAAAGGAGGATGAAGTCTTTACTTCTTAATGGTTAATTTTTCTTTGAAAAATGCTTGGCGAGGAGCATGAATAAGGAGAAACCACCTATGTAAATGTTGAAGTTTTGCCGCTTCAGGAAGCTTTGGACTTTAGCTTTTACAACATTTATGAATTTGGATATGGACACATGGCTTGTATAGTGTCGAGCTTTTGAAGTGTTTGAAAACTTGTGTGTATTTTATCTTCAGGTATTCAAATGGGTTGAAGGGTTCAATTCTTAGAACACCCTGATTCTCGAATATTTGAAACGTGTAATTTACTAAGATGAAAATTCAATCCTTAGGACATTTTCGTTTATGCACATGTTTTGCTTGATGTTTATTTTTCATGCAAAGGAAGTGAACTAAATTTGGGGAGGATTGTTGGAAAATTTAGTGCACTTGTGGGATTAGTTCACACCTTGTAATGGGTTAGGAGGTACGGAGTGTACACCCATAAGGTCCATGAACACCCTGACTCTTGTAGTGGTTTGTATTGGTAGTGCTAGTAGAAAGTACTACTTGTGGAAAGTATTGTTTGTGGTTTCCACTGATAAGCAATGTTTCCACTGATAAGCAGTGTTTCCACTGAAGCTTGTGGATTTCACTGAAGCAGTGTATCCACTGATAGCACTATGAAAGTACTGCTAGTGTGAAAGTACTGCTAATGGTATGAAAGTACTGCTAGTGTGAAAGTAGTGCTAATGGTATGAAAGTACTGCTAGTGTGAAAGTACTGCTAATGGTATGAAAGTACTGCTAGTGTTAAAGTACTGCTAAATGGCGCTATTACAACGCTTAATGACCACGCTTAATTGGTCATATAACTACTAACGGCTATAATGGGGATAATTATGAGGCTATTAATGGGCCGATTAATACTCATAATTCCATTTGACTAGCTAAGAGTAACCTCCTATAAATAGGAGATCTGATTATGCATGATACATACACAGAAAACGTAAACACTTATTAGCGAAAGGGTTATAGAATTGTGCCTAATTCTCTAACTGCATTTGGTCTTATCCCAAGTAGATATTCGTGATACCCAGGCATTAGGGTCGAATAGTTTACTTTGGAAAGTGATTACACGATTCCAAGTGATATCCGGTAACCACCTAGTGGTATTGCTACTATCATTGATTGTCTTAAACCTGTTCTGGGAGATACAACCCCAACAAACGTCTTTAACCAAGTCAAGAAACTAAAAATACAGTCTAGTATCATGAACCCAAAAATCGAAATCCTCATAGTTCTCTGTTTTTGCCGCAGCTCAATGTCTAATGTGAAATCACTGAAATGCAAATATAGTGTATATACTTTTTTTACGCAAACCGATTATAAAAACAAACCTACATAAATATGAGAAATGATCCATATTATCATTATACTAACTAATATAGTAATCATTATATTTTCAAATAAAACAATTAAAACAACACAAACACAACATATATAAAAACAAAACAGAGAAACATTAAAACAAGAGAGATATGAAACATACTGATAGTAATATCACCATGAGGACTCTGAAGGATCTTATCTATCCCTTTGGGACCAAGAGATCTATCCCTTTGGGACCAAGAGAAGTCCTTAATATCCTAAAAAAAGCAACACCAGCCGTGATATTCGCTTTCTGTGCATCTATTCCTCTAAACCTGCTTTTGCTCTCTTGTTCTCTTAAGATAAAAAACGACCGACAATATTCATCGAAAGCTAACACCATCTTTTTGGTTCTTAAGGTTCTTGTTTTTGTTATGTCGATGAAAGATGGACACACGCAGTAATAAGAGTGTGTCGAGTGTGTGGGGTGTCTTTTTTTGACTTTTATACCCTGATTTGGTTTTGGTTTTCCCGGTATTTTGATTGGGCTATGTTTTGAAACCGGGTGGACCTTGAACCGGAACCAGTTAGAAGACCGGCCTGGTTGTGGTCCGGTGTTTACTTATTTGAGAACCAGATTAGATCGGTGGTTTTTTTATTGACCCTAGTCGATTTGGTTTGATATACCCGGTCGGGTCATGAATTTTGTTAATTTTATTTCTTTATTTTAAACGACATAAATCTTTTCTTTCTTTTAAAACTAACAAAACCCTTTGCCATTTCATTTTCGCTGAGAACTCACAATTCATACCAGGTTAAGTTTTATATGTGTATGGAGTCTATGGACAAACATATTATAATTTTTAAAGTTTATAATTAAATTGAAAAGTTAAAGTGGTAGTGACTTTTGTGGTTACATTTTCTTTAAATAATAAAATATATATTGACTTAATAAATTAATAATAAAGTGGTGGTGACTCGTGTTGTGATGTTTTTTTTATATATTGACTATATATAAAGTGGTAGTGACTCGTGTGGTTATGTTTTAAAGTTTATAAATTAATGTTAGTATTATATTTGCTTAATTTAAAAAAAATTAATAATAAAGATAGGATTTTAAAAACATCATATGGTCATCTCATTTTTATAAAATATAAACTATATATTGACTTTTTTTGCATTGATTTTTTAGTATTGTATATATGGATATTAAATACTAAAACCAATAGAGTCATCTTATTTTTGTTAGTTCAATTTAATGCAAGATCAAAATTAAACAAATACCTATTGTATCAAAGATGTTATGAAAAGTATATATATGCATATAATCGGTTGAATCGGTGACCCGACGACTCGACCAAGTCAATTAAAAAATATAAAGCATTAGCGGTGGGTGCGATGTTATCAAAAAATTTAACCAACAATATTATTGGATTATATGTTTTTTGTGATAATAATTTTACGCATGGTGATAGGAATAACTCTATCGCACACTATTTAATATAAAATTGGTAGAGTACCCGGACATCACGATGCAATGTGATGATTAACGGTGACATAGGTCAAGATTTTTATAATAGATTTAGGGCTGAGCATAGGGGCAAGCCCGAACCGAACCGACCAAACCCGACCCAAAACGAATACCGATTTTTAAGGAAAACGTGAATCAAGAACCGAACCGATAATAACCTAGCAAAACCAAAACCGAACCGAAGTTAACCTAGCGAAACCGGTTTACATAGTTTAGGTGTATTTTTCTTGGTTTTGAACCGAATCGAATCAAACCGAGTAAAACCGAAACCGAAAACCATAATTATATAAAACCGAACCGAATAAGGTCAGTTCGGTTCGGCTTAACCTCGATCGGCTCGTTTTTCGGTTCGGTTCGGTTTTACGGTTGATTTTGCTCAGCTCTAAATAGATTAATACTAGCTTGTTTAGTTTGTACCATGCGGTATATTAGTTGTATTTTTGAATGAGAGAGTATATTAAGAATAACATTAATTATATGTGTTGTATAGATTTATTGGTGAACTAAATAACTATAAACAAAATTTTAGAACTTGTAATATTTAAAATCTATTTTTGAAAATCTTAAAAAGTTAAAGAGAGATGGTCTAAAATGAATTATAGGTAGTTTAGATAAGCTCATTTTCTCTTACTTGTTCTGAAACTTTCGTCTTATATAAGTTTGTTGTGACATGATAAGTTTAGAAAGGCTGAAAAGTTTTCAAATAAGCCGAAAACCCACTATATAAGCTTAAACAAATACTCACATAATAAAATACCACAGTGTTAAGGCTTGTTTATTAACGAGAATTTCAACCCGCGTGTTTTGGCAAAGCGTTTGTATACTATAGTGTTGCAACCATTGGAAAAGTAGACTATTTCTAAAATGTTGCGGAGAGCGTTCGTATACGATAGTATTGTATGAGTTGGAAGAATAGTTATTTTCTAAATTAATATCACCTTTAGTGTGTTAACTACAAACATTATTGACTATATCAAACAACTACTACATTACAACAACAACAAACTCAACTCAAAACTTTAAAGACAATTGAAAAAGCACATTAAAAGAAGTTAGTTGCTATATCTTGAACAATTTGAACACAATCTCCGAAGTGCATCAAATGTTGGTTACTGTGCAGAAGAATATCATGAACAAGACTCCCGATGTTCAGGGGATGTTTGGTACACTGGAATGGAAAGGTGAGAATGGGAAAGGGGGTTCATTCCCATGTTTGTTGACATAAAGAATGAAAACAAGGAATTAAATTATCATTCTCATTCTCCAATTTTGTTTCTTTAAAAAAAAGTGAAGAAATGTGGAGAATGAGAGTTTTAAAAAGACTCTTTCTCTCTATCAATTCTTCAAAGAATGAAAAAAGTCCCTTACAAAAAGAGGGGATATATATCCTAACATGTGCAACACACAAAACATCATAGATAATTAAGGGGAAAATAAAAAGCCACGTACTATTCTCTCCCAGTTCATCCTTTACATTTGTAATTTTAAACCAATTGAGTTAAATATATATCTCCCTTTTCATTTTAGTTTACAATTTAATATACTCTTTATCCTTAATTAACAGAGTTTAGTTTTCATGAATATTGTATGTGCTAGTGAAGTGTATACTAGTCCTCATAAATACGGTTAAACTATTTGTATAACTCATGATATCTACATGCGTATGTCTCATGTGATAATTATGAAGACGTTAAAGTTTTTTTAAGGATGTGATTGTGAATGGTACGAATTAACTTTTTACAGTTATGTTTTCTTGTTAGTTTTGTTGAGTGGAGCTTGTGTATTTGTTGTAACATAATTCTTTTTAGTCATTTTTGGTTCATCATAATGATAATATAACAATGATATACTCGTACATGACAAAAAAGCATGAATTAGCAAGCGTGTAATTATTCGATCTCATAGTATTGAAACTAAATAATCAACTTAATAATAACAAAAAGTGAAAATAAAGTTTGATTCTCTATTGTACCAAACAAAGGAATGAATTCTTTAACCGATTCTAACACTCTATTCTCTAATTTTGCCAAACAATAGAATCCATTCTCTTATTTCAGAGTCATTCCCTTTCTTTACCATTTCATTTTTCACTGCGTTTTCATTCTTTGTGATTTAGTCGTACCAAACGTCATTAAGGAAGGAGGGGTAAAGAAGAAAAGAAACAATAAGAAATCAAAAGGTAAAGACCCATCTTATGACCATTTAATATAATTAAGCCAAAACAAGCTTAAAACCCACTACTAAATTCATTATTATAGACTTCAATTATTTGTTAGGGTGCGTTTGGTATCCCACTATAGGAATGAGACTACTACTATGAAAGTGACTAAATGTGTTTGTTTAAGATGAGGGCCCCACCATTATGATAATGAATGATAGATATAATTCATACTCCATATACATCAAGTGAGCTAGGTATGGATCTTTCATAGATGAGGGATCCACCACTACTATTAAACTCATATCCATTGTCATTCATGGCAGCATACCAAACGCACCTTTAGTCATTGATGGAGATTCTCTATAAAAAGATACAAGTTTTATTGTGACTTACTAGCAGGGTACCCGCTCGTTGCGGCGGGTACCCTGAAACTAAATTTTTTGGCGTCCAATGTTTTTTGATTATACTAAAAGTTTTGGCGAAAGAAGGCCACCTAGACCATGTCAAGGGGTGGTGACGCCGACACATGCCGTTAGCGGTGGTGGCAGATTTAGTTGGTGGCGCCGGTTGCTATTTAGCACAAGAGTGGAAATTTAAGTTTTTGAGAGAGAATGTGAGATATGATTGGTCTTTTGTGTGTGTTTATTTGTGGGTTTTTATACCCGTTTTGTACTAATCAATACATTTAATGGGTTGTTAAAGTGGGCTGAAAGAATGGGGCTGTTACAATACACGGCTTTCAAAGTAAAAAAGTGAGCTTTAAAAATATTGGAGGGATTTTAAATTTTGTATTCAATGGCTACTAATGTTACAAGTATTGGCTTAACTTTTAAACTAGCATGTGTATGTATTAATTTAGCACGAGACATTATATTTCCATAATAAGTATGTTACAAAGTCTGAATTTTAAGCATTGCTATTTAAGAAATGTCCTACGCCAGCATGGATCCGGTTAAGACAACATTGTCTGGGTACGTGGTGGATGAGGACCTGCTGTTAGGGCAGGTGCGACTCTAATCCAAAAAATGAAAGTCACCGTTCAAAAAAAAAAAGATAAGCCAGAAGTCCAAATTGCCAAAAAGAAAGACAACAACAAATACAAGATCTTGACTCAATGCAGAAGAAAATGCATGACCCCAAAATGGCAAAACCTAAGATCAGTTGCTTCATTTATCACTCTTATTAGAGCGAGCTCATTATCGGCTTTATATCTAGTATGGAAATTAACTTTCAACCTTTAACCGAGCCTAACTAAACTTTGGCCATGCATGATGCCCTTCATGAAGATTTAAAACGTCAATACCATGATCCTAAGAATTTTTTTTCCCAAACATCATCAATCTTAGATCTAGTGAAATAAACATGGTATCAAGCTATGAAATATCACTGTTAGTAAAGGAGGGAGATTGTCTCAAGTTGTAAAAACAACTCTAACATGACATAAGAGACATTGTGATGTTGCAACTTGCAATAGAGAAAAACTATATTTTTTTTTTCAAAATTCAACTTAGGTCAATACCATCAATGGAGGCAATATCATCAATCTTTATATTTGAAATGAGTGTTTATTGACACACTTTTATTACTTTTGACCCGCACACTCTAATGTGCATTCTTCAGAAGAATAAATATACAACGGCTTAAAATTTGGAATGTGCAATATTAAATGAGAGTGTACATGCAAATCATTAGCCATTTAAAATCTATCTAATTTATAAAGTATTCAGGAGTATATAAATATGTTTTCTTTTTTGTTTTAAAGGTACTGTAGACTTGCAGACTTGCGGTGTATACCTTTAACCAACATTTGGTCTCCTCTTTGGGAGATTATGAGTTAAATATTTAGTTAATCAAAACATTCTAATTATAGTAGGGTTTAATTTTCATTATATTAAAAGATAGAGCAAATGATAAAAAAAAAGTATCATACTTGTCATCATTTGCTCTTTTGGGTAGAGAGCAATTTTTTTGCTTTTGTGGGAACTATACTTTTAAATTCATCATCTTTAGGGTACTATGTGACAGTTTTGCCATTCGGGAAAAAAAAATTTCTATTAGCTACGAGGGGCAAAAATGTCCAAAAATTTCGCAAAATACCATAAAGAGGATGAATTTGAAAGTATAGTACCCATAAAAGCAAAAAATTTTGTTCGCTACCCACAAGAGCAAATGATGTCAAGTATAATACTTTTTTTTATCATTTGCCCAAAAAGATAAAGTACTTTTCTTGTGTTGTCACCCTTTTCTTAGTGCTACTGGTTCCACTATTTTTTGTGTTCCCATCAATTACCAAAACTAAAATACTATTGTCTACTTGTTAAATAAATAAAAATCCAATTTGATAATTTTTTTAGTAAAGATTCTATATCAAGGACCTATAATTTGTTTAACACTTCATACTTAAATTATATTGGGTGCCTTCAGGTCAACAAAATTAACTATATATTTATTCTACAAGTTTACTAAAATCATAGTATCACAATGATGAAGAAAATACAAATGAAAAAGATTAACAAAGATATATAACTTGGTTATTGTGGCATGCAAAACAGTTTGTATGATGCAATAGCTTCAAAACAGTATGCAGCACTCAAAAACAACTTCCCCTCACCCCCAAAAAGGTTGATCCAAAAGTCAAAATTTAATGGCACTTGGAGATCACGCATACTGAAAACGTAAACAAACATACAGTGTAGATCATGAATGTAGCGAGAGTAATGTTATATAACTCGCAATAATTCCCAAACATGTTAGGCGTGTTATATAAATTGCGTTGGAAGAACAAACATGCCTAACACGATAAAAAAACCGACCGAAAAACAAGAATAAGTTTTTAAATATTTCTACGGAAAAAGTGCATACCCTACTTTAAAAATCTAGAGCCGCCACTGGTCATGAGATATGTGTTTAGATCTTTATGTGTGCTGGTGTAAGATTCTATAACCAAATGCAAATTTAAGATGGCCAAATGCAAGCATGAGCATGATAGACATTGTGACCAAAATGCAAGTTTTGACTTGTGTCCACATGCATTATGTATAGTGTATTGTTGCTTATACATTTAATGTAACATAAAATAAACTAATGAAGTTGACTTCACAATTGTGGCTTCTTTTGTAATGCAACATGCACTCATTATATATCTGTATAGCTATTGGGTTGGTATCAGCTCATGAAAGACGTTATCTCTTAACCTCATTGAGTTACAATATAAGCTTATAAGCATATCCACATTTCCTCTTTTTAGTCCATCTTGCACCACAAAGAGTATTAATGGCCCTTTCAACCAAAACCACTCTTCTTATTGCATTTTTACTACTCACTTACATATGTTCAGGTACATTCTTCGATTTGGCATATTTAAGCTTGTGTAATACTTGTTATGATACCGTTAACCAATCTTTGTTTTCTTCAATGTTGATAGTGTGCGGCAGTAGTGGTGGCGGATATCATGTTAACTCTTTGCACAAGGTAATTATCTTCTCTTGTTCTAACGTAGTAACGTGTGACTTTCCTGTGGTCAACATTGTGTTTTATTAGGTGAGGGGGGTTTGCACGCCACCAAAATTACTTTTTAGATCATCAAAGTCAATTAAGAAAAACAAGCTTAATAGTTTTCTTGAACGGCGAGTTAGTACAATACTATAGTTAGTGATTCGATTACACAGTACTTACCCAGAAGATAGTCCTTGCCAGCCTCGAATCGACGCATCTATGGGGCAGAACCACCACAGCTCCCACCTAGGAGGAGAACCCTCCACAGAGAGACTCGAACCTGAGATCTCTCGCATGTGATAACACCTCTTGACTAACTTTGCAGAAGTTGGAAAAAACAAGCTTAATAGTGTAAATGGTTTATAGAGCAATTTTGGTATTACGCAAATTACCTCCCTTTTACTAGTAAGCAAACTTGTTTCTAATAGAGTATTCTGATTTGCGTCATAGAACTCAGTATTGCAAACCCTAAACCCTAAACCCTAAACCCTAGGTTTAATAGGGGTGAAAAGAATTGAAACTTCACCAAAATTGGTTATCTACAAGTAAAAGCAAGTCACACTTTTTTTTGCACTTGGTATAGCATAGTCGAAAAATGTTAGAGCATCCACAATGGAACGTTAAAAAAAAGTAAAAAACTCATAAAAATGTTTATTTATTTTTTAACCAAAGTGAGTTCGTATTTTTGCATGAAGAGATCTAAGATGCTAATTTAATCCATGTGTGTTATTGTGATGCATTTTATAATCTGGTAAAAAAATTATGCATAGTGATATAAGTTTTATAAATATGTGACTTATTAGTTTATAAACCTATTAAAAACTCTCTTACCATGGTTATTCTATAAATCTATTGCATAAGTATAACGTTGGTTTTTTTTTTCATGTAGGATGGTTTCAGGATACACGCAAGGAAGCTTTTAATGCTTGATGCGGTGTTAGACTATGACGATGCCGGAGCCAATCCAAGGCATGATCCAAGGAAGGGGAGGGGGAGCGGAAGGAACCCATAATGACCGCATTTTTAAGCTCAAGGGAGCCACAAATCGAGTTTTGGTTGTGTATCAGATTACTACTACACGCATATTTGTTTATGTTTACCTGAAGCATTAGTATTATAGATGCCTTTGTGGGCACAATAACTTGAAGGAGGGTATCTCTATAACATGCTCCTCTATTTCGTTCTATGACTGTATCACTAATCACTATAACAGTAAATAAAAGTCATATCAACTCAAGTATGAGGCAATACAATGTCAAAAAATATCAATACATGCACAAAGATGCTCTAGTATATCAGCATTTAGTCTTTTATTGTTCCACAAGTTTTCTGGCAAAAAGCCATAAGACAACCCACCCAAACACCAAGTGTCCTCCTAATCAATGCTCCTATAAACATAACATGAACCTGAATATCATAACTAGACTAGTGTTTGGAAGAACTCATAAACATAAGAAGGTTCTTTGGCTAGTTACTTCCTACTAACCAAAATCTATTCTTTCCTTGAACTAACATTACTTCTTGATGTAAAATCATAATACTTGGTTACCCATGACCTTAATAACAAAAATTATTGTTTTTCTTGATTCTATGATTAATTCCCAAAACTATAATTTTAGAGTAAGTTACATCGATGGTCCCTGTGGTTTGCCCAGAGTTTCACCCACAATCCCTAATAATTTAAAGTTGCATGGACAGTCCTTATCTTTACAAAATTAGCAAACAAATTACTTAAATAATCCAATTACTTAAACAATCCAACCAATGCAGACTCTTTTTCAATGATTTATGAAAGTGGAAATCAATATAATCCCCTTTCCAGTCGGCCACATAATTCTCAGTCGCCCCAATTCATTTCAGTACTATGTTAGCTGGCTTTCTTTGAATGAAAAAAATGAAGAAATGTTAATATGGATAAAATGAAGAAATGTTAATATGGATAACATATTAAAATGTAGTAGCCTTTGTAACTCTATGTAAAATCATTAAAGTTAAAGGAAATAACTTAAAATACGTCAAAATAGTACAACTTTATACAAAATTCATTTTGCCCAGAATTCATTCGCCCATCTAGCCCATAATTCGTTCAGATTTTTTGATCGCCTGGGAAGTGCTTTAATCGCTCCATTACTCATCCAAATGTTTTGATCACCTAGGAAGTGCTTTAATCGCCCCACTCCTCGCCCACAATTTTAGATCGCCTAGGAAGTGCTTCAATCGCCCCACTCTTCGCCCCATTGATCGCCCAAAATTTCAGTCACTTTTCAATCACTTAGAAGAACGAGAGACACGTGTAGGGTTCAAAAGTTGTCTTGGATTGAATCTAACGGATGATATGTAAAAGTTCATTTTTGTAAAAACATAGGCGAAGTTTATTTTCGTTAACATGTACTTGTTATGGTTCATTTAAAAAAATTTCTCAAAAATAACACTTATGGTGATGTTAAGTGAGTTCCGTTATAGTTTACACGTTAGCCCTTTTGGTCAAAGATCGTTGCATCGTCTATCATTTATAATAACGACCGTTTATTATTTAAAGTTTTTCGACTTTACGAACGTTTTTATACGGTTTCTTATGTTTTCATACGTTTTTATCCGTTTTCGTCTGTTTTTATACGTTTTCATTCATTTTTATATGTTTCATTACGTTTTTATCCGGTTTCGTCCGTGTTTATATATTTTCGCTCATTTTACACGTTTTCGTCCATTTTTAAACGTTTTCATCCGTTTTTCTTACATTTTTATTTGTTTGTATACGTTTTCGTACGTTTTAATCCGTTTTTATACTTTTTCTTAAATTCTCATACGTTTTTATCCGTTTTCTTACATTTTCATGCGTTTTCTTTCATTTTTATACGTTTTCATCCGTTTTTATACATTTTCATCCGTTTTATACGTTTCTTGCATTTTTATCTGTTTTCGTCCGTTTTTCTTACATTTTATCTGTTTTTATATGTTTTCATACATTTTATACGTTTTCATACGTTTTTATCCGTTTTTGCACGTTTTCTTACATTTTTATCTGTTTTTATACCTTTTCTTACATTTGCCCACGTTTTTATATGTTTTCTTACATTTGCATACGTTTTTATCTATTTTTGTCCGTTTTTATATGTACAAAAACCGACAAAAACGTATAAAATGGACGAAAACAGATATAAATATATGAAAACGTAAGAAACGTATAAAAATGAATGAAAACGAATATAAATGGACGAAAACGGATATAAATGTATGAAAACGTATAAAAACTTTAGGCAAACCACATGGACCATCCATGTAATTTACTCATAATTTTATGTACTTGTCACAATTCATTCCTAAGTTCATCATAACCCTTCTTATGACCTTGTAACATGATAATTAATAAAATCCCATTAGGGTTTGAGCTAGAACATGAATTAGAGGTTAATAGAGATTTTTACCTTAAAGTATCTTGGATCTAACACTAAATTTTTTCCCTTGAAGCACTTTGGCACCAATTCCAAGCTTATCTTAACTCTTGATTCTTGTTAGGATCGAGAGACACTACAAAAAAAATGTCATTTAATCACACTTTTTATACACACTTTTAAAAAGTGTGTAAAATATTGCCAGTTTTTTTTTTTAACATTTATGAATGTGTAAATATCGATTACATAAATAAGTATGAACAAGTTTTTAAAAACTAAATAGTTTTCACACTTATATTTGTTTTATAAAAAAGTCCACACACACACACATACACACACACACACACATTTTTTTATAAAATTGTACGTATGTCAAAAGTATATAATATCGGGCTGGTTTTGTTCATTATCTAGAGACTTTTCCGGTGGTATATTTTTTATCAAACAAATCGTTAGATATCTCCTATATATTTGATAAATAGAATTTGTTGTATAAAAAAGTCGTAAACAGTAAAAGGCATTATTTATATATAATTCCAAATTTCATAGAATGCACGTCCCCTGTAATTTTTTATTAAAAAAATCCGTTAGATATCTGTTACATATTTGGTCCCTCTTTGGCCTTTGTAGCTTAAACAAATTTTGAGATAGTTTTTAAAAGTATTTGGTAAGTTAAGGTTGTATTGTATATTTTGAAAAAAAAAATAAAAATAAAAATAGCACGTATGTCAAAAGTATAACATCATGCTCGTTTTGTTCATTTTTCAGCGGCCTTCCCGGTGGTTTATTCTTTTATTAAACAAATTATTAGATACCCGTTAGATATTTGTTAAATAAAATTTGTTATATAAAAAAGTTGTATAGAGCAAAAAGTTCAGGGCAATTTTCTTAAACCATTACATAGGACGGGATGTTTTTTTGGAAATTTATATTTTAAGCGGGCTGCCTCTTTTTTGGGCTGAAAAAAAAACGCAACGCCAAATACTGCGAGCTTTGCTTCTTTTCCAAATAAGTTTTCTTTTCTTGCTCTATAAGTCGACGACTCCCCATTAAATCAAACGCTATTCTCAGAATTTTCACAAATCAAAAACCTTAACTGTAATCTGATTATCATCCTTAATGGCGAGATACGACAGTTCTATTACTGTTTTTTCACCTGATGCTCGTTTGCTCCAAGTTGAACACGCTTTGGAAGCTGTTCGAAAAGGTAACGCTGCTGTTGGTGTTCGCGGTACCGATATCGTTGTCCTCGGTGTCGAGAAGAAGTCCTCTGTTAAACTTCAAGACTCTAGGTTTACTTTATAACTTTTACTTTTATTAATTGTGATATTGTGATTTTTTATGTTGAAACCATAATTTATTGTTATGCATGGTTAAACTATAAAGGTTTTGTTATGCATGAATATGAGGTACAAGTTTAGAATTATATACCAGTCGTACTGTATTTATAAAGATTGTTAGGATAGTTATACCCTTTACGTACCATGATGCTAAGTGCAGTCTTTGTTTCTTTCTGAATATGTTCTTCTGTATTTGCAGATCAGTTAGAAAAATCGTAAACCTGGATGATCACATTGTATTGGCTTATGCTGGACTCAAAGCGGATGCACGTGTTCTTATTAACAAGGCAAGGATTGAGTGCCAGAGCCATAAGCTTACTGTGACCTTTATTAATGCTTATAATGCATCTCTAAGACAATTTATTATATTATGTAATGTATTGGTTAATTATGGGTCGAATTTGTTTGGGTCAAAACTCTTAACCCAAACAACCCGTTAGTATTAGTTAAAGTAGATATGGCAGTTATGCCTTGACAGTTATAAACGGTTATATTTGTGAAACGTCACAATGTTTTACTCTTGTAGAAAGGTGTCGTTTCACAAGATATAAATAGCCTAGGAACTTTGTCAAATAATGTTAAGTCCTTTTAATATTTTACTGTTACATTGATATTCATTTTGCAAACAAACACAACCAAACGTTGCCTACAATTATGTCAAACATGAAACGCTTGTTAGAGTGCAATTGCGTCCAATCAAAACCTGTGAAAAGATCTCAACAATGGTATCAGAGCTTATGTTCTAATTCCTGGAAGACACAATTGGAAATGAAAAATAAAACACCCCTCAATACATATTATCTACAACGAGAAGCCCAACCCATTACCCAAAAGTGGTCGAAGCACAAAAAATATATATCCCCTGAAGGAAAGCAACTACTTAAAAGGAAAATGGAGGAAGTTGTTTCGTTTAACGCCACAAAAACCAAACACCCGTTGGGAAGCAGTTACATAAAAGAAGTTGGAGAACCAAGCAAAATGTCTAGAAAAGATAGCCGTGCACGTTGCTATATTTGCAAGAAAAAAGGGCACGCATGGAAGTGTCCAAAGGAGAAGAAGACTTGCGTGACAGTAAAACATGGAAGAAATAGCCACAAAACGCAAACCCGGAACCTTTCAAGTACCAACCGTAAACTGTGCATGTGACAACAGATTATATGGTTGAAGGCTCTGATTTGAACAACTGGGATGATATATGGTATGTCAGTGCTATATACAAGAAACATATGTGTCCTATGAAGCATTTGTTCAAACGTATGATTCAGAGATTTAAAGTGGAAGGGACAGAAGAGAGGGAAAAGAAATTTATAGTTTCATATGGTATAGGAGAAGCATATGTGATGACAAGAGAAGGAGATGGTAATACCAAATGTAACTTTCACACCATAAGTTACATTGAATGTTCTAAGTCTAGAGCAATTGGAAAACCAAGGATTCATGATAAGTTATGAGGGAAATAGATGCAAGATTGGGTACATGTTCAACAACATGGAAGAAGACTTCGAATACAAAACCGAATTGGAAGGAGAAAAGGAAGAGAGCATCAAAGAAAGTCATGACAGATTCTTGGATGGGTATTTTAGATCATTGGATCTTGAAAAAGAATGCTCCCTGATCAAAGGCATGGAGGAAATGAATATGGACAGTAAGGAAGATCATGATTATGTAGATAGTGAGTATCTAAGCATCAATGGGACTTTGTACTTCATGAAGGTAAACACTTTCAAGAGATTTATTGCATTCTTAGAGTTATTGAAATCAGAAAGATTGGTATATGCAAACTGGGAAGTGTTTAATGGAAAATTCATGGAGATGTTAGACTGGTTTTATATAGGATTCTTAAGGCAACATGAATTAGGAGAATTACCACCGTATATAGGGCCAATTAAGATTGACTTACTAGCTTTATATAAAATTGTTGATACACTTGGTGGATTTATGAATGTCACTTTCAATGAGAATTGGCATCAAGTTGCAAGGATATTAGGATTGGCGTACGAGCATTCTCAAGCAAAGGAAAGAAATGTACAAAGAGTATATTGGTATGGTTAAGGTGTATTATGAAGAAGCAAAGAGGGTGCAAGGAAAGCCAGATGATGTGGAAGAGAATGGCAGAGATGCTGCAGACATTCAGTGGCCACAGGATGATGCACAGATTATTGCAGGAAGACCAAAGATACCAGAAGAAATTCCAAAGAGATGGATGAGGACTGCTGAAGAGGATGCATTTATGGAAGAAGCCAACAAAGGAAGCAAGGATGAAGTTGCAGATGAAAGCATGGAAGGAAGTAGCAGTGATGATTTTGAAATTATCACTTGAAGGTCAAAACCAGGAAGCAAGTGGACTATGGCATTAACGCATTAGGAGGGAGAATGTGACCTTTATTAATGCTTATAATGCATCTCTAAGACAATTTATTATATTATGTAATGTATTGGTTAATTATGGGTAGAATTTGTTTGGGTCAAAACTCTTAACCCAAACAACCCGTTAGTATTAGTTAAAGTAGATATGGCAGTTATGCCTTGACAGTTATAAACGGTTATATTTGTGAAACGTCACAATGTTTTACTCTTGTAGAAAGGTGTCGTTTCACAAGATATAAATAGCCTAGGAACTTTGTCAAATAATGTTAAGTCCTTTTAATATTTTACTGTTACATTGATATTCATTTTGCAAACAAACACAACCAAACGTTGCCTACAATTATGTCAAACATGAAACGCTTGTTAGAGTGCAATTGTGTCCAATCAAAACCTGTGAAAAGATCTCAACACTTACTGTTGAGGATCCAGTAACTGTAGAGTATATCACACGTTACATTGCAGGTCTTCAGCAGAAATATACCCAAAGTGGTGGAGTCAGGCCGTTCGGGCTGTCAACCCTAATCGTAGGATTTGATCCTTATACTAATGTTCCATCATTATATCAGACTGATCCTTCAGGAACATTTTCTGCGCGGAAAGCTAATGCCACTGGCAGGAACTCCAATTCCATGAGGGAATTTTTGGAGAAAAATTATAAGGAGACCTCTGGTCAAGAAACTATCAAACTCACTATCGGAGCTCTGCTTGAAGTAAGTATTCGATAAGTCAATTGCCTATCTTTATTTCACATGTTAATCTGCATACCAATTCAGTTTCTTTTATACTACTCTGACAGTAGACTGTATTAGTCAAACTCAGTTTCTTTTATAAAAATCGGAATGAGTTACCAGCCATTCTATCTGTAGTGTTCCTGAATTAATAAATTACCATGCTCTAGATGGTCATCCTTTCATATGTGCAGCCTAGGATTGCATGTATTAATGTGTTATCGAATTGATCATGGTTTTATTAACATTCTTTAGTATAGTTTTAAGGGGGTGTATGTGATTAAAGTATTTGTATGTGTATGATTTTTAATAACCAAAGTTAGACAATCGGCTATGAGCTATAGAAGATGGTGTTTGGATGTATTGCAGTTGTAATACTCAGATATTTGTTCGAATATCTGAAGGGCTATTATATAAAATGACATTATTGTGAATTAAGAAGAGGTGTAAATGCGTAATTTAAAAAATTTAATTTTGGACAGATATATTTGTTGCTGTTTGTATTAAACTTGTTATCTGACCTTAAATTATGAGAATCAGAAGCATTGTATGTTTACTTAAGCACTAAAAGATGATTGTTGTAACTTAAGATGATTAATTTCAAAACACAGAATCCGGCCACCCTTTTACCTGATTTGACATTATCATGTTAGTATACTGCCATAGATTTTGGAGTGAGGAGCATTACAGTTAGTCATATGATAATATTATAGATGGTTGTTGTAAGTTCCATCTACTTATGCAAGAATGTGTCTGATTTTGGGAGTAACATATCCGGTTACCTACTCACTTACAGTAGTACATATATTTCTGTGATGTTTCATTTTGAAATAAAACTTATTTTTATTTGTGTTACTAAACTTAGGTTGTTGAGAGTGGAGGGAAGAACATAGAAGTTGCTGTCATGACAAAGGAGGGACTCCGACAACTCGATGAAGCGGAAATTGATACTATTGTTGCAAAGATTGAAGCTGAAAAAGCAGCTGCCGAAGCTGCAAAGAAGGGTACGGTCCTGCTAAGGAATGATGAGCTAAAGTTCTATCCCTTTGCTCACTTGGTTTAATTGTTGTTTCTTAGATATTGTCAGACCTTTTCAACATATGTATGCCCTGTGAAGTCTTTTAACATGTCACTGGTAAGGTAGTTGCAAGGAATTTTATTTAAGGAACTTAAATATATGAATTGAGTAAATCAATCACCCTTTTATGTTCACCATTTTGCTTTGGTGCTTGATGAAACTTGTTGAATGTTTTTTTTTTAATATCAACATTGTTCTTGAACTTTGGTGGAGACCTGACCAGGCGTTGTCTGGTGAATTGGTTGTAGCCCACAAACAAAAATGTCATAGTTCTGGTTTCACAAGAGGTGTAATGTATATTTCATCCTGAACCAAAAGACCGGGCATATCTTAACTTGGCTAATTATGTTTGTTGAGGTCGATTTAGTATTCAGATAAGCGATGGAACATGGCCTTGTTTTTGTGCATGAAATTTTACAAGACACTCTTATTGATGCCTCAAGTGGTATTTAATATGTTTCATGTGAGATTGTGAATTACAAGATAATATAGGGAAGTATATAACAAGCTATTAGTTCTACAATGTTCTATAAGTTCTACGTTTACCTAAAATATTAAATTGCTATATGTTATACTGTATTTTCCATAAATAATAAAACTTACAAGTTCACACTAAACAAATATAAGTTAGTGTGATATACAAATGAAAAAACGACTCATGTTATTTCTCTTTATAAGTTTAAATCTTGCATAAACGGGTTTAAAAATTAAATACGACGATAGTTATAATTAATAGGAATATAAATGTCAAAATGAAAGCAATAGTTACTATGAAATAAAAATAAATAGACGAAATTGTACATATTGCAACGACTCATGTGATTCTGCAATAAAGTTTGAATAAAATATCCGGAAAAACATTTTTTCTAAACTTTATCTTTTAATTTTATCAAAGGTCATTACTCGTGCTATTAAACACGGATAATATCTATAACATGATATTAATATATAATTTATGCAACAACGTAACAATCAAACAAAGTTAAATTATTTATCCAACAAATAAATATTCAAAATACTGATCAATAATATTAAATAATGTAAAATTTATGTAAGACCTCGTGCGTGCAAAAGAACTATAACTAGTTTTTAATAAAGGATAAAAGATTTGAGATGATAATAGAATTGATTTAGGAAAAACTATCCATTAACCCGGAGCCGCTCGTGAAAAGCTCGAGATCGGATCGGTAAAAAGCTCGAACGAGCCGAGCCTAAACGAGCTCGAGCCTAAGTTGAAGCTCGTTTATTAATCGAGCTCGAGCCCGAGCTTTACATACAAAGCTCGTTTGGGCTCGCGAGCCTAAACGAGCCTAAACGAAATTATAATATTTTAAGTATTAAACATATATACGAGCCTAACTCGAGCTTATTAACGAGATCAATAAAGATATATTACGAGCCGAGCTCGAGCTTGAGCCAAGCTTTAACTTTTCTTTACCAAATTGTATAAACGAGGCGAGCTCGAGCCGAGCCCGAGCCTATATGACATTCCACGAGCCGAGCTCGAGCTCAAACGTTAAGGCTCGAAACGAGCCTAGCTCGAGCTCGAGCTCGAGCTTTTTAAAACTTAAACGAGCAGAGCTCGATCTCTGACAGGCTTGGGCTCGGCTCGGCTCGTTTTCACCCCTATCTTGGAGCCATAAGGCACGTGTTATAGCACCTTTTGCCGCTACCTAAGCTTTTTTTCCATATAACTTAACCATAAAACAGTATCCGTCCATCACTCAAG
The DNA here is from genome assembly GCA_910596185.1 of Chrysanthemum makinoi. Lineage (NCBI taxonomy): Eukaryota > Viridiplantae > Streptophyta > Magnoliopsida > Asterales > Asteraceae > Chrysanthemum > Chrysanthemum makinoi. The sequence goes on from OU343222.1 coordinate 97,499,569, forward strand.
TTATAGGACACTCGTAGATCCCACGGTTTTCAATTTTTTCACTTATCAAAATAAAACTCAAATTAAACTCAACTTAAAATTTCATTAATAAAATAAAAGATATAAAAAAGTACATAAAAAAAGAGAGACATAAAAATAAAATCACATGAACTAAACTAGTTTTGGGGAAAATATTTGGCTCAGATTTTCTTTTTGGCATCTTCGATAATATGCTTGCATACCGGATCCATCCCGTCGGTGTTGATTGCAAGCATCTTCAAGTCCTCGTTCCGTGTTTGAGATTTGTTTAATTCCACTCTCGCCATAGTCTCATTTCTCATTTCTTTCATCTTCGCCTAAGAATCTAAAATGAGTTGTCATTGCATCATCTCATGAAAAGCTTGCTGTGAGTTGGAAGTGGCGGGTGAGTTTGAAGATCGATGACTTTTGCCCTATGGTGTTCTTTGTCGTGCGTACTCGTCAAAGCCTTATCTCCAAATAGATTGGGATCTTCTTCGGTTGGTCATCCTTGGGTTCTTTTTACATGTGACATATCTGGATTCAACTATTTATGTATTTTCTCAAAAAACTCCAAGCTTTTTTTGTGAGAAAAAACTTTCTTTTCAATGTCATAATACAAGAGGTCAACACATGTCGTCAAATCATCATTGTTTTAACCACTAAGCCCCGCAGTTTGGTTAACAATCTCATTATACTTCACGACTTTTCGGTTTATGGGAGTCCACTTTTCGGTCAACATTTTTTGTTACGCGTCACCATTGTTCATGGCAATTGTTCATTGTTTTATAATTTTATACCAAAACGTATCTTTGTTTTGGTCGGATCTTGTGTTCGGATCATCGGATACAGATAACCAACATTCTGACAAAATTAACTCTTTGGTTTGTGTCCATGGCGTCCGAGTTATTTTGGTTTTTTCTTTTCTTTTTCGCGAGGTTTTTTGCCTTTGCCTTTGTCACGTTTCTTGAGTACCGACGACATCGCGGCTACGAATTGTTAGGGTTGTGGGGATCGCTGTCGGGTGTATTGGTATTATTGTTAGGAAAATTTGGGTTGTATGGTGTTAGGTCGGTTGGAATTGTTCTCAGGAAATTTGGGTTTGTTAAAATTGTTGTTGACGCTCAAATTGCTGGAATAGTTGGGTTATTTGGGTGTAAATTTGGTTGGAAAATGGGTTAAGGTTGAGGTAATATAATTTGCGGATGATGGTGTGTATGGATTAAATGAAGATGATGAGTTCGGTATTTAACTTTGTTGGTTGGTGAGCATTTAATTGATCCATGAAGATTGATCGGGATTTATTTTTGTGAGTTAGAAGTAGAAATGAAAAGAAGTATTATTGAGATGTGAAGGTAGAACTGTGTATAAAAATTAGAAAATTTAAGAAGTATTTATATAATTTTTAAAGGGTACAATCCAACCGTTACAATTTAAAAAAGTTTAACAAAATTATACTCCATGCGTTCTAAATTAATGTCATCTCTCATATTTCACAAAGTTGTACAAAAGTGAACCCTTTACAATATTAACCAATAAAATTTCATTCTCACCCAATTAAACCATTTTGATTGATTGAAATTGAAAATGTATATTAACTCGAGACAACAAAAAGTAGCCAAATAGACTCATATTTTGGGACAGAGTCCAAATTGTGACTCAACCATCATCAAAATGTAAGAAATTGAAAGTACGTTTTATTAAAAAAAATCATATTACAATAATGATAAAAGAGTTTTTATTTTATTTATTTATTTGTTCCTTTTTATTATTATTATTATTCTTTTTAGGGATAACAGCAATAAAGATAGAACTTTGAATAAAAGATACTCCGTAAGTGATTTGATATGAAAGATGAATACTAATTTAGGAATATCCGTTGATCAAGGTCATAAAGGTGTAATCAATATTAGGAAACTAGTTAAATTTTGGTGGAATAGAGGATTGTGCTTAACAAAGTTTTCAAAATGAATATAAAACTCAAAAATAACCCAACAACATACTCCGTATATAGTTATACACAACCATTAAACCCTACTAACGTCAACACACTACGGTGCAAATACTCTTGCCACCGTATCACAATGTTGCAGCGTTACCACCGCGTCTTCAACCACCACATTGTCACCACCATGCTCACACGATCTTCATCTCAAAGCCTAATACTAAGATCACTCCGAACATTCATGAGTCCTAACACTATCTTACAACCACAACCACAACCACAGTCCGTGCATGTACCTAGGTTGAATTCATCTATGTTTGCTACCGCGGCGCGTGAGTTCCACGCGTCAAGGCTGAATTCTGTACAGGAGAAGAAATGTACGCCTTCGGTGATGGATAAGTGGGAGGAGATGGATGTGGTGCCGGATGTTACGGATTACATTGATGGTAAATATGTTAAGTCTTCTATGTCTGTCAGGGCTTATTATTCGGATATCAGGTATAATAATTTGTATTTGAAATGTTTTTTAGATGGTTTGTTTTAGTCTTTGGGATTAATGTTTGTTAAGTGTGTTTCTTTTGCGTTTTGATAAAACGGATAAGCTGTTTCTGTAGGAGATATATACTTGTTTGCTGTTTTGCGCCAAAGACTAATTTTGAAAATAAGCTTGAAGCAACTTAATTGACTCGGAAATAAGCAGTTAAGATGTTCTAAAAAACCCTAATTATAAATAATTAGATTGAAGTGGTGCTCTTTCTAAACCGTCGCTGTAAAAATCAGTGAGTACGTAGATGTACAGTTTTTAACAATCTATCCCAAACATGTCCTTAACATCTTAAAATCGCAGTGCTTACGAATAACGAAAAGGAATATAAACAGCTGATTTGTCTAGCTCTTTAGTTTTTTTTTTTTTCTTAGAACCGAAGTTTGTAAGGACAAAAGAGGATTACAATAGAATAATAAAAGCAAATCAATCCATGTTGGACTGATTTTCATACTCCTATTTGAGATCCAAGAATGAGATAGCGTCATAACTATTCAATTTGATAGTACTCTTTTACGAACATATATAGCAACTGTTTGGCTCTAATGTGAATTTCACTGTGTGATTGGTGTTAGTGTGAATGTGAAAAGTCTAGAGAAAAAGTACAGAGACAATTACGTAGGTGGAAACGGAGCATGCACTTATGTTGTATTGAGATTTGGCAACGCCAAGCCTCAGACTATCGTAAGTCTCTTTTGGTTATTCAATTAGAAGTTTATATGACATGTGCACTTGCTTTGTACTATTTAATTATATATATGCATCACTTAATCTGAAATATTGATTACTCTTGACAGGGTTCGGGTGCTATAACCTGGAGTGACGACATCAGCTATATGGTAGTTTTTGATTATGGTGCGGTTATCTTACTTAATGTCCGTGATCCTGAAATTAGTGAGCGTTTGAAAATTGTAAAAAACTCAAATGGTAAGACCTCGTCACCATATCCACCCGATTTGGACCTCATCCCCGAAAACGCCCCCCTTAGGCTAATGGTGTATCGAAGAGACACCTGTTGTACTATTTTACTCGAAGAAGAGGAAGATGGAAGTCAATTACTTTTGTGCACGATTAAATGTGATTAAGGCTTTATTACTTAATCCACAAAAGTTGTCTCTAGGATACAATGTCATGCTTTAAAACCTTCCATGATGTTATTATATACGACACGTGCCTTTCACAATCCAATGAACAAACTGTTTGGTTGATGTTATACATATTCCATCACTTACATTTCAAAAAACAAATCTACAGTGACATGAATTGAACAGCTAAACTTGTCACACAGATGTTACCTCATTGTGGTCATCCGAACACGTATATATAAATTAGAAAATTTACATCTTATTATCTCAGGATGATTTAGGTAGCCATGTCTATATGAAAAGCAAACAAAAGATCGAAGTGGAGATGAAATGAAAAATAAAACAAGCTATGAAAAAGAAAATATTGATAAAAAAAAATAAGAATCTAAATTTTGTTTTTATGTTATCAAAACTAAGAAACAAAATTTTGGTGGAATATATGGTGGTTTACATGCAAAAGGCAGGCGATTTTAAAGGATTGTGTTTAACAAAGTTTTCAGTACAAAATGAATGTATAATAGTGTTGCATAGTGGTCATCATGTGTCCACATTTTAGGCTTGTAAAATGCACGTTTCTATCCATGCAAGTTTTTATTTTATTGGCTAGTGGGTTAAGTTGTTAGTTATTAGGTTGCATCTTTCATCAATATATGTAACCTTGCGTTAGTAGAAAAAACTAGCAAGCATGAATAAAGAAGAATTTAAAAGTTTTTTTTTTTTTTTTTTTTTTTTTTTAAAGTTTTGCCTGCACCAAGAGCCTTATGAAATCTCATTTTTTAATTTATTCTTAGGATATTAACCTTTTCTAATTGGTCTCTATTAAATTGGTGCTTATATTCATCTTACTCGATGCCTCCAATTGACGATGCCATACGTTTTCGCCTTATAGGCTCGCGACTCGAAGCCGCCATGACCTATTTAGCTGAAACGATGGCAAGTATTATCTCAACTCCACTTCGTATACTCCGCCACCAACACTAAAATCACCACCCGTCAAAGAAAATATGGCTAGCTTAGCCGATACCATAGCTAATTTTGACAATGGTCCACATACTCTCAAGCTCGCCAACAGTTGGAAACGCCTCGCCAACCAATGGGATACTAGCACACCAACCATCGCCACGCCACAAACAAGCACACAACAAATTATCACACCACCATCGAACACCCCTAAACTCACCATGGCCTTTGAAGGTCCCAGCGCACTCACTGAAGACAAGGTGATTAACCAACCCACCTCCTAAAGTTTTCCATCACTCCCAATATCTACTACAGCCGTACTTGCACATGAGCCCTTGCTACAAGCTCCTCTTCGACCACCTCAAACACTACATGTCAAGTGTTTGAACGTGACCATGATGCAAGACGATAAATTTAAAGGTTTCTGTATTGAATTCCTGGATAAGTGTCACCCCATTCACCAATGTAACGCGCCAGCGGGACATGGACCTAGTCCATCAAAAAAGGACCCTCCGTGGCTATTCATCATGGACTATGGCAACCTCGCCTTGAGGACAAGGCCTGTTTTGAGGTGGGAAGAATTTGAAAGGTTTGTGTGCAAACAACACAACAGCTTTCACACTTGCCTTCACAAAAATGCAGAAGGGTCACACCGATGCACACTAAATAGAACATGCAAGCAAAAATAAGAAATGAGTTACTAAATGAATTGAAAATAAAATGAAAATGAAAATACGGCATTATTTTTATTCGGTGGTTAAATGGTAATTGCCCAAAGTATAATATTCATCAAGGATGAATATTAGAGGGTAATAAATGACAAAATACAAAAGAAACAAACCACCTAAACCCTTAGGTCGGCCGAAACCCTTATGGGGTGTTTGTGTCTTTGTAAAACTTTTAGACTTGTTTTACAAGTTAAAGGGGTTTCCTAATTATTCTAGGACTTTTTTTTGGTGTCCTATATATACCAAGGCATCCTAGAAACAATTCATTCTACTCCTCTAGAATCGAAAACCAAAATCCCTCTCCCCTCCTCTCCAATTCAGTCGATCAAAGGGTTTCCTAAACCCTTTGTCAACTAGTCAACTTTATCCATTCGTGCTTGCCTAACTTGCGTAGGTTCGTAGCCCTAGTTCTACCTGTGCAGTTCCGGTGGATACCATAGACCATTGATAACATCAAATAGTCCTGAATATTAAGTGTCAATTTCCCCTGATAATGCTCGTATTTTATGTCATTTATATGGATTTACGCTTGTTTTCCTCTATATTTCACTTTCAGGTAATTTACGAGCATTGGATCTAATGAGACGCGAATTTGGAGAGTTTATTGAAGATATATGATAGTATGCCCACTGTGAAGTAATTACGACGTAACTCCTCTCTCACATTACGCCGTAACAAGAGCGTGACTCAGAAGACCAACTCAACAGCATATTATGGCTTAACTCCATCTTAGGATTACGCCGTAACTAATTAGGTCAAATGATGTTCCACACCGCTGCAAGCTACGCCGTAACTCTTTCCAACGATTACGGCATAATCATGATTTTGTAATGTATATTGAAGATACGGCGTAACTCATTCCATGTGTTACGCCGTAACCAGCTATATCTAGAGCATTATTACGGATTTATATAGGTTACGGCGTAACTCTCAACTTAAGTTACGCCGTAACTAGATCTGGCCTATAAATACCTGCCCTAAATTCTGCATTTTACATCATTCACTCCACACTACAAAGCAGAGAACGTGAGTAAGGGACTGAAGGCAGATCTTGAGGAGCATACGAAGCCATCTCCAAGGGAGAAATCACTCCCTAACGATAAGCATTAGCGATTTATCATTTCTTTTACTTTCAATTCATGTATTTCATTATGTCAAACATTGAATTGATTTTTTTAGTTAATATGATCGGCTAAGCACCTCTGGTGCTAGCCTAGTTATGATTCCTTAATTGTTATGTTTATGTTTACATTGCTTCCGTATAATTTTTTCTAGTGTATGCATGCATAGTTTGTTGGTAGCTACCCTTATTTTGGTAGTTTTGAATGGCGGTAGTGTCTAGTTGCTTAGGAGAATTGACCAACTGACCCTAAGTAGGTAAACTGAGTGGGAAGGGTAAGAATTGATCAACTGACGACCCTTCTTCGCTTGTGCGAAATGATCAACTGCCGTTTGGATGAACTTAAGAAGTTAGGGATGGGTGTCTAAGATGCTGGCGCCCGGGTACTCATTGTTATGAATCTTGCATGTAGCGGAACTTAATGACTTGGCTTAGGGGACTAAAAATAACTGGACTTTCAAGGGTAGTAGCTTGATCTCCGGTGGAAACCTTTGCTGATAGGTTAGGACGAACTGACCAAAGGTTGTCCAAGCGACCTAAACCCCCACTTGAAGCTATTAGAAGTAATTAGACGTGAACATAATATGATAGGATGAGTAACTAGGTTAGCACACTTATCCTCTATTGATCACAACCTTTGCCTTTATTCGCTTTCTTTATTTCTTGTTTTATTAATTTTATTAATCATTTCCATCTTAAAACCATTTAAAACCAGTTACATTAGACTTAATTAGAATCCACTCACATAGCTCTTAGGACGACCTCGGTTTTACCGATTACTACACTACACACGATCGAGTACACTGCCCGTTAGTGTATAAGGTAGACCATAGGTAAACGAGACACTTATAAATATTAAAACCTGGTCGTAAACCCTGCATCAACCATCCAAGTGGCAATCAACCCTAAACCCTAAGGGTCGATCGAACTAAGGAGTATCAAAAAGAAGAAGGCGATTCCGTGCGCGTAGCTAACGGCAATTTGCAGTTTAAGCTTACATCAAGGTGATTAAGGTAAGTCTTCAATGAACACCTGTATTACATGTTTAGGTTTAAGTTACATCCTTGATTAAGAGATCTGGACTTAGGGTTTGGTATCCATGACGTTTGTATGTTTTCTTCTGTTGTGCATGTTTTATAAGCCATGCGGGTGACCACCAAATCTCTACAGAATTGATACATGCTGACATGTTGAAGGGGTCAACATTACAGTTTATATTAGTGTTGCAGAGTGGTCATCATGTGTCCACATTTTAGGCTTGTAAAATGCATGTTTCTATCCATGCAAGTTTCTATTTTATTGGCTAGTGGGTTAAGTTGTTTGTTATCGGTTTGCATCTTTCATCTATACATGTAAGCTTTGCATTAGTAGCAAGTATGAATGAAGAAGAATTTTAAAGCCTAGTTTCTCTTGTTTTTTTGATGTCTTGCCCCGCTTTAAGGGTCTTATAAAATGTCACCTCTTAAATCTATTCTTGAGAGATTGACCTTCTCTAATTGTTCTCTATCAGATTTGATATGAAAATGAAAACTAATTTAGGAATCTACATTGATTAAGGTAAATCAGAAGGTCTTAACCCTAAAACCATATGTGAATATTTTATTTAAAGGGATTGAATCGTAGAATAGCAACGTACTTTTCCAAGTGTCCCATTCTGGTACGTGTATTTTTTTTAAGCTGTAGAATAGCAATGTACTTTCCATAAGTGTCCCGTTCTAGTACGTGTATTTTTTTAAGTCGTAGAATAACAATGTACTTTTCATAAGTGTTCCAATTTAGTACGTGGGATGACGTACCAAATTGGAACACTTATGGAAAGTACATTGCTATTCTACAACTTAAAAAAAGTACACGCTTAGAATGAGACACTTATGGAAAGTACATTGCTATTCTACAGCTTAAAAAAATTACACGTACCAGAATGGGACACTTGGAAAAATACGTTGCTATTCTACGACTCAATCCCTTATTTAAATCGACAACCATCACCAAGTGTGAAATGCGAGACAAAACTTGGACTTAATGCTTAAGCCATTTTCTTTCTGATATCATATTGCGGCTAACGACGTCAGCAAAACTTGCACCGGTCTCTAATTATCTTGATTTCATATTAAACCGAGCTACAAAAAAGTTTGAAAGAAAAATTAGGAATCTAAATTTTGTATTAATGTAATCACAATTAGGAATCTAAATTTTTGGTGGAATATAATGTGGTTAATTTACATGCAAAAGATAGTTGATTTTAAAGGATTGTGTTTAACAAAGTTTTTAATACAAAATGAATGTATAAAACCCAAAAATAACCCAACAACATATATCACAACCAAAAAACCCCCATTAACATCGCCACTCCGAGAACTGTATCGAAATGTTGCAGCGTTACCACCGAGTCTTCAAACAGACTACCGTGTTCACACGATTTTCATTTCAAACCCTAGCACTAAGATCATTCCAAACACTCATCAGCCCCACCACTCTCTTACTACCACCACTTTCCTTATATGCGCCTAGGTTGAATTTATTCCCGATTGCAAGGATGGCGCGTGAGTTACACGCGCCAAGGTTGAGTTATGTACATGCAAAATGTTTTTCGACATTTTCGGCGTCTCAATCGGGTTCAGTGGCGGATACAGTGGACTGGGAGGAGATGGATGTGGTGGCGGAGGTTAAGGATTTCATTGATGGTGAATATGTTAAAGCTTCTATGTCTGTGAGAGCTTATATATATTAAACACTGACCTCACTCCCCTCAACACCCCATCCATGACTTACATTTGTATCTTTTTCATACATACATGACACTCGTGAACGCTACACAATGTTTTTAGCATAAGTCTTTACCACTTCACATCGGTAGATGGTCGAATCCATAATCTTCATCCTCTTGATCTTCCTAATTTGATGTTTAACCTTAGGCTTGATAGTTTATGCTTCAAGAGAAGGAAACCCTCACTTTTTGGTGACGAGGACAATAAAAATAAGATTGTGTGTACATATTTATCATGCTATCCAGGAAGTATGAAGAGATGAAGTGCATAGAAGAGTTGATGGACTTGTAATTTTATTGGTATATTTATCTTGGGTCGTTTTATTTTGTAATTTCCTAGATATATGAGATAATATGTCATCTTTTGATGAAGATCATCCTGAAGCCCTATCTATATCACGAGCATGTTTTGTTATTTTATATAAAAAAAATCCGGATCTTATATTTTATGATGATATCATCCCTTAAACCATAAAAAAAAAACAACCCCCGATAATAATCAATAACAAAACGATAATGTAGAATAAATCAAACCTAAAAATGATAATAACAGATAACAACAATCATCCCTTAAACCCCATTATGAATAAAAATGTCTTGATTTTTGTGGGCTCGACATACATAATATTATATCAAAGTCTATCGACTGTCACACTAGAGTTTTTGGTACATGAAGGTTATAATGAACTTATTGGGAAAATATCCATCACACGGTATTTTCAATATCGTTTTGACAATGTCGATTTGATGGTTTACTTACCCGGATAATTATTGCATTGGGAAACTAAGTTTCGTTGGCTATCGCGTGTGTCGTTGAACACGATAGATTTGACATGCTGATTTCCCCGATGCTAATTTACTGCTACGATTTCAAATCAATCTATCATTATCCTTGCATGTCATGCACGTGACCTTTTCAAATATTTTTTTCCCTTCAAGTAAGGTACCATTTCTTTTACACCACTTGTATTTTTTTTAGATGCATAACAAACAAAGACACTCCCCATGCACTTTGCAAGTTTCAGTTTTGTAGTTCAAGTGAAGGACCTTCATCGCTCTACGCCATTACCAAAAACATTTTTTGGATCCTCTTCTTTAAGAAGGAGGTGTACGACCCATGATGATCGTTATCAACGCGTGACTTTTTCACTAATTTGAGGTTCTGGGCCTTCATCACTCTATGCCATTAACAAAACATTTACTGGATTTAATTGACGTTTTCTTGATTTGAGGTTTATGATTAACAATGTTTATGTGCACTGCAAGGCCTTCATCACTATACGTCGCTATTTAAACAGTTTCTTGTCCATTTTTCTTAACATTTAGGTTTTTCATAACTTACTTTCTTTTTCAATGTGCGATTGTAAGCATGAAACTAGCGATGTATTACATTTCAACTATCATAGTTTGGTTAAGTAGATATCTTTTATTGTTTGATTGTAAGCACAAAGTTACCAAGATATTATATATAAACTATTGTTTAGTTTTGTCTATTTATATATTTATTTTATTATTAATAATAATCATGAAGCGTTAGACGAAGGTATGCACAATAAAGCTAGGTAACTAACGGAAAAAGAGTGTTGGATCATACTTATTGTGTTGTTTGATGATTCGGGTGGCATTGGATTATGATGAATCAAGTATGCCATGTTTAGAGAGAGAAAGAGTAGAGAGGGTGAATCTAGAGAGAGAAAGTTAAACAAAAAATGAAAGGTTAGATTAGAAGCACCACCCCTTCCAAGGATGGAAGAGGTATTTATAGTTACAACCTAAACGTCCTCCTGTTGGACTGTGGATCAGGTATACAGTGGGTAAAGACCCGTCCATCCTCCACGGTGTTACTCTATACTAATAACTAAGCTAATAAACAAGTAAATAATGATATGTCTACGAGCTAACATATGCTAGACAATAGTTGGGGTGACCGACACTTTACTATGGATTTTCTAAATCCTAACAATCTCCCCCTAAGGGAGGTCACCCCATGATTTACATTTTGAATCCTAGCATTCTATTTTGTCTTCTGTTCTGAGCTCGTAGACTTCAATTCTCCACTTCCGCAATCTTTGTGCTTTAGTAGTGATACTTCAAAGTCCGAATGCTTTGTACTTTCAGTGGAGGTCTATGAAATGATCCACATCTTGATGATCTTTGAGCTTTCTTTGAGATCATCAGCCATAGTAAATCTCTGGATCACCCTTTGTTGTGTTGCCTTCATGTGATGTTGTGACTTTTGGACCGACATGCTCACACTTTATGGATCATGACATCTTTTCATCAGAGTAGCGGAAGCATCTTTGTATGTCTTTGATTGTCATGATTTTCTTAAATTAAGTGTGAGTCTTGAGCATGCGTTGTGAATTGACTTCTCAATAGCGATCAGTTGCAACCGTCCAATGTTCCCGCAAAACAGTTAGCAATAAAACACACGAAAGTGTCTTTGTTCACTTTCGTTGAATAATTGTTACAAGAACCACAGTTCCCGTTGATTAGTATAAATAATGCATGTGATCGTAGAATTCGAAGAATCTCCTTGACAGGGTTTCACAGCTTGATCTAGCCGTTCTCAAACTGGAGCGTCCCAAAGTAGACAACACGGAGTGAGTGAACCAGCGAATTGAGATTCACTGATTGATGAAAAATTGATTGGAAAACAATCGCGTATTGCTTAAGAGAAATAGTTTTGCAATACGACGAAGGTTTTATGAGAAAGATCAATTTTCAATCAGAAATACTTTTTGTGTTTGAAAACATGAATACACATTCGATGTTCTAGAGAAAAGAAGATTTGTACATCGAACGGTTTTTCCAAAAGTATTCGTCAATTCATTTCCTGGACCAAGGTTGATTCAAGAGTAAATCGCCCCATTGTTTCTATCCAGTTGTCACAAGCTTAATCCATGTTGGATCTCACATGTCACCCACCAAGAGCTTGTTTGATGTTGGCTCTAGAAGGATTTCCATCTTCATCGTGATTATTTTACATACCACTCGGATGTTCTGGCAATATCAAAAGGATAATGCGTAGGACTCTCAATATATACTTACTTTCCACATTGTGTGAAACAGCAAGTCTTCATTAATTTGTGTCCTAATGAGATTTTGTGGATGATCTCTTGGCTCTAGACTCAATCGTGCATATTTGGTTTCCTATACCGGAGACTAGGGAGAGGGTATCCTTCTTCAATATCAACAGTCTCTAAGAGAATGTCGATAGTTTATGTAGGTTCCCCGTGAGAATGAAACAAGTCCTTTTAAGAGGAACTTGAGTGGCTTGGGAATTTTGGTGCAATGCGTCACTGGGTCCATGACGTCTTGTCTTCAATACCAGTGTTACCTTAGTAACCACCAGTAGCATATGTATAGAACCCGGTTTCTACCCTAAGGTTGAATTATTATAGGGCTATTTCTTTTCACCCTTTTCACATTCATTTCTTTTTCATTCTTCAACCCCTTCAGTGCTTACCGAGACTTCATTACTAGAACCTTGTTGGGTTTGTTCCAGTTCTAGCTCTGTCTCAGTCCGCACTCTTCTCATTTCTCACTTTTCTCCTTTTTTCATTATACCTAAGGACTTCTACACTATCTAGTGGACTGTCCCTGGGTAGATCCCTCCAGTTCTGGCAGGATCGTGGGAACGAATACCTAACTTTGCCATCCTTATAACTCCATGCATAAAGTAAAATGTCCAGTCTTTTTGTATAGTTCTTTCCTTCTTGAAACCAATTAAAAAATCATTTGGAAAATCAATCAAGGTACTTGTGATATAATATCAAAGCATTTTGTACCTTAATTTTTTTGATCATTTGAAATGCTCCCCCTCAACATGTGCTTTGTGATTTTGAATTTTTTTAGCACATGGAGGCAAGAGGACCTTGAAATATTTCCTTGATAACAATTTCCTTAGAAAAAGCCTTTTGATTTTCTTGGTAAATTCTCCCCCTCAAAATGTGCGTTGGTTATTTGAAAATTATTTTGCACATAGATGAAAGAGGTTTTTGAAGTACTTCCACGATTGCCAATAGAAACCATTCGCTCCCCCTCAATATCTGCATCGATATACGAAAGAGTTTAGCACATATTAGAGAGAACCTGCACATTGAATCAAAACGATCATCTTTTATCAGATTTCATAATTAAATCACAAATTCTCCCCTGATCAAAAATATCAAACCCTTTGAGATTTTGGATCTTAAGTGATTTAATTAGGTTTAGAAAACATGGGAGAAAATGTGGCCTGGTTTAAATACTCATCTTGTTTTTGGATAAATGCTCCTCTTCAATCATGTGCATCATATATTGAAATCGTTTGGAAAATGGAGGCAAGAGCGCCTTTAAAGGACTAAAACCAATTCCATTTAAACAGATTTGAGATTTAAATCACGATCTCTCCCCCGATCAAAAATTTCAAACCTTTTGAGATTTGTGATCCCAATGGATTTAAATCATTTAGAAAAGTTTGGAGAAAGACGTGGCAGGATTTAATTTTAAAAATAGCTGATAAGGATCAATATAAGACATTAAAGATTGTTAGTGTCAGGTATGATAGTTTTAAGAGATTTTTAAGTAAAATAAAACAATTTCACAATCAAACAAGAAGAGAAAAAATTTCATTTTGAAAGATCTTGATTCAAAAGAAAAAATCATACCATGACATAACATTAAATCTTTAGATCACTTATTACGTACAAACGGACTTTTTGATGAAATATCGTTTGAAAATATTTAAGATTGAAATCACTCTCCCTCTCAATCGATGACCGTAGTCGTTGATTGAGTGACTTATATTTTAACAAAATGAAGTCCGGTTGATTTTCAAAAATTAAGTCCGATTTATTTTCAAAACAATATTTTTCCATTTTCAAAATTGTTGAAAAATGGTATCATCACTATTTATCCTGCACAAAGATACGTTAGGTGGTTAAGCTGCTTTTGTTGTTGTTGCTGAAGGTTGGAAGAAAACCATCTGCTGATATAGTGAGACCTCTGAAGTTGCATCTATCGTGCCAACTATCCATAGAGATCCAATTAAGTTCCGTTTCTTCTTTTGTCGACCCAAGATATCGTTGCCCTTTCCTTTCGGCATCCAATCATCTACTTTTGTGGGATCCGGATCGGGAACATTCTTATAAACCATCTTATCTGCATACATTAGTAAACAGAAACAGATATATGGTGGTCGACAACACCCAAACAGCAATCGACCAATAAAATCATTCAGATCATAAAAGGCATGGGAATAATGTGTTCATCAAACTCTAATAATCTAATCCTAACAATCATATCCTAGATTCCTAGTCCTTCAACATAGGCAAGTATCTTTTTCTGATAAGCACATAGGATGATTATTTAAGCCCGTTAGATGATATAAATTTGAAAACATTCTCCCCCTCAATCAATGACCTTTTTTTTAATGTTTTAAAAACGTTGAAGTCATTGATTGAGTTTGCAAATTTATGAATACTCTGATACTGATTGATTTTCAAGCAACTCATTTACCACAAATTTTGAAACAAATATTTTTCTGAAGAATTTTAGAAAGAAAAACATTTGTGTAGGAACATCAGTCCTTATGGCGACATGCTTTCCTCATTTATGTTTTAGGATAATTGCTCGAAATTTATGAAAATCGATTTAGCGCAACACTTTCCTTTCTTTAAAAGAGCGGGTTGCTATCTGAAATAATAGCAAACCATGATTTAAGCACGGGTTACAGTCTGAAGTAACTGCAAGCCATAGTTTTATGAAATGTTTTGGAAAAAGAATATTTACACCTTCTGCTCGAACTTCATCTATGGTCTCGTGCCATTATTTAATGACATTTCTAAGACCGTAGATGTTATCGATACCAGAAGACATGTCTTTGGAAAACAATATTTTTAGTATTTTTCAAATTTTTTTTGATTTTTATGGGTTTTTGTAGGTTTTATATTTTTTAATTTTCTTTTTGTTGGTTTTATATTTTTGTATTTAGTTTTTTGATAAATATTTACAGATAGTTCAGATGATATAGTTTAAGAAGATGATGATACGAGTACCGAGATAAGGATATCAAACAGCCCCGTTGTAGAAGATAGAAATTATCATCTCTTAAACTTTCACCACCAAAGCTTCCGAGGCTCTTGAAAGGAAGAAATTGAGCCTTTAAGAATACGAGACTTTGGCAGCTTCCCCCCAAACCGAAAATCATCATACTTTGCAGATTCTAAGCTTCTTTCAAGCTTGCCTTAACCAGGTGCATAAGGAAGCACACCATATCATCGATCTTGCTGCTCCTCTTAAGAATGATCATCGTGAATCTTCGTTCGGGGTTATATCATCATGATAAAACAACAACGTATCATCTCACACTTGAATGAATCTTCTCATATTTCTTTTCTACTAAAGTCTGAAGCGATGCATCCCCAAAAGGTGTCAAGAGACCAATTCCCCCAAGTAGTTGAATTGATGCAGTCAGTCTCTTGGAATAAAGCTCAAGAACCCGAATACACATATACCCATTCAACGAATAACTGATAACACCTCCACAATGTACACATTTATCTTTCCTGATGATTGTGTATGAAGCTCCAGAACCCGAAGTACCTAAATGTCCTTTCTATAGAGAATAACCGATAACATTGAAGTAGCAGGCTGAATCACTGATTATCTCTGCGGATATCAACTTCGGAATAAGTGATATGTCACTGAATCACTGATTAAGCTCTCAAGTGAAACAGCTGAGCGTCCCCAATGTACACAATCTCTCTCCCCTAATGATTGCGATAACATCGAAATCATCACACACTTGTGTACCTCTTTTATCACCAGAAACTAACTCTTCCATCTCTTCCTCCACATAGTTGCAATAAGAACACTAAACGCCTTGTGTAGAACCTTGAGTTTCTCTGCGGTCATGACATTTGTCTTCCCGAGATTTCTTCAATCACTTAGAATTATTAAGCTCATCAAGTTTACTTGAGTTTAGATGCTTGTCTCCTTCCCCCTTGCTGGTTTTGATACTTCAGAATCAGCAACACATTATAAGCCCAGATACTTGAAATCTTTTGAGAAGACCACTTGAAATCTTGTGAGAATCAACTTGCTGAAGAAGCATGTGAACAAGTCTAATTGGGGATTAAATCTGGCTATTCACTCTCCCCAAATTAGTGCTCTCCCCTAAACCGATAATCTTTTAGATAAATGCTCGGAATATGAAGAAGTCTTTAGATCGTTAAATGCAACTCGTCTTTTAGTCTTCTAACATGCAGCAGAAAATGTAGAACAGACTGTAGACTCGATCTTCTTCAACAATGTCCTATTGGGGAATAGAAAGTTAACATCTTCAACTCACTAAATGCATTCCAATTAACTAACATCTTGCAAATCCCTTCCACTAAAATCCCTCCCAATCAAACAAGAACAGAAAGATGTTCATTAAGGAAATCAGCAATCAGTCCGTAACGAACAGTTGAAATGGTAACACCAAACTAACAAGTTAGAACACTGAAAATCTTCAATTTGCTGTCCGAGATAGTTGAAGGTGGATAAGGTAGAAGAACGGAGAATAAGGCACGAAGAGATACAGAATGAACCAATCTTCGACACAAATCACTTCATAAGACATTAAACCCGATC
This sequence comes from Chrysanthemum makinoi, assembly GCA_910596185.1. NCBI lineage: Eukaryota > Viridiplantae > Streptophyta > Magnoliopsida > Asterales > Asteraceae > Chrysanthemum > Chrysanthemum makinoi. The sequence continues at coordinate 97,516,335 of OU343222.1, forward strand.
AGGTGAACTTGTTGAGAAACCTTGGTGTACACATTCACTCTCCTCTGATGATTATGATAGATCGGAATCATCATGATGATGTGTACGAGAAGCATTAATTGGAAGCACTTCATCATTACTCATATCAGTCCATGTGAAGATGTCAACCAATGACTCATAGAAGAAACTCCATGTGAAGATGACCCGATAAGAAGAAGCTTGGTTCTTACATGAGTTAGGAGCCGTATGACCATATATTCTCAGATATAACTCAACATGCAGAATTATCACACTTCTTCTCCCCCTCAAGAATTGCAGACGAAGTTGCCATTCTTGACTAAATAAGTGAAATCATCCAAATGTATTATATTCACACTTCTCCCCCGCAAAAATTGCATATGATGTCGCCATCGCCATTATAATTGAGCAAGTGGAATAAGAGTACTAACAACGGTAGTTCGGTTCACTTGATAACTGAAAGCGCATGGAAAAAGCATGAAGCATGTTGATGAGAATGGTCATAATTGAGAAGATTTCTCTTCTTCAGAAGATAAAGCGCACTGAAGCGTACACTTTTCTTTTCTTTAGGGAACGAGGCTTGAACTATTGTGTTCAAACATCATAATCTCTCTCTTTTCTACTACTCTTGGCAAAATTATTATCAACCCCATTATCATTCAGTAGGCTCTTTGTCGTGACAGCTGATGGAGAAAAACCAATATGATGAATTTGACCCTGAAGTAAAATAACCCGAACTCGTGACTTAAACTTGCACCAATGTAACGAAGAGTGGTGTCGGGAGTTCATGCCCCTTTGAATCCCTAAGTACTCTATACTCTTCATCCAACCAACCATCAAGTATAAGACATACATCACCTCTTGAAAATCCACAATTCAATGTGAAACTGAACACTACAATGTAACTCCTTAAAGTGATAGTTATTTTGTAGTGGTAGAAAGAAAAAGAAAAATCACCCAAAAATAACTATATTTTCAAGTCTTCATCTTTGAAAATGTTAAACGCTCGAACAAGGAACTTGAAGAATCTTCATCCAACCATCCCTGATACCTTCAGATACTAAGTACACTCGCCCGTGGATTTTCACTTCAACCTCAAATAGATAATACTGAATTAACGCCGTTGTCACATCTTGTGGTCAAAAGCTCAGATCTAGCCTCCTTTGATGTTTTAAGTGAACTATGATAATGGTTTCATCGCGACCATGGTTAGAAGCACGTAACCCCGTAAAACCTTGTAATAACCAAAATGCCATGAAGAATATCCAAACAATCACCCAATTCATGAAGTACACCCTTTATCCCTTCTTCGAAGAAGAAACCGTAGCACCAGTATCAGATAAGGTCCAGAATTACACTTTCCCTTTCTCCAGGATGGTTCCATCATCACGGGATTTTATAATTCCATGGTTTAAACCGAGAAATAATTTCTTTCGCGAGATTTTTCAAAACCAAGAATAAACCGAGAGATAGATCCGGAAATGTAGTTTTCTTTTACTGGGATGATTCCATTGTCACGGGATTTTAAAAGTCTATGATTTAAACCGAGAAATAGATTCTTTCGCGGGATTTTACAAAATGGGGACTAAACCGTAAACAATGTCAGCTTGAATGTGTAATGACAACTTTGGTTTATGTGAATATTTGTTTTAGGGGAATATGCAGCGGTTCATCAACGATTCTTCTCCATCATCAACAATATCATCAACAATTCTTTACCCAAATGTATACCACTTCACAAACCATACTAAGTCAAGTAGTATATACTACTTCCCCCTGGAGGTTGACCGTAACATCAAAGTACACGTTTCTCCCCCATAATGGTTTCGAACTTTCGGAAGCATCATTAACGTGTACGACCATTTGCACAAAAAGTTCTTGTCATAAGCAAACATCTTGCAAAATCATGACTGACGCTGAAGATTCTTGAAAGCTTTTGCTTAGACTGTGAAGTATCATAGACATTCTGTGGCGTCGAATATTCTATGGTAATTGCTGACCACATCTCAACCATTAACTCCTTTTGTAAACACATCATCCACGTATTCAGTCGGCTATTACTGTGACCACTTGGTGAAGTAACCCCGATATACCAAACTTGAACATGAAGTATAATTCCCCAGATTTGCTACTTAAGCTTGTACTAATCCTTGTAAAAAAGAAAAGGTGTACCCAATGTACAAAACCTCTTGACGAATCCTCAACAGCGTATGTTACGCCCCCAAAACTGAAATTTTGAAACTTTTATTAATGACATGGACGACACGACTCACATTACGTTTTTACAAAACATCCCTTAGAATGGACTACAAAAGAAGGAAAATTTGGAAGTTTGTTTTGATTTTTTATTTTTATTATTCTTTTTAACCTGATGGCATCATGTTATAAACGTGACGCCATCGCCCTTTGAAATGCGACGCCTTCTGAGACTCAAGCCTGATGGCTCAGAAGGTTTTTAAGAAAACGCGACGGCGTCAGGTTATAAATGTGACGCCATCGCCCTTTGAAATGCGACGCCGTCTGAAACTCTGACGGCTCAGAAGGTTTTTAACCTGACAGCGTCAGGTTCTAAACGCGATGCCATCAGGAGCCCAGACCTGCACATTTTGTGCAGATTTACTGCACTTAGACCCAACAAAAGCTACATATCACTTTGAACATTACCACAAAACCTGTAAACAACTTGTAACTCATGTAAGAGCAAATATCACTAATAATCCCAACACTTTAACCTTCAAACAAGTAATTGACTTTACGCCAAACATCATTTTTAACTCCATGACCCATGGATACAAGAACTTGACACATTGACTTAACGTTTTGGAGAACATAAACGTAAGTACAACTACTAACGGAAAGAAGACCAAGACACGTGAAAGTATAACAAAACGACTTGACTCTTTGGGGCTTCCAACTTTAACACCTTGGTTCCAAAAGACAAGCTCAACTAGGAGCTCAAGCAAAATCCATTCTACACTCGTGTCTTACCTTTATCCTCCTTGCTAGGACCTACAAAATGTCATCAACTATAACATAAGCGAATGCTTAGTAAGTAAATGGGTCAAATGCAATTAAAACTTTAACAACACATAAAAATTCATGGAGCATCTATAACATAAGCACATACCTTATAATTGGTATTTACACTACTTGACATACAAAGCTATGGATCCAAGCTAAACTATAACAAGCTCCAACAACTATAACATAATCAATTATTCATATTTCAACATGATATAACATTAACCCACTATACTTACCTTCAATTATTCCAAGGACTTCTACCAAGTAGAGCCACCACTTCCTTAAGCTTCCTAAACAACAATTAACCTTAATTAAAGACTATAACTAGTAATTTCAATAAATTGGGCATCTTCTATAACTAATTTAAACTTCTAAAATTCGAGACCCTAATTACAAAGATTAGGGAAATTTCTCACTTGATTAGGGATATTAAATTGAAGGTCTCTTAACCTTAATAACCACCACAATAGCCCTAAATTAACTCAATTGAAAATGATCTTGATACCTTCTTCTTTTTCTTCTCAAAGCCCTACTTCACCTTGAGGTAACCTCCTCAAACCTGGACAAGTCTCAAATGAGACTAATTTTTCCTTTTTATATTTACTCAACTTAGGCCAAATGACAACATTAGTCCCTCTGATAAGGTTTTAAAATGTACCTTTTTTAGGGGTCATTTAAGCCCTTATTTGATCACTTTTGTATCCGTTATTACTTAATATCGTTCCTTTTCACTTTTTAGGTCTCTTGAAGGCAAATTGCTGGAATGGCACTTATTTGGACGAAAAGGCGCGGATATACAAAGAAAATGGCCAAAGTCAAGAATCGAGCCACTCGCATGCTGAAATACAATGGGGCGGTGTCGGGTTCTACAAGTGACGGCGTCAGGTGTTACCTGTGATGCCGTCGCATAACTTTTGTGACGGGGCAGTAGCCAAATTGCTTATTTTCAAGTGACGGTGTCAGCTTTAAAAGAGTAGGTCGTCGCAACTCAGACGGCCTAGATTTGATCAGAACGGCGTCATAGATTGAAGGGGACGACGCACAAGCACAAGCCGACGCCGTCGCAAGACTAACCTGGCCAAGACGAAACCCTAATGACGGCGACCCGACGGCGTCACAAATCATAAGGTGACGCCGTCGCCCTTGTAATATTATATATAGAATCGAAATTTTTCGTTTTAGTGTGTAGTCTTTTGGAGTAAAAACCTAAACCGAACCAAGGCTGTTTTGTATAGTATTTTAGGGTTCCAAACCCTATCTTACATCAAGATAAGTGTTTTACTTCATTAATTCAATTATGTCTTCAATTATTTGTGTGTATGCTTGCATGTTCTCCATGTCCGGCTAATTTACTTGTGTGTTTGCTTAGGGAATATGAAACTTAATTATTGAATATTGATTGGTTGTCTCTTATCTTAATTGTTAATGATCTAGTAATGCGATAGGTCATTCGTTGTGTAATTAATGCTTGATTAATCTTTGTGAACCTTGGACTATGACACTTAGAGCAGTTGTAGGCTAAATCATCCAAAGAGTGCCTTATAGTTAGAGTTTATAATTCCTAGAGGTTTTTGTAAACGAGACCCTTTGGTAAGTTCAAAGAGTTAGGGATAAATGCATACCCTGCGACTTTAGACAAACAACGCGATTAAGAATAAGGACGTGACAATTCAACCATCAATAGGAGATAATTAAGGAGTAATAAAACCTAAGTGAACACATCTTTAAACTATCATACGAGCACACAATAATTAGACATAGACTACATACACCTTAGATTAGATAATTAGACAAGTAGAGTTATCGGTAGAAATACCAACCCCCAAATCCAAACCCCGAGATTCGTACCTTTCCATTTACACTACTTGACATACAAAATTCATGGAGCATCTATAACATAAGCACATACCTTATAATTGGTATTTACACTACTTGACATACATAGCTATGGATCCAAGCTAAACTATAACAAGCTCCAACAACTATAACATAATAAATTATTCATATTTCAAGATGATATAACATTAACCCACTATACTTACCTTCAATTATTCCAAGGACTTCTACCAAGTAGAGCCACCACTTCCTTAAGCTTCCTAAACAACAATTAACCTTAATTAAAGACTATAACTAGTAATTTCAATGAATTGGGCATCTTCTATAACTACTTTAAACTTCTAAAATTTGAGACCCTAATTACAAAGATTAGGGAAATTACTTACTTGATTAGGGATATGAAATTGAAGGTCTCTTAACCTTAATAACCACCACAATAGCCCTAAATTAACTCAATTGAAGATGATCTTGATACCTTCTTCTTTTTCTTCTCAAAGCCTTACTTCACCTTGAGGTAACCTCCTCAAACCTGGACAAGTCTCAAATGAGACTAATTTTTCCTTTTTATATTTATTCTACTTAGGCCAAATGACAACATTAGTCCCTCTATTCTAGGATTCTATAATTTGGCCACAATATTTCTTAATCTTTCTTACTAGCTACAATATTTAAGAAGCATTCATATACATTCTAACAAAAAGTTTAATACTTCCATTTAATAATACCTTGAAGGGATACGGGTGTAACAATTCACCCCTCTTAATATTTGATTTCGTCCCCGAAATCATGTTTGGAAAAGTTGAGGATACTTGCTTTTCATTCTTTCCTCCGGTTCTCATCTAATAGTCGTACCCTTTCAATCCTTCCATTGCACCTTCACTAATGGAATCTCTTTATTTCTTAGTTGCCTTGTCTTTCTCCCAAGTATATCCTCCGGCTTTTCTTGCGATGTTAATTTTGGATCTACCTCAACATCATCCAATGTAATTACGCTAGCTTCATCTGCTAAACATTTCCTTAGGTAAGATACATGGAATGTATTGTGAATTCCTTTCATCTCATCGGGGAGATCCAATACATAAGCTACTTTACCAACACGTTCTATGATCTTGAAGGGTCCAATGAATCTTGGCCCTAACTTTCCTTTATATTTGAACCTAAGAACACCCTTCCAAAACAAAAAAAACAAAACAAAAAAAAAAAACCTTAAGCATAACATAGCCTCCAACTTCGAATTCAATTGGTCTCCTTCGATTATCGGCATAACTCTTCCATCTATCTTGGGCCGCTTTAAGTCTTTTTCAAATCGTCTCGATTTTCTCAGTTGTTGCTAGTATTATATCCGTACTAGCTAACTCTCTTTTCCCCACTTCATCCCAACACACCGGAGTTCTACATTTCCTACCATAAAGCATCTCATAAGGTGGCATTTCAATGCTAGCATGGTAACTATTATTATAGGCAAATTCGACTCAAGGTAAATGATCGTCCCAAATTCCCCCAAAGTCCATTACATAAGCCCTTAACATGTCTTCTAGTGTTTGAATCGTTCTCTCACTTTGTCCATCCGTTTGCGGGTGGAAAGCCGTACTCATGTGTAATTTTGTACCTAATTCTTCTTGGAAGCTTCGCCAAAATGATGAAGTGAACCTTCCATCTCTATCGGAGATTATAGAAATGGGTACCCCATGGTGTGCAATTATTTCCTTCACATATATCTTTGCTAACTTGTGAACGGGCATACCTTCTCTAATGGGAATGAAATGTGCACTTTTCATCAGACGGTCTACTATTACCCAAATATCGTCATATTTTTTGGTCATTCTTGGCAACTTTGTAACGAAGTCCATCGTAATCTTTTCCTATTTCCAAATTGGTACTTCTAACGGTTGTACTTTACCATACGGTTTTTGGTGCTTCTTTTCTCAAGTCATGATACATCTTGTTAGCCCCCGGGTGAATGGAATATTTCGACTTATGTGCTTCATCTAAGAGTAACATCTTAACATCCTGCCTATCTAGGAAAGGTATATAAATTCTCCCATACCGTGTTTTAAGTCCAGACTCTTCTTCTGGATCAAAATGAGGGACATGGGAAGTAATACGCCTCCTTCCCAAATTTCTTCTTTAAGGCTTCCTTTTGGGCTAACTTAACCTCGGCCCTAAAAATTACGTCGTAATAATCATTTGCAAGGAATGGATTTTAGTAACTTCATCTTGACCTTTTCGACTTAATGCATCGGCTACAACATTTGCCTTTCCGGGTGATCTGGATCTCACAATTGTAGTCGAACCCAAAACCCTTTTAATAAGTCTAGCCATCTGTTGCCTCATGTTCGGATCCTTTTGTCGAGGAAATCCCCCTTGCCAAGACTTCGATGATCAATGTAAATCACAAATTTCACACCGTAGAGATAATGCCTCCACCCAAAAAAAAAAAAACAATTTGCCCCCCCCCCTAGTGCAAGAACCACTGCCAAGTGCGAATTCCAAATCGTACCTTCTTCTTTTTCTTCTCAAAGTCGGGTAATCTTTCTCATGCTTCTTTAACTGTCTTGAGGCATAGGCAATTACCTTGCCTCTTTGCATAAGGACATAACCAAGACCGGAGTATGATGCATCACAATATACAACCATATCTTCTGTTACTTCCGGTAATACTAAAATCGGTGTTTCACATAACTTCTTTCGTAAAGTAGAAAAAGCATCTTTGGATCGATGTACTCTAACCAAACTAACTTAAATAGCTTGTTAAGGTTTAATAACCTCGGATAAATCCTAAGTTATTAACAGAGAAACACTGAGCAAAATTTATTAAGTATGCGGAATTTACTTAACAAAGCTAAAAAGAATAACTTTAACTTTGAACGATTTTATTAATAACTCTAACTCTGCTTATTATGCAGATTCTTTAACAACTCTAATAATATCGAACTTCTCTCTAAAACTCTAATAATGTCACGTATTCTAAACTTGTGAACTCGTTAACTCTAAGACTCATACCTCTTATGCCAATCTAGGGGTCCTTTTATAGGCTCAAGAATATCCCTAGTCGGTTTACAATTTGTATCTTTGTACGACAAGTAATCTAATAAAGAATATTCTAGAATTACCGCGATTATTTCTTTCTATAAACTGAATAAAAGCAGTTCTTTGTTCTTGCATTTTGGCACTTTGACTTCTTCGGTACTTAACGACTTCTCTTAAGCATGATACTTTGACTTTTTGACTTTTTCCAAGACTTTATCATTATTCAGCACTTTCATATCCCAACAATCCTCCCCTAACTTGAATTCTACTTGCTTGACTTCAAGTTCCTTTGTGAATTTATCTTTAACTTCTTCATCTTTGGAATGATTGTGTCTTTGTAGATTCTGTGCTTATCAAAATATCTTTAGAATTATTCTTTTCAACATCATCCAAGAAACTCCATCTTTTAAACCACCGAACATATGACAATTTGTACATTAATTCAGTTTAAGTTGCGGTCTATTCTCATCCGGTGTGTTAACTCGTGAGAGTGAATCATTGAAAATATTAATGGATTTGAGTTCTCTTTACCAAAGCCATTAACTCTGGAGTAGCCAAATGTTTTGGTGTGGAAGACCATGGTACATTGATAACCATATGATTTTTAGCAAATCATCAACTATCAACAGATTTGAGTTGTCTTTACCAAAAGTCCCACACTGGACTAGTTAGTTCTTTCATCATGGTGAACTAATTACCATATAATGGTTTTTCCACCCTTTAACAAGCCATTTTCTTGTGGGCTAGCCAACTCTTCATTATGATGGTACATTATCAGAGTTGATCACATAACTTATTAGCAAGTTGTCAACTAGAAACGGATTTGTCATATCTTTACCAGAGCCGTTTGCTCATGGATTAGCCAATCCTTTTGTAACCATGGTGGATTGATAACCTATTGATGTTACCATCTCAAAATGGTGACCATTTATTTTATTCCACCTTTGTTCCAAAATATTTGTTACTTAACAAAAGGTTTCTTTCAAAAATCACTTAACTGGTTAAAAGATGTTACCAGGCGTACTTTGAATAAAACAAAGTCTTTCAATGTTTGATCTTGCAGCAAGTACTTTTAATAAAGTAATCGATATTTCAAAAATAATTTATTCAATTAAGATTCATACGGTTATTCATCATCATCAGCTATAGTAGTCCAGTTGATAAACAAATTGATGACCATACAAGCAATTTCATTGTCTTCTTCAACTTCCATTCCATGCTCTAGCATCCTCCTCATAAGATCTACTGTAAGAGGATATCTTCTATCTGCAAACATGTGAATCATTGTACCATTTTCCGGCTCTAGAACATGAACTCCAGATTCTTCAAAGAATCTCCAGCAAACAATTTACCAATTCTCTTGATTCTTCCAAATGTCATCAGTGCTTTGCTCTTCAGTTTCCCATCAGGGTTGTGAGATCTCCAGCGAATTAAACCAATTCCTTCTAATGGATTATGTTCAAAGTAATCTCGTACCATATGATATAAATAAAATAGATCCACTCTATCTATGATGTGCAATAAATCCCATAACCTGTTGAACACTCTGAAGCTTTCATCTTCTCTATGAAATATCAGATAACTTCCATCTTTGGATTCCACAACTTCAAAAGCAATAATTTGAGATTTGTTCATCTTCATGTCAGCATCTTCCTTAGAATACTCAAAATCCACTATCCTTAGATAATTTCTTAGTTCATCCCTAGTCTCAGATCTTAGCTCAACTTTTTCTTTCTTTGAGAACTGTACATCTTTAACTCCAGTTTTTCTTTTTCTTTTTAAAAGTTTCTTTCTCTCTTCTTCTTTCCATGTAGCTTCATCTCTAAAATCTTTGATGCTTTCAACATTTTTCTTATAAGCTTCTCTAGCAGCATCATACAATCGTTTCATTTCAACATAATTCAACCTCTGCAATCCTTTATACCCTTGACTTTTTAGATAAGCCATCATTGCATTTCTGTCCTTAGCTCGATTTGGTATTCTTGGTAGAAATCTAACAGGAATAGGTGACTCTAATGATTCATCAGCTTCAACATTCAATTCCTCTTGCAACTTCTTAGCTGCTTCTCTATTCTGAGCTTCTTCAGCTTCCTTAGCTTCTCTATCTTTAGCATTTAATTCCTCTTGAAGCTTTCTAGCTGCTTGTTCATTCAAAGCATCTTGAGCAGCTCTTATTTGTGCTAAAGTTGGTTTCTTTTTCTTTACTTCTACCAATATACTTTTTCCTTTATCCTTAGGATCAAAAACAGGTTGAGAAGCTCTTGGTTGTTCCTCTTCTTGCACTCCTGGAATATTAACACCCTTGTCATTTTTTGCGTGATAAACCTTGCAAAATTACAAGAATGGTTTCATCATAACTTGCAGTATGAATAGGTTTGGGTGTAGCTTCTTCTTCTTGTATAACAGTTGAAGGACCAACAGCTTCTTCATGTACAGTTGTTGAAGGACCAACTTCCTCTTCAAAGTCTAACAACCTTGGAGTAATCAATTCTTGCCTGTAGGATCTGTGGAAAACTAGAAGGGGGGGGGGTTGAATAGTTTTACCAATTTAAAACTTCCTTTTAAATATTTAGATCGACTTATGTCAATCTATTTGATTGTTTATGTTGGACGTTGATAGATAGATATATAAACGTGTAATGAAATATAAAGAGTAAGAAGCACATCACCACGACACAAGTTATTTATAGTGGTTCGGCTACAAGGACACCTTCCTTGCCCTACTCCACTCCCCGAGTCACCTACTCGAGAGTTTGTAAGCACTAAACCAACTCCTTGTGGCGGAGAAGCCTTCACAACGTCGCTTAACCTTTTTCCGGTACAAAGCTAAATACCGAGTTCTTTCACACCAAGGCAAACCACACCTAACACAACGTCGCCTACCCTTTTTACGGTGCTAGGCTAACCACCGAGTTCTTTCACACCTTAGGAGAACTAATCCTATCACAACGTCGCCTACCCTTTATTAGGTACTAGGCTAAGCACCTAGCTCTTTAACACCTTAGGTGAACTACACCTTCACGACACAACACCTAATCTCAAGGAGATCTACTCCTTGTTACAACACCATCAAGGATATCACCATCCTTGTAGATAAACAAATACTTATATGTATAACGATGCACCTCATCGATTATACGACCTAGGCATTCTTTCCAAATGCGACTTGATTTGATTCTTCGGCATCCTTCACTAATGCCTTTGACACAACGCTTGGCACCCTTCACTAATGCCTTTGTCTTGACACCTTTAGCATTCTTCACTAATGCTTTGACACGGATGATGAGCACCTTTCACTAATGCTTTCATCTTGACACTTTCGGCATTCTTCACTAATGCCTTCAACTCAACATCTATGTAGAAAGGAAGAACTATCAACAAGAGAACCTTAGTTTTCTTGATGATGACGAAGCATGGCAACTCATGGACTTGAGCTTGCTTGACTTCAAGAAGTGGTGATCTTGCCTTTAAGAGGAACCTAGAAGATCACACAAAAACAAAAGACAAACTACATAGATCTCTTGGATCTGAGATTAGAGAGATATAAAACTTGGAGAGAGTATGTGTGAAGTGGTGAGTTAAAAGGAAAGAAATGGCTCACTATTTATAGAGAAAATTCTCTACTGTTCCCCGGATCCCACGGATCCCTCCCACAAGGGATCCGGCTAGCACAAAGCCAGGGATCCGTGGAACGCTCCTCTTTACCCATGGGTATTTTGGTTATGGGTCATGGGTCATGGGTCATGGGTTGATCCATGGATCTTTGGCTAGATAAAATGTATCTCTTGAGTGCTCACCAAGGGTTCAATGTATCTAGACATTCTCTTGAGTGCTCACCAAGGGTTCAATGTATCTAGACATTGGGTATGGGTCAATACCATGGGTTATGGATATTATCCATATATGATATAAGCATGATGTCATGCAATGGGTTATGGGTCAAGCTCAATGGATCATGGGCTTTGGGTTGTACCCAACTACATTCAATGTATTTGCCCAATGGGTTATGATACTTAAGTTTCTACCCATTTATATTACCCAATATACTACATACTAGTTATGTGTATATTTTACCCAAATATGTAAACACTAGTTGTTGTACATATGTAATATTAAATCATAAAATCACTTATACTTGTTTTAGTGTTTTATGTGAAAATGTGAATATGTTAGAAACTATTAGTTCAAACCATTTACGTATTTTATTTGTTTCGTTAAAATAATTTTACGTTTGTTATCGACAAAACATTAGAAGATCGTAAAATATAAATAATGTTTTTACGGCTTATTTGTATTAACAATCTCCCCCTTTTTGTTGATGACAAAACATAAAATTATTTTAAGGAAAAGCTAAAATTCGTAAATGTTTGAATTTGTAGTTTTTACTTTCTTCTCCCCTTTTTGTCGAAACAAAAGAGCCTTGAAAGAAAGCAACACATTGTTTTTAAGAAAACATGTGAAAGAAATAAAAAGAGGTAGAGAGCAAGTAACGGGAAAGGATCTCCTCTTTACTCCCCCTTGACGAGTCCATCCCTAGGTAAAGGCGTCAAGAAAGTAATACTAATCTAGTTTGTTTGCAACTAAGTTTGCAAAAGATTTTGTCTAAGTGACGAATGTGCTCCCCCTTGATGATTGCAATTTTGCAAAGGGATGTAATCCTAATATTGCAAGTAATTTGCAATGTATTGTTTTGACACAAAGCTCCCCCTAGCTTTAGGGTGTCAAAAGGCTTCAAGTGTAGATTGAATAACTACAAAACAAAGGTTAGAAAACAAGTATAATGCACAATTTCCGGCATATGTGATCCAAGTTAGTAGAAAAATAGTTTTCTGTCTCACGGATCCCATGGTTCCCTCCTAGTAGGGATCCGTCTAGGCAACTTTGAGGGATCCGTATAGCTGATGATTAAATTCAGCAATGGTGATGTAACAAGTAATGTTAACATCAAAATGAGATATGTATTCAACCAAAAAACATATACTCAATGCAATATGGCAAGTAAACTATCATTCAATAAAACATAAGAGATGATCAACAAATCTCTAAAAACTAAGAGAATGATTTAGCCATATTCTACTAATACTAATAAGTGACCAAAGCTTAAGAAGCAAAAAAGTGCTTGAGTCTAGGGATGAGTAGACTTGTTGATTTGGTCCAGTCTTTCAAGAAGATAATTAAACATGAAATGCAACTCATTTCGTACTTCTTGAACAAGTTCTTGGGTGATTAGACAATTAGAGCAATTATTGTCTTGATTAGGAACATGATGTTTTGAGGAGGTTCTACAAATGATGGTGGGGGAACATTGAGTAATTTAGGATGAGGTTCTACTAGGAATGAGAGTGGTGGTAATGGAAATTCCTTCATATGATCAAGTCCTTGGTGGTTCCTTGTTTCCAACGTTGGACTAGTTGGTGATGTAGGTGGTTCCTATTTTAACGAGAAGGTTGGTGAATGAGAAGTTCTCGGTGGTGAATGCTCTAATGAATAGAGAGAGGCTCGGTAAAGGAGTGTAGTCCATGCTCTAGGAATGAAGGTTTAGACGTTTTGCTAGAACTAGGTACATTTGGTTTAGAGCTCGATGATCCCTTTTCTAACCTAAGAGGTTTAATGCTAATTATTGCGGTTCTCTTGGCAATTGTTGATTGGGTTTGTTAAGGTGAGATTCTAGCACTATTATCTCTTACGGATGATGATTTGGTGGATGGGAAGTCCTACCATTTGTGGGTTTAACCGAAGATGATTCGGTTGAGGAAATTTCGTGTACAACATGAGCAAGTTAGCACTAGGAGCTTTCCTCATGATGAAATGACTAAGGAAAAGGTTTCTAAATGCTGAGAATTATGTTGTGTTTGATGACTAAGGGATTCTAGGAAGATGACTTATAAAGGGAAGGATTTAGCAAGTGCAGTCAAGACTTAAGTCTCTAAAATCCTTTGGAATGTGATGATTAGCATGCACAAGGTTGAAGTTCAGAGTTTCACTGATCTAGGAACTTATATAAGATGAGATGGAGTGTTTGAGTTAGGAAGATGAGTTGAAATGATTGTTTTACCAATGTTAGACATAAACTGTCATCCGGATCCCACGGTTCCTTCCTCAAAGGGATCCGTCTAGGCTAATCCTAGGGATCCGGCTTTTAGCAGTTATGAAAGAGTGGAAATGATGTTTCTAAGATCTAAGACCTATATCATCTTGAGTGTTTCAGTCCTCCTAAGTGTTTTAAATGAAGGGGTGCTTGAGTACTTGAAGGTAATGAATGATGTAGTTAATGATTGTTATTTATGGAAGGATTTGGAACTTTCAAGAGTACCAATGGATGAGCAAGGATGACACTAAAGATTTAGAGTGTCAATTGAAGCTAAATGATCCTAGAGATCAGGTTGTGTCTTAGGATAATGTTTTGGAAAATATCCTAGAGGCTTTGAGATGGGAAAACTAGAATTTGATCAACTTTGATCAATTTTGAGGTAAGGATGATTTATGATCAATTTTGCCATAATCGAAAGATTTCTAAAGCTAGATGTGAGGGATCATGTGAGAATGATGAGTGATCATAGAAGCGGAAGAGTAATGGATTAAAGTGAAAATGATAGATCTACAAGCGTCTTAGAGTGTGATATAGGTGAGTTGAGTAGGAAAGGATCTACTTAACTTGATAAGGACTTAATTTGCCTTAAGACACTATGTTTAGCTTAGTGTGAGGTGTTCTAAGGACATGATTGAAATACAATGATTGCAATTGCATTTTCGTTTACGGATCCCACGGTTCCCTAAGAGTAAGGATCCGTCAAGCACAAATTTTGGGATCCGTCTATCTGCTAAGCAGAACTTTACAAAAGGTATGCAATGACTTTGACAATGAATCATATTTCAAGTTTAAGAGGTTCTAACACTAATATATCAAATGAGATCGAGCTCACAAATAACAAAGAGGTTTATCAAACTTAACAAGCACTATTCAAGAAACTCAAAAACCTATTTACGATCTAGATTAGTAAATCATTTGTATTAACAATGGCGTCTTGAGTAGATGATGGTGTTAAAGACAATAGGGTTGTTTTGGCCAACGGAAGCAATGAACTATGTATAGTCATTACGGATGGTGATTAGCATACAATGAACTTCGTCCATGAAGTCATGTAGCTCTTCTCGATCAAAGCAAGATAATCACTTGATGAGGCAAGTGGTTGTGATTAACTAAAAGAAAATTTTATTTTACAACTTGTTTGATTAGTAATCCTAAGACAATGCAAAGTATTTCCATTGTAAACTTACTTTAGGAAAACATAGGAGTATAAATTTCTCAAGTGAGAGAATGAATATGAGACTGTTACTAGCGGTGCTCAATTACGGCTAAACACGACCATTTTTACGGGTGATTCCACATACCCAAATTCTATCAAGGAAGCAATTCAACCGTTACGTCAAATTGAGTTTCTAGTGCAATAAGTTCTCCATTATTCATTCTCAAGTTAGGAAAATTTATATTCCTACAATGGCCTATCGAAGAGTAACAATGATGATACTGTGCTTCGTTTAATATTATACTTGAGACAAATAAGGTGACGAAGGCGTCATGTTAAAAATAAGTTTAAAAGTTGTCCATATGGTAAAAAAATGGTTGGATGAGCTAGTTCAACATATGTTGTTGGAAAGCTTTGAGTTTGGACTTTCGGATATGAACAATTATATTTGCGTTGCAAAATAATTTACTTGAGTATATCGGATGAAATAATCAAGTTGTCAATCCTACTATGAAGCTTGGAGAGCGATCATGAAAAGGAAAATGGGAGAGTACATCATCAACACAAGTGTAGGTTATGATCCGATGTACATTCTTTTTGTTTTTAGAAAATGATACAAGAACAAAGGAAATCATATAAGCACATATGACAAACTCAATCAAAAATACATTTAGTGTGTTATATGTTTTAAACATTTTTCAACCTATATGACTTATCTAAATATCTAAACTAACATTTTCGACACAACTAGATGTTATCCCAAACACTCCTTCAAATAACACATTGATTAGTAGAATATTACTAAATCGACAAACAAGAGAATTAATAGCAAGGTAAGGAAACCACATATGCTATTCAATCAAACAAGCACAAAAGCTATTTGAGATAAGCAAATAATCAAGTAATGCAACGAAGATAATTTATCATTTAGCATAACATACGAAAGTTCTTTTCATCGCTTTGGGTTAAATATAAACATGTATACCAAGCTTGATTAGTTTCTTTTATATTTATAAATATGATCAAAACCTTAATTTCAATAGAGGACACATTGTTATTCAAAAGCGAAAACATCCGTCTCCAATTAGATCAAAAGTTTGTGCAAAAGTTATGACCGAAAAATGACTTTCTACTATAAATCAATGATTTTGTAAATTATTATTTTGAATCAGTTTATGAAATCATTTTTAAATGAAAGTAGACTCAAATACCTTTAAAATGATAGGTGACACGACTTCTAACGACTTACGGTTAAAAAGTTATGAATTTTTGAAATTGAACAAAAGCTGTCTTCGTACCACGGATCCCACGGATCCCTTGCTTGAGGATCCGTCCAAGTAACCTGAGGGATCCGCGGAGTTGACACAGAATTACAAAAATGTACGTTTTGACCCGACGAAAAGGTTTAGTCTTTGAAGACTTTTTAGTGAAGTTATATTACCCATTTTTACCTTTATTCAAGCTTGATTAACAAGATATCTAACAACAAAACTTCAAAGAAAAAAAATCACTAAAACACTTTTCATATTATGCTTATTATAAGATAGAAGCATATATCACCATTTTGTCCACAAGCAATTTAGCACGTTTTTGAAAAAAAATGTAACTAAGAAAACATACCTTTGCTATATCCCCTTTTTATGGTTTTAGAAGCCATAGACGCGAAATACTTCATGATCTTCTAAGATACCCCAATCCTTTTCTATATTCCCTTTTTATGGTTTTAGAAACCATAGACGCGAAATACTTCATGATCTTCTAAGATACCCAAATCCTAGTATGAAGACTTCTCAAAGAAAAATGTTAGAATGATCTATCACTATCCAACATATGATGATTTCTAAAAACATGACTTTTTGTTTTAAGAAATTCCCTTCTTTGTAGTTTTCAAACATACACGGATCGTATCAAGTTTTCAAAGTACAATATACAAAAAAAAACTTGGTAACGAAGCTCTGATGCCAATTGTGGAAAACTAGAAGGGGGTTGAATAGTTTTACCAATTTAAAACTTCCTTTTAAATATTTAGATCGACTTATGTCAATCTATTTGGTTGTTTATGTTGGACGTTGATAGATAGATATATAAAGGTGTAATGAAATATAAAGAGTAAGAAGCACATCACCACGACACAAGTTATTTATAGTGGTTCGGCTACAAGGACACCTTCCTTGACCTACTCCACTCCCGAGTCACCTACTCGAGAGTTCATAAGCACTACACCAACTCCTTGTGGCGGAGAAGCCTTCACAACGTCGCTTAACCTTTTTCGGTACTAAGCTAAATACCGAGTTCTTTCACACCAAGGCGAACCACACCTAACACAACGTCGCCTACCCTTTATACGGGGTGCTAGGCTAACCACCGAGTTCTTTCAAACCTTAGGAGAACTAATCCTATCACAACGTCGCCTACCCTTTATTAGGTACTAGGCTAAGCACCTAGTTCTTTCACACCTTAGGTGAACTACACCTTCACGACACAACACCTAATCTCAACGAGATCTACTCCTTGTTACAACACCATCAAGGATATCACCATCCTTGTAGATAAACAAATACTTATATGTATAACGATGCACCTCATTGATTATACGACCTAGGCATTCTTTCCAAATGCGACTTGATTTGATTCTTCGGCATCCTTCACTAATGCCTTTGACACAACGCTTGGCACCCTTCACTAATGCCTTCGTCTTGACACCTTTAGAATTCTTCACTAATGCTTTGACACGGATGATGAGCACCTTTCACTAATGCTTTCATCTTGACACTTTCGGCATTCTTCACTAACGCCTTCAACTCAACATCTATGTAGAAAGGAAGAAATATCAACAAGAGAACCTTAGTTTTCTTGATGATGACGAAGCATGGCAACTCATGGACTTGAGCTTGCTCGACTTCAAGAAGTAGTGATCTTGCCTTTAAGAGGAACCTAGAAGATCACACAAAAACAAAAGACAAACTACATAGATCTCTTGGATATGAGATTAGAGAGATATAAAACTTGGAGAGAGTATGTGTGAAGTGGTGAGCTAAAAGGAAAGAAATGACTCACTATTTATAGAGAAAATTCTCTACTGTTCCCCGGATCCCACGGATCCCTCCCACAAGGGATCCGACTAGCACAAAGCCAGGGATCCGTGGAACGCTCCTCTTTACCCATGGGTATTTTGGTTATGGGTCATGGGTCATGGGTTGATCCATGGATCCTTGGCTAGATACAATGTATCTCTTGAGTGCTCACCAAGGGTTCAATGTATCTAGACATTCTCTTGAGTGCTCACCAAGGGTTCAATGTATCTAGACATTGGGTATGGGTCAATACCATGGGTTATGGATATTATCCATATATGATATAAGCATGATGTCATGCAATGGGTTATGGGTCAAGCTCAATGGATCATGGGCTTTGGGTTGTACCCAACTACATTCAATGTATTTGCCCAATGGGTTATGATACTTAAGTTTCTACCCATTTATATTACTCAATATACTACATACTAGTTATGTGTATATTTTACCCAAATATGTAAACACTAGTTGTTGTACATATGTAATATTAAATCATAAAATCACTTATACTTGTTTTAGTGTTTTATGTGAAAATTTGAATATGTTAGAAACTATTAGTTCAAACCATTTACGTATTTTATTTGTTTCGTTAAAATGATTTTACGTTTGTTATCGACAAAACATTAGAAGACCGTAAAATATAAATAAACGTTTTTACGGCTTATTTGTATTAACAGGATCCTTGTTGTTGAAAAGCAGTACTTTGTTCTTGTTACCTTGATCATCAGTACTTTGAACTTGAACAACAATAACTTGCTCCTCAGTCTCTTGAATGACCTGTTCTTGATCTTTTCATGTTCTTTAGTACCTTCAGGTTCATTTTCCTTAACAATATCTTCTTTCAAATTCCTTTCTTCTAAATTTCTCCCCAATTGGACAGAAGATTGTTTGTGAACCTTTTGGCGTTTGGTTTTCCTAGACTTTCTTTGCTCCTTCTTTTTAGATTTGACCCATATACGATGATGTTGAACCAAAGGCCAGACAAAATTCTTGAGCCTTCTAAACTTGAGCTTCAATTTCTTAATCTTTTTAGCTTGAGCCTCAGTAGTCTTTGTCAACTTGACTAACTCCGTTGTCAAAACATAATTATCCAATATTAAACCTTCAGGGGATATAGTATGTAAATCATCTCCTTGAACTGGTGAATGTTCCTCTGGTTGAGAATCATGAACAGATCTTTGTGGAGATGGAGAAGGTGAAACTGCAAAATCTACTTGAACTTGAGTACTTGGGGAAGCAGTACCTTGGGATGCAATACCTTCTTTAGATGTAGCACTTTGAGTTGCAGTACTTGGATCTCGGTACTTGCGGGCGCTATACCTACTATCTTCATCTTAGGCATCCATCTCGTGACTTGAACGACTTCCATCATAGAAGTAGTTAAGGGAGTGTCCCTTCCAGTAAATAAATCACTCTTCCTTGCCATAAACGTGAAAATCTTGGCTTGTTGAACCACAACAGGTAAAAGACTTGTTGGCTTAGGAACATCTGAAAGTTGTTTATTGAGGAATACTTGAACAAACCCGGGATACATCGACCATTTTGAACCATGAGTGATGTGGGAAAGCATTCCATCTAGAATGAGCCTTGAAAATTAAAACGATCGTAGCCAAGCCCACACTAGCAGATGCTATGTTAGATCCAAATTGCTCCCATGAAGTACTTTTAGCACTAATACAATGAAGCAACACATGCTAAAAACTTCCATTGAGGACAAAATAGTTGTTTCCTTAATGTTTGTTCATTAAAGACCGTCATCCAATGTGCCCAAAAGTATCCCAAATTAGTTGCTTATCAAAACGAAACAGCCCCCATCATTTAAACAATAAATCTTCTCGAATAGAGGCTTCAAGTAACCTTGACATTTTCCCATAGAATATACTCTTCATCATTTTCCATATGAACCTATTGTTTCCCAAAATTGTTGAATCCAGGGCTCTATAACATCGGTTCTACTAATAGTGCATAACGATTGGCGATCCGTAAGAAAATCGGTGATGTCATGAAAGATTGCATTCGCTTCAGTCTTGTCTAAATTAGCCACCATATTGTGCTTTGGCGTGAAAACGATTCGCCATTGATGATTATGTTATCACAACAAGAGATATGACGAATAATATAGGTGAAAGTGAGAGAAATGAAAAGATTCTAGATATCAATATGAGAGGGGAAAATCGGAGTAGTTATTTATAGGTAAGATTTAAAAAATCAATACCAATAACAAAGTTACCGTTAGTAATAATTACCCTCAATATTACCGTTGGAGCAAATACTTTCAATAAGACAAAGGTACTTCCCGTGCATGCATACTTTCTTTACTTTCCAAGCAGTACTTTAATAAAAAGCATTACTTTTCCAAATCCTCCATGATAACATAAATATCCCCCCCTCAAGCAATGCATAGGACTATACTAACACTAAATAGTCCTCCCCTTAAATGTAGCTCGGTAGTTAATCATGCCAATGCTCACCACCAAGTGATTGAATCTTGAAACATCAAAGCCTTTGGTGAGTAAGTCAGCTACATTATCATCCGTGTGAACCTTAAACATTAATGAGCCATTGCTCATAGCAATCTCTGATAAAGTGATGCCTAATCTGTATGTGCTTGGTATTGGAATGATAAACTGGATTCTTCACAATACAAATGGTACTCTCATTATCAATATTGATAGGAGTATTCTTGAAATTGAACCCATAGTCCAGAGTTGATTCGTTCACAAACAAAACTGTCACAACAACTTGCGGCAACTATATATTAAACTTGATGATGATGCTGCAATTGTTTGCTAGCCATGAAAATAATCTTCTTCCAAGATATTGGCATCCACGTGGTTGATCTTACGTCATAGTTGTCACCTGCATAATCACTTTCTGAAAAAGCTTCCAAGTGAAAAGGTGAATCCTTGGATACCACAACCCTAACTTAGGTTGTTGTTTCAAATAACAGAAAATTCTCTTCACTGCATTCATGTGAGAAATCTTTGGTGAGACTTGATATCTTGCACATAAACAAGCTACAAACATGATATCAGGCCTTAATGCGCAAGATACATAAGACGACCAATCATTGATGTATAACTTGACTTCAACTGTTTGTCCATTTTCATCCTTGCCCGAGGAGTTAATTGATTTAATAGGTGTATGCTGGGCTTCATGTCATCACAATTGAACTTCTTAAGTATGTCAGTAACATACTTGTCTTGACTTATGAAAATTCCTTCCTTTGACTGCTTAACTTGAAGTCCCAAAAGAAAGTAATAACTCACCCATTGAACTCATTTGAAATTCATTACGCATCAATTTCTCAAATTCCTTGACCATGGATTGTTTAGTAGCTCCAAATATGATATCATCGACATATATTTGAACTAACATGATATCTTTCTTATATCTCTTGATAAACAAAGTCTTGTCAATGGCTCCTCTCCTATAACTATGTTGCAATAAAAATGTAGAGAGCCTTTCATACCAGGCTCTTGGTGCTTGATGTAAGCCATAAAGAGCTTTGACAACTTTGTAGACTTTGTTAGGATTTTTAGGATCTTCAAAACCAGGAGGTTGTTTGACATAAACTTCCTCTATAATCTTGCCATATAAAAAGGCACTCTTGACATCCATTTGATAAACCTGAAAACCCATATAAGAAGCAAAAGCAAGAAAGATTCTAATTGCTTCTATCCTTGCTACAAGAGCAAACACTTCATCATAATCAACT
Organism: Chrysanthemum makinoi; assembly: GCA_910596185.1. Classification (NCBI taxonomy): domain Eukaryota; kingdom Viridiplantae; phylum Streptophyta; class Magnoliopsida; order Asterales; family Asteraceae; genus Chrysanthemum; species Chrysanthemum makinoi. The sequence continues at coordinate 97,538,261 of OU343222.1, forward strand.
CCTTCTTCTTGTCTCTAGCCTCTGTACTAGCCTAGCATTGTTCTTGATGACATTACCTCTTTCATCTCTCTTGACTATGAAAACCCATCTGGTTCTAATAACTCTCTTCCCATCTGGAAGATCACATAATACCCAAACTTCTTGAAGTTTAAATTGAAGAAGTTCTTCATGCATAGCTTCTACCCAACTTTCTTTAGTCAATGCTTGAGCAATATTCTTGGGTTCCTTATGAGAGATAAAACAAGTAAACAGACATGTTTGATGGTCCCCATTATGATTCACTGTTTTGTTTATACACAAAGCTAAGTAAAGCATTGTGAGGTGTTGATAAAGTCTTAGCTCTGTGTCTAGTCATCACTCCAGAAGTAGAAGGACCAATGATTTGATCAAAAGGATGATTCTTATGAATTCTTAAGTTTGGAGACTGTGGAACTCCATAAGTATCTTCCAAATTAGTAAAATCGATTATCTTCATTGGAATCCGAGAAAATACCTTCATCTTCAAACTCATCATCGGGTTTCCTCTAAACCGGGCATGGTAGGATCATCCAAATCATCCAAAAGTACCGTAACTGGTGCAAAGAAGACTTTTTCAAAAGTATTGTCCAAAGTATCTTGTGAGAGTACTCTGCAGTCTTGTTCTTCTTCTTTGCCTTTTCATAAGCTCTTCTTTGGTCATCAATATAAGAATGCGCTAAAACATCTTGAAGAAGCATCGTTCTTCTTGAATAGATTGATCCTCACCCGGACAATGAGGATTTTGGTCCATCAAGACTTTGTTTTGGAGCATCAGTAAGATTTTGCTTTGGACTAACAAATCTTCATCGGGGAATAACAACATCCGTGTCGGTCCTAATATGAACTCCATGAACAACATATTGTAAATCTTCTCCAAAGCAATTGTGCATTGTGTTGATTTTCTTCTAATGTACATAGTTCATAGAAGGATTTAAAACTTCAAGATCAAACATCCAATCAGGACCTTTACCTTTTTCATAATCTTGATCTTCTAAAAACTCAACATGAAGACAATCTTGAACCTTCTTAGTGACTCGGTTGTACACTCTAAAGCTCCCATCATGGTACAATAACCCTAATAAATATCCTTCTTTCCTGACTTGCCATCAAACTTACCCTGAGATTATCAATTGTAGGTTTAAAATATTGAGAGGGCATCCAAAAGGCTTCATAAAACTAATGTTGGGTTTGTTGCCCATCGCCAGTTCATAAGGTGTCTTCATCTCGGGTTTACGATCGAGACTCTTCATATACATAGCAAGCAAGATTTACGCCAAACTTTAATTGAATAGGTAGTTGTGAATCTCTAGCATTGTTCTCGCTTCTTCAATCAAAGTCCTATTCTTTCTCTCTCAGAACACCATTCTGGGCTGTGGGTGTTCTTGCACATCAACTCCCTCTTGATTCCTTTGTTTGCACAAAAATCTTCATCCATGTTTGTTCTTGAATTCAGTCCCATTGTCACATCTAATACCTCTAACCTTGAGTCACAATTGGTTTTCAAGTGCTATGAGGTGTCCAATAGCATCAAAAGTATCATCTTTAAATCCCAAGAAAATACCCAACCAATCTACCTAAATCATCTGTTACAACTAAGCAAAGATTTTTTTCTTGTTTAAACTTGCCAATAAACAAAATGTCCAAACAAATCCATATGTAACAGCTCCAAAGGTTCTCTATTAGTCATCTCCTCAAGCTTCTACAAGCTTTGTAAGCTTTCTCTTGCACGCCAAACATGATTGATCATTCTTGTAAGTCTTTGAAGGTAAACCTCTAACTAAATTCCTTTTGACCAGTTTGTTGATATTCTTGAAATTTACATGGCCCAATCTTCTAGGCCACTAATGTGCTTCTTCAGATGTTGCTTTTGCCACCAAACATGTGGCTCTTCCATAAGAATGTAGACTCTTCATGTCTAAACTATACACATCATTTGTTCTTGGTACTCTAAGAACTACCGTTGTCATCAACAAAGTTTGAATTCAGAGAGTATATGTAGACATTCTCGCGGCTGAATAACACGATGTTTTTTTATCACGATTTGAGATCTGATAATAAGTTGAACTTGAGCTCCTTCACATATCTAACATTCTCAAAATCTATATGCCCTACTTTGATAGTTCCTTTTCCAGTAATCCTTCCTCCATTAGGATCATTCCCAAATGCAACTCTTCCTTCACTAATAGATTCTAAAATCGCATGTGATCTCTTTGTCTCCTCGCCATACTTCTAGAGCACCACTACTATCTACAATCAAATGATCTTTAAGCTCCTCCGGGTTGCCCCGCACAAAGATAAAAGAGTTAGTGATTCTTTAGGAACCCAAGCCATCACTGTGTTCCCTTGGAGTTACAAACTCAAATTCTTTCGAGTGTAATTTCCACCTGCTTTTAACACATGATCCGTAATTATCTTTTGATTTTTAGCATGGGATTTTCAAAACTCGATTTTTGACACAATTCTCTTTTACAAGTTCATTCTCTTTTCTTGTACCACAAAAACATTCGATTCATTTTTGTTGAAAGTACTGCTTATTCCTCGCCAGCATTTCTTCTCTCTAACCCATTCGTTTTAACACTTGGTTCTTTGTATCTAGATCCCCTATGTGAATTATAATACCTTCTAGGTTGATAGTAATGAGATATCCTAGGATAATTGCTCTAAGAAGTGTTAGCAGACTTGTTTTGAGGAGCAAGCACTTTGAGAAAGTAATCATGGCGGCGTAATCGGGTGATCTAGAAAAGGTCTTCTCTCCGTGTGGGTACATATGATCCGTGAGAAATTGTTGCTGTGATTGACCCTATTTGAATTATTCCAATCGGGTTTGGTCTCTAGGTTTGTGGTTATGCACTGCTCTTGGGGAATTTTCTAAGGTATTCTGAGATGTTCTATAACTTTGATTAAATGATTGACTAAAAAAACACACAAAAACACATTTTTGATCCATACTCCCAAAGTGACTTCTTCTATGTCTATGACTAAAATTATTATTCCTTCTAAGTGAATGATTAAACTTGTTTTGACCAAAGTTATCCCAAAGGTTTAGAAGAAGATCGCTTTGAAAAGGTTTTCCGGCGTGCTTGTGAGCGCGACTTGAGTTGAAGGTACCGCTGACTTTGAACATTATTTTCATTTCTTTGGGGTTTCGTGATCTAGATTGACCAACTATTTCCCTAAACTCTAGACCGGCTCACTCCAAAACGAGAAACATCGCATCTAGTGGGGTTGATGACTTCCAGTGGATGGGGAACCATGATAACCATTGCTCTTTCTTATACTCGTGAGGTGGTTCACTAATTGAATCCTCATTACTAGATGTGCCTACATAATTAATGAGTTCATCATCACTAGTGGTTATATCCTCTAGGTCATCATCGATTGATTCTCTTCTATGTTATCAAAGTCCATACAAAACCTAAGTTGTAAGCTCTTCTCTCTTTTGAACATAAGTAACATGTGAAAGTCCAGATTCACCCCAAGCAAAGAAACTTAGCTAACAAATCATCTCTTTCCTTAGTCGGGCTTTTTTTCTTTCGAAATTTTACGCTTTATTTCCATTCACTTAGTTTTAACCGATAGTCCTCATGTATACTTTTCGCCCAAGCTACTTCATTATTTTCATGTGTTAAGATTTTGGCTTCCATAGATTCTAATGTTATTTGATAACCACCACCTGCACCTAGTCCCTAACACAATTATCTCTTTTCAATCGAATAACTGCCAAGTAATTTATGATAAAAATCATGACAATTTGAGCATACCTCAGAGATAGGGGTGAACTGGATGAAGTAGCCACCATTGCAAGTAGAGAATGGATCATTCACTCTCCATGCTCCAATCAAATCTTCCAAAACCATCTTCGATTCCAAAGCAAAGATGTTCAGTTCTCATCAAAAGTGTTCCAAATTCAATTCTCCTTCCATCAATCATCGCTACTTCTTCCATCATACTATACAATAAGTCACTCGTTCATCATCAAACTCTTCACCTACCAACTTCTGATAACTTCTCTTGAGCAACCAAAGCTTTTGTTTCAAGAATTGGAATTCTTTGAGCTCCAGCCTTTGGTTTTTTTCACCAACTGTTTGTTTGATACTTAGTAAACTCAAGATCTAGTAAAGTGTCCAGTTTTGACAATTGAAGCATCTAATTGGATTTGTCAAAAGTGATACTGCTTTTTGGTTTGAAGTCAATGCTTTTCCTATTTTCTTCATGTACTTCTTTATCCTTGCGGATCATTGCAACTTGCCACCTAATATCAATTTCTTCAAAGCATCCTCTTCAACTGGGAGATCTTCTTCTATAAGTACGTAAGAAGCTTATTGTGCTAAAAAAAGAGCATTCAACTTCATCGAGTGCATGTGTAGTAGTTGGTGGGCTGCTGAGCATAGGTGGGGAGGTGTAAACACTTTCATTGGGCAACAATACTTTGAGTAGGAGAAGCAAGACTTTTGTGGAAGTACTCCGCCTTCTTTTTCGGATGACGAAAAGCAACTGTGCGATTTGGAACCGATTGGCCATTCATCTCATGCTCATACATCTTTAGATGATTGTAGAGATCATCAAAGTCCATGACATCCAAACCTCGTTGTCCGATCATAGTATAATCACACGTGATGGCAAACTCCTTAAGAACTTCATATTAGCATCTTCAACAAATACTTCTGCCTTGTATAACTCCAACATGTTGAGGAGATTTTGAAATCTATCATATGCAGATCAAGATTCTCTTTCACCAACAAAGGAAAGTTTCAAACGCAGCCAAATATTTTGCATCTTCTTAGAAGCTTCATTCCCTCCAAATTTGGTTGAGAGCGCCTGTGAGTTGCTTGCATCTTTAGCATCATGAAACTTCAAGATGTCCATCGTGTATAGCGTATAAGAGTACGCTAAGAGCCTCTCTTGATTCCATATGGTAGCCGATGGTAAGACCGGTTCGGTTTTGGGTTGTCCAGAACATCAATAGTTTCGAACTACTTCATTACCATTGACAATTACATTCCATAGTGCATGGTCCTGTAATGGCAATGTAATCCTCATCTTCATACACCATATGTCATATTCTCCTTGATGATTGGAATTCGAGTGAGGTGATTGATGGTTGTGGAACACCTTCACCGACATCTTTGGTTTTGTTGTAGTAGGGTTTTAGGGTTTCTTCCTAGTCGAAGTTTCCACACAAGCTCGACATACCACTTGTTGGATAGATGTACTCTAACCAAAATAACTTAAATAGCTTGTTAAGGTTTAATAACCCTGATAAATCCTAAGTTAACAGAGAAACACCGAAAGCAAACTTTTTTAAGTATGCGGAATTACTTAACAAAGCTAAGAAGAATAACTTTAACTTTGAACGATTTTATTAATAACTCTAACTCGCTTATTATGCATTCTCTTTAACAACTCTAATAATATCGAACTTCTCTCTAAAACTCTAATAATGTCACGTATTCTAAACTTGTGAACTCGTTAACTCTAAGACTCATACCTCTTATGCCAATCTAGGGGTCCTTTTATAGGCTCAAGGTTATCCCTAGTCGGTTTACAATTTGTATCTTTGTACGACAAGTAATCTAATAAAGAATATTCTAGAATTATACCTACTTTCTATAAACTAATAAAATAGCTTCTTGTTCTTGCAAGATTTTTTGACTTCTTCAAGAGTACTTTGACTTCCTCTTTAGCAAAGATTTCTTGACTTTTTGACTTTTCCAAGATTTTACCATTATTCAAAGATTTCATATCCCAACAAAGCATCATCTTGTTCCTCCCCCCACTCAAAAGGGATATTTTTCTTGGTAAGTCTAGTTAATGAGGATGCAATCTTAGAAAAGTCTTGTATAAATCTCCTATAATATCCCCGCCATCCTAGAAAACTTCAGATTCTCCCATCGCCGGAGCTCGACAATTCATCATCACCGCTTCTATTTTTGATAGGTCGCTTAATACCTTCCTGATTAACAACAACATGACCAAGGAATTGAACTTCTTGTAACCAAAATTCACATTTCACAAATTTTGCATACAACTTTTCTTTTCTTAAAGTTTCAAGAATCTATCGTAAATGATCCGCATGCTCTTCCTTATTCTTTGAGTAAACTAGAATATCTTCACAATTACATACTTATCCAACATTGCCCTATACACCATTCATTATTAGGTCCATAAAACCGAGGTGCATTCGTAAGTCCAAAAGGCATAAGCGTAAATTCATAATGCCCATATCGTGTCCTAAAAGCCATCTTAGGAATGTCTTCTTCTTGAACCTTCAATTGATGATAACCCTCAACGAGATCAATCTTGGAAAACCATTTAGCCAGAAGTTGGTCAAAAAGATCACCCATTCTTGGCAAAGGTACACATTCTTCATGTCTACTTTATTCAATTCCTGGTAGTCAATGCACATACGCGATGCTACCGCCCTTCTTTAACAAACAAAATCGTGCTCCCCATGGCGAACTACTTGGACCTAATAAAACCCTTATCTAAAAATTCTTGAAGTTGGCTCATCAATTCTTTCATTTCGGCGGGGCTAAACGGTAAGGGTTCGCCATCGGTTTAGCACCAAATAAGGTCAATGCTAAATTTACTTGTCTTGTGGAACACCCTGCAATTCCTTTCGAAAAACATCTCAAATTCATTAACAATGGGAACATTATCAATAATTGCCTTCTCTTAATACTCGATCTACCACACAGAGCCAAAAATGCACAACAACCCCTGATAAGTATCTCCTAGCCTTCATTATCAAAGAGCATAACTTAAATTTTCCTTTTCTTTATCTCCATATATTACTACTTCTAACCATTTGGATTCATAACTCGCACTCATCTTTTGATTATAAAATGGCGGCATTGTTATTACTAAGCCAATCCATGCCTATGATGACATCAAATTCTCCAAGCACTATAAGAATTAGGTCGATCTTAAATATACAATTATCTAATTCCAACCACTTGGAACACATTAATCACAACTACCACCTTACTATCGGCTATTTCTACTTCAAGGGGTTTGAGAGTTTAGATAGTGAGATGTTAATTGCTTACTAAATTTAATGACACAAAAGATACACTAGCTCCTAATCATAGAGGATTCGAATGGAATGGAATTAACAAAAAGTATACCCGTAATGACATCGGGTCCCGACTTTGCTTCTTCCACTCCTATTTGCAAACTCATACTTTAGGTTTGGAATTTCAACTTTTCTTCTTTGACCGCCTTTCACAATCTTAGCATCATTTGTTTTTCGACTTGAACATTCATTCAACTTGTGCCCAACTTGATTACACCCATAACATATAACCATGGCTTTCTTTGCATTCATGTGTGACTTAAAGAACCACACTTGTAACATCCCGGCATATTGAGTCTACACTCACCATAATGAAGTTTGTGACACTTCTTACATTGTGTCTTGCCTTGATTTCCTCCCGCCTTCTACCTAAATCAAACCTTGGCTTTTTACCTTCTCTATCTCCAAACACTTGCTTTCTCTTAACATCCTTATCTTCTTTACTCTTCTTTCTCATCAAATCCGCTTCTCACACGGCCTAGTTTTAGAAGATCTTCTCAAGTACTACACTTAAATGGTGAGGTTACTTCACTGATTTATTCTTAAGCATCCTTTGGAACCTATCTACTTTGAGCTTCTCATTATTATGGTACTCGGAGCAATAAGGGACCATGTCAAAATTTTTCCTGAACTCATTCATCGCTTTCATTTGTTTGTACTAGAGTCCCAAATTCTTCCCGAATTTTTCAATATCCTCCGCCTAAGGCACATACTCCAAAGTAAATAATTCCTTGAACTCTCTCCACTTAACATAACCACCTCAAGCGCCTTCCTTTCACACACCTTTCCCTTCCCACCAAGTCCTAGCACTATCACGAAGGAAATTGATGCGTGAGATAACCTTCTTTGCCTCTTCACACCCACTTGTGCGAAAGGCACCTTCAACGGCGATGAGCCATCTATTACAAGCTATAGGATCAAGGGTCCCCGTGAATTTAGGTAAGTTACATGCGTGAAATCGCAAGATGATTTATCATTCCTATTAACCCTACCATGACCTTCTTCTCTTTCTAAATTCGCAAACTCTCTTTGCATTACCTCTTGAATATTTAGAGTGGTCTCTTTGACAACATACGGCATGGATCTTTCTAGTGCCTTTCCTATCCTTCTCCTCATTAACACATCTAAAGCTTTTACTTGTTCATCAGTAAATCCTTCTAAGGTAGGAACCTCCAAACTAGAAGAAGAGGAATTTTCCGAGGTCATATCATTCTTGGTTGGGTCACTTGCCGAAGATCCGACATGTTTAGAGGTAGTAGCCTTTATGGCTTCCTTCCCGATGGGGAGTATTCATTTCTTCTTTATCTAACATATAACAAACATTCGATTAAGCAAAATCACCTATAACTTATAAAAATCATATAACTCTTTCACAACTCACCCTAACCACCACCTGCACAAAGCTTTAACGATCTTAGGTAACACATATATGCCATCTTCTTATAACCACGGTCAAGCCGTTTAGTTATAAAAACATGTAACATATGTACTCTTAAAATCATCAAGGAAGTGTACAACGTATAATATTACTAATACAATTTACGCCTAAGTCTAGGAAATTCTGCTAAAGATCCTAAATCTCTTATACCAAGGCTCGATACCAAGTTGTTACGCCTAAAACGAAAATTTTAAACTTTTATTAATGACATGGACACGACCACATTACGCTTTACAAAACATCCCTTAGAATGGACTACAAAAGAAGGAAAATTTGGAAGTTTATTTTATTTTATTTTCTTTTTATTTTAACCCGATGGCATCAAGTTATAAACGGACGCCATCGCCTTTGAAATGCGACACCGTCGAGACTCAAGCTTGATCGCTCAAGGTTTTAAGAAAACGCGACGGCCGTTATAAATGTGACGCCATCGCCTCTTTCATGCGACGCCACCAAACTCGACGGCCGAAGGTTTTAACCCGACAGGCCAGTTCTAAACGATGCCATCGAGCCTAGACTGCACATTTTGTGCATATTTACTGCACTTAGACCCAACAAAAGCTACATATCACTTTGAACATTACCACAAAACCTGTAAACAACTTGTAACTCATGTAAGAGCAAATATCACTAATAATCCCAACACTTTAACCTTCAAAACAAGTAATTGACTTTACGCCAAACATCATTTTTAACTCCATGACCCATAGATACAAGAACTTGACACATTGACTTAACGTTTTAGAGAACATAAACGTAAGTACAACTACTAACGGAAAGAAGACCAAGACACTTGAAAGTATACCAAAACGACTTGACTCGTTGGGGCTTCCAACTTTAACACCTTGGTTCCAAAAGACAAGCTCAACTATGAGCTCAAGCAAAATCCATTCTACACTTGTGTCTTACCTTTATCCTCCTTGCTAGGACCTACAAATTGTCATCAACAATAACATAAGCGAATGCTTAGTAAGTAAATGGGTCAAATGCAATTAAAACTTTAACAACACATAAAAATTCATGGAGCATCTATAACATAAGCACATACCTTATAATTGGTATTTACACTACTTGACATACAAAGCTATGGATCCAAGCTAAACTATAACAAGCTCCAACAACTATAACATAATAAATTATTCATATTTCAAGATGATATAACATTAACCCACTATACTTACCTTCAATTATTCCAAGGACTTCTACCAAGTAGAGCCACCACTTCCTTAAGCTTCTTAAACAACAATTAACCTTAATTAAAGACTATAACTAGTAATTTCAATGAATTAGGCATCTATAACTACATTTAAACTTCCAGACCCTAATTACAAAGATTAGAGAAATTGCTTACTTGATTAGGATATGAAATTGAATCTCTTTAACCTTAATAACCACCACAATAGCCCTAAATTAACTCAATTGAAGATGATCTTGATACCTTCTTCTTTTTCTTCTCAAAGCCTTACTTCACCTTGAGGTAACCTCCTCAAACCTGGACAAGTCTCAAATGAGACTAATTTTTCCTTTTTATATTTACTCAACTTAGGCCAACTGACAACATTAGTCCCTCCGATAAGGTTTTTAAATGTACCTTTTAGGGTCATTTAAGCCCTTATTTGATCACTTTTGTATCTATTACTTAATATCGCTCCTTTCACTTTTAGGTCTCTGAAGGCAAATTGTGGAATGACACTTATTTGGACTAAAAGGCGGATATATACTAAGAAAATGGCCAAAGTCAAGAATCGAGCCACTCGATCGGCCGAAATACAATGGGACGGTGTGTTCTACAAGTGACGGCCAGGTGTACCGTGGACGCCGTCGCATAACTTTGTGACGGGCGAGGGAAAATTGCTTATTTTCAAAGACGGTGTCGCTTTAAAAGAGTAGGTCGTCGCAACTCGTACGCTAGATTTGATCTAGACGGCGCCATAGATTGCGGACTACATCACAAGCACAAGCCGACGCCGCAAAGACTAATGTGGCCTACCGAAACCCTAATTGAGCGACCGACGGCTGGCCACAAATCATGTGACGCCATCGCGATTGTAATATTATATATAATCGAATTTTCGCTTTAGTGTGTAGTCTTTGAGTAAAACCTAAACCGAACCAAGGTCGCCTTGTATAGTATTTTAGGGTTCCAAACCCTATCTTTACATCAAGATAAGTGTTTCATTAATCCACTATGTCTTCAATTATTTAAAATGCTTGCATGTTCTTCATGTCCGGCTAATTTACTTGTGTGTTTGCTTAGGAATATGAAACTTAATTATTGAATATTGATTGGTTGTCTCTTATCTTAATTGTTAATGATCTAGTAATGCGATAGGTCATTCGTTGTGTAATTAATGCTTGATTAATCTTTGTGAACCTTGGACTATGACACTTAGAGCATTGTAGGCTAAATCATCCAAAGAGTGCCTTATAGTTAGAGTTTATAATTCCTAGAGGTTTTGTAAATCCAGACCCTTTGGTAAGTTCAAAGAGTTAGGGATAAATGCATACCCTACGACTTTAGACAAACAACGCGATTAAGAATAAGGACGGACAATTCAACCCATTAGGAGATAATTAAGGAGTAATAAAACCTAAGTGAACACATCTTTAAACTATCAACAGCACACAATAATTAGACATAGACTACATACACCTTAGATTAGATAATTAGACAAGTAGAGTTATCGGTAGAAATACCAACCCCCAAATCCAAACCTCGAGATTCAGACCTTCCATTTTCTAAAAAACATAAAAAGATAAAAAATAATCTTCCTCAACCCCCAACCTTAGCGTAGTAACTTCTCACTAGCATTCCTATTCCCCAGAGAATCCAGAGCATCAATACCCCTGTATTACCCTAATACTACACTACAACGATTAGGTTCATCGCCTAGGTGTTATAAAACTTGCTCAAGAAAAGAAGTTCCTTTGACTTCAACGACGCTGTAGCGCTATCAAGTTTTTACCGCACGGGAATATAATAGCTAGTTAGTAGTCCACCTTATGAAAACGAGGGGGGTGAATACGTTCCGCTTCAAACTTAAAACTTTTGTATCAAATATAGTGTAAACCATTGATTTGCTAATCTCGACGCAGATGCATTTAACGCATTACGGCATGTAAGCCAACCCTTGACATATCACATAAGATTTCGCAAGATTAATGGTTCATTATAAATCAAGTTTCACCATTATTAGTCCGGTTGTTTTTTCTTGATCGCTGTCATAATATGAAGTGTTGAATATAGTTTGTGACTATATGAAAGACCAAGTGTGCATCACAAACATAGACATCAACCACATAGAAAATAAACAAAGTAATGCAAGAATAAAAGTAAAGCGATAAGTAAAAGGATAGACAAACCAACACGAGAATTTATAGTGGTTCGGCAAGGTCACCTTTCCTTGTTCTACTCCACTCCCCGAGTCACCTACTCGAGTTCAGAGACTACACCAACTCCTTGTGGCGGAGAAGCCTTCATCGCCGCTAACCTTTTTCCTGTACAAAGCTAAATACCGAGTTCTTTCACACCAGGCTAACCACACCTAACACAACGTCGCCACCCTTTATAATGGTGCTAGGCTAACCACCGAGTTCTTTTACACCTTAGGAGAACTAATCTTCACAACGCTGCCTACCCCTTTATTAGGTACTTGGCTAAACACCTAGTTCCATTACTATGGAGGAACTACTACCCTTCACGACACAACACCTAATCTTTAGAAGATCCACTCCTTGTTACAACACCATCAAGGATATCACCATCCTTGGATCTAAACAAATACTATATGTATAACGCATGCCCATCGATTATATGACCTAGGCATTCTTCACTAATGCCATTTACACGATCCAAGACCTTTCACTAATGCTTCAACACGGATCTTCGCACTCTTCACTAATGCCTTTGACACATCTATGACACTCGCTATGTTTGTGGCCCAAAATAACAAACCTTGTGTTTTATGGTACAAACACATAAACCATCTAGTCTAGTCATAGATACAAGAATATGATACTAGACAATATCCAAGACAATGTGTCTAATGGATATGAACTCCTAGACTAAACATCAAGAACCCAAAGCATGATGTAGTTAGTCTTCTATGAATGAAGATGACAAGTTTCCCAAGATTGTTGTATAAGATCTTCATGTGCTTGTATCTTGTGATGGGTGATCACTTCAGAAGGTAAGGAAGCAAGATCTCTAAGCTTGCTTTGGAGGATCACTTCGGGAGTATGCTTACAACAAATGAGAGTTAGAAGCATTATGATCATATGAGATGAGGGTGGTTTACATTTTTCCTAATGATCTAAGTATCCTTAGATTTGGTAGAAACTATGTGTGAACGTGTGAAGAAATGGTAAGAAGTGGTTTGCTATTTATAGGCAAAAAGACCAAAACCATGTTCTACCCTCAAGGATCCCTTCTCGAGGATCCGCTTTGTAAATCCAAGGGATCCATGGGTCATCCGAGGGATCCGTGCACGCCCTCTTACCCATAGTTTATGGGTTGAAACCATGGGTTATGGGTCATGGTTTTGAGTTGTCCATGGTATTCCTTTAGATACAATGTATCTAATGAGTACAATGTATCTAGTCATATGGGTATGGGTCAATACCATGGGTCATGGATATTATCCATATATGACTTATGCATGATGTCATGCAATGGGTATGGGTCATGGACTTTGGTTTTACCCAACTACATTCAATGTATTTGGTCAATGGGTCAAATACTTAAGTTTCTACCCATTTATATTACCCATTATAATACATACTAGTTATGTATATATTTACCCAATATGTAAACACTAGTTGTTATACATATTAAACATGTTTATTGGTTTGTTGGGGTTTGATCATAATGCAACATAACAAACATGTACGAACCTGTGTTGTAGCATACAAGAACTTGAGTCGTCGAGAGGTGTTGAGACAAGATCTAACTACAAGTAACTTATACATTTTACGCTATGTATTTGTTAGTTACATGTTTGTCATCAACAAAACAAATGAGAATGTATAGATTAAATATCGTAATATTTGCACTAACAATCTCCCCATTTTTGTTGATGACAAAATATATGTGAACGTAATAGATAGGTAAAATGTCAAAGTTACTTGTGTCCGTAATTCCATACATTACCTTCTTTCACTTACTCTTTCTCCCCCTTGTCGAAATAAAAGGGGGTGTGTCCTTTAAACTTAATTTCTCCCAAGAATGGCGAGTTTGCATCTTCCCTTGTGTGTATGCTCCCCTTATACGCCAAGTATTTTAAGATGGCTAAGATCTAAATTGTTGCAAAATTTGCAATGTTATTGTTTTGACGAAAACTCCCTTTATTGAGAGCTGTTCTCCTAGTATGTTTTGAAAATCTACAAAACAAAAAGTTAGTGCAAAATTATATTCGTCCCTGGACGAGTAAGTCATATGTTGACTTTATAAATGCTCGAATGAAGCTCCCCTAGCTCGAGGGCGTCAAGAAGAACCTACATAAAAAATGTTAAAAAGAGAATGATCCTACTACTTGCATCATCATGGTTGGTTTAGAGGTTGTAAGGTTTGTTCAAGTTAAGAAAAAATGTGCTTAGGGATGAGACGATTTTTCAATTTAAATTCACTTGGCTTTTGACAACATAGATGTTTGTGAAGGATGGTTGAGCAACCATGAATTGTAGTGGTAGTGAGACACTTGTAGGATGTGGTTGACACAAGTAGCTTGTTGTTTGAGGTTGTGGTTGACACAAGTAGGATGTGGTAGAACATGAGACATACTTCATCAAGTAGTTCATGAACTAGACCTTGGACACGGTGATAGTGATATAAATTATCATTATGACTTGGAGGTATGGAAGTTGTGGTAGAGGTGATGAAAGGTATCAAGGTGAATCTTTGACTTGGTTGATGACTCATTAGAGGTGGTAGACATGATGACTTTGTAAGTGGTGATAAAAGTGGAGTAAAATGGTTAGGATGATGCAAGATTAGGAATATATAAAGAAATGTGCGAATGAGCACAACTTGACTTGATGGTGGAATCGAGCATTGTCATCCTACAAGAATCTAAAAGAGTTAGTACAAAAGGAAAACATTTATATAAATGGATAAATTGTTCACATAAAATCATGAAACTTAAAGAAATAACACGTATAGAATCATATAAATGCAACTCATTTATAAACATATATGAAAATGATAATCCTAAGTGTTGAGCAAGTGCTTGTGTGGAAAAGGAAATTTGGAATGATTATCTAAAGAGATAATGCACCTATTGTTCCACATGAGGTGAAAATGATGTTATGGGGTTCTAGCAAGGTCTAGCACCTACATATCCTAAGTTACTTAGTCTATTAAGTGTCTTATATGAAGATGGACTTAAATGATCGCTTTAGCTAGAGTTGACATGACTGCCACCTCGATCCCACGGTTCTCTCCAATGAGGGATCCGCCTAGGCTAATCCTAGGGATCCGCTCTCAGCCTAGGAAAGAATAAAAATGATGTTTGTAAGGTCTAACGCCTATACCTCATTAGGTGTTTTAGTCTTACTAAGTGTCTTAAATAGAAGAGTACTTAAATGATCAAGAGAAATGAGTGATGGTAGCTAATGATTGCCTTTTATGGAAAGAAATGGGCTTTATGAGCACCAGTGGATGATCAAAGATGACACTAAGAAATTTGAGAGTGTCAAGTGGTGTTAAATGATCCTAGAGATCTGATGATGATTTGAGAGAGATTTGCAAAATTCCTAAAAAATCTTAAGAAATTAAAATTAGTTTTTGGCCTATTTTGAGGTAAGGATGACTAAAATCAATTTACTAAAATTGAGAGAAATATCAAACTAGGTGTTTTGAGATGAGAGGAACAATGTGTAAACATTGAAGCGGAAAGATGGTGAGTTTTAAACTAATTAAAAATAAAAAATACTCTAATGTGATCCTAAGTCATCCATGAGTGAATGTGAGATCAACTGAGCCAAGGTAGTTAAGTGATCATAATGTAACATGTTTAACTAATCCAATAAGGTCTAAAATGTTGGATTGATGCAAGGAGGCTACAAAGGAACTTGCCCACCCGGATCCCACGGATCCTTCACTTGAGGGATCCGCCTAGTTACATCTAAGGGATCCAAGTCGAGACGATTTTCTAAATAATAGTTGCATAATTTACTCTATGTTTTGAATTATGAAACTAATGATTTTAAGCAAGTATACATGTATACATTGCAAAGCAAGGAGAGCATATAGAGGTAACATATAGGCAATCAAATGAGATCGAGCTCACAAATAACACAAAGGTTTAGCAAACTTAACAAGCACTATTCAACTAGCCCAAAACAGATTTACGGTCTAGATTAGTAAATCATTTACACTAACAATGACATGCAAGGTATGTGTTTAGAAAGAAAAGAGCACAAGATGGTGTTCAAGACAAAAGAGTTGTGAGGTGCTAGTTTAGGACAATCTAGTACACGGATGACGATTAGCATACAATGAGTCATCCATGAAGTCGTGTAGCTCTTCTCGATCAAAGCAAGATAATCGCTTGATGAGGCAAGTGGTTGTGATTAATTAAAAGAAAAATTAATTTTACAACTTGTTTGATTAGTAATCCTAAGACAATGCAAAGTATTTCCATTGTAAACTTACTTTAGGAAAACATAGGAGTATAAATTTCTCAAGTGAGAGAATGAATATGAGACTATTACTAGCGGTGCTCAATTACGCCTAAACACGACCATTTTTACGGGCGATTCCACATACCCAACTTCTATCAAGGAAGCAATTCAACCGTTAGGCCAAATTGAGTTTCTAGTGCAATAAGTTTTCCAAGATTCATTCTCAAGTTAAGAAAATTTATATTCCTACAATGGCCTATCGAAGAGTAACAATGATGATACTTTGCTTCATTTAAATTAATATTATACTTGAAACAACTAAGGTGACGAAGGTGTCAAAAGATTAAAAGTTGTCCATATGGTGAACAAAAAATGGTTGGATGAGCTAGTTCAACATATGTTGTTGGAAAGCTCGAGTTTGGACTTTCGAATATGAACAATTATATTTGCATTGCAAAATAATTTACTTGAGTATATCGGATGAAATAATCAAGTTGTCAATCCTACTATGAAGCTTGGAGAGCGATCATGAAAAAGAAAACGGGAGAGTACATCATCAACACAAGTGTAGGTTATGATCCGATGTACATTCTTGTTGTTTTTAGAAAACGATACAAGAAAATATGAAATCAAGAAATCATATAGGCACATAAAACATTTATGTTGTACACATGACAAACTCAATAAAATAAGATAAAAATCATTTTAGTGTGTTATATGTTTTAAACATTTTTTTTAACTTACAAAACTAACATTTTTGACACAACTAGATGTTATCCCAAACACTCCATCAAATAACACATTGATTAGTAGAAAATTACTAAATCGACAAGCAAGAGAACGAATAGCAAGGTAAGGAAACCACATACGTTAATCAATCAAACAAGCACAAAATCTATTTGAGATAAGCAAATAATCAAGTAATGCAAGGGAAACAATTTATCATTTAGCATAGCATACGAAAGTTCTTTTCATCGCTTTGTGTTAAACATGTATACCAAGCTTGATTAGTTTTATTTATAAATATGATCAAAACCTTAATTTCAAAAGATGACACATTGTTATTCAAAGATGAAAACATCCGTCTCCAATTAGATCAAAAGTTGTGCAAAAGTTATGACCAAAAAATGACTTTCTATTATAAATCAATGATTCTATAAATTTTTGTTTTGAATCAGTTTATGAAATCATTTTTAAATGAAAGTAGACTCAAATACCTTTAAAACGATAGGTGGCACGACTTCTAACTCCTTACGGTTAAAAGGTTATGAATTTTTGAAATTCGCACAAAAATCTCACTACGGATCCCACGGATCCTTGCTTGGAGGGATCCGGCCCAACCTACGGATCCGCTGATCCACACGTAATTACAAAATGCACGCTTTGACCCGACAAAAAGGTTTAACCTTTGTAGACTTTTTAGTGAAGTTATATTATCCATTTTACCTTTATTCAAGCTTGATAAACAAGATTTCTAACAACAAAACTTCAAAGAGAAAAAATCAACAAAACACTTTTCATATTATGCTTGACTTCACCAAGAATTTGATAAGGACCTTACTGCTTTGAAAACCATTTGTTTTAAAAACTAGAGCCAACCCGCCTCGATACCAATTGTGAAAACGTAGAGGGGGGAATACGCTTCGCTTCAAACTTAAAACTTTTTGTATCAAATATAGTATAAACCATTGCATTTGCTAATCTCGACGCGATGATGCATTTAACGCATTACGGCATGTAAGGCCAACCCCTTGACATCACATAAGATTCCGCAAGATTAATGGTTCATTATAAATCAAGTTTCACCATTATTAGTCCTGCTTTTTCTTGCCGGTCATAATATGTAAGTGTTGAATATAGTTTGTGACTATATGAAAGACCAAGTGTGCATCACAAACATAGACATCAACCACATAGAAAATAAACAAAGTAATGCAAGAATAAAAGTAAAGCGATAAGTAAAAGGATAGACAAACCAACACGAGGATTTATAGTGGTTCGCTATAAGGTCACCTTCCTTGCCCTACTCCACCGAGTCACCTACTCGAGAGTTCATGCACTACACCAACTCCTTGGCGGAGAAGCCTTCACAACGCCGCTTAACCTTTTCCTGCACAATGCTAAATACCGAAGTTCTTTCACACAAACCACGAACCACACCTAACACAACGCCGCCTTAACCTTTATACGGTGCTAGGCTAACCACCGAAGTTCTTTTCACACCTTAGGAGAACTAATCCTTCACAACGTTGCCTACCCTTTATTAGGTACTAGGCTAAGCACCTAGTTCCATTACTATGGAGGAACTACTACCCTTCACACCACAACACCTAATCTCAAGGAGATCTCCTCCTTGTTACAACACCATCAAGGATATCACCATCCTTGGATCTAAACAAATACTATATGTATAACGATGCACCTCATCGATTATAACGCCTAGGCATTCTTCACTAATGCCATTTATACGATCCTTCAAGACCTTTCACTAATGCCTTCAACACGATCTTCTAAGCACTCTTCACTAATGCCTGTGACACATCTATGACACTCGTTATGTTTTGTGGCCCAACATAACAAACCTTGTGTTTTATGGTACAAACACATAAACCATCTAGTCTAGTCATAGATACAAGAATATGATACTAGACAATATCCAAGACAATTTGTCTAATGGATATGAACTCCTAGACAAAACATCAAGAACCCAAAGCATGATGTAGTTAGTCTTCTATGAATGAAGATGACAAGTTTCCCAAGCTTGTTGTATAAGATCTTCATGTGCTTGTATCTTGTGACGGGTCATTCAGAGGTAAGGAAGCAAGATCTTTAAGCTTGCTTTGGAGGATCACTTCAGGAGTATGCTTACAACAAATGAGAGTTAGAATTATTATGATATGAGATGAGGGTGGTTTACGTGTTTCCTAATGATCTAAGTATCCTAGATTTGGTGGAGAGAAACTATGTGTGAAAGTATGAAGAAATGGTAAGAAGTGGTTTGCTATTTATAGGCAAAAAGACCAAAACCATGTTCTGCCTCAAGGATCCCTTCGGAGGGATCCGCTTGTAAATTCAAGGGATCCGTGGGTCATCGAGAGGATCCGTGACGCTCCTCTTTACCCATAGTTTATGGTTGAAACCATGGGTTATGGGTCATGGTTGAGTTGGTCCATGGGTATTCCTTTAGATACAATGTATCTAATGAGTACAATGTATCTAGTCATATGGGTATGGGTCAATACCATGGGTCATGGATATTATCCATATATGACTTATGCATGATGTCATGCAATGGGTAAGAGTCATGGACTTTGGGTTTTACCCAACTACATTAAATATATTTGGTCAATGGGTCAAATACTTAAGTTTCTACCCATTTATATTACCCATTATAATACATACTAGTTATGTATATATTTACCCAATATGTAAACACTAGTTGTTATACATATTAAACATGTTTATTGGTTTGTTGGGGTTTGATCATAATGCAACATAACAAACATGTACGCAACCGTTGCAAAGATACAAGAACTTGAGTCGTCGAGAGGTGTTGAGAGTGTGTTGAGACAATATCTAACTACAAGTAACTTATACATTTTACGTTATGTATTACAAGTTACATGTTTGTCATCAACAAAACAAATGAGAATGTATAGATTAAATATCGTAATATTTGCACTAACACACCTCGTTTAGGTTTCTTTGCTTGATTCATATCAAGTAAATTTTACTTTCATTTTTTAGCTTCCTCGTAGTCTATCCCCCTTCTTCGTGACCTTTGTTCGTAACCCCATCACTTTTCATCATGAAAGGTGATAACCACCCACCATTCATCAACCCACCACCAAATGACCCGCCAGATTCAGACTCTGGTGAATACCAAGACCAAGCTACTAGGCTATAGGAACACCACGAGCCCCGACCAAGCCCAAACTACGGCCTCAGGATCCCGACACCATCCTGGTTGGTGCAAAACGGATGTGCATTACATGGACTTCGCTCAAGATCCTAATCAAAGATCTAAGGGATTTCCTTAAAATTGTCGATTCCATCGACCTTGATGCTACTACTCGGGAGACCACTGTGACAACTCGTAATTTCAGGTCATATTACAAACTTTGAAAATTTCACTATTCATCTCGGGAATTTACTATTCACTGGTTACTATTCATTATTTACTATTCATCGTTTTCAAAGTCGATTTGATATTTTGAAAGGGTATTTCAAAATTTTACTATTCATGAAACACTATTCATTCCCGGAGAAAATCACTATTCATGCTTCACTATTCATCATTTATCGTAAACTAGGTTTACGAGTATCAAATTTTCGTAACCTTAATGGTTTAGCTGCGTATTCATGGAATATCATCAAGAACATTTCATATAGACTAGATTTAGTCTACATATCATCAATATCATTTCATATCAGTTCATGCATGATTTTGCATTTGACATTAAAACGTATAATTTCCTATTAAATAAACGCTATCGCATAATTAATTATTTTGAACATTTGATCCATATCAAAATTTATCCCATACATTTTTATACTAATATTAAGATTATAAAAATAATATTATTAGTTTATCCGGTGATTTAAACAAAAATTTGGAGAACAAAAATTTGGAGAACAAAAATTTGGAGAACAAACTTGGAGAACAAACTTGGAGAACAAACTTGGAAAAATCATATCTTTTTAATCAGAAAGTCGCCACGGGTCGAGCCACCGTCATTTCTCAAGATAATTGAGTCTAGTTTTATGTAAAAATACTTTCAAGGGTCAGTTAGTTACAAAATTTTATCAGTTCAACGATTAAAAAAAAGCCGCTTGATGTCAAGTCATTTCACAGAAGATTTGATAATTTTGAAAGGGTATTTCAAAATTTTACTATTCATGAAACACTATTCATTCCCTGAGAAAATCACTATTCATGCTTCACTATTCATCGTTTATCGTAAACTAGGTTTACGAGTATAAAATTCGCGTAACCTTAATGGTTTAGTTGCATTCATGGAATATCCGCAACATTTCATCTAGATAGATTTAGTCTACATATCATCAATAACATCATTTCATATCAGTTCATGCATGATTTTGCATTTGACATTAAAACGTATAATTTCCTATTAAATAAACGCTATCGCATAATTAATTATTTTGAACATTTGATCCGATATTTCCAAAATTATCCCATACATTTTTATACTCATATTAAGATTATAAAAATAATATTATTAGTTTACCCGGTGATTTAAACAAAAATTTGGAGAACAAAAATTTGGAGAACAAACTTGGAGAAACCTAAAAATCATATCTTTTAATCAGTCGCCAATGGCCGAGCCACCCATCATTTCAAGATAATTGAGTCTAGATTCAAAAATACTTTCAAGGGTCGTTAGTTACAAAATTTTATCAGCTCAACGATTAGTAATAAATAGGTCAGTTTGATGTCAAGTCATTTCCACGTAAAAGATTTAAATTTCAATGATTTTAAGTCATGTCGCCCACGGGTGTTACAACTCAATATATTTTATTTTGTTCTTAAAATTTATTTTAGTTAACGCTACCTTACAAGCTCAAATATATATACATAATTACCAAACTATGCTTATACCAATATACATTACACTACACCTAAATACTTTAACTCAACAAAAATCATTAACCCCCAATTCCTGTTCCCATGACCCAGCCACCAACCCTTGTCATTATAGTTGCAAAATTGTTTTGGCTACCCTGTACACCCTACACTTAATCCTAGATATTTTACATAATACTAGATATTATTCTTTTCTTAACACATACAAGTAAACACTTTCAAAAGGTGAAGTAAATCATTTTCTCTCCTTCTTCATCTCTATGGTTCAGCCATGCTCAAGACACCAAGAGAAATCCATAATTTTCAAGCAAACAAGTGTACAAGATCCATTTTGTGTTCTAGTAAGGTTTAGATTAAACCTGAAGATTAACTAAGTTTTCTATCACCTAAAACTCTTTAATCACTCAAGTAAGCATTTCATGATTTTTATTACTCTTTCATATTCATATTTATGTTATTTCATTATTTTTGCAAGAAAAACATTCATGAATTCCATGATCCATACCACTTTTATTGGTTTTTAGTACATATAATGAGTTTTAATTATCCAAATAATTATCCCTTGAGACATATCATGGTTGATGATGTTTAGGAACCCATGACACCCTAAGAAGGTGTATGGTAGGTTTAGAATAGTTTTGGCATTGATTTGAAGTGGTTAGAATAAGTATTACGCGAGAAAAATCATTATCGACAACTATAAAATAGGGTTTGTTGATTTTTGTTAAATCTGGAAATTTCGACAGTCTACAAAATATTTTGGGCTAGATATTCAGAAAATATACTTTAAAACGAAAATGTGGCCGCTTGAACGGGTTAAAACGGAGTTATAACGAAGAAGTTATGCTATTTTCAAGTTTAACGACGAAAACTTATATTTTCAGAAAATTCAGCAAGCTGTTCTCTGACTTTTACTAGAGTCAAAATGAGTCTTAAGCGCTACTAAATGTGTCGACTTATCAAAAATATATTAGTATACTTTAACACGGCTAAGTAATATATAAAAACGTAGAAAACGGACTTATAACGACTAAGTTATTCACATTTTAAACAAGTTATCGTAACTTTTATTACAAGTATAATTAATATATTTTCTAATAGCCAAACATATCGGCCGCGAATGACCATGTTGAGGGTCGTTTTTAACATCGATGGAGTACTTCTTATAAAATGATGTCTTCTAGTAAAAGTAAGTTCATCGAGCCTATTTTCCAAAATGTCCAACCGCTCATCAAACGGCAGTTGTAACGAGTAAATACGCAAAGTCACTAAACCCGCCTAAAACCACACTTAAACAATATTTTTGGTACAAGTACCCTACTTCACCTATGTTTTCTCCATGATCGAGGACTCAGATGATGATAATTTAAAAGCTAAGACTTTTAGATAATGTGACAAGCTTTCCAAAACCATTGAGTTTGTTTCTAACACTCGATATTCACTATTTTACTAACAAATTTTCGAGGTCATTTAGTCACCACAAATTATCAAAGTATATTGTTTTGCTACCAAAAGTTATAAATTTTGATAAATCATTAAACCACTATCGAGGAGGTTGTTTCAACGTGAAATACTTGTAAAGTATTTTATAATATGACAGATGTCATAACAATATATTTCTGACGATAAACATTATTTTTTCAAATGTACAAGTGGTATGGATTTCATATGAGTTTGCATGCACTACATTGTTTCATGATTTACATTAGAACATATCATTCATAATAGGTCACGGTCGAGGTTGCTCTCAGATTGCCATTATAACATCATTATCATTGCAAGCAGTGAGTTTCATAGCCCCGCTTTATTCAAGTTTATTCTATTTCAAACCTACGGGGAGAATACATTGCACATCATTTTATTACTGTTTCAAGTATATTCAAATTCATTTACATTGCTTAAGTTACTTCATTGCCAATTGAATGTCCCCATATCAAATCATGAACCTAATTACTTTGGGTAAGCGAGGGTGAGTGATAGATCTATCGAGGGTGACACCTCCATCCGGGTTGGTGGATTCCAACCGGCCGCGGATGCATATCGCGTTTAATATCATTATTTGAGTTGTTTGGCAAAACACTCGTTGGGGCTTAACATCATGATCATTCTAGCTTCGCGTGTCATGTGTTAAGCAATTTTATCATTTTTGTGACATATTTGTCATACATAACTTATACTTGCGCTATCGTATAAAACATTTACATAAACTCTATGAACTCACTCAACCTTTGTGTTTACACTTTTAGCAATGTATTTTCAGGTAACTAAGGCATACACTTCATGGCATGCATGTGGACTTATCATAGAGTCGCAGGACGACGCTGTCACACATGGGATTTATGCACTTTAAAACATCGTTTGGCTTGTACCAAACTTATTTTTCCGCACATGTTGATTTTCATTTGGGACCTATACTTTGTAAACTCGGTTGTTTTTTAAATCAACGATGTGTTTATCCAAACGACACTTTAGGTCGCTCAATATAACTGATTGTGATGCTATGACAGCCAACCCCGTGAATTCCATTCCACAGAAAAGTGTGTAATTTGGGGTGTGACAACCACGGCCTCTTCCACTCCTCTACAGACTGCTAGTAATTGGCTTGAGCGACTTCCCATGCTCCATCTCAGTTATGATCTCACCTCTCGCCTGCTCAATTTTTCCCACCGGGAGAACCACCAAGCTCAGAATGACATCTTGATGTTCCAACAACGCCAAGTGAATCCTCTACAAGCATGGACCCATTCAAGGACTTACTTCATAACTCATCACGGCATTGATCTTTGGCTCCAAGTCCAAATCTTTTATGATCATGTCAACTTCCACAGTTGTATCCATTGACCAAGCGGCCGTGGAAACTTAGTGATCTCACGGAAGAATTATGCATAAGTAGTTAGAGGACCTTGCCTCTATGACAACAAAGTTGAATGACCCCTGAGTTGCCCAAAACCGTTAAGGCAATCTCCTTGCCTCCCATTGACTCACAATCTTCCCAATGAGGGATGATCGAGCTTGAAGATCAAGTAAAATTCTAATGAGTTCCTACTAAAATCCTAAGTCTTCACATCAAGTGAATAAAATCACCTTTATGAAGCGGTCTCCCATGACACTCGTGATTGCACAAGACTCCCGAACAAGCTTTTATGGACTACGCCTCCATGCTGCATCGACGGAGCGGGAGAGAAGTGGTACACTTTCAAGCCCAAACAAAACAACTTAGAAACTCTTAAACCCTCATGGAGAAATCACCCTAACCTTAAGTGGAACCAAAACTCAAGCACACCCAAAAGCTCATCTAGTCCACCTAATAGGTTCAATTCTCTAAACACCGGAACTCACTAATTCTTCGATTCATTCTCAAGAGACTCATTGACTAAGCTTGAAGCCGATTTGCCAAAGATAAGGCGAGATGACGAACAAGCTTGATGCCCCTTAAAAGCCTTTAATGAACGGAAATTGAGCACCCCAAGTGATACTATAAAGAATCCAAAAGTGAATTCGATTTCGTCGACTTCATATTCTTGTTCACCATGGGAGGTGACATCCATGCCCCTCACACCCAACGGTTCACTCGGTACATGCTATAAAAAAGGGTTCCAAGCCATCCAAGATGAGGTACCAAGGCCCTGCACCATTGGTAGAACCTACTCTTGAGAAACCCGTGAACCAAGAACCCAAACCTAATCTAGAGGAGGAGTACAAGGAACTCCATCAAGAGAAACCGGTTCTTGAAGTCAGTATAGGCCCCTTTGGATTTAAAGAGGCAATAGATGATACGATTTGAAATATGACCTTACATTTCAGAGGGGTGAATTAGAATTTCATGATGAAAAGTTCTTAGTTGATTCGAATTTCCTATGTCTATAGGGAAATTTATGTTGTCACGTACTATTAACTCATAATAAGCTATCACTGTGTTAGAATGAGTTAATCTGGGAAAAACCTATGGGGATAAACGCTCATTTGCCTAGTATAAGAAAGCCTCCGTGACTATATATATGAATACTAGAGCTAAGAAATACATGATTTATGATTGTTAAATATATTTAGTTCATGTCATTAATTCTTAGAGAGTTACTCCGATCTCGGCTGCCAGCTCGTTTATCCAAGAACTTCCATATAAGTATTCCTAAGAATTTCCAAGTATGCTACCTGAAAATGAAATAGAATTTTGTATCGATTGTATATCGGGAGTAACCCTGTTAGAACTCCCTACTCACTTTGCTTTGTCGAAATTCAAGAATTAATTAGGCTTACAACAAGAACGCTGTAAAGGCTTTATTTGCCCGAGTAGCCCCTTTGGAGCTCCAGCCTTTTGTTAAGAATAAGATCATAGTATTTTAAGGTATATCGCCACTGGAATCTATTATGTTATTGTCCAACCCATAACCCACGTGTTCCAGGATCAATGATTTAATTAGTCACCTTCGTGGTGCGAAGTTCCTCTTAGATATCTAAAGATCTAAGATCGATACCCCTAGTTATAGATTCGGGGATACCCCAAACACGCCTTTTAAACCAATCATCATACATGAATTCATTGTTATGCCATTTGGCTTATTAATTCCCTAACAACTTTTATATACTTGATAAATCGGTCTCGCCATCCAATGTTAGATAAGTCGCCTTTATTCATTGATGATATCCTGATTTACTCTAAGTCAGTTAATAATCATGAACTCATTTGCGCCAAGTGTTCAGTATGTTAAGACAAGAAAAGCTTCAGGCTAAGTTCTTAAAAATGTAAATTATGGTCACAAGAAGTTCAATTTCTCAAACATGTGCCATTATGTATTGGGAGTGACTTAAAACTCCCACATAAATCAAATCATGAGAATCTCCAGTATTTAGCTCAGTCTCAATATATTCCTCAGTTCAATCTTCACATTATGATATAACTTAGCTCTAGTTTATATTATGACATAGTTTAACCTCGTTGTCATATAGACTTAGTATTCAAGAATGTCCGCAACCTTAAGATTTAGCTCAACTTAGTATCATGATGTAGTCAAGCCCCTTAATTAGTTCAACTAAATGTATATGAGAATATCATGTGTGAACAATTCCACTTGGTATAAATCGGCCTCAGTATGTGGATAAATGCCTTATGCACTCAGTAAGGTGTACGAAGTGTTTTATACACTCAGTAAGGCGTACAAAGTTGTTTATACACTCAGTCAGGAGTACGATGTGTTCATGCACATTAGTCGTATCCCGCCATGTATAATGCTCTATGCATTTAATAAGTCCCAGTCAATATAGTGCTTATATACCAATGAGTATGTAGTATTATAAGTACTCAATCAAGATAGTATTATAAGTACTTAATCAAGATGTGATTTACACACCAAGATGTACTTATGTACCTAATAATGTATACAATGCATGGCATGGTTTTAGATACTTATATAGTATCATGTTATATGCATCGAATAGTAAGTTCCACACATAGTTTTATTATTAGTCTGACTGCAAGAATTAAGGTCTGGTTTCTAAGATACCTAGTATCTAGTATTGGATTGATCAATTCCAAGTATAGCGGTATTGCTGAGATTATAATCGCTAAAAATCAGCTTAAGAACCGTTCTATAATTCGGTTCAGCGTTTATTCCGAATTTAATCAGAAATGTACTATGTGCACTTAATTATAGTGAGGACCATGTGTAGTTGGTCATTTCTATGGAGAGAATGAACTCAAGATGTTAAAAGTACCCGTCCCTATATTTTTTTAAAAGGGACAACAGACTTTTTCCAAATTAGAAATTCCATAAGAATTTGGGCACTTGTGTTAATTTTAACACAACCTACCCTTCTTAGATAAATGGTCAAAGTGTTAGGACCATTCAGATGAATAAAAAGATGGATTAGATCAAGGAAAGATTTAAGATAGTCTAAAATAATATGAAATCCCATCAGGATAAGAGAAGGAGACCAGTAGAATTTCTAGTTGTCGATCTAAGTATGTTAAAAGTATTCCCTTAGAAAGGAATCAGCTCGACTATTCTTAGCACCTACCATGTATTCGAGCTAAGATCATGCTTAGATGGTAAAACATAATATGTACCTCTAGCAAATATCATGGTTAAAGAATAACCAGACCATTTTATGAAGTTAGAAAATATTCTTGACGTTAAGGTCCAAATATCTAGGACATAAGAGGTCCTCCTTCTTAAACTTAGATGGAAGAATAGAAAAGAGGTCAGAGGATAAATAAGAGCCGAAAGAAAGCTCGGCAAATACACCCCAGTATTTTTCAGGAAATGTTTGTGAGGACACAAACCGAATAAGTGGGGGAGAGTTGTAACACCCCAAATTTCAAAATAATGATTTATTATTATATTTTAAGGCTTTCTAGTCAACCGATGTTATAATAATAATATTTCGTTAGTCATAAGGACCTCCCATGAAATAAGTCTAAAGTAAACAAGACCATCTATGCAATAGTTCTACTATCAGGGACCAGTTTAGCCAATTGATGAAACTTATGTTATAACTCTTATAAGGTTTCTTCAAGTCCAGGAAACTCATTTTAATCCTCATCTTGTTCCTCTCTTCTCTCATTCCACGCATTAGCACACACAATCCAGGAACAAATTCTAGGGTTTTATTTCTATGTTGATATTATCAAGTTTAAGTTAAGGAATTGCTATATGGAAGCTTAGAAACGCATAAACTAGGGTTTCTACAATCCAATTCGAGGTAAAAATCTTAGTTATGTTTCATAATTAGTTTATAAAGGTTACCCACTATTAGAATATGCTTAAGAATGATATTATGATGTCATAAGTGGGGTTTTGTAGAAATTTGAAAGATTATGTTAAAGTTATGATTTTCTAAAATCACTATGAACACGTGTTAATCATGTGTATGAGTTAAGATTAATGATGGGTATCGTGTTATGATATCATAACACCAATTTATGGTGTTAATTTTCAAGAAAGTAAGTTTATGTATTATATAAGCCGCGGAACCAAACACCCCCTTATGGCCTAGTTATGTTAAAGCTTGTTTATGACAAGCTAAGTCTTTTATTAAGTAAAATTCATGCTAATTACGTGTTCCTAGGTTATAAAGGTTAGCCGAGGACGTTCACAAGAGCTCGCGGTAGATAGAAAGCAATATCGAGGTGAGTAACGTATATAAGATTAGAAACGGGACTACAAGAGCCCGTTAGATATACAATATGTACTATGGTACTTACGTTCGTGTTTTGTTATATGCTTATGTATTACACTTGTGTTACGAATTTATGATAAGTGAGCACATAATCATGTTGAGGTATATGTCATGAGTAGAAATGGATCTCGCGATATGAGATTATATATGAAATAATTTAGGCGGTCAAAACAGCGTAGCGACCGTGTGGTCTTAGTAATATGTTTTTTAACATAAATGATGCATCGTTGCTCTTTAACTTGGTCTTTAGTAGCTTGTTAGAAGTGTCACATATTCTATGATATTTATATCTAAGTTCTTATGGTATGCTTATGTATTATGCTCGTGTTATAAATTAATATTGCTTACTATGAATTTAAAGAATTTACGTGGTATGAATTATATGTGAAATAAAATTAGGGTCAAAACAACCGTTATGACCCATGTAGTCTTAGTAAAATGATTGTGGTCAAAATATTGTGTTATTACTTGTTTAGCGTCCTAAGTAGACGACATGACTACAAGAGTCATATATGAGTTCCAGACAAAGTTGGAACTAGATATCCTTAGTAGGTGATTTGCATAACTATATGCAAGATGGGATTAGACGTCTTAAGTGGACGATATGTGCTATTATGTGATCACATCACGTTGTTCCGAGACAAAGTTGGAACTTTGACCTCCTTAGTGGAGAATCGAGCCTCAGAATAGTAGAAGTTCCAAAAATGGAACTCAGACATCCTAAGTGGATGATTAGTATGTTTATATGGCTCGTGGGATTCTGAAAAGCACAACTAGATATGGAAAGTCTCAAAAGCGGGACTTGGCGCTCCTAAGAATTCAGGCAGAGCATATAAGATGCTAATTTGAGCCAAATACGGGTTCACCGGTCCTAAGCTGGACAACTAGTATATTTAAGGCAAGCATGATGCCCTCTAGCATTATGATGAGGAGGTATCTAGCCCCAAGTGCATGTTCACGATGCAAGAATATATTCCGTGGGGAATTAGCGGTGTTATAATCACCAAGATAGCTCACAGCGGGGAAAGTTCTTATGAAGCAACATCTAGTAGCATTGACATGTTTATTTTCGCTTTTATATATATTATCTTACTAAGCTTTATGCTTACGTTACTCCATTTATGTTTTTATTATAGGTGAGATCAAGTTTAGCGCCTTAGGTGTGCGTTTAGCTACTAAATGGAGCTCATGGGTAATGAGCTTATCCTAAACCCTCTCTAATACCAAGAAGCGCCTAGGTTGTTATATTTTTGATGAATGATTATGCAAACTCAGATTTGTGTGGAAAACATGTAGTTATGGTATGTTTTAAAAAGGTTAAGGGGCGTTTGGCATAGTGCCATTCTTTCTCATATTGACCCATTTTAGTTATGTGTGGGTCACAACAAGTAGTGGATGATATTTGGAGTTTTTCCCTATGTTATAAAATGGGTATGTTTGATTTGTTAAGTCTAAGTTATAAAATGAGTTTTTAAAAAACATACCAAGTCTGAATTTTAAACATTAGAAATGTGCGAGTGGACCATCGGCCGACGGCCATTATGGTATAAGTCCATACTGTAGATGCGCTCAAACATGCATTTTAGGTTGTTTCTGTAAAAAGGACCATACACCCGTATGCAGTTTTTGCATACAGCCGTATGCTATTAGAGGAAAACCATACAGCCGTATACTATTTTAGCATATAGCCGTATGCTCCCATAAAAAAAAATTAAAAAAAAAATTAGTGTGGGTGTTTCATTAAGACACACAACGTGATTAAGAATAAGGACGTGACAATTCAACCATCAATAGGAGATAATTAAGGAGTAATAAAACCTAAGTGAACACATCTTTAAACTATCATACGAGCACACAATAATTAGACATAGACTATATACACCTTAGATTAGATAATTAGACAAGTAGAGTAATCGGTAGAAATACCAACCCCAAATCCAAACCCCGAGATTCGTACCTTTCCATTTTCTAAAAAATATAAAAAGATAAAAAAAATAATCTTCCTCAACCCCAACCTTAGTGTAGTAACTTCTCACTAGCATTCCTATTCCCATAGAGAACGATATCAATACCCGTGGCTTACCCTAATACTACACTACAACGATTAGGTTCTTTTCTTGGGGTGTAATAAAACTTGCTCGAAGAAAAGGAAGTTCCTTTGACCCCGAACGACGCGTGTAGCGTTATCACCCTCTATTCTAGGATTCTATAATTTGGCCACAATAGTTCTTAATCTTTCTTACTAGCTACAATATTTAAGAAGCATTCATATACATTCTAACAAAAACTTTAATACTTGCATTTAATAATACCTTGACGGGATACTGGTGTAACAGCGTGAGACACCGAAAGTGATAGTTTGTGGGTTAAGTGAGGAAGAACTACAAAAGTAACTAGATAGCCAAGTCTTTATCACACTCTATAAATGCCCAAACAAGTCATCTTCGCGGAAGGGTAGAAAGAAAGAAGACGAAATAAGTAAACGCGTCCGGAAAACTTCACTTCAAATCCAAATAAGAGATACCGAACAAACAACCCTGTAGCCTAGTTCCAATAATATTCTATGACAAATATGATCGTGGAAGTTGACATAATATTCTTCGTGATAATGTATAAACCAAAGTATCAAACCTCATAACACAACGAATCACACCAAATTTCACCATCAAATCTCATATAATCAAAACTCATGATCAAATCTCATAACCCAATAAACCTCATTATCAACTCTTATCAAGTCGCAAGTCTCATCTTTTCATCATTCAAATCCAAGTAATATATTATTCGACCCAAAACAAATCAACAATGTTAAATCCAAATCCACGGTTTATATCTTCCTTGGGCCCAATTCAGCTCTTATGCTTGACCAATCCATCATTATCGTTGGCCCATTTGAACAACTCATTTATCAAAACGACAATAAATCCGTTCAAGCCCATTTGAAAATCAAATCCGATCCAACTCTAATCACAAATATCCTTAAACATGTTTCCTCGTAAGATATATACCAAAATACCACTCTTGATCTTAAAAATTTATTAAGACATTTGTATCTTAATAAATTAATCTAACACATTTTAGCCTATGTCTTAATTAATTTCAGTTAACCCCAATATCCATATGAAACTCGTTCAACCCAATGATATCAAATTTATGCTAAAGCCCAAATCCGAATTGATAGGCCCAATCCAAATTATCATTACAATAATCGGATATAAGAGAGGCTTTAACTCTTCATAACCCTAAAAATACTCCTATTAGCCCTAAACAAATCTGAAAAACACACCGCCTACCACATATCATTCTCTCCCAAGTCCCAAATAATCACTTCTCATCTCAGAACTTCCATCATCAAACGCATACGAGCAAACCCTCTAATCTCATCACCATTAAACCTTCCGAGCAAGACACATTAACACCTTATAAACAAAAATTGAAACCCACCAACTTCTTTTCTTGTTCGACTGATGTAACACTTGAAGAATAACACGCAACGGCTACAAGATCCTATGTTGGTCTCGGGTAGGTATTCATTTTTGTGGTTATTTTTGTTTTGATTTCCATTTAAACGAACCAAAGAAAGAATGAAATGGACCGTTTTGTTCTTTCTTTAAGAGTTTGGATATTATATCAAGAAGCTTGGCTTCAAAGGATCTATAATGGAAAAGGTTTAACAAAAAAATCTTGAAAGATTAGAGAAGTAATTGAACCGATTCTGAGATCCTTTTTATCATTTCGAGTTTAATTGATGTGAGAACGGGAGGAGATGTGAGGATTATTGTAGTGACATAGATGAAGGATTAGTTTTTGGATTTTGAAGGTTTTGAGCAAGTCTGTTGTTACACTTTCCTTTCAACTTGAGATTAATATTGGACCGATGATGTTGTAAAACTGAGGTCGTGAGTCGTTTGTAGTACATGGTTTATATTGGTCGAGTCACATGGTCAACAAACCGCATAAGAGTCTTCTTCTTAAAGGTCAAATCACATAAGTGATTTGTCAAATCGCTTTCATTCAAACCGCAAGAAATGCTTTTAACTTTTAGACAAATCGCTTCAAGGTCAACAAAACGCATCATCTTGATATGTCAAGTCGCACCATTTTTTATTTGGCAAACTGCATGTAAATGTTAAACCGCAGTCCTTATTATCTTGAAATATCAAACCGCTTGCCAAAAAAAATAAGGGAAAATAGATCGCGCGCCTTGACGCTTATCACTTTCTGGACCACTTTTATTTTAAATTTAAAAATAGACCGAGGGCAACCGCTGTTATTGGGCAACTCAACCACATTGTGACAAGTGTCCCGTATGTGTAAGGTATTATTTTTTGGGCAACTAACGTTCGCTGGGCAACCGTATATTTTTAAAAGGGGTTTATCGTCATTTTACGTTACATAAAAAGTACATATTTGAATAGTGAAAGTGTAGTGAATTTATATTCAAAATCCAATACTCACTCGTCTTAATCATTCGTCTTCTTCACTCTCAATGTTTTTTGCTTCTCGCATAAAAACATTCCTAGTTATTTTTTTCACAAATCAAACAGTCTGATGCGTCGGCACCTCTCTTGCTCCTAACATACACTGTTCATAGCAACCGAATATTTCCGTTCGTTACATTTTTTTACAACAAGAAAACCACCTTCAATTGCTCAATCTTTTTGTTCAAAAAATGTGGCAAACTATGGTACGTTTTAATTCAATTATTGTTATTCGTTCCATGTTATAATGAATCGTTGTTGTTATTCGATCCATGTTATAATGAATCTTTGTTGTTATTCGATTATTGCCTATGTTACACACGTTTTAATTCCATTCTACAATCCATTGCTCTTTTTTATATGCATGCGATTCGTAATTATGTAGTCTATAATACGTTGGTATAGATTCCTTCTATGGTCTGAATTAATTTTTCATTTTTGTTGACCGTTTTTAGTACTATGAATCTAAGTTAATCACTACGAGTATACTGAACCACTTTCCGTTGATAGAGCAAAAGTTAGGCCCAAAACGCCACATCTTGTTTATGAGTATACTGAACCACTTTTCGAAGAGTGATTGATCTCTTGTTTGTTGAACCTGAAACACAGATCATTGATACATGTGACAATGCTCATTATGATAGTCCCTTCATTTTTTACAATCAAGGGCATGCTTTACATTTTGATCTGTAACTAATGACAGTGTTGCGGCTTGGATCTGTAAGTTTATGTTTCTTTGACTTAATTTTGTTTATTGTTATAAAAAAATGTCCTGTTAAAAATGTCATGTTTGGTGGGTTAAACATCCAAACCTAAACCTTTTTTCAAAGGTAAGCCTGTTAAACTTTGTGGTTATTTATTACTTGTTTAGAGGTAAAAGTAAACATACCTGTAAAAGTAGATTTTCCATTTCTACCTATTTAACTCAAGGCATATGCATAAATACTAAAAAGATCTGCACAAATAGTCACAGCAGATTTCAAAAGATATTATAGATTAAACAGATAACAACCAATCCAGTTGTTTTAGTACATCAACAAACCTGTAGATAAGGTAACTAGATGTTACTTGTAAGCCATTTTTCTTTTCCCTTTTCCTTTGCCTTTGTCACCGCTCCTGCTCGTGGAGGGATTATTTATGCCAAATTTCTTTTCTTTAATATCAGCCCATGTTTGTTTATTTGCAAGTCCTATTACGAATCCTTTTACCGGGAGGTTCCGACTTTCGGCATCACTAATCGACGGCTTTTTTTCCTCAAAACTCATAAACGTTGCCCTTTTCAAAGCATCTATCGCGATAAGCTACCACATCGGTCTGTCGAATAGTCACTTGAGCTGTAGGTAGACAAATAGCTGGATATAGAGCTTGAATCACTTTCAGAGGTTTCCGCGTTTGGGAAGTATGAAACCCATGGATTACATGGCTGCATTGTAGTCAAGTGCTTGACGACAATGTTATGCTTGAATCGTAAGAGATTGTTATGATATCTCGCAAAATATAAACAAAGTCTTTAAAGATCGTGAAACCAAGCTTAGCATTAGAAAAATAAGATTTGAAACAAAACCCACTACCTTTTTAGTCATTTTTATTAGGTTTGCCGATATGTGTGCGTAAAACCATGTTAATGCGTGCGCTTATGACCCCTGTGACTATAAATCTCACAATAAAAGAAAGCCTCTACCTAACCGCATTTAAAAGCATTAACATCCTAATAAATGCTAGGTTGTTGACCTTATCCCTTAACTTTGAACTTATAACTACAGATCATGCTACAACTTAGTTTTGCACCATCCTATACATCCTAACACAATTACAATAAAACTTTTGTGACCGACATACAAGCATTTGTAACCCCTCGCCAAGATGTTTAAGCTTAAAATCAAGATTGTACATGCATTCAGAATCGTATTACTTGGTCTTCATGGTCTGGCAAATATCAACTTCCACTTTCGTTTATGACTTTAATTATATATCCCTTAAAAATGGTGTCTTATCTCACTATGTATTGTTTTTATGGTACGCAGATTTTTTAAATATTGCACACGATCATATTTAAACTGTTGTTTTTCAACACATTATCAGCCAATGTTGCATCCTTATATGTTTCGTTGTTTTTCTTTTTATCTTTTATCAATACAATATACTAAAACATAAGCATCAGTTATCAATAACTCTAGTATTTGTGAAACTCAGCAGAAGATTCTAGATGATCCTAACAACCATCACTAGTTCTAGAATATTACAACTCAAACCGACCTACAAAATAGTAGTGCTTGTTCAAACATAGTAGCGATAGTTCCAATCTTATACTAGCAGTGGTATATCTTGATCACCACTCTATCCTCATAACCATAACCAAAAACCAAACAATCCTCCCGTAAACTTGATATCTTCGTTCAAAAAACATCCAGTTTCTATTTACATTACATTGTCTTCAACTGGAGGATGTATCCAAACACCCAGCTGACCTTTGAACTATTTTTTTGCCAGTGATCTTGGATATTAGCAATCTTCTCAATCTTCAAAACAACTGTCAATCATTGGATTTGAAGGCTTGGTACCCTGTGGATCTAGCTTAGCTTCCAACATCTTTCTTGCAACATTGTTTATCAGTGGATAATCTTTATCTATGAACATGAATATCTTCTCCTTTGCCGTCTGAATAGCATGCAATCTACAAGTCTGATAAAGCATCCATCGTACCACTTCACAATCTTCCCAAAATTTGTCTTCAAGATTGGGTTGAAACATATTCTTCACAGCTGTCCACATAGTCTTTGCTAATGACCCCGTTGGACCAAGCTTTCCATATC
The DNA here is from genome assembly GCA_910596185.1 of Chrysanthemum makinoi. Classification (NCBI taxonomy): domain Eukaryota; kingdom Viridiplantae; phylum Streptophyta; class Magnoliopsida; order Asterales; family Asteraceae; genus Chrysanthemum; species Chrysanthemum makinoi. The sequence goes on from OU343222.1 coordinate 97,574,487, forward strand.
TGAAATCCATGACCTTCCACAGCTGTTCTAGATCTTTCATCGAACTAGACCACAAAGATACACCTAAAATTTAAGTGTTTTTGTTTACATCCATCTGCTCTTGTGATTTCAATGACTTCTCTGTCATTTGCTGTAACAATTTGCCAATCTAGAATTGGATGTACAGATCTTAATGGTGTAGGATTAATAGCCTCTTTAGGTTGATCACACACCATAAGATATCTTGTTTCACTGTCTTCCTTCTCCATATCATCATCCATCTTCTCGCTTTTGAACTCGACTCCTCCTGGTTAGGTCCTTTTTTCTTTTGTTTGTTGTTCCCCCACAACTCATATTCTCTCTCAGAATTCATATCAACAAAATTATCATTGATCCTTCTACACCTATTAAAAATCTCCTCAACCCTCTCATAGGCGCATTTCCTCAAATTTTCAGAAACATGTATCCCCGTATGCTTGATATATTTCATCATATAATTCCTCATTTCTTTCTTGGTTGGATTTTTATTCTTCGTTGGTTGATAATCTCTAAATTCTCTTTCTTGTCTCATCTGTCTCACACTCTCAGAAGCTTGGAACACTTGTTCTTCATTTTTCAATGTTTCAATCTGGCCGAGAAGCTTTCTCATTTTCTTGCTTTTCTTTTCCCTAGAAATTACAACAAAGATTTAGTTCCGATGTACTCTTAGAGTCGCTTCTTCATCATAAGCCTCCCCGCCATGTCTACTTTTAAACTTCAAACTTTTCGCAATTCCTTTACCCTTTCAAATATCTCGTTGACCAACAACTGACTTCACAGGCTCACCAATCTTCAAACTTCCCAAGGGTTTAGGTGCAGAAGGTTTAATTGTAGCAGGAATGGGTGCAACGATAGGTTCAGGGATTGGTAAAGATTGCTTTAGGTTTAGCAGTTGAATGGCAACCTCCTTTGACTTCTTTTTGACTTTGGTGGTGATGTAAATGGTTGTGATTGTAGTAGCAGTAGTTGTGATAGAAATGGGAATATCTGAAGTAACAGTTGTTATAATTACCTTAGAGGTGGTTCCATCGCTGGCTTCTTCTTTATAAGCAAGTGGATGCAGCAACATAGGCGTGGTTGTTGCCTGCACCCACTTCCTTCTCTTTACGCACAAGTAGCTTTCAAAGCATCATTTATCGTTGCAGCTTTTTCCTTACATGTCGTCACCGATAACCATCCCGATTAGCACGACTATCCAAGTCCAAAACCACATCGAAATTCACATCCTCCCCTGAATATATGCTTTTACTCCTCCCTGCTTGGATGCATCCTCCAACCTCTGATCCTTTGAGGAGCTAGCCTTCTTTCCCATCCTTTTGACTCTTCTATATGCAGCAATCCCTGGTCTCCTCATTCTCTCCAAAACATTCACTGTGCTTGAACCTTTTAGTAGTTCCAGCTTGAGAGGTTGTCAATTCCTCAAGACCAGACATTTTAGACTCCATGTTGCTACATTTATCCGTCAATTCCTTTAAAAGTTCCATTCTATCCTCACATCTTCGACATGTGTTAACTGGTCCGAGAGGTGTACACTGGGAATTGTCATTATGCACAAAAGTATCATTACCCGTCAATTCATGTTTAGTTTCACGTCTATCCTCATCACTCTGATCTGTGTGACCTGCTCCGAGAGGTGAATCATAGGATGTGAGTACCATGGCATCCAACCGAGCCTCCGTATCCATGGACCCCAAGTTAGCCGGTTGGTCGGGGATTCTCCACCGTGTTGAGCTCGAACAACTCTCCACATTAGGAGTTGCCGCTGGTTGGGTCTTACTTAGGTTTTCATTTACCTATTCGCGTCTACGCCAAACAAGAGGTGAAACCCTTCCACTCATGTCACCTCCACACCGTTACAACCTCATGTCCTTTACCACTACCACCACCTCGTAGCCGAGTGCCCTTCTTCCTCCTTCTAGTAACTAAAATACGCTGAGGTTCGGATGTTGAAGGTAAGGGTTCGGCAGATGGTTTGGAAGTGGTAGCAGGGGGTTCATCAGTGGATAGACTGGGTTGTGGATTTTCCTTTTCTATAAGTTGTGGCAGATTTAGCATGTGAGGAAACAAAGGTGTTATGGTTCCTGTAAAATTTGGACTCTTTTTCCTCATATGGGCAAACACCTTAGGAACCATATGTAAAACGTCATACTTTCTCTTATGGGGAATGGGTTCTGTTATTTGACTTTCTGCTATCAATTGAACAAACCTAGGATAGAGGTAGTATTTGCCCTACTCTTTAATGTTCTTATGAAAACCCTCAAAAATCATTCTAGACCAGTTAAAAACCCTTTCTTGAGATAAACAGATGACAACAGTTGCAATCTTTGAGGGAAACTCATCAAATCCAGTTGTTTTATTGCTTACACACTTGAGCAAGGCATGGATTAAAAACTTCCATTGCAGAGAAAACATACCTTTGTGAAACTTTATACGATCCCCTTTTCTCTCATAACCCATTCTTTCTAAACCTTCAAATATTTCAAGATCGACCATTAACAACTCCTTCAAAGATCCCAAGCTTCAAAACACCTATAATAACCTCCTCTGTGATCAGAATCTCCGTTTCATCAACAACCGCCTTAATAACCTCTTTTCCACCTCTTTCTTGAATTTTAGCAGTCCGCCAAAACTGCTTTATATAAGCTTTAACAATGACGGGTTCTACAGTAATTGTACAATAGATTGCACTACCAGGCTTCGATGATGATCAAAGGTATGAGGGGTGTATGTTCCAGCCAAGACTTGTCTTTCACCTGAGAATAAGAAATACGAAACACTACGTTAAGTGATTACGCAGGGTATGACCTCAGAACCACCTCCTGGCGTGAGAGTAAGTAAGAGTTATGGTTGTATAAGTGTGTGTAAGTAAAGAGATGAGTGTGAAATGAGCATACCATAATCCGTTGCCCGTCCAACCTATTTATAGTGGATGAAATAGGGTTGAGAGCACTTCTGCATGAATGTGGAGATCATGGGGGCGTCTCATGATTGTGGGTAACCGCTAGGGTTTAGTGACCCACGCTCGGACTTGACGGGAAGCCAAGAGAGAGAGGGAGATTGTGGGTTTGACCAAGTCGAGGTTCTCTTATCCATGCTTCTTCGTCGCCATACCTCAGAAGGGCTTAGGGCTTCGAATGGCGAATTCCCCTGAGGTAACCTTCTTGATAACGAATGGTTTGACGCCTATGGATATTTTGGAATCCTAAATTGGGCCTTCGAATAGAAGGGATTTGACACGTCTTGGAGGAGTGTCCTTCGAGCTACTCGGAGGGTACATCATCAAGCCCCCCAGTTGAAAGTGATTTATATGAGCGAAGAAGCATTGCTTTCGACTCTATGCTTCGAAAAAATACCATCCTGCTGCTAATCATATTAGTCGGAAGATAACTATGCAACTAACTAAGCGCATTTAATGCTAATTAACCATTCAGTTGCCCGCTACAGGAATTACAATTTCCCATGTTACCCAGAGACCAAAAGACTTATTTTAAAATTTAAAAAATATTGAGATCGGATAAGAGTAAATAGCAGGTACACGTGTGCGGCTAGGAAAGCGGTAAAAACAATATTTAAGGAGGGGTTGTTGAAACCCTAAAACATTTTACTCTCTCCGCCACTTTCTACACGCAGTAAAAGTGTGATCGCTACTACTCCGAAATCAAAAGGTAAACCTTCCTCCTCACTTGTAGCTTGCTTTTGTTTGTTAAAAATGGATTCCAAGTTTATCATAAAATAGCAAAAATGTACCTTATCTGCAAAAGAGTTACATGATCACTTAGCTGGTTACCCAATCCCACCAGAGCACAAAGTGATGTTACCCAAGTCAAATCAGGGTATTTTTTATGCTCCTCAAGGTTTCGTAGGGCTATACACACATGCATTTAGCCATTCTAACCTTAGGATTCCTCTGCACCCACTGATATTAGAATTTATGCAATACTACAAGGTTCATATCTCTAGGTTCAACCCCTTTGGTTTAGCCAAGCTGACCACATTCATAGTAATGTGTAAAGCATACGGCTATGAACCAACATTAAAGGTTTTAAGAGGATTTCTGAACTTGTATCCTGGGGGCAATTGGTTAACTTTAGCAAAAAGGCCTAAATCGGATGTGTCAAACCTGTTTAGGAGGGTATATACCAACAAAACAGTTGAAAGGTAGCTTTTTCTATGTGCAAGACACTATTGTTCCCCTAAGTATCCAAGGTTCTGAATAAGGAAAATATGTTTGATGTAAAACGGTACAATGACCCCTTGCCATATGAGGTGCGAAAGGACCCCTGTTATCAGCGTTTAGCCAAATATCCTGTGGATGTGCAAGTGTACCCCGAAGCCATCTTATACATGGTGGGATTGCCCAGTAGCGGGAGGGGTCTCCCAAGAAGCTCTGTATCATATACCAAGGACAAAGTATGTTTATCTACTTCTATTTAAGTAAGACCAATGTAGCAATCGATATTTATTTCTTCTGGTTTCTATTTTGCAGAGATGTCATTCAGAAACTTCATGTACCAAGATTTGGATGAAGATTTAAGCTTTATGCCTGCCGAGAAGGTCAAGAGTCTTATGATGTTGGCTCTCCTTCGACATTTGTGAACAACAATGAGGTAGACACTGAATCCGCCCGCTGCATCGGCACCCCTTAAGTCGCTTGGAGGGTCCATCCTAACTTGTTGAGAATATTTCTAACTCGGAAGATCCTGCGGATGAGGATGTACCGGTTATAGGTTCAACAGTGATAGCCGACGTGATTGAAAAGTAGCAAGGAACAGCAGCCAAGGCGTAAGTCTACCAACATAAGGAAGAATCCTATCCCTGCCTCCGGATCAAGGGTTGTGAAGCAAAAGAGTGTCAAGGTAGAAAGTTTGTAAAGTCACCCGAGTTACCGTGATGAATCAGGAGGTTCATGGTAAGCATTTTTTCCTTATGAAACATGTGAAGTGATAAGTGTCAAAATTAACTTAACCTTTATACATTGTATTGGTCGCAGGCCTTCCAGAGACGAAGGAGATCCCCAATGCTTTGGCTTGTCACCAAATTATGGATCATGTTACCCCCCTCAATGGAAAGGTTTGCTGGATAATATGTCCATTGAGAAGGTTTGTGATATGCATGACAATGGTGTAGCGAGGCAAACCAGGGAATTTCTCAGGGCCGTGACCAAGGCTAGGCAGGAGATGGATGTTATGTTGGAAAAGGAAAAACATAGGGATCGGGAGTATGCTGAATTGGACGCCAAGTGTGATGAGATTGAGAAGGACCTTGAGAAGAATCCTCTCGTTCAAGACCTCCGTCAAAAGATTGAAGAGTTGACAACCGAAATTGTCAGACTCAAGGTAGAGGAGGTAGGTAGCGACTCTCATTGGTCAAAATTCGTGTTTGAGGCGAAGTGTCTGTTCAGAGAGCGAGAAGGCTAGGCTCGGAGAGGTAGAAGTTAAGTTGAGGGAGGAAGTCGATGGCTTGTAGATGAGGTATAAGATGCTGCAAAAGGATCGATGCGGAGGTCGCTTCAAAGGTGGTGCCTTATATAGCCATGGAGCTCTACCACGTGATGAATTAGGAGCTCGATGTGGAAGGTCATCAAATCAACTATTTTTCATGGACGGTGCTTGGCGTTGGAGGAGGCTGCCAAAACAAGTAAGCCCGTGGACCTTTCCAAGATTGAATGCTACCGTCCCACTTCGGAAGGCTTCGAGTATGATGAGGCAGAAATGCTCGCGAACCGCAGAGTACTCCTTCCTTGCTGGCTACCAAAGATTCTATGGCACCCCTCAAGAACTCCTTTCCAAGAAACCTCGTGAAGTCAGCTACCACTCCCACCAAGAAGACTATATCTACCAAGCCTGTCTCAGTTCAACCATCCCCTACTCCATCTCCAAAAAGTAGGAATGAAGGTCGCCATGTCCAGCATATTTGGTTTCAAGGGTGACATGTACCCTTTAAGACAATTTATCTTATTTGACAATGCTTGTCTTGTTCTCTAAACAATTTAAATGCTTGTGATGTATGGCCATGGGCCAAAAACAATTTAATTGGGGCTTAGGCTCCTCGCAGTACAAGGGCACTAGCCCTCATTTTAATGGTATGGTGTGGTGAATACCTCTACACAATTAGTTATTATTTGTGTTTGTTTTGTTAACTTCTCGTACGCCATTTTTCCGACGCATGTTTTGACCTATGGTTAAACAACCTCATTGTGTGTAAATTACAACACAAAGAATATAATGACCAAATTT
>OU343222.1:97580840-97675750 GCA_910596185.1 Chrysanthemum makinoi
AAATGATGAAAGGTTATAATTTTAGTCCGAGGAGTGTCAAAATAACCGTAAACATTTACCACCATTGATAAAAGAAACAACCGGGATATGATAACATGCAAGTACACAGATGTTTTGAAAGCTATATTAATTTTTCTCCCTCAACACTTGATCGAAAAATATCAATTTTGAAAGATTAGAGTGTTGACGAAAAGAAAATACTTGCCATGTTGAAAGAAAATTAGATTATAAGAATATTTTTGTTGTTTTATCAGGTTTTATATTTTTGTATTTTGTTTTTGAAAATTATTTACAAAAGAGATTTTGGTGTTTCGATGTGTTTTAAGACTGCTTTTAGGAGGTCATCCAATTCCTCTGAGTCAAACACCTCATACCAATCCGCGGACCAACTCATTAAACCTAGCGGGAGGCAAGGTTGTGAGAAGATCGCCAATTGGTATTCTCAGTACTACAAATATAATTCAACAAGCACTCGCTCCACGTGATCCTTGATGAAATGATATCAAGATCGATGTGCTTTGATTTCGAAATAATCGAGTTGCACGAGATTGCAATGGCACTCCATTGTCGCAAAGACATCGGATTCTCACAAATACGTAACCATAGTCTTGAGTTGTGTTCTCATCCGGATGACTTGAGCACAACACGCGACACATACTCGCTTTGATTGCCATGACAATGCTTTTATCACCAAGAAATTGTAAAGCTCCCAAGTACTTTTCCGTGAGTCTAAGCATCCCGCGTGAGTATCTCAAAGCGATTAGTTCAAAACCGTAATCCTTCTGATACCGGATCCCCAAGTTAATGGTTCCCTTTATGTATCTGGAGGATTCTTTTAGCCTCAGAGGGGGTTTCAGTTGGTCGCGATCGATAACGAGAGCAAAGATATACCAGAAAGACAATATCGTGTCCGCTAGCTGTTAGATACATGAGAGACCCAATAATACTACGGTATTTTGTAGGGTCCACCAAATTTCCATGTAAATGCCTAGCTTCTTGGTATGAGCCATTGGTGTGGCATAGGTGTCGCAGGTTTTCATTCCAAATTTGTTTAACAATTCAAGGGCATATTTGGACCGACTCAAGAAAATACCACGGGGTGATTGATGAACTTGCAGGCCTAGAAAGAACGTGAGTTCACCCATCATGGACATTTCAAAATTTTTCTTCATTAGTTTTGCAAAGCGATTGAAAACTTTTTATGTGTAGACCCAAAATGATGTCATCCACGTAAATTTGAACAATTAAGATATGCCCCCGATATTGTATAAAAGAGTTGGGTCAACCGAACCTTTGGTGAAATTATTAGCAATGAGGAAGGATGATAGCTTATCGCACCATGCCCGAGGAGCTTGTTTGAGACCATACGTAGCTTTGTTCGCTTTGTAGACGTGATTCGAAACTCGTGATCAACGAATCCATCCGTTGGTCGACATAAACCGCTTTTGTTGTCCATTGAGAAACGCATTGACATCCATCCGATAGACCGTCATATTCATATGAGCCTCAAGACGAGCAACCGGAGCAAAAGATTCTTCAAAGTCAATTCCCTCTTCCCCGACGATAACCCTTAGCCACCGACGCGTGACTTATTTTCGATAACATTTTCCAAGATCCAATTTGTTTTTCCAAATCCATTTGAGACCAATGACGACTTTGATCTTTTCTTTCAACCGCTCCCATACTTCAAGACGCTTGAATTGGTTGAGTTCTTGCATGGATTCAATCCATTGTCTTTTGTCATTGCGCTTTTGATGTTTTTAGGTTCGATTATAGTGAGTGCATAAATGCAATGTTCACCGTCTGAGTGAAGACGCTTTCTAAACGACCGTTGATTCGGGTTGCCAATAATATTTTTCCGAGGATGGTCTTTCGTCCATCTATTTATGGAGGGTTGATGTTGGTATACATTGTGCAGATTTTGAGGATTCAAATGGTTTGTTGAAGATTTTGCGACATCCGGTGCGCATCTCATTAGCAAACGGGTTAAAGAACGCATTTGGATCAAAATCGCAGTGGGGTACTTCATTCGTGAATATCACCGCATTCATCATTGTTGGAAGCGGTTTGTTCAACCGTTGTGTTGGAGTCAATCGTGGTGCTTCTTCAAATGAGTTGTTGTAGTGTGTGTATCGTGTATAAGAGTATTATCCAGCAAAGCCGGAAACAAATGGATACACCGAGCACGCTCATCAATATCGCCATCGAACAAATGGAGCAAATAACCTTTCCATTTGTTGACGAGTAAGTCGGGGCTTTGTTCACCGATGATGGGGTTTGGGGAAGTTTACGGCCAGTCCGGTTCCAAGTCGTTATACTCGTAGCCATTTCCGTAGTTCATCAAAATGAGCATGAATCGCTTCCATCACTCCTTTGTACGACGATTCTGATTCGAAACCTTTGAATTATCACAAGATCCGATAAAGACTCCCAATGTCCTTTGGCTTTGAGCTTTCCAAAGTCATCACGATCATTATTCTGATAGCAAAGAGATCCAAATACATGAAAGTGTTTGAGATTCGTTTTCTCTATGGACAAGCTCAAAAGGTGTTTTGTTGTATGCTTGTAATCATAGAACTTGAGTATAGCATGCAGAGATACCTAAGTAAGTCTGGAAGTTTAGCATTGATTAACATTGTTCTTGCAGCTTCCACTAACGCTCGGTTTCGTCTTTCGACAACTCCGCTTGTTCCGTGTACTGCAATAGATGTCCGATGTGAATTCCCACTTTCTCATAAGATTCACGAAGAGTTTGATTAACAAATTCAGTGCCTCTATCTGTTCTGATTAGTCTAATGGTGTTCAGAGTGAACTTGTATTTTCGTGAGAAAGGTGATGATCATCTGTGGAGCTTGATCTTTGCTTACAAGAAAGTAGACCCAAGTCCAGCGTGAATAGTCATCAACAATTACTAAGATGTAGGCCCATTGATCGCTTTCACACGATCGGGCCACACAAATCCATGTGAAGAAGATGAAGCACACGCCGAGAGTCGTGTTCCACCTTTGAAGGAAAATGAGCACGAGTGCTTTGCCTTGTTCACAAGCTGAGCAAAGGTGATCTTTAGAATACCGAAACCGTGGAGTCCTTCAACTAGTTTGTGTCGAGCAAGGTTGGTGATGGTTTGAAAGTTTAGAGATGAGACGACGTGCCATAGCCGTGATTTTGTTGATGTTGCCTTTGAAAGTAAGCGATGGGAGATGAAGCAACCATGTCTTTCATAGAGATAGTGTAGAGACTAGAATTACGCGATCCTGACATAAGGTCATTTCCTTGTAGATCACTTAATGAAACAAGTTTTCTCCCTAAAGCAACCTCCAAATCTCCATCACAAACCGACCCACGAAACAGATTATGACCAGGCCTTCCACATAGTAAACCCGCATTTCGATGTTCCCATTGACATAGTCTCCGTAGCCCATGATAGTCGCTGGTGATCATTCCCAACCGAATGCCAATGAACTTTGCAATAAAGTTTGATAACAGCTTTAAGATTGCCATGTGCTCTGAACATCCGCTATCAACAATCCGAGAATGATTCAGATCACCGCATTACACATGCATCTAACGGATGGAATAGAAGTAGATGGAACCCGAAATGTTAGAGGGTTCCAGAAAGGTATAGTAGATATACACACATCAATAGCTTTAGGTATCCACTTAAATCCTAGTGTGTTATATATCCATTTCTGCCATCTCCAACTAGTATTTGCTTTTAGTCTTAGTGAATGCACTGGGTGGTACTACATTCCTAGGAGGTGAAACTGAAAGGGATAACAATGCGTTTTTAGAATCTAAAGAGGGTGGTCTACCAAGCACAAACTTAGAAAGATTAGTGGGCCTAGAGGTATTCCGGTTCTTAGGATTCCTTAAAAGAGAGATGATAGCTTTAGCAACACATTTATCATGACAATCAGAATTCATACTTTTACCACAATTAACACAAGGTGCATCGATCAATATCAAAAGTACTTAACGGTTTAGCATTCGTTACATCACTATTTCTATTACATTTGCCGGACGCAATATCTATAGTGGAGGCAACGTGAGTCTTATTCATAGTCCTAGGGTGTTCTTCTACTTTAGCATTCTTGATTGATCTTTTCTTAGGTCGCATATTCCTATTCTTCGATGTGTGTCCTAGGTCGAAGCGGGACATTGGAAAAGATGCAACTATTCTGCTTTCAAGAAGGAGGCACGCTAGCAACTTGTGATTTGGCGTAGGATTCTAGGTTCATGAGTACTAAGTGTTACTGGGGCTAATCTCTTAATGATGGTTGGGGGAAGTTGTTCATACTTTCCTAACATTTCTCTTAACTTAAAGATAGTGTGAATCGATCTTGATTTTCGTAATCCAACATTTCCAAAGAAAATGCATAACTTCTTTAGTGTGTGCAAGATAATGATCAAGTTCATTTGATGCTTCATCACGAGTCTTTTGAGTAAATCAAATATGACACCATATTCCTTTTAACTTTTACAAGTTCTTGTTCATATTTTGAGATTTGACACTTAAAGACACGTTTTGATCATCCAGTTGCTCAATTTTAGGATCAAGATTTTGCAGCGAATCGGCGATTTTGTGTTGAAAACAAGTTGTTGATCGTGAATATCTTTTTGACACCAATTAAGACGACGAATTGCATTTGAAAGTTCGCTTGACAATCGTTTGTTTTCAACTTTTAAGGACTCGACCAAGCACATTATCGTTTCTCAACATTTACCACAAAATCAACAAGATAGTAGAGATATAATCAAATGCATATGACAAAGAATTCTCTAACAACATTATGGACATCAGACGATGACATCTTCCAAGAGTCGATCAACATCTTTCTCAACAGCTTTTACGCTTAGTGTTAGAAATAGATGGCGAAAACGACCTTCATTAATCCAAGTTCCTTATGAAAGTCCTTTCCCAAGACAATGCACAACTTTTCAAATTTTTAACATTTGGTAAAAGATTTTCCTGAAAATTGTCTCTTTGTTCTCGCAGGCTTATTGAAAGTGTTGAACTTTGATTTCAAAATGATATTCTATCTCATGTTGTAAAGTTTTGAGGTCATCCATGAAAATGTCAAAATATCGAAGAATTTTGCGATTTTCGTGTTTTGAGTTTACTTCACCGATGGAAGGTAAAGGACCATAAGTTTGTGCATAATCTGGTTGGGGATTAACATTAGAAGACTCTGGTGTTTTTATGATTACCCTTGGTGTGTTAGAAGAATCCGCTGGTGTGACGAAAGTGACCGCTTTGAATAGTTAAAAGGTTTGTTGTAAACAACTTTTTCTAATTTTGATCGACTCTTCTTCTCTCTAATTCTCTCTGGACGATGATATTCAACAACACTCATAATGTAATTATCAACTTTATATTCGTGACCTGAAACTTCGTGATTTGGTTTGAATGCTTTGGTTGAAAGCTTAGGTTTGTAATCGAAGATTCGTCCATATCCATTTGGAATTGGTTTTAAAGTAAACTTTTCAATGGTTGTGACCGACTCGCCATGTTTGTAAACAACATTTTTAAACTCTTTAAGTTTGTTTTGCAAGCCGATGATTTCTTCAAGATGATCATCTATTCGCTTCGTTGAATGCTTTTTGTATGCAGAGAACTGTTTTTGACAAGTTAACAACTCAAATTTTAGCTTTTTGATTTTCCAAGGTGAGAGCGCTAATTTGCTTTTTATGTTCATGTTTCAGCTTGTTCTATTTCGCATAACAAAGCATTCTTCGCGCTAGATCACATGATCGCTTTCTAAATATTTTTCATTTTGATAAGATTTGGCAAAGAAGTCGCTTCAAAACCGCTTTTCACGCTTTTTCGAGTTTTGAAAAAGTTGAGTTGCTTTTGTAAACATTCAAAATCCTTGGTTAACAGTGCATTTTTGCATTTCAAGTCCCGATTAATGGCATGACATTTTTCCACTATGGTTTGTTGGTCTTGTATTAAACGAGCAAAATCTTGATGAGGCAAAAGTTCGCGTTCAACGTGAGTCTCAACATGATCATTACCGAGATCCTCAAGTATAACCACGGAGTCAATTTGATTATCAAGGGAGACCGTTTGGTCATCTTGATCGCCAAATATAACTACGGGTCTAGTTGAAAATCGCTCTGAATGAGATGGATGGCGATTTTGAACATTCTCGAGCCTTGCCTGGATTGATGTTGGCGAGATATGAGATCGAGATAAATATGGTTTGTTCTGTACTGAGACAAGCCATCGCTGTCACACCGGGCCCGGTCACTCATGTGTAACTCATGCATATTAGCCATCAACATAACATGCGATTGGCCCTCAAGTCCTCCATATCATCATCCGAGTCAGATTTGCCATAAAGCTCGTTTTGTCTCCGGAGAGTTCCACCAGCCTTCATCCTTAAGAGCCAAGAAGAGCCTCTTTGAAATAAGCACCTAGTCCCTGGCTTTGGGCATGCATTAGCCAGTGTCCCTTCTCATTGCGCTTGTAGCATCGAAGACCATTCAACCCATTATGAGCATTTCCGCTCCACCATCGAGCTCGATATTCCTACCCACGATTAAACCCTTGACCACCGCCCATCTCACATTCTATAACCACGATTCTCAACTTCAACTCGCCCATTGTTCACAAATGCTTGATTCCTTGTATTAGATGAGGAACTAATACTTGTTGGATTTGTTGGTATAACGGCTAAAGGCATTAGCAATCATAGCAAATCCTTGTTGCGCGTTTCTCAACGGATCGATTCCTCATTAGCTTTCACAGCATTGTGGTTGTGTATGGAACCAATTGAGTTTGTTGAGATGGAGGTTGTGAAGGATCATGTGGTGTGATTGTAGCAGCTGGTTGAGTTCCGGTTGAGGAGAATAACCGTTTGAGCATATAAGGCAAGTTGTTGATTTTCCGATGTGTCGTGGAGCAATTTGAGCACGGAGAATCCTTTCCCTATCAACTTCCTTTTCATGAGGCTTCAAGTAATCGCACAACATCCATATGTAGATTGATGCATGTTTTCGCTGACGGAGAAAAATGACATACTTCTCCCATTCGTGACCAAGACTACTCAGAACTTAGTATTCACGCAATTTGGCATGATGATGTTGTGTTTATCCAAATCATTGATGATGTCTGAAAATCGGTGATGACAGGACTCTAGTGTCTCCGTGTTCAATCATGAAGTGTTCATAAGCCAAGTAAATTTGGATTCCAAATCTTCCGAGTACGATCCTTCCATAAGAAGATCTAATATGATCCCACATTTTCTTTGCGCCTTGAGCATCAACACTAAGAATTGGGTTTGGTAATCCTAAGAGGATATATTCCATTGCAAGCTCATCCGCTTCATAGTGTAGAAGTTCTTGAGGATTCAAGTCGCTAAATGAGCAATGTTCGTTTGTTCATCTCTTGGTGGAATGGCATTTGATCTCCGGTACAATGACAAGTAGGCATCTCAAATGGACCTTCCAAGATAACCTGCTTTAAGAACTTTGCATGTGGCTTCTTTAGATCACAAAACCTAAAGAACCTTATCACCCATTGATCATAGTTTCCCGGAGTGAGCATTGGAGGTCTATCAAGTGATCCAGCCTCATGAATTGATTGTTGGTCGCTAAAGTCAAACATCTTTGCAAACCAAGTGGGTTCCTTCATAATGGTCCTTGATGGATGTTGATTGAAGTCATTTGTGTACGGTTGAACTTGAAGACTTGGTGGTGGTTGAACCATTTGAGGTTGTGGATTTGCAGCAAGTTGTGGAGTATGTTGTTGGTTAAATTGTTGTTGATAAATTGCTTGTTGTTGATTCCATTGTTGATGTTGTGGAGTTAGTTGTTGTTGACGTTGAGGATGAGGATAAGTGTAAAGGAAATAGTTAGAGTATGGTGGTTGTGACATGTTGATAAACTTGTGTTGGTAAAATGGATCTTTGTAGTCGAATGAACCTTTGTTGATGAAGTATCCTTAGGTGTAGAAATCACAATAAAGCCAAGTAACACTTATGCTTAAAACACCAAAGTTACGAGTAACAATTAGAGGTTACGCGTAGAATTTAGCTTACGCGTAAGTAAGGAAAAGACGCTAAAGTTATGCGTAGACAAAAGTTAGGCGTAGAAAGTTAGGCGTAGAATTATCTTAGGCGTAAGACTAGGCTTAGCGTAAGAGAAAAATCTTATGTAGGATTTCTACGTAGCTTATGCTTATGCATAATTTTAGGGTTTTATCCCATGTGATCTTTTACACTTCACAAAGGCAAAAGATATCCAAAGTTGACGTATTTTCAAACTTATCCAAGTAAGAAAACACGGAATAAACCACGAAAATGAAGATCAAACCAAGGAGATACTTACGCGTAGTTTTTAGGGTTTTACTACGCCGAGATCTACTCAGAATTCGATATTGCTCAACGATGTTTCTAAACTAGTTTTTGTGTGATTAAATAGCTTCAAGATCACCAAATAACACAAGGATGCGAAATTTGTTGAACCAAACCTTCTAAAACAGTTACGCGTAGAACTATACCCACGAACAAAAACAAGCTTAAAATCTTAGATCCACACGTAAAGTTCGAAACTTTTTGCCAAAAAACGTATTTTAACACCTTAAAACGTTGAATGTACAAGAATCTTGGATTCAAAAGTGTAAAAGAGACGTTTTTAAGCGAACCAAAGTATCACCCACTTTTACGCGTAAGACCAAGAACAAAAATCTTCAAAAACAAAACGTTTCACCCAACTATTTGGCGATTGATACCACTGTTAGGTCACAAGGTTTACCACACAAGCTTATAAGAAAGAGATAAGGTGATTGAACAAGTAAAACCCACACACACACGATATACTATAGACGGTTAGGCGTAGAGTATGTAGTGAAAGGAAAAACTTGAACAACCAACCCTCAAGTGAGGGTTGACATAAGGTATTTATAGGAGGGAAGCTAGGGCAACACTCCTAGTTCCCTTCCTTTCACCTATGGGCTTGGGCCTAAGCTCATGGGCCTTCTACATAAGCTTAAGGCTAATAACAAACATAAAGGCCATAATAAGCTAACTATTACATATGAGTAACTAACACTTGAATAAGGTTTAGGAGTGATTCCAACACGCTAGATGAAGCTTGGGAAAGATTTAATGACCTTCTTTACAGATGCCCAACGCATGATATCAGCAACCATCAAATGGTCCTTATTTTCTACAAAGGTTTAAACATCCCATCCCGCCAAATGCTCGACTCTCGAGGACCTATTCCTACGATGCACCCTGCACAAGCCCTTAGATCAATTGAAATGATGGTTGACCATTCACGAAATTGGTATGATGGAGTAACCACTTGGGCCACAAATAGCAACAGCTTGGATGACATTGGCGACATCACAAAGCAGCTTGATAGACTTGGATGTGATATGAAGATGGCCAAGGAGAGCATTCATGCTATACAAGAGCACTCTCTACAAGAAGAATATGAGCAGGTCAGGTATATTGAGTCATTGGAAGAAGCCGTCAATAAATTCTCGGATAATCTAAAAAGGATGGACGACTCGAATGATGAATGGATTAGGAAATTCAAGGAGGGGCGGACTTAAATTTAAAAAACCTTGACACCAAGAGGAAAAGTTTGGAGGCTAAGGTTGAAGAATTAAACCAAAAGGTCCTGGAAAGTAAAAAGAATGCGGTTGGAACTATCAAAGCAACGGTGGGAAAGATGAAAGAAGTCAACAACGAGTCGGTTCCTTATATCAGACCTTATGTCCCACCTATCCCATTTCCATGATGTTTGAAGGTTGTGAGAGATGAAGAAACAAGCAATGATCAATTAAAGAAAATGGAAGCAAAGAACTTACAGAGTGATGAAGCAATGCCACAAGCTAACGAGGAATCAACCACAACACAAAATGGTATTACTTCTTAATCTTCTTTTATTCCTAACAATCTTGCTTGTTTTTCTATTCAGGATGCTGAAATTATGGATGAAATCGTGCAACCTATCACATCACCCGATAATGGTTATGTAGCTTCGGCTATTGAACCAATTCTAGTTGATCTTAAAAAGGAATTAGAAGACAAAATCTTGGATACCTCAGTGATTAACAAGTACACATATGAGCCGATTAATCAGCCACATCATAAGGTGAACCAATCATCAATGCCATCAACTAAAACGGGTAAAGTATACAGGTAAATGTCATCTCCTTTTAGGTATGGTCATAATTTATCATTTCCCCATCCCATAGCAAACTCACACCCTCATGGTGTTTATTGCTATTTTCACCCACACTTAATTTCAAGTGAGGGGATGAACAAACTTTTACGTAGTAAATAAGGGTGGAGTCAAGCTCGTGACTCGAATAAAAACAAGCGCTTCGTGGGAGGCACCCCATGCCTTTATTTTCTTTTTTTATTTTATTAGTGTAGTTGGGTTTTGTGTTTTTAACCATTTTGCAGGAATCGAAGAAGATTGCATCAGTAACATAAACGGGGACCTGACCTGTCCATCAGTTACGACATAACTCATCCCAATGATTACACCGTAACATATCACTAGTAGTGATTCTCTCCAGAGCATTACCAACTACGGCGTAATCCCATACTATGGTTACGCCGTAGCTACCCTCTTGTAGGCCTGCCAGTTTGCAACAATTACAGCGTAAATCTTTTATTAGGGTTACGACATAATTCTCCTGCTGTTCAAATTCTTTCTATAATAACACAATAACCTTGTATTAGTATTAAATGAACTTTGTGGGTGTGTTCCCTGTAAACCCTCACGAGACTACACTCGTCCACTTGGGACACCAAGTGGTTTAAAAGGATTGTTGCATACGCTAAATGCAACCGTGATTCCTACGAAAGTGAGTTAGGTTTTTCTTTTTCTTTTATTGCTTGTTGTTTTTCTAGTATGATGCGTTTGGTTGTCTTATGTGAATTCAGGTTATTAAAGTTTGCTCATAGATCTCAAAGCGGGACACGTTTACTCGTGAGTCTTCGATCATGCCTAGCAAATCCAGGGGAGTTTTCTGTTCCAATTCTAACCCTTCTTATCTTTTATTTATATGCTTAAGTATGACCCAAGTGGGGGGAAGGGATTAGACATAGATACCCACTTGATTTTACTTGCCCTTGTTTTTCTAGTTTTTGATGAAAAGTGTTTCATTAATAAAATTTTGACATGTTTTTCAATACTTAACTGAATTAATCTAGACTGAGCACACCTACCCTATATTTCCATTGTGTGAGGATAAGTCCTTTCGTTTTCCCCTTATACATAATTCCATAAAAATGAGTGTGCCGGTGGCTGTAGTAGACTTTAGAACTTGGCTTTGTATATCTTTTCGAGACCATTATCATGAGCATTACACTGAGGTAACTTGGTGTGATCGGTGCAGCTAGGATATAAGGCAACTTTAGGATTAAACCCAAATAGCCCATATATGTATTGTGTATATTGACTTTTCATATCAATTAGTCAATCCCCCTGTTAAACCCTTTTTGTTGCACTCTCCATTAGTGCAAGATACCCCTAGATACACCCTTCAGAGCCTTTCCTTTCATTTTGTTCACCCAATATAATTTTTTCGTTACACCCATCGCCTAGCCTACCCTAGAAGTTTCTTATGTCCATGGTCGTATGCTGTTGGTTAATTTTGGTTCCATTAGTGAAAGTCGCTGGTTTTGAATAAAGGGTTTTGGAAGAAAATCGGGTTTAGATGATAGTTGATCTCAAGTGGGGGGGGGGTGCTTTATTTGTTCGTATTGTTTTTATTTTTTATTCATGTATACCTTGTCAAAAAAAAGTAAAAAAAAATTAAAAAAAAATGATGAGAATGCAAGCAAGAGTTTATTAGTTGTTTATTGCTGATCGTAATATAAATCAGCTTATGTGTCGTATTGTGTTGAGTATTCTCGCCTTGTTTCAATTGGCGCTATTTTTTTACATATCCGTTGTGTCTTACGGATAAAATTAGAAACCCGAACATTTCTATCTCGCCTTTCAAATTTTAATCAATATTCGTACAATGGGGACATTGTACATTTCAAGTGGGGGGATGGGAGATAGAAATGGTAGTTCTTGGTTGAAATATGTGCTAAAAGTACCCAAATTTTAATTTTTTTTAAGCACATACCTTTTTTCATTGATTATAAGGCCGAGTTAATGCATCTTATTTGCCTAGTTTATGGAGATTATGAGGCATTACACTATATGTTATATGCATTGACTCGTGTATTGAAGACCCCTTGACTCTTGACCCTCGGTTTTTGCTATGGGATTGAATGCGACTAGTGGTGGGGCTACTATGGACTTAGGAATCTATTTGTTTCGTGTCTTTTATTTACACCCATTAAATGTTTCCCATGTCTTATCCGACCCTTAGTCATGAATCGAGTTTAGGTGAGGAAGTGAGCAATCATTGGTGTCTTGGCCATGGATTTGGTCATGTATCATTAGTTTTGTCCCCTTCGTCGTAGCTCATAAGCCTATGTTGTGTCAACCCATTGCCTTTTAGAATAGCTGCATCTATAGACTCTAGTGGTGGAGATTAGTATCTTTGCCAAGCCTATGATAGAATACTCGCCATGACTGAGCAGTTAAGTGATCACCCCAAAAATATTTAACACATGAATTATGAGAGAGAGTGTGATTTCAATTCCCTTTTCGTGAGGTGCTCGGTTTGGAATTTTCTAGCTTAGGTGATTCTTAGACTCATAACTTCCAATTAATCCTGGGAGATATCTTTTTAAGAATTATTTAAAGGGTCTACTTGAGGACAAGTAGGATTCAAGTGGGGGATATTTAATAACATCAAATTAGCCCTGATCTTTATATATCAAATTCTCGTGTTTATGGCCTCATTTATATTAATATGGTACTTAATTCGTTCATATTCGGTCATAATTGCATTTCAGGATAAATGAGGCGTTGGAGCGGAAAAGATGTGAGAAAAGGCCAAGTATATGTTCTGAAGATTGATTTACAAGGGCCTATGAATTATTTGTTAAGGTTACGCCGTAACTAATTAATGGTTTTGCGGCGTAAATATTATGCTTTGAAGGATACGGCGTAACCAATTCTTATGGTTACGTCGTAATTATTATTTTGAAGGTTACGGCGTAATATGACAATTTAGTTACGCCGTAGAGATTATTTCGGAGCGGATAAGTATGAGATGACGAAGGATTACGACGTAACTCGGATAATTAATTACTTTGGCGCAAAGTTTCGTGGTCCAGGGATTAAAAGCGGCAAGTTAATTCGAAGTTTATTAAGTACAAGGACTTGTTATAAAAGTAACAAGTGCGATGAGGGACTAAAAGCGTCAACTAGTGCAATAAAGTTTCATGAAAATCAAAGGATGAGAAAAAGTACGAAACTCAATTTAAGGCGTAACTACATTGTTTAGTTACGACGTAACTTAGTTACGACGTAACTAAATAATTTAGTTACGACGTAATTTTTCGAGATCCGATTTCGTTGCCCATCATTAGTTACGGCGTAATTTGCCCTTAAGGTTACGCAAGAACCATGTCGGGCCTATAAATACAGCCCTAAATCTGCATTTTTCAGTATCTCTCCTCTCCTAGGGGTCGATTAGGGCACTGATGCAGGTTTTACTGACCAGGTCTTAATATTTATAGTGTCTCGCTATACCTAAGGTCTACCCTAATGCACTAACGGGCAGTGTACCCGGTCGTGTGTAGTGTAGTAAATGGTAAAGCGGAGGTCATCCCAAGAGCTATGTGTGTCGGATAATTACTAAGTATAATTGTCACAGAATATAAATGGTTTTATATGTTTTTAATTAATTAAAATACGAATGCAGAATATAAAAGCAATTAAATGGTAGAAAGGAAATCAATAAAGGAATAGTGGTGCTAACCTAGTCAATCCTCCTAACTAGTTATGTCTACGCCTACTTACTTTCAATTACTTCAGGTGGGGTCAAATTCGAGAGGACATCATTTGGTCAATTCGCCCTAACCTATCATCAAAGATGCCACCACAGAGAAATCAAAGACCGTCATAAGTCCCGTTGTTCCGGTCCCCTAAGCCAAGTCCTTAAGTACCGCTACATACTAGATTCTAAATAGTGAGTGCCCGGCCATTAGGAACTTAGACACTACACCCCCAATTCTTAAGTTCATCCAAACGATAGGTGATCAGTTGGTCAAATCGCACAAGTAGAAAGGGTCGTCAGTTGGTCATATCTTACCCTTCCCATCTCAATCCGCTCACCTAGGGTCATTGGTCATATCTCCTAGGCAATTGGCCTCTACCGCCATTCAAAACTACCGAACCCGGGGTGACTACCAAAGAACTATGCATGCATACACTTAGAAATAATTGTACGGAAGTAAAGGTAAACGTAAACAAAACAATTAAGTAATCATAACTAGGCTAGCACCAAAGGGTGCTTAGCAGTACCATATTAATCATGCACATCAATTCAATATTCAAATGTATGAAATACATGAATTGAAAGTAAAAGAAATAATAAACGCTAAAGCTTATCATAATAGTGTGACTTCTCCCTGGAAACAGCCAGTATGCTTCCCTAGACCTCCCTAGAGCTTTTTCCCATGTTCTCAGAGTATTGTGTGTGGAATGGAATCAATAGAAATGCTGGAATTCGTGGGGTATTTATAGGCCAGGTCTGAGTTACGGCATAACCAAAAGATGAGTTACGCCGAACCTCTCAGTAAATGCACTAGATCTAGTTACGGCGAACCCAAGAAGTGGTTACGCCGTAGTCTTCAATAAACCAAGTTACGTCGAATGATGCAGAGTTACGCGTAAGTATCGCGGCGTGGAACCACATTTGACCTAAAGGAGTTACGTCGTAATCTTTGGAAGGAGTTACGCCGTAACCTCTTGATGAGTTGGACTTCAGGGTCACGCAATAGTTACGGCGTAATGTGAGAGACGAGTTACGCCGTAACCACTTCAAAATAAGCATACTGTGATAAATCCTTAGTAAAGTTTCTATTTCGCGCCTCATTAGCTCTAATGCTCGCAATTTACCTAAAGTGTAAAACAATGGAAAACAAGCGTAAATCCATATAAATGATATAAATAACGAGCATTAACGGGTAAAATTGACACTTAATAATCGGGACTATTTGATGTTATCAAATATCCCCCCACTTGAACTCTACTTGCCCTCAAGTAGACCTTTTAGATAGATTCCTAAAAAGATATCTTCCAAAACCGGAAAATATGAGTTTACAAATCCCTTATGCTAGAATAAAACAAAGCCGAACACCTCGCGAAATGGGAACAAACACTCAAATCTCTCAACTATTCTAAGTGTCAATTTCGGGTGATCACTCAAACGCACAGTCATAGCATGTATTCTATCATAAGCTTGGTGGTTACACAAATCTCCACCACTAGAGTTAAGAGCTAAACAGTTCTCGAAGGCAATATGGGTAGACACGACAAAGGTTAAGGGGTGACTCGTCATTACTAACATGTCACGGCGAAGTGGACAAAATCAATGATACATGACCAAATCCATGGCCAAGACACCAAAGATTGCTCGCTGCATCACCTAGACATGCTTCATGACTAAAGGGTAGGATAAGACATGAGATATATAATTGGTGTAAAATGAAAAACAAGTAGGTAGTCTATATCTATAACTAAATCATCACCATTTACCGTCCGCCCAAAGTTCAAGTTTAGAAGTCTAGAGACCGGATCATGAAATGCAAGGTAGATGTGTCATTAGAGGACGTCGTGATGGGCACACTACCTTTTCTTCTTCAGTTGGTATTACTCCAACTCCAATCTTCAAATGTGACCGAGGTGGCCTCCTCGATACTAAACAATAAAGCTCATACTACAGTGCTTATAACATTGCACTTTACAAAATCATAACTGAATCAACTATAATTTTTTTTAAGGAATCATAACTGATAACATAACATCCCCCCACTTGAGATGAACAATGGGAATTCGGGGGGTCTTCAATGATCTTCATAATTGTTGTCGATGAAAGCGTGATTTCCAAACCTTTCCACTCGAACCTTGAACTTAGGCAAATGATGACTTCTCATATACAAATGAAGACTACAGGGTAGGCTAAGGTGTAAGGGTGTAACAAAACAATATATAGGGGTGACAAAATGAAAGGAATGGCTCAAAAGGGTGTATCTAGGGGTATCTTGCACTAAAGGGGAGTGCAACAAAAAGGGTTTCACATGGGGGTCGAAAAGTCGAGGTGACTAATCGATAGACTCACAATGGTAGGCTGTTTGGGTGATAATCCTATAATACTGCCTTCTAAAACTGAAAAGTCCAAATACATCGAGCTAACTCAACATACCTCGTCTATGGTCTCGAAATGATGCAAATGCCAAGTTCTAAAGTTTACAAGCTATCGGCACACTCAAAATTTGGTGGATTTGGGGTAAAATATTGGAAACGGATAAGGCTAATCTCACCATGTAATATCAAGGGTTGTATGTGCTCGACTAAGGTCTAATCTAGTTAGGTTCGGAAAAACATGTCAAAATTTTAAAATGGCATAATTTTTCAAAATAAACTAGAAAACTGAGGGCGAAATAAAGTTCACGAGATAATTCTACTCCCGTCCCCCCACTTGAATTGTACAAAGTCCCTTTTGTACTAGGCATTAAAATAAAGGTGAAGAGAAAGTTAGAATTAGAATGAGAACTTCCCTGAATTTTGCTCCAAAAAGAAGAAGGCTCACGAGAAAGGATCGTGCCTTCGTTAAAGCGTCATGAGCAAACTTCAATCCCTGATATCACAATACCGACAAGCATAATTCTAAAAAGAAAAATAAAAATGAAAAATAAACCTAACTCACTTTCG
The DNA here is from genome assembly GCA_910596185.1 of Chrysanthemum makinoi. Taxonomy (NCBI): domain Eukaryota; kingdom Viridiplantae; phylum Streptophyta; class Magnoliopsida; order Asterales; family Asteraceae; genus Chrysanthemum; species Chrysanthemum makinoi. Next base: position 97,597,650 of record OU343222.1, read on the forward strand.
TAGGAATCACGGTTGCATTTAGCGAATGCAACAAGCCTTTTAAACCACTTGGTGTCCCAAGTGGACGAGTGAAGTCTCGTGAGGGTTTACAGGGAACACACCCACAAAGTTCATTTAAAAACTAATACAAGGTTACTGTGTTTTAAAATGAAAGAATTAAAGCGGAGGAGAGTTACATCATAACTCCAATAAGAGAGTTACGCCGTAACTTGCAAAACCTGGAATGAGCTGAGAAGCGAATGGTTACGGCGTAACCACTGAGATGGTATTACGCCGTAGTTGGTAATGCGTCAAGAATTCTGCTGCTAAAATGTTGGTTACTGCGTAATCACCAAGATGAGTTACGCCGTAACTCGTTATCAGAATCAGCAAGTGAAGCAGTAATTACTTCATTGTCTCCGCAAAACGGTTAGAAAACACAAAACCCAGCAGAATGGAAATAAAAACAAAAGAAAGGGATAATTTGGGTTGTCTCCCGAAAGAGCACTTTTCTTTATTAACGAGTCTTTAAGTTAGACTCAGAGCCGCGGGGCTCCTATGGGGGTCTTTGAGCATCCCCAACTTCCTCAATATCTTTCGTCGAATAAGGCTGGTCCCAAACATGTGGCGAAACATACCAAGTCATGGCGCATCTTTTCCGTAGAAAATTAGCTTGTGCCCACTCGAAACGAAACCTGTCCATTTTCTCCTCATCAGTTTTATCATATCCAAACTTTACTCGTAACCAATTCTCAAATGAGATCCCTCTATACCCTACATTGCTCCTTTTATCTTCGTCAAAACATGCCCATTCCTTACGTTTGAGCCATTTAGGTTCAGGGTACTCTCCTCCATCGCAGATCTTGCGATTTGGGTTGCATGTAGGCCATGCTATGGTGTAATTGTCATGCATCATGGCTGGCTCGCAAAAATGAATTGTCCAGTCAATATCGGAGAACCATTCGCTAAAAACACTATGCTATTGTAACCACTTTTGTTTGATGTCCTCCTCATTTTCCCAGCACCACCAGACTTTTGCAGCATTATCAATTCTCCGGATGAAATACTCTCCCCCTCCATTACATCCTTTTTGGAAAGGGGAACATGTGGGAAATATTACCCTGGTTCCCTCAACCAAAGGAGCACAGCAGTGAACTCTTCCTTTTACAACGTAACTGGGTATGGAAAACGGGGTTTCTTCCTCATCATCTTCATTGTCACTAGATTCGGAGTCCTGCAAATGTCTAAAATCCGAAGGTGGAAATCTATCGGAGTCATCTAGTTCTATCTTTGGTGGTTCTTTTATAACAATATCGTCAGGGTCAAGGCTCAAGGTTTTATCTAACTTGAACTCTACTATATCTCCATAGACTCCTCCGTAGCGTGCTAACGTTTCCAGGAATGGCAACCCAAGAATCAAATGTTTCTTTTTGCCTTTTACATCATCTACTACCACAAACTCGGGGGCTGAAGTAAATTTATCGACTTTAATACACGTACCTCCTGTAATACCTAACGGGGTGATCATAGTTTCAGTAGTGGTTGCAATCTTTAAATCTGTTTCCCAAAGGTGGACAATCCGCAGTTTTAGGAATATGGATAGAGGCATGATGTTAACACTAGACCCAAAATCAACTACCCCCAACATATCAATATTATCAGTAGAACACATAATGACTAACCCTCTAACACTAATATCCTTAAGAAAGAATAAACTCGATCCTAACCTGGACCTACCTGCTGGGGCATAGTTACGCCAGAACTCAGGAAAGTAGTTACGGCGTAACTCTTCTTGTTGGTCGATATTCATGAGTTCTAGCTTGTCGGTTATACATTCCTTGATCCCTTCCTGAGAATCATTGGTGAAAACAACATTGCATTCCTCCTTACGCTTGGCTTCGTTAAGTTCGATCCCATCAATCTCCGCACTGAGTTTTCCAATCATTACTTCGATATTTTTTAGGGTTTCGTCGTGACTTGAAAGATTTTTATTAGTGTTTTCCTGGAAACCCTTCAACCAAATATTTTGTTCTTCATGTTTCTGGGCCGAAATTTCCAGGAATTTATTAATTGTGTCCTCAAGATTGGGCCTTCTTTCTCCATAAGGCCCACGGTTGTATTTACTACGATACCCGTTTCGATTTTCATCGTAAAAGGGTCGATTTTCTCCATACTTAGCTTCTTCGAATTCCTCTTCGTCCATATGAGGACAATTTTTCGTAAGGTGTCCTCCTCCACAGCTTTCACATCCCACTTGAATGGCATGGACGGTTTCCCTGACTTTTAGCATATCTCGACTGAGGCTTTCAATTTTACTAGCGATTGCTGCAATTCCGCCGAAACTTCCACCTTGGTTTCTTTTACTTCCACCGTCGTGCCATTTTTGAGAATGGTCCGCCATTTTTAGAATGGCTTCAATTGCAGTAGTAGGAGTCATATTTGGGATAGGTCCTTGATAATCCAGCATCTGTCTCGTAGTTACATTTATTCCTTTGTAGAAAATATTGACCTTCTGCTGGTTATTAAGATCATTGGTAGGACACTTGTAAAGAAGATCGTTGTATCTGTCCCAAGCTTGATATAGAGTTTCGTCGTGTTCTTGTTTGAAATTGTGGATCTCCAAGAGCTGATTAGAAATCTTTGATGGTGGGCAATATCTTTGGATAAAGTGTTTCTTAAGTAGTGCCCAAGTATTAACTGCCCCGACGGGCAATCTTTCGATCCATCTTCTTGCTGCTCCAGTTAGAGTCATAGGGAAGACCCCGAGCATAACAAGATCATGAGACACGCCCTAATGTTGAAAAGGCTAGCGATGTATAGGACATTTTCAACGTGCTATATATCGTCTTCGCCCCTGTTTCCTGAAAAAGGGTTAGCACGAAGCTCCCTCATAAATTGGTCTTTAATCTCAAACGAACATCCCCCGATTGTCGGTCTTACGAGACCCTACCTTGATCAGCTCTAGTCAACGCCAAGTATTCCTCAAGAGTGAGGTCATCGATGTTAACCACTTCCATGGTACCCGAAAACTTGAAATATGATCGTGAGAAAAGTTTAAATATGAAATGAAAGACTTAATTTTAATCCTAATATAGCTCAGCGGCGCCAAAACTTGCTGCAGGTTTTGACAGGTCTTAATATTTATAGTGTCTCGCTATACCTAAGGTCTACCCTAATGCACTAACGGGCAGTGTACCCGGTCGTGTGTAGTGTAGTAAATGGTAAAGCCAAGGTCGTCCCAAGAGCTATGTGTGTCAGATAATTACTAAGTCTAATTGTCACAGAATATAAATGGTGTTATATGTTTTTAATTAATTAAACTACGAATGCAGAATATAAAAGCAATTAAATGGTAGAAAAGAAATCAATAAAGGAATAGTGGTGCTAACCTAGTCAATCCTCCTAACTAGTTATGTCTACGTCTACCTACTTCCAATTACTTCAGGTGGGGTCAAATTCGAGAGGACAGCATTTGGTCAATTCGCCCTAACCTATCAGCAAAGATGCCAACACAGGAGAAATCAGGCGCACCGTCATAAGTCCTATTGTTCCTGGTCCCCTAAGCCAAGTCATTAAGTACCGCTACATGCTAGATTCTAAATAGTGAGTGCCCGGCCGTTAGGAACTTAGACACTACACCCCCCATTCTTAAGTTCATCCAAACGATAGGTGATCAGTTGGTCAAATCGCACAAGTAGAAAGGGTCATCAGTTGGTCATATCTTACCCTTCCCGTCTCAGTCCGCTCACCTAGGGTCAGTTGGTCATATCTCCTAGGCAATTGGCCTCTACCGCCATTCAAAACTACCGAACCAGGGGTGACTACCAAAGAACTATGCATGCATACACTTAGAAATAATTGTACGTAAGTAAAAGTAAACGTAAACAAAACAATTAAGGAATCATAACTAGGCTAGCACCAAAGGGTGCTTAGCCGCTCATATTAATCATGCACATCAATTCAATATTCAAAGATATGAAATACATGAATTGAAAGTAAAAGAAATAATAAACGCTAAAGCTTATCGTAATGGTGTGACTTCTCCCTTGGAAATAGCTCCGTATGCTTCCCTAGACCTCCCTAGAGCTTTTTCCCACGTTCTTAGAGTATTGTGTGTGGAATGGAATGAATAGAAATGCTGGAATTCGTGGGGTATTTATAGGCAAGGTCTGAGTTACGGCGTAACCAAAAGATGAGTTACGCCGTAACCTCCGTAAATGCACTAGATCTGCTAGTTACGGCGTAACCCAGTAAGTGGTTACGCCGTAGTATTCAATAAACCAAGTTACGTCATAAATGATGCAGTGGTTACGGCGTAAGTATCAGCGGCGTGGAACCACATTTGACCTAAAGGAGTTACGTCGTAATCTTTGGAAGGAGTTACGCCGTAACCTCTTGATGAGTTGGTCTTCAGGGTCACGCAATAGTTACAGCGTAATGTGAGAGACGAGTTACGCCGTAACCTCTTCAAAATAAGCATACTGTGATAAATCCTTAGTAAAGTTTCCATTTCCGCGTCTCATTAGCTTCAATGCTCGCAATTTACCTGAAAGTGTAAAACAATGGAAAACAAGCGTAAATCCATATAAATGATATAAATAATGAGCATTAACGGGGGAAATTGACACTTAATAATCAGGACTATTTGATGTTATCAGGCACCACTCCAGGGCATTTTCTAGCAGTCCGAAGCCAGTTTTGAAGGAAGAACTCACTCACAATCATCATCATTATTAGCTCTACATCAAGTAATTTGTATCAAACATTATGTTTAATTCAATTTATGATTTATTCATTTTTGTTGGTATGATTTATTATATGTTTGGCTAAGCACCCTGGTGCTGGCCTAGTTATGATTCTTTAATTGTTTTGTTTGCATTTACTTTACTTCCGTACAATTATTTCTAAGTGTATGCATGCATAGTTTATTGGTAGCCACCCTTGGTTCGGTAGTTTTGAATGGCGGTAGAGGCCAATTGCCTAGGAGATATGACCAACTGACCCTTGGTGAGTGGACTGAGACGGGAAGGGTAAGATATGACCAACTGACGACCCTTACTACTTGTGCGATTTGACCAACTGATCACCTACCGTTTGGATGAACTTAAGATTTAGGGGGTGAGTGTCTAAGTTCCTAACGGCTGGGCACTCACTATTCTAAATCTAGCATGTAGCGGTACTTAATGACTCGGCTTAGGGGACCAGGAACAACAGGACTTATGATGGTGCGCCTGATTTCTCCTGTGGTGGCATCTTTGCTGATAGGTTAGGGCGAATTGACCAAATGTTGTCCTCTCGACTTTGACCCCACCTGAAGTAATTGGAAGTAAGTAGACGTAGACATAACTAGCTAGGAGAATTAACTAGGTTAGCACCACTCTCCTTCATTGATCACAACTCTTGCCTTTATCTACTTTCTTGTCTTATTAGTTAATTTACTATTTCAATATCAAAACCATCTTAAAATCGTGACATAAACTTAAGTTAATTTCCGATCCTCGTAGCTCTTGGGACGACCTCGGTTTTACCGAATGCTACACTACACACGACCGGGTACACTGCCCGTTAGTGCATTAGGGTAGACCATAGGTATAACGAGTAATTACAAATATTAAAACCTGGTCAGTAAAACCTGCATCAATTAACAATCTTTAATGTCTTATATTGATCCTTATCAACTATTTTCAAAATTAAATCCTGCCACGTCTTTCCCCATACTTTTCTAAATGATTTAAATCAATTGGGATCACAAATCTCAAAAGGTTTGAAATTTTTGATCGGGGGAGAGATAGTGATTTAAATCTCAAATTTGTTTAAATAGAATTGGTTTTAGTCCTTTAAAGGCGCTCCTGCCTCCATGTGCCAAACGATTTCAATATATGATGCACATGATTGAGGAGGAGCATTTATCCAAAAACAAGATGAGTATTTAAACCAGGCCACATTTTCTCCCATATTTTCTAAACCTAATTAAATCACTTGAGATCTAAAATCTCAAAGGGTTTGATATTTTTTATCGGGGGAGAATTTGTGATTTAATTATGAAATCTGATAAAAGATGATCGTTTTGATTCAATATGCAGGTTGTGGAAAACTAGAAGGGGGGGGGGGGTTCAATAGTTTTAACGATTTTAAATTAGTTTCTAAAAACTTTAGATTCGATGTTATGTGAAATCGTATGGATGAAGATAACATGTATCCTTATAATTTTAAATTGTATTAAATGACTATATGATATGTAAATGCTTTACAAAAATAACATGTATCCTTATAATTTTACTTATGATAACATTATATTTTTTATCAACAAAACACAAAGAAATCGCTCAATATTAATAAACGTTTTTACGGTTTATTTGCATTAACAATCACCCCCTTTTTGTTGATGACAAAAAAAATGTTATGATGAGTAAAACTTAAGATTATATGTATGTTTTGAAAGCCTAAGTTTTACTTCTTCAACCCCTTTTTGTCGAAACAAAAAGTTAACTCAACAAAGAAATAAAATGTGGAAGAATAGTCCACGTATCGCCTACTCCCCCTTGACGGTAGCTCCCACTAGGTTGGGGCGTCAAGTGAGAAAAAAAATAAAAAAAAATCCTACAAAGAAAGGGTTAGTAGTAACATGCATAAATAATCTTGTGATTGACGAGAATCAAGATTGGGAGCCAAAGTATGTAAACAAGGCCTTGTAATAAAACAACAAAATGTAGTGGTACTTATGCCACATACAAGCATGTAAAAGTAAGAACAAGACTTGTTCTTGAAAAATGACTCAAAAGAAAAAAAAAATACTAAAGGTAATTGATGTGCTTCCATCGTGGTTTTAAATTTGTAAACAAGAATTACCGGTTAACCAGGAACACATTCGGGCAAGTATACCCTAGTCAAGTTGTAGTATGGTTTTGGTAAATCAAGGTCGTCCCAAGAGACTTGGTTGCACTACAAGTGTCGTTTGTTTGTTTAAGCAAGTAACAAGGTCGTGGTTATGATTGTCACGGATCAAACCACTAAGAAAAGCAATATGAGCAAGCACACAAAGAACATACATATTTAGACAAATGATCACAAGGATATTAGGATGTTTATTTTGGAAAATATATATTACTAAAGGTAATCTTTCGACCTCTTGAACCAATAATAGTAGTCTAGTATTTTATAAATCAAAGATGCATAAACCTCAATCAAATGGTCATGTCAGGAGCCTTATGCTAACAACAACAAAGAATCCTTTTGGCCTTAGACTTTGATGTTATCAATTCGATAAGTTCCATTTACTTGAAAGACAATGAGAACACATATTCAAAAGATTCCTTTCAATCTTAATCCAAATTAAATCTTTACTTGTTATGTTTATTAATTCTCTTGCACAATCGTCACAAAGTAAAAGACCAAAATCATTTGTCACTAATGAATTGAAACTAACCATTGTTAAGAATACTTTCGTCCATTGAACTCAACAATGATCAACCAAAATAATAAACAAGAACAAGTTCCAATTTAACCAAACATGATGTTATCAACATATTACAAACAAACACTACAATTATCCAGACATCCTTTTATCACAAGTTCTCATATGAAATAAACAAGTATCAAGACAACATTCACAAGACAAGGACACATCACAAGAATCACATAATCAACACAACCAAAGAATCAAACATAAATCATAGAATTCAACATCATAAAAGTAACAAGGGTTTACCCAAAGTAAGATTACATTAGGCAAGGGTGAAGGATTATAGCACCCCTTCAAGCCTCCAATCAACTACAACTTCTAACCAAGCATACTTCTGGAAATAGCAGAGGTTTGTGGTCTTTTGGGAGAGATAAATTTGGTGGAAATTCGTCCTTATAGGTGGAGGCAAGAATTACACACAAGTTGGGATAGAATAGTTGGTGGAAATTCGTCTTCAAGGGTGGAGGATCGAATTTCACACCTTTGGTGAAGGTAAGTTGAGAGAGGGATGTTGTTTTAGGTGGAAATTCGTCCTTAAGGGTGGAGGCTCGAATTTCACACCTAGAGATGGAGTGGTGGGTGAAAGGGATGAGAAGAATGGAGAAGGGATGATGAAAACATACACAAATGAGGGATATTTATACTACTCTCAAGCCCTTGGGGTTATAAATGCATTTCTTGGTCACCAATGAGCTTCGAAGGGACTAGAATACATGTAGGAAGAACCTAGAATCATTTGGAACAAGTTTGGAGTCTTAGTGATGAAGAAATGGCTGTCCAGGGCTTCCCAACCGAATTGGTTGGGCTCCAACCGTTTCGGTTGGTCTCCTTGACTACTCTCCAACCGTTCCGGTCGCGGGGTCCGACCGAATGGTTGGATCCTTTTTGACAGAAATTGACAAACTCCGTAGTTGTAGATCTTTCTCTTAGCTTTCCGTGGCCGCGAACCGGGGGTCAAACGGAGTCCGTATGCAAACGTTATGGCCAAAATGGTGAAGGTGTGTCGGGAACAACGAGTCTTCCAATATTTCTTTGTTTAAGCTTCTTTTCTTCATTTCTTTCTCGTTTTCCTTCTTGAACTTTATTCTTGAGTCTTTGGACCACTATCTTGATGACTTTATATTCTCGAATATACTCCACAAGTCTTGCTTTTGTCGGGAATTCTTCATATTTGGAGAAATCTTCGTGTTTTACTTCTTTTTCCTTCTTTTTCTCCACTTTCCTGTACTTGGCTACAAATGAACTAGCAAACACACTTTGATACGATTAAGCAACAAAATCATATGATTATAGCCAAATAACACACATAAAATCACGGATAACGCTACTAAAAACATGCACAATTTGAGCGTTATCAAATTCCCCCACACTTAAACTTTGTTTGCCCTCAAGCAAATCTAAGAAAAGAAAAGTTAAAATATATACCTAAATGACAAAACGAAAAGAAAATTTTGAAAAATTATAATATTTTTGGGTTTTTTTTTTAATAAAACAAAAATAAGCGAAAAATGAGTGCAAACTCCCCCACACTTAAGGGTTTGCTTGCCCTCAAGCAAATCTAGAAATTAAGAAAAATGAAACCCACATGTTGCATGAAATATGATTAGAAAAATATGATGCAAGTCTACCAAGTACAAGTACGAGATAAGATTCATCGTTTTAAGCTTCTATAGTGAAAAACCGAGATGTTTGACAATACCCTATGGATTCTCTGCTTGATAACATGGCTAAGCACCTCACGAAAAAGAATGAAGTAAAATTCACTCAACACTCAATTTATTTAGTGATGGATAGTATTAAGAAATAGTACACTCATATTGCTCTGTCATGATCTAAATATTACCATAGGCTTGTACAAAAAACAAAACTCCACCGACGTGGCGTAAGCACCAAGTGTAAACATCTAAAGAAGGCTTTTATTCTGGTTATAACGATAGGCTTCGGGGTAATAAAGGGTATGGATAAGGCATGTGATATATTTATGAAATTGGTGTTAAAGAAAAATAAAGAAAAATAAAGTCAAGTCTAATACCCATGTTGCTAGTTACCGAACAATCCGCAAACCCGAAAATGATTATAGTTACAATATTTCTCCTCTTCGAACTTTCACATATCTATATATCGATTCGCCATAACAATATTCTTCATACATAGCATAATGGCTAACAACTGTCATCACATACATTTTTTTTCTTTCATTTTTTTTTTCGATGACTTATTCCTTTTTTTTCACTTTTTTTTTCATCCATTTTTTTTGTTCATTTTTTTTACCACATACATCACATCTCCCCCACACTTCGTATAAGCACACACTACAAAAATACAAATAAGAAGTTGCGCACCTTCATCTTCGTCGGAATGGCACACACGAATGGCAAAGTGTCGCTAACTCATAATCATCAAAAACAATCCATCATATCAGGCAACTAGCAACCCACCATTTAGACATCGACAAGGGTTAGGCTAAGGTTTAAAGTGTAAAATATTTTTGTATTTTTCTGGATTTAACAAAAAGAAAGGGATGGCTCAAAGGGTGTACTAAGGGTATCTAGCGCTAAAGATGAGCGCTAACAAATGGGTCAATGTGGGTGGTTTTATTCTTAAGGTGCCTCTTTATCACGCATAAACACTTATATCACACGAATGTGATCTTACTGCGGTCTGGTAATGATTTGCAAGTACAAGTTCTAGAATAAATAAAATCATCGACACACTCATAGCAAAAAGAATTCAAGCATAAAAGATGCATGCTATATGAAACAGCCTCAAATCCTCATAATTTAGTGGAAAAGGGCTAAAATATGTGCTAGCAAATGTTATCGATCCCAGAATGGATTGCAATATTAATCAGGACACATCTCAAGTTTTTCAAAATTTACTGTATTTCATCAGTGGGTTGATCCAGTTATTCTAATATATAAACCTATAAGCGTGACAACAACTAGATCATAAGGGCAAACAAGTTCACAAAATTTAAAATTGACCCAAAAATTTGGAATTTTAAAACTTGTTTCGTTTTTCACAATAATATTTCCCCCCCACACTTAAGTTAAGCACACAAAAGAAAAATAACTTAAAAAAAAATTGCTATCATTATTACTATTACTACGAGCAAATTTTGAAAAATAAACTAGCTATGATTTTTTATTTTTTTTTTCTTTTTCTTTTTTTTATTATTATTTTTTTAATTTATTTAAAAAAAAAAAAAAAAAAAACATGACTTATTCTTGTCCCACGAGTTCTCGGTAGCTCCATTGAAAAGCACAAAGAATAGGAGAAGCAGGTCAGCGCGAAGCATATTAAAAACCCAACTTCTTTAGAGAATCAGGGAGACCCGCCTTGTACCTCTCACATAGTTTGTTTACAATGGGTGAGCCTTACTTTCGAGGGACTTAAAAAAGTCAATTTATAAAAATAATTTACCAAACAAACAGACAAAGGAAAAATAACAAAGAAACAAAATAAAGCAATTGTGAAAAATAAACTACGAAGCATGTAAGATAGGGAAAAATAAAACTATAAGTCTAAGATAAACGAAACCTCCCGGGCCGAAGAAATAGCGATCGAACTCCATATGATAAAATGCTAAGCAAACGCTAGCATAAGCGTGTGAGATCAATCGATTTCTCATCCAAACATGTCCAATCAAGAGTATAAGGTTCATGATCCAACCAATCCTTCTTCCAAGAGCTTATTAAATCTGCAAAAATAAACTAAACTACAAAAACGCGTAAAATTCTGAAACTCACTTTCGTAGGCATCACGGTTGCATTTAGCGTATGCAACAATCCTTTAAACCCTCGGTGGCCCGAGTGGACGAGTTATAGTCTCGTGAGGGTTTCCAGTGAACATACCCACAAAGTTCGAAACACTTTTATTTTTTAAAAACATGTGTACTTATTTATTTACAATGTACTAAATTTGACAAAACTTAAAAATGACAAAATGACAATTAATAATAAAAATACTAATGCTCAAATATCTTAAGAATGATCCCGGAAGACACTAAAACTTATTTGATCTAGACACGAACACACAAAAACAAAATACAAAAAATAATTTTTTTTAATTTAAATTTTTTTTCGACACTAAAATGACTTTTGAAAATTATTTACCGAGAGCTCCAACCGTTTCGGTTGGGATTCCAACCGATTCGGTTAGAGTTGTTTGGGTGGTTTTGGTGGTTTTTTCGCAAGAACTTTTGAACACACTTAGAAAACAAACTTTGAAATGAGCCTTTTTAGAACACATGAGACGAGATCCCAACATCAAAAACTTGATTGTGATGCCAAGATCATTTGAGCAATTATGAGAAAATGAGAGATTTTTTTTGAAAAGAAAACGCAAAGAAGAAATTAAGCAAACATCAAGAGCAATCAATCAAGAGAAAAGAAATAATCATTCATGAGCAATATATCATTCGAACAAACTAGCAAACAAGCAATCAATTCAAGCAAACAATTCAACAAACAAACAAACACAATAATACAAACGCAAGTCCCTGGCAGCGGCGCCAAAAACTTGATGTGCTCCCATCATGGTTTTAAATTTGTAAACAAGAATTACCGGTTAACTAGGAACACATTCGGGCAAGTATACCCTAGTCAAGTTGTAGTATAGGTTTTGGTAAATCAAGGTCGTCCCAAGAGACTTGGTTGCACTACAAGTGTCGTTTGTTTGTTTAAGCAAGTAACAAGGTCATGGTTATGATTGTCACGGATCAAACCACTAAGAAAAGCAATATGAGCAAGCACACAAAGAACATACATGTTTAGACAAATGATCACAAGGATTTTAGGATGTTTAGTTTGGAAAATATATATTATTAAAGGTAATCTTTCTACCTCTTGAACCAATAATAGTAGTCTAGTGTTTTATAAATCAAAGATGCATAAACCTCAATCAAATGGTCATGTCATGAGCCTTATGCTAACAACAACAAAGAATCCTTTCGGCCTTAGACTTTGATGTTATCAATTCGATAAGTTCCATTTACTTGAAAGATAATGAGAACACATATTCAAAATATTCCTTTCGGTCTTAATCCAAATTAAATCTTTACTTGTTATGTTTATTAATTCTCTTGCACAATCGTCACAAAGTACAAGACCAAAATCATTTGTCACTAATGAATTGAAACTAACCATTGTTAAGAATACTTTCGTCCATTGAACTCAACAATGATCAACCAAAACAATAAACAAGAACAAGTTCCAATTTAACCAAATATGATGTTATCAACATATTACAAACAAACACTACAATTATCCAGACATCTTTTTATCACAAGTTCTCATATGAAATAAACAAGTATCAAGACGACATTCACAAGACAAGAACACATCACAAGAATCACATAATCAACACAACCAAAGAACCTAACATAAATCATAGAATTCAACATCATAAAAGTAACAAGGGTTTACCCAAAGTAAGATTACATTAGGCAATGGTGAAGGATTATAGCACTGCTTCAAGCCTCCAATCAACTACAACTTCTAACCAAGCATACTTCTAGAAATGGCAGAGGTTTGTGGTCTTTTTGGAGAGATAAATTTGGTGGAAATTTGTCCTTAAGGGTGGAGGATCGAATTTCACACCTTTGGTGAAGGTAAGTTGAGAGAGGGATGTTGTTTTAGGTGGAAATTCATGCTTAAGGGTGGACGCTCGAATTTCACACCTAGAGATGGAGTGGTGGGTGAAAGGGATGAGAAGGATGGAGAAGGGATGATGAAAACATACACAAATGAGGTCTATTTATACTACTCTCAAGCCCTTGGGGTTATAAATGCATTTCTTGGTCGCCAAAGAGCTTGGAAGGGACTTGAATACATGTAGGAAGAACCTAGAATCGTTTGGAACAATTTTGGAGTCTTAGTGATGAAGAAATGGCTGTCCAGGGCTTCACAACCGAATCGGTTGGGCTCCAACCGTTTCGGTTAGTCTTCTTGACTACTCTCCAACAGTTCCGGTTGCGGGGCCCGACCGAACGGTTGGAGCCTTTTGACAGAAATTGACAAGCTTCATAGTTGTATATATTTCTCTTAGCTTTCCGTGGCCGCAAACCGGGGGTCAAACGGAGTCCGTATGCAAAAGTTATGGCCAAAATGGTGAAGGTGTGTCAGGAACACGAGTCTTCCCATATGTCTTTGTTTAAGCTTCTTTTCTTCATTTCTTTCTCGTTTTCCTTCTTGAACTTTATTCTTGAGTCTTTAGACCACTATCTTGATGACTTTATCTTCTCGAATATACTCCACAAGTCTTGCTTTTGTCGGGAATTCTTCGTATTTGGAGAAATCTTCGTGTTTTACTTCTTTTTCAGTCTTTTTCTCCACTTTTCTGTACTTGGCTACAAATGAACTAGCAAACACACTTTGATACGATTAAGCAACAAAAGCATATGATTATAGCCAAATAACACACATAAAATCACGGATAACGCTACTAAAAACATGCACAATTTAAGCGTTATCAGTAATAAAAATGATTCCTTCCATGCTTGCATAAGGTTATGGATGGAGGTTTTGATTAGTAATGATGTTGCGATCAAGAATGAGGTTGAGTATGACTCGCATTTCTTCCCTAATCTCTATTGCAATATCCCTAGTGGATTAGCAATGTTCACAATGTAAGTGATGTGGGTAATGAGTGCAGAAGTTTTCCGGGTGACTTTGATTTGTGAGATGCAGAAGTTGTGGTGGAAAAGTTGAAAAATACGGATCAAAGTCCAGAATGTTTGGAAGTGGTGGTGGAAAAGAACCTAGATGTTCTTGTAACACAATGGGAGCTATAGGTGGTGAGGTTTCAAGGTCTTTGAAATTTGTGTTTGGGGAAGTGGGAGGTGTCAAAAAGACTAGTTCTTTTTGCTTTGTTTGTTGAGATCTGGTTGGAGTCTTAAGGAGTCCAAAAGAGTGATCTTAGGTGGTGATGTGATGGGTGATGAAGTTGGTGTACTTCTTGGTGATGAAGGAGGTGTTATAATGGAAGCATCTTGTGGTGAATGAGTTGTTGGTAATGAACTATTTGATGATGGTTTTGCTAAGCAACAAGGCCGGATGCTAATCCGTGCGGTTTTTCTAGATTTGGGTGGTGGTACTTTGGAAGGTGGGAGGACAAAGTTTTGGATTTCTTGAAAGGGGTTGTTTGCTCTACAATCTCATCATGATGATGTTGGTTTGTGACATGATGGGATTTGTGAAGATGATGATGTTGTTGGTTACTTCTCGTATTTGGGTGACATGATGGACTGAAAAATCTTGGAGGTGGAGACATGATGATGTTTACTTCTCGTATTCGGGTAAACATCATCATGTCACCCAAACATGATGGGAATTCTTCGTATTTGTTGGTTACTTCTCGGGTAAACATTATTAGGTCTCCTAGATGTGTTTGGTTTTGAAAATGATGGACCTTTGTTTCTTGCAAAACTTTGATTATATCTTGGAGGTGGTTGTCTAATGGTAATATGTGTTGGTTTCTTCTTATTAACAATAACAAAATTAGCTCTAGAAGAAGAAGCTATGTTATTACCACTGTTTGCTTCAGCAGACCCACGGATCCCTGGTTGTACACTAGCCGGTTCCCTTTTTATGGGATGCGTGGGATCCGCCACAACAGTGGCTTGTTTTTCTAGTGCCTTAACGAATTGTGTTTCTTTGTTTTCGCTAGTTGATGCATTAGTTTCCTGAAAACCTAGACCTTTTTTGTTGTTTCCTGTTTTAACACTATCCAATATCATATCTAAAGTATTAGTGTTCATTCTAGCAATCTTAGAACCTAGATGATCAACTAGTGTTTGAAGTTGAATGCAAAGTTCACATTCACTACTTGCTATTTTTGCCTTTTCTAGACGTTTTAATTGTGCCTTTAACTCTATGACTTCCTTTTCTAAACGTTGGTTTTGATTTTTCAAAAACTTGTTTTTGTTGATTACTTTTAAACTAATCTTGCAAAGTTTATCGTATTCATTATGCAATGAGTCATCATCTAATGATGAGCTACTATAGTATTCGTGACATACCTCGTCATTTTCCATGAGACAAATTTCTTCGTCCTCCTCCTCGCTCATTCCCCATGAACCGCTCACGAATGCCTTTTGATCATCGCGTTTGGGACACTTACTAATAAAGTGGTTTGGGTCCCCACATTTAAAGCAAGCGGGATCATCCCTTGGCTTCTCGTCCTCTTTGCTTTTCCGGAATCCTTTCTTGTCGTCATATGGTTGTTTGATGTATCTTCCTTTCCTTCTAAAGAACCTCTTGAAGTCCCTTACCGCCATGGCATGCTCCTCGTCATCACTATCCGAAGAGGAGTCCTCTTCATCGCTTGAGACCTTCTTGGCTTTAAGGGCAAGAGATTTGTGCTTCTCTTTTACTTTTGAGGCTTTGGAATCTTTAGCAAGGACAAGCTCATAGACCTTTAAGTTGCCTATGAGTTCATCAAGGGTTAGGATTGTCAAATCTTTGAACTCTTCGATTGCCGTCACCTTAGATCTCCACTTGGATGGAAGTGCCCTTAGATATTTCCCGAACATGGTTACGGCTAGAGAAAGATTCATCAAGTGCTTGTAAAGATGTAATTATAGTATTAAAGTTAGCAAAAGAATGATCTATAGTTTCCTCATTCGATATTGAAAATTTTTCATATTGTTGAACAAATAAATCTATTTTATTGTTTTTCACTTGTTGATTACCTTGATGAGTTACAACTAAAGAGTTCCAAATTTATTTAGAGGTTTTAAGCATGGAGATTCTTTTGAATTCCTTTTTGGGTAAAGCATTATACAAAACCATTTTAGCTTCACTATTTTTGGAAAGCTTTTTCTTAAGTTCATCGGTGAGTTTATCATGAGGTATGTTAACTAAAATTCCATTTTCATCTTTTGCAGTGGCTTCAAAATCGCCTTCAACAATGATGTACCAAAGATCAATATCTTTAGACTTCACATACGTTTCGAATCTATTTTTCCAATATATAAAACCATTAGTTTCAGTAGTGGAGGTCGTTGCATGGATTGCCCTTCCTTGTAATTTTCAGAACCCATAGTGATCGAAAAGTTTTTAAAATACGATTTACTTAAAAACTTTTATAAACTTAGATCTTGATGCCAATTGTGGAAAACTAGAAGGGGGGGTTGAATAGTTTTTCCGATTTTAAATTAGTTTCTAAAAACTTTAGATTCGATGTTATGTGAAATCGTATGGATGAAGATAAAGTATAGATCTTAGAGTAATGAAAGTAAATAAAGTAAAGCAAGGGATAGAAATGACACAACCGATTTATAGTGGTTCGGCTACAAGGACACCTTCATTGCCCTACTCCACTCCCCGAGTCACCTACTCGAGAGTTCAAGAACTATGTCAACAAACTCCTTCAACTTGGCGGAGAAGCCTTCACAACGTTGCTTACACCTTTTTCCGGTACAAAGCTAAATATCGTGTCCGTAACACAGAGGACCAAGCCAACACGACTATTACACAACAACTATGTGAAATATCAAGTAAAAGATCTTTGCTACAGAAATCTTGTGAAAGAGCAAATCAATCAAGGACCCCTTGCTTGGATGACTTGTAGAAAGCTCGTGATCTCGCCTTAGAGAAGGACCTATATGAGAATCACAATAGAAAGAAGAACAACTCTCTAGATCAAGTGATCTTTTGTTAGAAGAGTGTAAGAATATATGAGAGAGTTAGTAAGAAGAGGGGTGAAGAGAAATGAAGAAATGGCTCTCTATTTATAGGCAAAAACTTGCCACTGTAGCACGGATCCCACGGATCCCTCCCTTAAGGGGTCCATCTAGTGTAATACTAGGGATCCATGGGACGCTCCTCTTTGCCCATGGGTTTTTTGGTTATGGGTCATGGGTCATGGGTTATGGGTTGGTCCATGGATCTTTCATTAGATACAATGTATCTAATAGATGCAATGCATCTAGTCAAATGAATATGGGTCAATACCATGGGTTATGGATATGCTCCATGGGTTGTGATTTTTACCCATCCTAATAAACTATTACAAAAAATGATTTATTACAACAATTTGTATTAAATGACTATATGTAAATGCTTTACAAAAATAACATGTATCCTTATAATTTTACTTATGATAACATTATATTTGTTATCAACAAAACACAAAGAGATCGCTCAATATTAATAAACGTTTTTACGGTTTATTTGTATTTACATAGGTTCTCTCTAATATGTGCTAAACTCTTTTGTATACCGATGCACATATTGAAGGGGAGCGAATGGTTTCTATTCGCAATCGTGGAAGTACTTCAAAAACCTCTTTCATCTATGTGCAAAATGATTTTCAAATAACCAACGCACATTTTGAGGGGGAGAATTTACCAAGAAAATCAAAAGGCTTTTTCTAAGGAAATTGTGATCAAGGAAATATTTCAAAGCCCTCTTGCCTCCATGTGCTAAACAATTTCAAAATCACAAAGCACATGTTGAGGGGGAGCATTTCAAATTATCAAAAACAATTAAGGTACCAAATGCTTTGATATTATATCACAAGTACCTTGATTGATTTTCCAAATGATATTTCAATTGATTTCAAGAAGGAAAGAACTATGCCAAAAGACCGACCATTTTATTTTATGCATGGAGTTATAAGGATGGTAAGGTTAGGTATTCGTTCCCACGATCCCGCCAGAACCGGAGGGATCTACCCAGGGACAATCCACTAGATAGTGTAGAAGTCCTTAGGTATGATGAAAAAAGGAGAAAAGTGAGAAATGAGAAGAGTGCAGACTGAGACAGAGCAAGAATTGGAACAAACCCAACAAGGTTCTGGTAATGAAGTCTCAGTAAGCACTGAAGGGATTGAAGAATGAAAAAGAAATGAATGTGAAAAGGGTGAAAAGAAATAGCCCTCTAATAATTCAACCTTAGGGCAGAAACTAGGTTCAATACATATGCTACTGGTGGTTACTAAGGTAACACTGGTATTGAAGACAATACGTCATGGACCCAATGACGCATTGCACCAAACTTCCCAAGCCACTCAAGTTCCTCTTAAAAGGACTTGTTTCATTCTCATGTGGAACCTACATAAGTTATCGACTTTCTCTTAGAGACTGTTGATATTGAAGAAGGAGACCCTCTCCCTAGTCTCCGGTATAGGAAACCAAATATGCACGATTGAGTCTAGAGCCAAGAGATCATCCACAAAATCTCATTAGGACACAAAATTAATGAAGACTTGTTGTTTCACACAATGTGGAAAGTAAGTATATATTGAGAGTCCTACACATTATCCTTGTGATATTGCCAGAACATCCGAGTAGACGATGAAGAAGGAAATCCTTCTAGAGCCAACATCAAACAAGCTCTTGGTGGGTGACATGTGATATCCAACATGGATTAAGCTTGTGACAACTGGATAGAAACAATGGGGCGATTCACTCTTGAATCAACCTTGATCCAGGAAATGAATTGACGAATAATTTTGGAAAAACCGTTCGATGTACAAATCTTCTTTTCTCTAGCACATCGAATGTGTATTCATGTTTTCAAACACAAAAAGTATTTCTGATTGAAAATTGATCTTTCTCATAAAACCTTCTTCGTATTGCAAAACTCTTTCTCTTAAGGAATACGCAATTGTTTTCAAATCAATTTTTCATCAATCAGTGAATCTCAATTCACTGGTTCACTCACTCCGTGTTGTCTACTTTGGGACGCTCCGGTTTGAGAACTGCTAGATCAAGCTGCGAAACCCTGTCAAGGAGATTCTTCAGAATTCTACCGATCACAGCAGTATTTATATCGATCAACGGGAACCGTGGTTCTTGCAACTGTATTCAACGAAAGTGAACAAAGACACTTTCATGTGTTTTATTGCTAACTGTTATTTGCAGAAACATTGGACGGTTGCAACTGATCGATATTGAGAAGTCAATTCACAACTGCATGCTCACAGCATTCACACTTAATTGAAGAAAATCATGAAAATCAAAGACATACAAAGATGCTTCCGCTACTCTGATGAAAAGATGTCATGATCCATAAAGTGTGAGCATGTCTGTCCAAAAGTCACAACATCACATGAAGGCAACACAACAAAGGGTGATCCAGATATTTACTGTGGCTGATGATCTCAAAGAAAGCTCAAAGATCATCAAGATGTGGACCAGTTCATAGACCTTCACTAAAAGTACAAAACATTCAGACTTTGGAGTATTACTACTAAAGCACAAAGATTGCGGAAGTGAAGAATTGAAGTCTACGAGCTCAGAACAGAAGACAAAATAGAATGCTAGGATTCAAAATGTAAATCATGGGGTGAACTCCCTTAGGGGGAGATTGTTAGGATTTAGAAAATCCATAGTAAAGTGTCGGTCACCCAACTATTGTCTAGCATATGTTAGCTCGTAGACATATCGTTATTTACTTGTTTATTAGCTTAGTTATTAGTTTAGAGTAACACCGTGGAGGAAGGACGGGTCTTTACCTACTGTATACCTGATCCACAGTCCGACAAGAGGACGTTTAGGTTGTAACTATAAATACCACTTCCATCCTTGGAAGGGGTGGTGCTTCTAATCTAACCTTTCATTTTTATATAACTTTCTCTCTCTAGATTCACCATCTCTACTCTTTCTCTCTCTAAACATGGCATACTTGATTCATCATAATCCAAGGCCACCCGAATCATCAAAAAACACAATAAGTATGATCCAACACTCTTTTTCCATTAGTTACCTAGCTTTATTGCGCATACCTTCGTCTAACGCTTCATGATTATTATTAATAATAAAATAAATATATAAATAGACAAAACTAAACAATAGTTTATATATAATATCTTGGTAACTTTGTGCTTACAATCAAACAATAAAATATATATACTTAACCAAACTATGATAGTTGAAATGTAATACATCGCTAATTTCATGCTTACAATCGCACATTGAAAAAGAAAGTAAGTTATGAAAAACCTAAATGTTAAGAAAAATGGACAAGAAACTGTTTAAATAGCGACGTATAGTTATGAAGGCCTTGCAGTGCACATAAACATTGTTAATCATAAACCTCAAATCAAGAAAACATCAATTGAATCCAGTAAATGTTTTGTTAATGGCATAGGGTGATGAAGGCCCAGAACCTCAAATTAGAGAAAAAGTCACGGGTTGATAACGATCATCGTGGGTCGTACACCTCCTTCTTAAGGAAGAGGATCCAAAAAATGTTTTTGGTAATGGCGTAGAGCGATGAAGGTCCTTCACTTGAACTACAAAACAGAAACTTGCAAAGTGCATGGGGAGTGTCTTTGTTTGTTATGCATCTGAAAAAAATACAAGTGATGTAAAAGAAATGGTACCTTACTTAAAGGAAAAAAATATTTGAAAAGGTCACGTGCATGACATGCAAGGATAATGATAGATTGATTTGAAATCGTAGCAAAGAATTAGCATCGGGGAAATCAGCATGTCAAATATATCGTGTTCAACAACACACGCAATAGCCAACGAAACTTAGTTTCCCAATGCAATAATTATCCGGGTAAGTAAACCATCAAATTGACATTGTCAAAACGATATCGAAAATACCGTGTGATGGATATTTTCCCAATAAGTTCATTATAACTGTTAGTAATTGGAAATTCATAGTGAAGTTTCGGTCACCCCAAATATAATCTAGCATAAGTTAGCTCGTAGACATATCGTTATTTACGTTATTAAGTAGTCAATTAGTTAGTTGTTAGCTTAGTTATTAGTTTAGTGTAACACCGTGGAGGAAGGACGGGTCTTTACCCACTGTATGCCTGATCCACAGTCCGAAGGAGGATTTATTGTATGTAACTATAAATACCCTCTACCTCCCAAGGTAGAGGGTTGGACCTTTCACTCAATAGAACCTTTCTTTCTTTTGTTTACTTTCTCTCTCTAGAAAGGCTCCCATTTTACTTTCTCTCTTTAAACTATCTATCTTATTCGAACCATATTGTGTTATGTGATGTGTTCATGAAATCCAATATGTTACAAATGGTATCAAGAGCCATGGTGTGATCATCTCTCTTACATGTTCTTGGATTTCTAGCGGGTTTATATGGTTTTTGGGGTTGAAAAAGTTTAGTGGTATTTGCATCATTTGGACCATTTCTTGTGTTAAAGTTTGAATTTTGATTGTACTTGTGTGTTTAGAATCATCATAAGTGCTTAGGTTTTGATTTGGAAGGCTTGAATCAGTGTGGTTGGGTAGTTTTTGGATTAAAAAGTGTTGCTTTTGAATATTTCTATCTAGCGACTTGTGTCTCGGACTTGAGTTCTTCGTAGCGACTTGTCTCTACGTTCTTCAGCGACTTGTCTTTGTTGTGGAAGCGACTTGAGCACTAGCGATTTGTCTTTTGAGACAAAGCGACAAATAGTACAAAGTAGTGGTCGTACTGTTTTGGCTAGCGACTTGTCATCATAGCGAATTGTATCACTAGCGACTTGTTCTTGGCGACTTGATCTTTCTAGAGATTTGTCCCTCTAGCGACTTGTCTTTCCAGCGACTTGTCACTCTAGCGACTTGTCTTACTAGCGATTTTTCTCAAGCGAGTTGTCTCCAGTGCGTTTTGTTGACTTTTCCCGACAAAACTTCAAACGGCCATAACTTTTGAACCGTAACTCCGTTTTCAGCGTTCTACCCATCAAAACGACCGTGAGAATAAGGAGAATGGCACGCCAAATGAACTGGGGTCAACCTTCGAGGCCTAAATCCGCTCCAAACAGAAGTTATTGAGGTTTTTAAGTTTTTAGACCTAAATTTCTCCGTAAAATCGAGCAACAACCAACCCATATCACAACCAAACAACATCTCTGCTAATCCTACAACCAATCATAAGACCTAATACACAATTCTCTATCATTGTGATCCATCAGTCATTTTAACACGTTCTATTGGTCATTGCTTAACGGTTTCTTCTTGATTTTGTAAAATCCCGCGAAAGAATCTATTTCTCGGTTTAAATCACAGA
This sequence comes from Chrysanthemum makinoi, assembly GCA_910596185.1. Taxonomy (NCBI): domain Eukaryota; kingdom Viridiplantae; phylum Streptophyta; class Magnoliopsida; order Asterales; family Asteraceae; genus Chrysanthemum; species Chrysanthemum makinoi. Next base: position 97,620,064 of record OU343222.1, read on the forward strand.
CTTGTAAAATCCCGTGTACACATCAATATCATGTCTTACACTCCTGATTCAGTGATTTCAGAAGTGCTTAAATTGTATGATGTTGTGGACAACAATGATAATGTATGCTACACTGAACGATTAAAGATGTTTGAATTAATCAATGAGGATGTGAGATCTTCATGTTCTGAGTACAATGAGAATGAATTGCACCTGCTAATGCTACAGAGTGCCCTGCAAAAGGAATGTTGCATTATACCCTATCAACAACTTCATTCTCACCTCATGTTACTTCTACCCATAACAACGGAACGAACATGTATTGCCCTTTTCCGTCAGGACTTATCTACGTTAACAGGGACTTTGCTGTTAAACTTAGAGCAATTGGAGCTACAACTTGATAAAGAAAAGGTTCAAAAGGATAGTTCTAGTGCTGCACTTCAAGTGATCCACAACCAATTTCAGTCATTCATCAGTGGGGAATTTACATCAGATTATGATCAAGACATGACTGAAATGTCTTTCAAGAGATACACTGGAATGGAAATTAGCGTGTTCATAGAGACACTTATCCATCTCATGGATAATGTGGAGAAGTATATTGAGGAAGTTACTCAGAAAGATGAAAAAGTGGATGAAAGTCTGGTGCAATTGAGAGATAGTTGTGATGAGTTGGGTAATGTATCAGTTGAATAATCGGGTGTTGCTGAATGCAAAATGTCAAAGACAACAAATAATGATGTAACTAGATGTTCGCTACTCCTAACAAACAAGAAGTAGATGCAAGAATCGTAAAAGGGAATGAATGTCCGCACAATCCAAAGATTGTAGTGTTGAGTCGGGTAAAGCACCAGATGATGGATCAGTTGACACTGAATACAGAGGCTCAGAGATATATAAGCTTGACACAGCCAGTGGTCCAGTGACTCTTGTTACACATGACGTGGATTCAGATATCGAATCGAAAATTAAACAGTGTCATGTAATGAGGTACCCTTAACTGTTCAACATAGTGCATCTGCTAAAGTACTTAAACAAACTAATCATGATGCTGAACATGACCTTGATAAATGTTCTGAATCGAGGTTGAGTCCGAGATTAAGTGTTTCAAAACAAAAGATATGGTTGATAAAAAGGCTTTTGATGAACTTTCAAACAAATTCTCAAATCTTGAAAAACATTGCATTTCTCTTGAAATTGCGATACGGAGTAAAGAAGAAAGTTTTCAACTTAACAAACCATGTAAAAATCCGGAACTTCCTGAATTTCGTGAACTTTTTGAAATTAACACTTTGAAAGCTCAGCTTCAAGACAAAGAGTCAACTATCAACAATTTGAAGAAACATATATCTAATATGCATGTGAAAAGTAATTTGGTTACAAGTAATTCTGATGTTAATACTATTGATGATATTCAAATGAGAAATGATGATTAACGGTTTGTGTGGCCAAATTACTAAAGGAAAATGAGTCTTTGAGAAAGCATCACATAGAAATAAGTGACTCTGTCAAAGAAGCTAGAACTAAGTCAATAGAGCAAACAAACTCTTTGATATCAAAAATTGATGATCTCAAAGCTCAACTTCAGGAAAAGAGTTTCGCTATTGTTGCCTTAAAGAATGAGCTTAGAAAAACCAAAGGGAAAAGTGTGAACACTAAGTTTACAAAACCGTAAACCTTGGGGAAGCCAGTTTCTTATCCCACTAGAGACCGGTTTGTTGGTAGGCAGCCTACTGCATTTATATCTGAAAGAACAAAAATTTCAAAAACACGGTTTGCCTCCCAAGTTGATGTGAAACAAGTTTTGTCGAAACCAGTCACTTCACCTTATTTGCCTAAGAATTCACATGATATGAATGACTTGTTCAAGAACTATGATCTAGAAGAAGCTTAGAAAAAGGCACATATTCAAAAAGACGGAATTTTAGGTGCTAGACCTAGGGTGATGAATACTATGAGATTTCAAGGCACTGCTAGTAGTTTTAAACCATTACCTAGGAACACTCAACTAAAGACTAGGGATTGGCTTGGATCTAAGAGTAGTTGCGTTTCGAATAAAGCTATTCCCAAAGCTGATCACTCTAAGAACTCTAGATCATTGCCTGAATCCAAACAAGTTGTTTGCTCAATTGTCTGAAATGCATCTTTAAGGCAAATCATTAATTGATTTTCAAAATCCCTAAAGAAAGTAAATGCTCATGCAAAGGTTCAACATGTTAAGTCTGGGATTTTCACTAAGTCATCTACGGTGCATATGAAGCAAAACAAACCAAAAACTTTGCCTAGATGGATACCAACTTCTAAATCTTTGGAAACTAGGAATAAGGATAAGTCTTCCACTATGCATAAGAAGCCTAAAAATCCTAGACCTTGCCATAAGTGGATACCGTCTGGTAGAGTGTTTAAGAATGCTGGACTTAGGTGGATACCTACCGGAAAGCTGTTTACCGATGCCAAAATCAAGGTTGACCGTGAAACCCCAAAGGGTTTGGATACTAATATCACTAACCAATATATATGCAATCAAGCTTGTAATGTTAGTGCAGGTAATCCTTACTCGCCTGCAGATACTTCGATCCTTCACTACATGGACTGGCTAAAAGTATGGATAACTAATGGATTGATATCTCATAACTCACGGGTTCAAGTAACTCAACCTTGATATTCAATCGACTATGACGTCTGTTCACATCAGTTCAGGCCTTGTACTTCATCATTATGGCGTCTGCAGATAACTCTTCAGGCCCCGTTCCTCAAAGAAAAGAAAGGTGTATGCTTCAGTGCGCTTTCTCTTCAGAATAAGAGAAATCTTCATATTTATGACCATTATCATTGACATTCTTCATCAACATACTTCATGGTTCTCCCATGCTCATTCAGTCATCAAGTGGATCTACGTTCATTGGTGTATATTCTTATTCACTTGTCAAATCAAAAATGGAAACTTCGGATACAATTTTTGAGGGGGAGAAGAGTGAATATACTACATGATGATGGATTTTTGAATAATGGTCATACGACTTAATGTTTGATGACTCTCCTCCAACGCCTAATGTTTCACTCACTAAGGATAAATGGGATTTATTGTTTGGGATTCATTGTTCCAAGATATGTTTGATGAGTATTTCCAACCGCTAGCGAATGTTGATCATCCAAGAAGTACAACTCAGACTACTCAAGAAGCCCAATCTCCAGTTATTCCTCAAGGCGTTGATAATGACTATCATAATATTGCAGTTGCACTCATTAATAATGACCCGCTCTTTGGTATTCCTTTACCAAATCTTCACGGATTATTGTTCATGAATAATGATCCGTTCTTTGGTATTCCTTTGCCAAATCTTCACGGATTATTGTTCCTCTCAATGTGCATGCAATAAATCAACCACATGAACTTCAAGGAGAATGACTACCTCATCTGATCGTAGACATTATTGGTGAATCTTCCAGATCAGTCTCTACATGTATACTGTTAGGAAGAATGCATCAATGTTGAGGAATCATTTTCTTCGGTTCTTTCAGTGGATCCACGTACATCAGATTGTATGCATATTCACATGTTGGGTATTTGACATAAATTGATCACTTCAGAGTTAATCGTTTATGACTTACTTGAATTTGAAGTTGACTTTCACAAAGGCGTGTTCTTATTTTATCTTGAAGTCGGGGTAGGTTGGTTGCATGATTTTCAATAATATCTTGCTCGTGCTTAAGAGTTAAGTTGAAGACTTGGCTTATCTAGTTACCACCATTCGGTTTGGATGGTTGAAGACCTGGTTAACTATCACTTCAAGGAGTTACGTTGTTTTACTCAGTGACACACGCATATGGCGTAGTGGATAATCACAAGAGGTGTTAATGTCTCATACTTTGGTTGAGTATTGAGTACTTAGAGATTTGCTTGGAGCATAAATTCTCGACGTCGTTCTTCCAACAGTAGTGCAAGATTAAGACACAAATGCGGGGAATTCTACTTCAGTTTCAAGTTTGGTATATCGGGTTTTCTTCATCAGTGGTTACTTCAAATTGTCTACATATGGGTTGGTTAAGATAGTCGGAGAGAGTTTCTATTGCAGTTGATTCTCACAAGATACATTTGAGCTTAATACTTCTTCTCTAATGAAAACCAGCAAGGGGGAAGGAGATATACATCTAAACACACAACGAGTACACATGATGAACTTAATACTTCTTCTCTAATGAAGTAATCCCGGGAAAGACAAATGTCATAACCGCAGAGAAACTCAGTGTTTAACTCGTAGCCTTTGGTGTGTTATTCCAACTATTTGGGGGAAGGATTTATTATTCCAACTATTTGGGGGAAGGATGCATTATTCCAACCATTTGTGGGGGAAGTGGTCTCTGGATACTTTTGGTATGTGTTAACACAGCTTTCAGTAGGAAGATATATGAGAAGAATATGTGGAGCGTGAGATGATATTGCTTATCGACATCTTCTATATGATTTATGGTAGTGCTTTCGGTTATTGCTTCATGTACACAATGCAATGATGATTCCGATGAGATCGCAACCATCAGGGGAAAGATATGTGTACATCAAGGATGCACAACAATTCACTTGATCGAGCTAATTCAGTTATTCCGGAGTTGACATCCGCAGAGATGATTAGTGACTCAACATGTTACATGGATGTCATCGTCTCTACTCTTGTTGGGTACATGTGTACATTATGGACTGTTTGGTTATATGTTAGATAACTGAAATGCATTTGGTGAAATGAAGATGTTGATATATTGTTCTCCCGAATAGACAACTGCTCAATCTCGAAAAGCAATGTGTACATCGAGGACTCACAACAGGATCATGTGATTGGGCTTAATCATTTATTTCGGGTTTGATAACCGCAGAAATGATCCGTGTTAACTTGTTACTTCGTTGTTATCATCTTCTTCGGGTTCTTGAGCGTCATACAATTAGACTGTTTGCTTCACTTCTTCTTCTTGGGGGAAATGGTCTTTTTACGAGGATTGTCGGTTTGGGGGAAGCTGCCAAAGATTCACTTTTTGAAGGCTCAAGTTCTTGCGACGATTCAAGAGCCTCGAAAGCTTTGGTGGTGAAAGTCTAAGAGATGATGAGTTCTATCTTCTTCAACGGGACTGTTCGATATCCTTATCTCGGTACTCGTATCATCATCTTCTTAAACTATATCATCCTATTTTGTATATATTATCAAAAAGCAAAATATAAAAAATATAAAACCATCAAAACAAAATAGAAAAATATAAAATCATCAAAAATCCATAAAAATCAGAAAATTTGAAAAATTCCAAAAATATTGTTTTTCTCTTGACATGTCTTCTGATATCGATAACATCTACGGTCTTAGAAATGTCATTCAATAATGGCACGGGACTTTAGATGAAGTTCGACCAGGAGGTGTAAATATTGTTTCAAAACATGTCTTTAAAAAAAAGAAAAAAAAAATGGCTTGCAGTTACTTATGACTGTAACCCGTGCTTAAACCATGGTTTGCTATTATTTCAGATAGCAACCCGCTCTTCAAGGAAGGAAGTGTTGTGCTAAAACCAAATTTCAAAAAAATTCGTGCACTTATCCTAAAACGAAATGAGGAAAGTATGTCAAAGGACTGCTGTTCCTACTCAAATATTTTTCCTTCTAAAATTCTTCAGAAAAATATTTGTTTTAACAAAATGGTGGTAAATGAGTTGCTTGTAAATCAATCAGATTCAGAGTTTTTGTAAAAATTGAAAACTCAATCAATGACTTCTGCGCTTTTAAACTTTTCAGAAAAATAAGTCATTGATTGAGGGGGAGAATGTTTTCAAATCTATATCATCTAACGAGCTTATCTAATTATCCTATATACTTAAATGTAAAACATGTTAACCTACATTGAAGGACTAGGTGCCTAGGATATGATTGTTAGGATTAGATGATTAGAATTTGATAAACACATTATTCCCATGCTTTATATGAACTGATTGATATGTTGAATTGACTTTTATTAGTCGATTGCTTTTTGGGTGATGTCGACCACCATATATCTGTATGTGTGTTCACTAACGTATGCAGGTATATTGGTATATAAGAATGTTCCCGATCCGGGTCCTACAATAGAAGATGATTGGATGCCGAAAGGAAAAGGTAACTATTTCTTGAGTCGACAAAAGAAGAAACGAAGCTTAATTAGATCTCTCTATGGATAGTTGGCACGATAGATGCAACTTCAGAGGTCTCACTGCATCAGCAGACGGTTTTTTTCCAATCCCTACAACAACAACAACATAAGCAACTTCTCAACCACCTAACGTATCTTTGTGCAAGATTAATAGTGATGATACCATGTTCGTATGGTAGAAGAATATTGGTTTTTGAAAATAAATTGGACTTAATTTTAGAAATCACCGGACTTCATTTTATCAAAACTTAAGTCACTCAATCAACGACTACGGTCATCGATTGAGGAGGAGAGTGATTTAAAATAAAATATTTTCAAATGATATTACTTCATAAAAGTCCGGTTTGTACAATAATAAGTGGTGATCTAAAGATTTAATGTTATGTCATGGTATGATTTTCTTTAAAAATCAAAGATCTTACAAAATGAAATTTTTTCTGTTCTTGTTTGATTGTGAAATTGTTTTATTTTACTTAAAGATCTCTTAAAAACTATCATACCTGACACTAACAATCTTTAATGTCTATAATTGGTCCTAATCCATCATTTTTCAAAATTAAATTTGGCCACGTCTTTTCCCAAACTTTTCTAAATGATTTAAATCAGTTGAGATCACAAATCTCAAAAGATTTAAATTTTTTGATCGGGGGAGAGATCGTGATTTAAATCTCAAATCTGTTTAAATGGAATTGGTTTAGTCCTTTAAAGGCACTCCTGCCTCCATGTGCCAAACGATTTCAAATATACAATGCACATGTTGAGGAGGAGCATTTATCCAAAAACAAGATGAGAATTTAAACCAGGCCACATTTTCTCCCATGTTTTCTAAACCTTATTAAATCACTTGGGATCCAAAATCTCAAAGGGTTTGATATTTTTGATTGGGAGAGATTTTGTGATTTAATAATGAAATTTGATAAAAGGTGATCTTTTGACTCAAAGTGCAGGCTGCTCTCCCATATGTGCTAAATGCTTTCGAATCTCGAAGCACATATGGAGGGGGTGCATTCCAAAAAGAAAATAAACTTTCAAGGTACAAAGATTTCGATGTTTCAACATAAAGTACCTTGATTGATTTTCTAATGGTTTCTTAATGGCTTTTGTAATCGTGGATGTACTTCAAAAGAACTCTTTCCTCTATGTGATAAAATGAGTTCAAATATCCTACGCACATATTGAGGGAGAGAATTTACCAAGAAAATCAAATGGCTTTTTCTATGGAAATTGTGATCAAGAAATTATTTCAAAGAACTCTTGCCTCCATTTGCTAAACAATTTAAAAATCATATGCACATGTTGAGGGGGAGCATTTCTAAATGATCAAAACAATTAAGGTACAAAATGCTTTGATTTTATATCACAAGTACCTTGATTGATTTTCCAAATGATTTTTCAATTGGTTTTGAGAAGGAATGAACAATACCAAAAGACCGACCAATTTACTTTATGCATGGTGTTATAAGGATGGTTAGGTTAGGTATTCGTTCCCACGATCCCGCCAGAGCCGGAGGGATCTACCCAGGGACAATCCACTAGATAGTGTAGAAGTCCTTAGGTATGATGAAAAAAGGAGAAAAGTGAGATATGGGAAGAGTGCGGACTGAGAGAGAGCTAGAACTGGAATAAACCCAACAAGGTTCTAGTAATGAAGTCTCGGTAAGCATTGAAGGGGTTGAAGAATGAAAAAGAAATGAATGAGAAAAGGGTGAAAAGAAATAGCCCTCCAATAATTCAACCTTAGGGCAGAAACCGGGTTCAATACATATGCTACTGGTGGTTACTAAGGTAACGTCGGTATTGAAGACAAAACGTCATGGACCCAGTGACGCACTGCACTAAACTTCCCAAGCTACTCAAGTTCCTCTTAAAAGGGCTTGTTTCATTCTCACGGGGAACCTACATAATCTATCGACTTTCTCTTAGAGATTGTTGATATTGAATAAGGAGACCATCTCCCTAGTCTCCGGCCTAGGGAACCAAATATGCACAATTGAGTCTAGAGCCAAGAGATCATCCACAATATCTCATTAGGACACAAAATTAATGAAGACTTGCTGTTTCACACAATGTGGAAAGTAAGTATATATATTGAGAGTCCTACGCATTATCCTTGTGGTATTTCCAGAACATCTGAGCGTATGTAAAGTATTCACGATGAAGATGGAAATCCTTCTAGAGCCAACATCAAACAAGCTCTTGGTGGGTGACATGTGAGATCTTTTCTAAAGATCAAACTTGTGATATCTGGATAGAAACGATGGGACGATTCATTCTTGAATCAACCTTGGTCCAGGAAATGAATTGACGAATACTTTTGGAAAAACCATTCGATGTGGAAATCTTCTTTTCTCTAGCACGTCGAATGTGTATTCATGTTTTCAAACACAAAAAGTAACTCTGATTGAAAAAATACTTTTGGAAAAACCGTTCGATGTGCAAATCTCTTCTTTTCTCTAGCACATCGAATGTGTATTCTCTTTCAAATACAAAAGGTATTTTTGATTGAAAATTGATCTTTCTCATAAAAACTTCGTCGTATTGCAAAACTCTTTCTTCTAAGCAATACGCGATTGTTTTCAAATCAATTTTTCATCAATCAGTGAATCTCAATTCGCTGGTTCACTCACTCCGTGTTGTCTTCTTTGAGATGTTCCGGTTTGAGAACAGCTAGAACAGCTGCGAACCTGTCAAGGATATTCTTCGGAATTCTACCTGATCACAGGCAGTGCTTGTACTGATCAACGGGGAACCGTGGGCCGTGTACCTTAATTCAACGAAAGTGATCAAAGACACGATTGCTAACTGTTGTTTGCAGGTACATTTGGACGGTTGCAGCTGATCAGAATTGAGAAGTCAATCCAAAGCCGCATGCTCACAGCATCCACACTTAATTGAATAAATCATGACAAGTGCTTATCTACATAACCTGGCTCAGATATTTTTATACTTTGCTTCTGCTACGCTGCTGCAAATATCTTGAACCAGTAAAAGCTTCCGCTACTCTGATGAAAAGATGTCATGATCCAGAAAGTGTGAGCATGTCGGTCCAAAAGTCACTACATCACATAAAGGCAACACAACAAAGGGTGATCCAGAGATTTACTGTGGCTGATGATCTCGAAGAAAGCTCGAAGATCATCAAGATGTGGATCAGTTAAAGACCTCCACTGAAAGTACAAAGCACTCGTACTTTGAAGAATCACTGCTTAAGCACAAAGATGCAGATGTTGAAGAATTAATGTCTACGAGCTCAAGACTGAAGATTACATAGAATGCTAGGATTCAAAATGTAAAACATGGGGTGACCTCCCTTAGGGGGAGATTGTTAAGAATTGGAAATTCCATAGTGAAGTGTCGGTCACCCCAAATATAATCTAGCATAAGTTAGCTCGTAGACATATCGTTATTTACGTTATTAAGTAGTCAATTAGTTAGTTGTTAGCTTAGTTATTAGTTTAGTGTAACACCGTGGAGGAAGGACGGGTCTTTACCCACTGTATGCCTGATCCACAGTCCGAAGGAGGACGTATTGTATGTAACTATAAATACCCTGGGAGGTAGAGGGTTGGACCTTTCACTCAATCTAACTTTTCTTTCTTTTGTTTACTTTCTCTCTCTAGAAAAGCTCTCATTCTACTTTCTCTCTCTAAACTATCTATCTTATTCGAACCATATTGTGTTATGTGATGTGTTTATGAAATCCAATATGTTACAATAACCTTCATGTACCAAAAACTCTAGTGTGACAGTCGATAGACTTTGATATAATATTATGTATGTCGAGCCCACAAAAATCAAGACATTTTTATTCATAATGTGGTTTAAGGGATGACTGTTGTTATCTGTTATTATCAATTTTAGGTTTCATTTATTCTATATTATCGTTTTGTTATTGATTATAATCGTTTTTTTTTTAATTTTTTTATATGGTTTAAGGGATGATATTCATCATAAAATAAAAGATCCGGATTTTTTTATTTAAAATAACAAAACATGCTCGTGATATAGATATGGTTTCAGGATGATCTTCATCAAAACATGACATATAATCTCATATATCTAGGAAATTACAAAATAAAACGACCCAAGATAAATATACCAATAAAATTACAAGTCCATCAACTCTTTCGTGCACTTCATCTCTTCATACTTCCTTGATAGCATGATAAATATGTACACACAATCTTATTTTTATTGTCCTCGTCACCAAAAAGTGGGGTTTTCCTTCTCTTGAAGCATAAACTATCAAGCCTAAGGTTAAACCTCAAATTAGGAAGATCAAGAAGATGAAGATTATGGATTCGACCATCTACCGATGTGAAGTGGTCAAGACTTATGCTAAAAACATTGTGTAGTGTTCACGAGTGTCATGTATGTATGAAAAAGATACAAATGTAAGTCATGGATGAGGTGTTGAGGGGAGTGAGGTCAGTGTTTAATATATATAAGCTCTCACAGACATAGAAGCTTTAACATATTCACCATCAATGAAATCCTTAACCTCCGCCACCACATCCATCTCCTCCCAGTCCACTGTATCCGCCACTGAACCCGATTGAGACGCCGACAATGTCGAAAAACATTTTTCCTATACATAACTCAACCTTGGCGCGTGTAACTCACGCGCCATCCTAGCAATCGGGAATAAATTCAACCTAGGCGCGTATAAGGAAAGTGGTGGTAGTAAGAGACTGGTGGGGCTGATGAGTGTTTGGAAAGATCTTAGTGCTATGGTTTGAAATGAAAATCGTGTGAACACGGTAGTCTGGTTGAAGACTCGGTGGTAACGCTGCAACATTTCGATACAGTTCTCGAAGTATTGGCGATGTTAATGGGGTTTTTTGGTTGTGATATATGTTGTTGGGTTATTTTTGGGTTTTATACATTCATTTTGTATTAAAAACTTTGTTAAACACAATCCTTTAAAATCAACTATCTTTTGCATGTAAATTAACCACGTTATATTCCACCAAAAATTTAGATTCCTAATTGTGATTACATTAATACGAAATTTAGATTCCTAATTTTTCTTTCAAACTTTTTTTTAGCTTGGTTTAATATGAAATCAAGATAATTAGAGACCGGTGCAAGTTTTGCTGACGTTGTTAGCCGCAATATGATATCAGAAAGAAAATGGCTTAAGCCTTAAGTCCAAGTTTTGTCTCGCATTTCACACTTGGTGATGGTTGTCGATTTAAATAAAAGATTCACATGTGGTTTTAGGGTTAAGACCTTCTGATTTACCTTAATCAACGTAGATTCCTAAATTAGTTTTCATTTTCATATCAAATCTCATAGAGAACAATTAGAGAAGGTCAATCTCTCAAGAATAGATTTAAGAGGCGACATTTGATAAGACCCTTAAAGCGGGGCAAGACATCAAAAAAACAAGAGAAACTAGACTTTAAAATTCTTCTTCATTCATACTTGCTACTAATGCAAAGCTTACATGTATAGATGAAAGATGCAAACCGATAACGAACAACTTAACCCACTAGCCAATAAAATAGAAACTTGCATGGATAGAAACATGCATTTTACAAGCCTAAAATGTGGACAAATGATGACCACTCTGCAGCACTAATATAAACTGTAATGTTGACCCCTTCAACATGTCAACACGTATCAATTCTGTAGAGATATGGTGGTCACCCGCATGGCTTATAAAACATGCACAACAGAAGAATATATACAAACGTCATGGAGACCCAAACCCTAAGTCCAGATCTCTTAATCAAGGATGTAACTTAAAATTAAACATGTAATACGGGTGTTCATTGAAGACTTACCTTAATCCTGCTTGATGTAAGCTTAAACTGCAAATTGCCGTTAGCTGCGAGCGTGGAATCGCCTTCTTCTTTTTGATACTCCTCAGTTTGATCGACCCTTAGGGTTTAGGGTTGATTGCCTCTTTGATGGTTGATGCAGGTTTTACTGACCAGGTTTTAATATTTATAAGTGTCTCGTTTACCTATGGTCTACCTTATACACTAACGGGCAGTGTACCCGATCATGTGTAGTGTAGTAATCGGTAAAACCGAGGTCGTCCCAAGAGCTATGTGAGTGGATTCTAATTAAGTCTAATGTCATTGGTTTTAAATGGTTTTAAGATAGACATGATTAATAAAATTAATAAAACAAGAAATAAAGTAAGCGAATAAAGGCAAAGGTTGTGATCAATAGAGGATAAGTGTGCTAACCTAGTTACTCATCCTATCATATTATGTTCACGTCTAATTACTTCTAATTGCTTCAAGTGGGGGTTTAGGTCGCTAGGACAGCATTTGGTCAGTTCGTCCTAACTTATCAGCAAAGGTTTCCACCGGAGATCAAGCTACTACCCTTGAAAGTCCAGTTGTTTTTAGTCCCCTAAGCCAAGTCATTAAGTTCCGCTACATACAAGATTCATAACAATGAGTGCCCGGGCGCCAACATCTTAGACACTCATCCCTAACTTCTTAAGTTCATCCAAACGGCAGGTGATCATTTGGTCAGTTCGCACAAGCGAAGAAGGGTCGTCAGTTGGTCAATTCTTACCCTTCCCACTCAGTCTACCTACTTAGGGTCAGTTGGTCAATTCTCCTAAGCAACTAGACACTACCGCCATTCAAAACTACCAAAATAAGGGTAGCTACCAACAAACTATGCATGCATACACTAGAAACAATTATACGGTAGCAATGTAAACATAAACATAACAATTAAGGAATCATAACTAGGCTAGTACCAGAGGTGCTTAGCCGATCATATTAACTAAAACAATCAATTCAATGTTTGACATAATGAAATACATGAATTGAAAGTAAAAGAAATGATAAATTGCTAATGCTTATCGTTAGGGAGTGATTTCTCCCTTGGAGATGGCTTCGTATGCTCCTCAAGATCTGCCTTCAGTCCCTTACTCACGTTCTCTGCTTTGTAGTGTGGAGTGAATGATGTGAAATGCATAATTTAGGGCTGGTATTTATAGGCCGAATCTAGTTACGGCGTAACTTAAGTTGAGAGTTACGCTGTAACCTATATAAATCCGTAATAATGCTCTAGATATAGCTGGTTATGGCGTAACACATGGAATGAGTTACGCCGTATCTTCAATATACGTTACAAAATCATGATTATGCCGTAATCGTTGGAAAGAGTTACGGCATAGCTTGTAGCGGTGTGGAACATCATTTGACCTAATTAGTTACATCGTAATCCTAAGATGGAGTTACGCCATAATATGTTGTTGAGTTGGTCTTCTGAGTCACGCTCTTGTTACGGCGTAATGTGAGAGAGGAGTTACGCCGTAATTACTTCACAGTGGGCATACGATCATGTATCTTCAATAAACTCTTCAAATCCGTGTCTCATTAGCTCCAATGCTCGTAAATTACCTGAAAGTGAAATATAGAGGAAAACAAGCGTAAATCCATATAAATGACATAAAATACGAGCATTATCGGGGGAAATCGACACTTAATATTCAGGACTATTTGATGTTATCAATGGTCTCAGGTATCCACCGGTACTGCACAGGTAGAACTAGGGCTACGAACCTACGCAAGTTAGGCAAGCACGAATGGATAAAGTCGACTAGTTGACAAAGGGTTTAGGAAACCCTTTGATCTACCGAATTGGAGAGGAGGGGAGAGGGATTTTGGTTTTCGAATCTAGAGGAGTAGAATGAATTGTTTCTAGGATGCCTTAGTATATATAGGACACCAAAAAAAAGTCCTAGAATAATTAGGAAACCCCTTTAACTTGTAAAAAAAGTCTACAAGTTTTACAAAGACACAAACACCCCATAAGGGTTTCGGCCGACCTAAGGGTTTAGGTGGTTTGTTTCTTTTGTATTTTGTCATTTATTACCCTCTAATATTCATCCTTGATGAATATTATACTTTGGACAATTACCTTTTAACCACCGAATAAAAATTATGCTGTATTTTCATTTTCATTTTATTTTTCAATTCATTTATTAACTTATTTCTTATTTTCGCTTGCATGTTCTATTTAGTGTGCATCGCTGTGACCCTTCGGCATTTTTGTGAAGACAAGTGTGAAAGCTGTTGTGTTGTTTGCACACAAACCTTTCAAATTCTGCCGGCCTCAAAACAGGCCTTTCCCTCAAGGCGAGGTTGCCATAGTCCACAATGAATAGCCACGGAGGGTCCTTTTTTGATGGACTAGGTCCATGTCCCGCTGGCGCATTACATTGGTGAATGGGGTGATACTTATCCAGGAATTCAATACAGAAACCTTTAAATTTGTCGTCTTGCATCATGGTCACATTCAAACACTTGACATGTAGTGTTTGAGGTGGTCGAAGGGGAGCTTGTAGCAAGGGCTCATGTCCAAGTACGGCTGTAGTAGTAGATATTGGGAGTGATGGAAAAATTTAGGAGGTGGGTTGGTTAATCACCTTGTCTTCAGTGAGTGCGCTGGGACCTTCAAAGACCATGGTGAGTTTAGGGGTGTTCGATGGTGGTGTGATAATTTGTTGTGTGCTTGTTTGTGACGTGGCGATGGTTGGTGTGCTAGTATCCCATTGGTTGGCGAGGCGTTTCCAACTGTTGGCGAGCTTGAGAGTATGTGGACCATTGTCAAAATTAGCTATGGTATCGGCTAAGCTAGCCATAGTTTCTTTGACCGGTGGTGATTTTAGTGTTGGTGGCGGAGTATACGAAATGGAGTTGAGATAATACTTGGCCATCGTTTCAGCTAAATAGGTCATGGCGGCTTCGAGTCCCGAGCCTATAAGGTGAAAACGTATGGCGTCGTCAATTGGAGGCATCGAGTAAGATGAATATAAGCACCAATTTGATAGAGACCAATTAGAAAAGGTTAATATCCTAAGAATAAATTAAAAGATGAGATTTCATAAGGCTCTTAGTGTAAGCAAAACTAAAAAAATAAAATAAAAAAAAAAACTAATCTTTTAAATTCTTCTTTATTCATGCTTGCTAGTTGCTACTAACGCAGGGTTACATATATTGATGAAAGATGCAACCTAATAACTAACAACTTAACCCACTAGCCAATAAAATAAAAACTTGCATGGATAGAAACGTGCATTTTACAAGCCTAAAATGTGGACACATGATGACCACTATGCAACACTATTATACATTCATTTTGTACTGAAAACTTTGTTAAACACAATCCTTTAAAATCGCCTACCTTTTGCATGTAAACCATCATATATTCCACCAAAATTTTGTTTCTTAGTTTTGATAACCACTACAAGGAAAAAGGGCTATAGTGACGACAGGAAAATCGTCACTAAAGGTGGAAAATCGTCACTAAAGGTGGAAAAATCGTCACTAAACTGGTTTAGTCACAAAAATCAAGGTCGTCACTTGTCGTCACTATAGCTCCGTCACAAAGTTTAAAAGTGATAAAAATCGTGTCGTGACTAATTCTGTGACGACTTCTCCGTCACTGAAATTTGTCACTAATATGGTGAAAGTCGTCACTGACAAATTCTACTAACGGCCAGTTAACCTCCATTAGTGAGTTTAGTCACGAATTATTTTGTCACTAGCTATCAGTTTTAGAGACAACAAAAGGTGGTCGCTATCATATGAAATAGATAGGTGCTCAATTTATGCTATAAACGCGTTTTAAGCTGGAAAAACTAATAATTCGCATTGAAATTTAAAATATTAATTTCGTTAGTGTAATATAATACTATTTGATCCGAATACAACAACACATTTTATGTCCACAATCTACCAATAATCACTTTCCTAACAAAAAAAGCAAAACCAACCCATCTATAACCACACTAAAAATAAAAACTGTCAATCTTCGCAAGAAACTAGGTGGGAGGAGCCGTTTCATCCAAGTAAAAATTTGAGGAGCTGTAGCATATCATCTCTGAATTTGAGTCCCATTTGTCAACATTTAACCTGAAACTAAATGCAAGATCGAAATCACCATATAGTAACCATGAAACCTGAACAAATCAGTTTGTAAGTAACTAGTATGCCTGTCTTAGCTGCAATTCAAAACTAATTTTCTTTTGACCCGTTACCCAAACCAAAACATACCCATCTGTTTTATGACATTGCCCGACCCACACATATGAGAAGTCTAAAGGTAGTGGGTCTATAGGAGTGTTGAGATTCTCAGAGAAACATAATAGTCCAAGATATGCAAAAAGTATAAGATGAACTTTTACAATGGAACGTGTACAAACGGATCTGTATAATTCGGTTTGGTGGTTGGGTAAGAATAAGTTTATAAATATTCATATACTGGATGTCATAAAGTTTATGATTTCAATTCATAAAAGGATTTCATAAAAGAGATTTCGTTAGTGGACCATAAGTAGGGTATATGTACATTACAACGAATATAATGTCATATATTGAATCTATTACGCTAGTACTAAGTTCATGCAACCGAAGCTACGACAGTTCATGTATGCACAAGGAAGTCATACAAATAAGGAGCCCATGGCGAGTGTTTATCCCAATACACTCGGTTCCGACATGCTATATGTTTCGCCTTGACCCAAGCGGGGTCAACCGAACAGAAGAGTCACCCTCAATAGATCTATTTATAACATTCGCGCTTCCTAGCAGGAATTGACGGTTCATGAAAAGGGCAAATTGGGATCTAAAGACTTAGGCTAAGCTGCGTAGTATTCAAGGTCAAACATTTTGGTATGGTCCATAAGGCATCTATGTATGATGAGAACTTTAAACATGTAAAAGCATAGTATGCATGGAAAAGTACCATTTAAATCATTTAAGTAAAATGAGCATGTATCTCCCCCACAAAACAGTTATAAAACAAGTAAAAGTAGGGCTCCGACACGCAACCTAGATAAGTATGGTGTGGTTTTTAGTCTAAGCTTGTATTCAAAAACAACGTTTGTAAGTTTACAAGTATTTGTGTTTTTGAAAGTGTTTGAAGTTCAAAAGCAAAAGTTTCCATATATTTGGAACTTTAAAATGCTTGGAGTTTTAAAACAAATATTATAAATATTTGTTTTATAACATTTTATGTGAAGTTTCGTGAATTATTTTGATTGTCGATAATGATCGAAAAGTGTAGTTGCGAAAATAATTCGCACGTCTTGGCTCTTGGAAAAGATGGAGGAATAATGTATACGAAACTTTCGTATAAGAGTTGACTCGTATAGTGACTCAATTATACTCACGCCAAATAAGGAATAGATGATCGACACAGTCGAGAAAAGTACTGACGCGTACTTGAGTCGAGAAGGAATGACAAAAGAAGTCAAGGATATAGCGACATAGACAAACGTCGATCGAGAAAGTCAATTAGTACGCTTCGGCATTTACCCTATGTTCCCAAATAATTTGTATAAAACCTACATGTTTTATAAATAAAGGTAAGTTTGGATTAATAATTCAAACTTCAAGAGTTGTACGATATTTCAATATATTGTTCATCATTTGATGAATTTAAAATAAAAGAGTTATTGAGAATAAAGTTTAAGTGTAGAAATTTAACAAAATTTCGTCATAACCCATTTATTTATAGAACGTTCCCAAGTCATTTCGACTTATTAAAACTCATGTTGCAAAATAATATTTCTCGATAAGTTTATAATTGACAAGTCGTTATTAGTTGAATAAGTGTTTATTGTATATTTTAGGTTTGTTACGAACCTAATATATTAAATTCTTTACGAGTCTAATATATTGTATCGTCTCAAGTCCAAAACATCCAATAAATGCTCATACAACTACAACTATTGTCCAAAATAATCCAAGTCCAATTTTAATAGTTTTCCTCCAATAATGTCCAAATCCAATGATTAAATCCAAGCATAGGCTTTAATAAGTATTTCCAAGTCCAAAATATTTAATCCGTTAAGTATTCGTTTTGTCAAGTTATCCAAATCAAAAACAAATCCCATATCAATCCCGAGTAGTGATCCAATAAGTATCCGAAACGTCATCGACTAAACAAAGATAATAAGACACGTTAATAAACGTTAAATGGAATGATCAACGTCAAAATTAAATATAAATAAATCCAACACTTCATTTTTGGTTTCCAAAACAATATATCGATATTAATGGTCACGACCAATTCGAGGTTTCCTAAACCTTGACCATGACTCGAAAGACATTACGATTAGGACAACAAGTAATTCCAAGTCCCCACAACACTTCGTGTGTCATGGTACACATAACGACATTTACCGAAAGTATCGTTTTCAACACAATAATCCACAATTTATTTACAACGGCTAAACTAGCTTTTCAAAACTACTATATCGACTACTACAATTTTACGACTTACAAACGGTGACCACATGGTTTTGAAAAATAAATTGTCGCGAGACCATGACTCCCATGAGCCATGGCTCACACCAACGATGCCAACAAAAATTTTACCTTATCGTTAATAATCAACCACACCTTGGCCGTGACTCTCCCTTGAGTCACGGCTCAACCACAAATGACCAACAACCTTTCTAAGGTTCGGCTACACAAAAGAATTTCAGTCGTGACTCCCATGAGTCACGAATCACCACTGTACGAGACCCCCATCAAACTGATACGCAAATAAATAAGCAACGAAAAATCCAAACGACATTAAACTTGATATAACCCAAACATATACTCACGAAATAATAATAATAAACACAAATTAACAAGAATGGGTACGAGTCAACTCAGCTCGTGAGTTGACTCGGACGAGTCGAGTTGACTCAGTAGTGAGTCGAGCGAGTTAAGAGCCAAGAACAACATTTCCACTCGTTTTAATGATAAAACATTAAGTTTTATTAGTTTTTATAACTAAAAACGTTTTTATTAGTTAAACCCGATTAGGGTTTGAAGAAAAATGATGAAATAAACGAAATAGAGGCGCGTGGCTCTTACCAACGAGAGAGGAAGAGAAGAAGGGTGGTGGCTGTGCGGCGGCAGGAGGTGACGTGCGGCGGTGGGCTTCAAAAACAACCCAAACGAGCTCCTTATGCGCCCAAACGCTCCAGAAATTACCCTTGGGTCTTGATCTACGCGTTAGTAACAAGAAAAGAAGTGGCCGGAATTTTGGCCGGAACCGGCGACGGCGCCGGATTTATTTTCCGGTGGGTGGTGATATATCAAAATGAGGAAGAACCCTAATTTGGGCCTTTTATATCCCCTGGAGGGACTAAACGTGGACAAATGAAAGTTCAAGGGCGGCTGTGTAAATTAACCAGGGGCTGTTTTGAAATTTTAATAATCTTATATAAATAACCCTTGTGGGCCCCATTTGACGTAGCAAACGACCGTTTAAAAATACGGGACTTGCGCCATTGCGTCCGAAATAATTTTTCTGATAAAAATGAGTATTCACATGTATAGTTTTCTCGAATTTAAATTAATTAATAAATCAAATTAATTCAAGAGTTTAAAGTCGCGCAAACTCATTTATTTCGTAGTTTTCACGTTTCACGAGATACCCTCTCGTTTTTAAGCTCAATTAGGATTGGGAAAATTCGAAAGCAATGTCTTGAAAATAATGAATATAATTTATTATTAACATCAGTCTGGAAAATTTCGGTTTGTTGTTTGAATGGAGATAATTCCATAACGAGAAATGTATATACGTAATACGTATAAAACGAGTTAGATTGTGTATCGTTGTATAAAATGCGACACAATGAGAGTAGAAAAGAGTTGGAAGTTAAAACATGAACTTCCTCGAAGTTTCGGTATTTTATTTACGTTTTAAAACGTGAATTGGAATATTTCAGTTACACGTTGGAAACGGTTAACGTGTAAAATATGTTTTCGAGTGTGTTTTTATAAAAGAAATATAAAAACATCAATATTGATTCAAAAATGTGTTTATTAGACTAATACCATACTTTCTATTGGTCGGTTCGTGCGCGAGCTCGTGTTTTTAATAAAGTGAGATAACTTCTCGAAACAATGGATTAAGCTTATGTATGCTTAAATTTTAACTTGGACAATAATAAATTCCACATTTATTTTACAGATACTTAGTGGACAAGTATCATGAGTGCGGTGTCAGGTTCTTAAGGAAACGAGGTGACCTCTTGTTTTTACATTTAAATATTGACAACTGTCAGAAAAATAACCGATTTGAATTTTCTAACGTAATAAATATTATTATAATAATCCGAAATTTTACGGGTTGTTATACATTCCATACCTTTAGCAAAAACCTGTTAAGTATGATAACATGAGAAACAACATCTTCAGCATAGCTACTGACAAGAAAGGAAAACAAACAACTCATACATCCTAGTTAAAAATAATAAGAACAATAGTGCGATAATGAGTTGATGGGAATTCTATCTTCCAGATGGATGTTTAGAAAACCATGTTAAAAGTAGGAACATGAGAATAATAATGACCTTGAAGTTGAAATTTGGTCTGGTTGACCTCACAAGCCCAAATCACCCTTGTTTTAAGACGGAGATACCTAAAAAGGCTAACTGATACATGAGTAAATCCATGGTATCTATGAGTATATAGAGGAAATAATTAAAACTGTGCTAACCTGCAAATAAACAAATCTGTCATGAATTAGTTAATCAACATAAGTATCATTTGCAATTTCATCATTGTATCTGAAAATATACGCATTTGCCACCGTTATTATATGTTGCGCGCATAACCATAAAAAATAAGAACATGATCATCTCTACATGATGCAGCATATATGACCTGTGAAGCAGCCAAAATAATCTAGTGTAAAGATAATGAACTCTATAACCTATACACTTACACGGAATCTGTCGCCCCCATAGAGGTCCTAGCCCCTTGTACAGCCTGTAGGAGAATACGAAAATATTAGAAGCTCATAGTCAGTAGATATATAATTGATCTAAATTTAGTTAGACCTTATATCCTACCCGGCGGTGCCTTCAGCGTTAATAAACTTCTGGAATCCATCTGATATACCTGTAGCAAATCCATCTGATTCTAGATTGTTTCGTGGACTCCCTTTGTTGGCATAGAGGTGGTACAACTTATTGTGGCAATGGTTATAAAGAGAATTACCAAAAGGCTGCACAAGCTCTTTGGAGCAACAGGAAGCCGCCAAAACCACACGATCAGTACAAGATACAAAACAACCTGACCAAATAAGAAATTAAAATTTCAAGCAAACTCAATCTGATTAACTTTGTATAAACAATTTCGAAGTATATTCAAGTTCACCTTTGAAATCATCAGAACTTTCCCATACAAGATCAATGACATTTTAATATCCTTGCTGGCCGATTCTTGACCTGCATGTCATGTTAAGATTTTAATGCTAGTTTGCTACAACCTACTAAAAGGAACACATCACAAAAATATAAAATAAAAGAAAGAAACTTTGTAAACGCCAATAACAAGCAAAGTCTAAACTATTTGAGGAAATAATTTTAGACGACACGAACCCCAAATAGTTCAGACACTTCAGAGTAATGCCGGCCTCCTAACACATACTCAAATACGAGTAACATATTTAATTCCAGGATAAGGGTAATACAAATGGTGATGTACTCGTCAAGTGGCAAATAAAGTGACTAAGGGGGTGTTTGTGTAAGCTAACTTTTTGGGGTTAAGCTTATTTATAACAAGCAGCTTATGGCTTATAATGAATAAGCTCATAAGCTCTTAGTGAGAGTTTGTATTACCTAATGATTATAAGCTAATAAGCTAACAAGCTAAGGTGTTCTGAATGGCTTAGGCTTATCCAAACACTAAAATGGGCTTATTTTTGCCCTCTTAATAATCTCATACAAACAACCCTCAAATGGATGACGAACGTAGTGGAATTTTTTAACGCGCATAATCAAAAAGTCGATTTTTCACCTTCCACTAAGAATTAGATATCCACAACTACTAGTGTTACTTAAAAAGCCCTATAGGCCACTCTTTTATACAAGAAATCTTGTCATGGAACAAAAGATCTACTGATAAACGAGAATTGTGGGGGGAATAAAAAAGGCAAGAAAGAAAAATCTTGATACAACAGATAACACAAAAAAGTGTTCACATCATACTTTTTGCAAGTTCTCTCTCCTTAGCTGCTGCCATCCTCCTAAGCTTCGCAGATTGTGCAAATGTTGAAGGCAATTTCTCCCATGTTAGATTATTATGGATATATGATCAAAGTGGTGAGCAATAAACTAAATTCACTTTCTGTAGAATTATCTATTATTCCAATAAATAGGTTTATTCAAGAACGTCCATGATCTAAACACCAAATAGTAACTCACAAGGATTAATTAAAACTGTAACTTTTTAAGTAACTATGTGTAATAATTGGGGACAACCAGAATTAGAGTTGCCAATTTCTCCCAGTGGCCTTGAGAAATATGGGCATCAGATAAAAGAATTTATTCCAAGAAAACTAATCAAAAAACTATTATAAAACCTACTATTAGCTTGTGAAATTAGTTATATATGAATTCCCATCCTAATCAGATTGCTACAATTATTTCTCCTAATTCAAAGTAGTATTTCGAGATGTGAGATTGTATCCAAACTTCAACAACCACTTAATCTACCAGATATCTATGCAACACTTCATATCTCGTTATAACTTAGAGCTGCAACTTATGCCACTTAACATCGTTATAGTGCAATACTTTCGCCACTTAACTAAATTTAGAAACAAAAACTTATCCAAAGTGAACCGAAAAGAAAGCAAAACATGTGAGGTGAACTTAGCATCAGGTTATAAAATAGATCAAAACTACAGTCGAACACTAAATATTTCGATAAAGTTGATAAAACATCAAGTCATCAAATAACTACATTTGACAGATTCTTCAAATAAAACAAGTAATTTTTTTGGAAATAAGCTATAAAATAAGCAAATAAAAACTAACTTCTACACATATAAGCAATCAAATCAAAATCAGCTTTTGCCCTAAACCACATCAAAATCTGTATCCACATCAAAATCGAATAAGGAATCAAATCAACAATCAAAATTATTCAACGAATACAATAATTTTGAATAAGTAACATCAAATCTCGATAATTAGACAGAATTAGTGCGTAATAATTAGGGATTAGAGATAAGAGATAACCTCCAAAAAATTAGGGCAAAATAGTGAAAAATGAGATTCATCAGATGTTATCCATGGCGGAATGGTGCTAGTGTGTGTTTTTAGTGTATGCAGATGGGGAGAAAATGATTCGTATGGTGCTAGTGTGTGTTTCATGGTGTGTTTGTGTGTGAAACTGGAGTGAAAGAAATAAATTGACAGGAATGTGCGATTGTGTTTTGTTTTTAAAACGTTTAAGCATTTTGTCAATTTACGTCCCTGTACTTTTTAAGAGTTAGATAACAGAAAAGAGTATGTATTTACTCAAGGTAGTGACGGATAGTTTCGTGACTAAGTTATATATATCTAAAACAAAGTCACAAATATTTTTGTCGTCACTATATGGTCTTTTTAGTCACCAAAATAAATGTCGTCACTAATATTTTGTCACTATAGGCTATTTTTTTTTTGTAGTGCACATAGAAACAAAATTTAGATTCTTATTTTTTTTTTATCAATATTTTCTTTTTCATAGCTTGTTTTATTTTTCATTTCATCTCCACTTCGTTTGTTTGCTTTTCATATAGACATGGCTACGTAAATCATCCTGAGATAATAAGATGTAAATTTTCTAATTTATATATACGTGTTCGGATGACCACGATGAGGTAACATCTGTGTGACAAGTTTAGCTATTCAATTCATGTCACTGTAGATTTGTTTTTTGTAATGTAAGTGATGGAATATGTATAACATCAACCAAACAGTTTGTTCATTGGATTGTGAAAGGCACGTGTCGTATATAATAACATCATGAAAGGTTTTAAAGCATGACATTGTATCCCAGAGACAACTTTTGTGGATTAAGTAATAAAGCCTTAATCACATTTAATCGTGCACAAAAGTAATTGACTTCCATCTTCCTCTTCTTCGAGTAAAATAGTACAACAGGTGTCTCTTCGAGAGACCATTAGCCTAAGGGGGGCGTTTTCGGGGATGAGGTCCAAATCAGGTGGATATGGTGACGAGGTCTTACCATGTGAGTCTTTTACAATTTTCAAACGCTCACTAATTTCAAGATCACAAACATTAAGTAAGATAACCGCACCATAATCAAAAACTACCATATAGCTGATGTCGTCACTCCAAGTTATAGCACCCAAACCCTGTCAAGAGTAATCAATATTCGGATTAAGTGATGCATATAATTAAATAGTACAAAGCAAGTACACATGTCATATAAACTTCTAATTGAATGACCAAAAGAGACTTACGATAGTCTGAGGCTTGGCGTTGCCAAATCTCAATACAACATAAGTGCATGCTCCGTTTCCACCTACGTAATTGTCTCTGTACTTTTTCTCTAGACTTTTCACATTCACACTAACACCAATCACACAGTGAAATTCACATTAGAGCCAAACAGTTGCTATATATGTTCGTAAAAGAGTACTATCAAATTGAATAGTTATGACGCTATCTCATTCTTGGATCTCAAATAGGAGTAGGAAAATCAGTCCAACATGGATTGATTTGATCAATGACCCTAGAAATGCTTTTACTATTCTATTGTAATCCTCTTTTGTCCTTACAAACTACGGTTCTAAGAAGAAAAAAAAACTAAAGAGCTAGACAAATCAACGGTTTATATTCCTTTTCGTTATTCTTAAGCACTGCGATTTTAAGATGTTAAGGACATGTTTGGGATAGATTGTTAAAAACTGTACATCTACTCATTGATTTTTACAGCGACGGTTTAGAAAGAGCACCACTTCAATCTAATTATTTATAATTAGGGTTTTTTAGAACAGCTTAACTGCTTATTTCCGAGTCAATTAAGTTGCTTCAAACTTATTTTCTAAATTAGTCTTTGGCGCAAAACAGCAAACAAGTATCTCCTACAGAAACAGCTTATCCGTTGTATCAAAACGCAAAAGAAACACACTTAACAAACATTAATCCCAAAGACTAAAACAAACCATCTAAAAAACATTTCAAATACAGATTATTATACCTGATATCCCAGTAATAAGCCCGGACAGACATAGAAGACTTAACATATTTACCATCAATGTAATCCGTAACATCCGGCACCACATCCATCTCCTCCCACTTATCCATCACCGAAGGCGTACATTTCTTCTCATGTACAGAATTCAGCCTTGACGCGTGGAACTCACGTGCCGCTGTAGCAAACATAGATGAATTCAACCTAGGTGCATGCACGGACTGTGGTTGTGGTTGTAAGATAGTGGTAGGGCTGATGAGTGTTTGGAATGATCTTAGTACTATTAGGCTTTGAGATGAAGATCGTGTGAGCATGGTGGTGACAATGTGGTGGTTGAAGAGGCGGTTGTAACGGTGCAACATTGTCGTAGGGTGGCCAGTGTATAGTATTTGAACCGTAGTGTCTTGACGTTAGTAGGATTTTAAGGTTGTGTATAAACTATATATGTTTGGGGTTATTTTTGGGGTTTATATTCATTTTTGAAAACTTTGTTAAACACAATCCTTTCCGCTAAAATATAATTAGTTTCCTAATATTGATTACACCTTTATGACCATAATCAATGGATATTCCTAAATTAATCTTTCATATCAAATCACTTATCCTTTATTCAAAATCCCATCTTTATTTATTTCCTTTACTCTTCGTTGTTGCAATATGGTCTCATTAATCAAATGTACTCACTTTCTTACACTTTGATGATGGTTGTGTTACAATTTCGACCCTGTCCCAAAATATAGTACGTTCACTTAACTATTTCTGGTTTTCTCGAAATTAATGTTCACTTTCAATTTCAATCAATCAATATAATTCTAAGTGGGTGAAAATGAAACTTTATTGGTTAATATTGTAAAAAGCTAACTTTTCTTAAATTTTGTGAAACATGAGAGATGACATTAATTTAAAACAAAAAGAGTATAATTTAGGCTAAAAGCACACAGTGTCTGGAGCCATAGGGCGCGTTACAGCCCTTAGCGCCGTCATATGACCTTGACTGACACCCCTTCCGCGTTATAACCCTTCGTGCCGTCATCACCGGCCGAGTTACCGGTTTTTTTTCTTTTCATTAGACGGTTGGATTGGGTTAAAAAAAAACCCTTTTACCTACCTTTTTACCTTTCTTAAATTATATAAATTCTCCGATAAAACCTTCTAACTTTTATACACACTTCTACCTTCAAATTTCAACAGTATTTCTCTTTTTTTTCTATCTCTAATTCACATAAATGAATCCCGATCAATCTTCATGGATCAGTCAAATGCTCGCTAACCTGTAAAATCAAATACCGAACTCATCATCTTCATCTAATCCCAACAAATCATCATCCGCAAATTTCATTACCTCAACGTTAACCCATTTTCCAACCAATTTACACCCGAGCAACTTCAACTATTCCAGCAATTTGAACTTCAACAACAATTCCAACATACCCAAATTTCTCGACAACAATTCCTACCAACCTAACCTAACCTATATACCAACCCTAATTTTACTAACAACAATACCAACAACAATCCTCACAAACCCAACAATTCGAAGCTGCGAAGCCGTGTGACAAAGGCAAAGGCAAAAATCCCCG
Source organism: Chrysanthemum makinoi (assembly GCA_910596185.1). Lineage (NCBI taxonomy): Eukaryota > Viridiplantae > Streptophyta > Magnoliopsida > Asterales > Asteraceae > Chrysanthemum > Chrysanthemum makinoi. The sequence goes on from OU343222.1 coordinate 97,646,764, forward strand.
CAAAAAAGAAAATAAAATTGAAAAACTCACATGCTATGGACTCAAACCAAAGAGTTAATTTTGGATAAATGTTGGTTACATGAATCCGATGATCCGAACACGCGATCTGACCAAAAAATGTTACATTTTGGTACAAAATTCTGGCGAAATACAATGAACAAGCCATGAACAAAGGGTACATGAAGCGTAACAAAAATATGTTGACCGGAAAGTGGACTCCTGTGAACCGAGAAGTCGTGAAGTACAACGAGATTGTAAACCAAACCGCGAGGATTAGTGGTGAAAATGATGAAGATTTGACGACGCGTGTTGACCTCTTCTATTATGACATCAAAAAGAAAGCTTGTGAAGATCGTTGTAAGCTCTTAGACGAGGTCTAATATTATATCTAGGAACACATAATAATAAAGGCGGAATATTCAAACATAGAATCAATATTATTATGAACAAGGTTTTTCATTCATAAACTAACTAACTAACTATAATAAAGATCAAAGATTTGATCTAATACTAACTAACTAAACCAAACCCTAGGCGTTTTCCCTATGCCTAGGTTCCCACACACACACACCTTTAGACGTCTACATCTTGTACGTACATACTAAAACTAATGACCCTATGTCTCTTTATATACTAGAGACATCTAGGGTTTACAAGAGGAATCATAATATAATTAGGAAACAATACAATTAGGAAACTAAATATTCTTTTAAGCATATCTTCTAGAATCTTCCAAATCCTCTATCTTTTTGTAGTTTCCCTTCTTGTCACTTTAAGTCCTTCATGTTTCATTCTTCTTGTTTTGTATCATCAAATCTATAATAGACCCAACAATCTTCCCCTATTTGATGATGACAAAACAAACACGATTCTTGTACGAACTTCCCTAGACGAAGTAGCAGAAGTTGAGATATTAAATCTTACCATGAATGAAACAATCTTCCATGCTTCCCCTTGACTTGAACATGTCACTCAAACATCTCTTCCCCTTTTTGTTATTATCTAAATAGGGAACGTATGCAAATAATGATCTTGACCACCACGAACCAATATCATACTTCCAATCTAAGACTTCCAATGCTTCAAATCACCCACCATTACGCACCATAGGAAAAATGGATCCAAAACAGTAGAAAACTCCAACTAGCAGTAGTAATAATGATCAACAGTAGTAAAAATCAAACACTTCCCCTTGAGTGATGCATGTATATCAATGATTCTTCAAAATCTGTAGGCTTTATGTAATGATTACTTGTGAAGAAAACCAAATATAACGAATTTGATGAAGAAGTAGAATTTCCCAAACTTGTGTCTTAAATCTTTTACAATCCACGAAACTCCATACTTATACGAAACCAAATATAAGTAGACCGCAATCCCTTGACAAAAATCCTCAACTAGTATGAGACACTGAGCACTACAATGTAACTCCTTTAAGTGATAGTTTACTAGGTCTTCATCCATCCACCCTCTTGACCTATGAAAACTAGATTTTGCAAGTCTTATATAATAAGAACACAAACCAAGTAATTCCACTTCACCTTCAAATAAGTGATAAATAATCCTCTTCGTAATCAATTCTTCAATAAATCTTCAAAACGAGCCTTTTAAAACGTTTAAGAAAAAATAACCAAACTTCTTGTGTGTGTGAACAATAACCTGTGTGTGTGTCGTCCGACAACTAAAAATCCAAATCTGTCAAAGTATGTGTGTCGACTTCCCCTTAATTCCAAATCAGTCCTATTAGCAACACTTTTTCTGTCCCAAAGTCGTCACAAAGCTGCTGTTAGCGACACATAATCTGTCACAAATTCGTCACCAACCTGTCACAATTGCAATTTGTGACGCTTTTTCTGTCGCTATACTGTCGCAAATCTAAAAGCAGTACTTTGCGCCAAGCAGTACTTTCGGGGTCGAACAGTACTTTAACCAAAACATGCAGCAGCAGTACTTTGCATAAATCAGCAGTACTTTCAAAACTTGAGAGCAGTACTTTGAAAAATAATGAGCAATAACAGTACTTTCAATAAAATAACCTCATATAAACACCAACAGTACTTTGCATCCAATAAGTATAAGCAGTACTTGCCGACTTGCGTCCAGACATCAAAACGTGAATCCAATCCAAATATGATATTCATGTTAGACAAAACACATCATTGACCAATCTATATTAAATCAGTACCTTGTATTAGCCAACGAGTGGGGACCAGCAGTACAATTACACAAACCACGTGATAACTTTGACCAATTAATAAGATGCGTGAAGTGAAGTAACAAATAAAATCATGGGTCCATAGTTATCATCTAATCAGTATTATCATAATACTCCACGTGACCCATCAAATTGTAAGAGACCATCAAAATAGTGGACCAATGAAAGTCACACATTAATGGCCGCCCATGTGATCACTAATATTCATTCTTTAACCATAATATTCGAACCAATGAATGACCAATCCTCTAATCAAATCAGTATGGAGTATTCACGTGATCACAATATTCATCTTTTTAACCAATCACAAACCAAGGACCATCGTAATTCCCATATACCTCACCTTATCAAATTAAAACCATAAAATTCGACTTTCTGAAAAACCCTTCAGCAGCCAACTTCGACGTCTTATATCTTTTTACTGGAAGCTCAGATCGAAGATCCCTTCGGTGGAAAGTTAGATTAGGATATAGAGAACGTCCACCTAAAATTTCGTTACGATCCGACGGTTAACGAAAAAGTTATGATCGTTACAAAACAGTGCTGTAAAAGTATATACGAAAAATTTCAGTTTCAGCAGCAGACTTCGACATTGAATAACTTTTGATGGAAAGCTTAGATCAACAATCCCTTCGGTGAGATTAAAGATAGATACACCAAGAAGCTCCAGTTCAAATTTTAGCCCGATCCAACGGTTCATTAAAAAGTTATAACGTTTTTAAAACAGTGCTGCAGAAGTATTACGAATTTTTGACAGCTTCGAATTTTTCTTCCTTTTTCTTCAAGAAAACCTTGTAGATCCCTAGATATCACGAGCCCCAGGCTCTGATACCACATGTGAAGATCGTTGTAAGCTCTTAGACGAGGTCTAATATTATATCTAGGAATACATAATAATAAAGGCGGAATATTCAAACATAGAATCAATATTATTATGAACAAAGTTTTTCATTCATAAACTAACTAACTAACTATAATAAAGATCAAAGATTTGATCTAATACTAACTAACTAAACCAAACCCTAGGCGTTTTCCCTATGCCTAGGTTCCCACACACACACACCTTTAGACGTCTACATCTTGTACGTACACTAAAACTAATGACCCTATGTCTCTTTATATACTAGAGACATCTAGGGTTTACAAGAGGAATCATAATATAATTAGGAAACAATACAATTAGGAAACTAAATATTCTTTTAAGCATATCTTCTAGAATCTTCCAAATCCTCCATCTTTTTGTAGTTTCCCTTCTTGTCACTTTAAGTCCTTCATGTTTCATTCTTCTTGTTTTGTATCATCAAATCTATAATAGACCCAACAAAGCTTCTCCTCACAAAAAAGCTTGGAATTTTTGGAAATAATACATAAATCGTTAAATTCCGATCTCTTACATGGAAGAAGAACCCGAGGATGACTAACGAAAGAAGATCCCGAGCTATTTGGAGATGATGCTTTAACGTGTCCACGCGACAAATAACGCCATGGGGCAAAAAATCAACGATCTTCAAACTCACCTGCCACTTCCAACTGTTGGGCCAATTTACAGCATAAAGTCCCTTAATATATATTTGAAATGTAAAACAGCCTAAGAGTATACAAGTCCCTGGTGTATTGTAATACATCAGGGAGTCATCCTCAAGAAGTTTTTCAGAGTCTGTAGAGAAAGACTCATCACTACATTAGGCAGAAATCAGAGCGTGAAGATAAGAAACAAGATCAGGATGATGGAGTCAATATGTGATGATAATAACACACCGACTTTCTGATAGAACTTCTCATCCACTGATGACAATTTGAAGACAGAGTTGACTATGATGAGCAACAAAGACGCTGACAAATAGGCGAAAAACTCCTTGGATAGATAAGTTCAAAAGCACTTATCAAAAGACAAAAAGTAATATAGTTGGTAAAAAGTACAAACAGTTGTCGACACTGTTCTATCAAAAGTATGTCTGATAGCATACCAAAGCTAAAGTACAAATTGTACTTTAACTTATCACATGTTGACACACACCTTTTATCTCACGGACATCCATATTGTCTTTGCCTATAAATAGATTATTCTACTTAAGGAAAACTCATCTTTTTTACTAAAAGTTTCTTTCAAGAGCTCATTTTTCCTTCTCCATATAGAACTACGTCCCACATTTTATATCTATTGTTTAAGCATAGTCCTTACTTAAACACAATAACTTTTGTGTTGTGTTAAGTTTAGTGTGGAGATCACATACTTTCATTGTTGTTCTATCCCAATTGTTTTATGTACAAACATTTAGGTATAATTCTTTGATATATATCTAATAAGAATTAACTTTGAAAAAGAATTATTGTACTTTAAATATGTATGTGTAAACGTTGTTATTAGACATATTATTCAAGTGTTAACTTTCATAGTTAATAACTACGTAAACGAGAACAACACCAACTCAAGAGAAGCTCTTCATAATATGATGCAACAATAACTCGTTTTAGACCATGAGGTGAAGATTAAAGAAATGAGAAATGAGACTAGGGCAAGAGTGGAATTGATCGAATCTCAAACACGGAACGAGGACTTTAAGATGCTTGTAATCAACACCGACGAGATGGATCTGGTATGCAAGCATATTATCGAAGAGGCCAAAAAGGAAATTCGAGTTAAATATTTTTTCAAAAACTAGTTTAGTTTATGTACTTTTATTTTTATGTGTGGTTTTTATTTTTATGTCTCTCTTTTTATGTTATATACTTTTTTTTATATCTTATATCTTATTAATGGAATTTTAGTTTAATTTGTGTTTTATTGAAAAAAAAAAAAAAAAAAAAAAAAAAAATTTGAGGTCAACGGGTGTCCTATATCTTGAGTGATGGACGAAGACTGCTTTCTGATTAAGTTATAGGGTCTTAGCTTCAGGAAAAAAGCCAAGGCAGCGGCAAAAAGTGCTGTAACACGTGCCCTATGGGTCCGAGACACCTTGTGCTCTAATTGTCTTCCAAGCTCCCCGAGTTGATGGATAGGTTTTCCTAAATCAATTATATTTTCATCTCAAATCTTGTATCCTTTATTTAATACTAGTTATAATTTTCTTGCATGCACAAGCTCTTACATAAATTTGTCGTTATTTATTATTATAGATTAATATTTTGAATAGTTTTTTATTGGACAAATAATTTGACATTGTTTAATTGCTACGTTGTTGAGGTTGATGTTATTGCATAAATTTATATATTAATATCATGTTATAGACATTAGTCTTTGTTTAATAGCACATATAATGACCTTTGATAAAGATAAAAAATAGTTTAGAAAAAATGTTTTTCGAATAGTTTATTTAAACTTAATTGCAGAATCATAGGAGTCGTTGCTATATGTACAATCTTGTTTATTTATTTTTATATTATTTTTTATATTTATATTCCCGTTAATAATAATTAGAGTCGTAATTAATTTTTAAATCCATTTACACAAGAGTTAAACTTATAAAGAGGAATTAAATGAGTCGTGTTCTCGTTTGCATATCACACTAACTTATATTTGTTTAGTGTGAACGAGTGTGGATCTAGTGAGATGAATTATTGAAATGAGAAGAGTGGGAAAAAATTGTAGCCACATATTTTAAATGAGAAAAGAAAAATAATAAGGAGATGCATATATTTTTGTGAATGCATCTAATATTTGTGGTTGTGGTTTCTTCTCATTCTTCTCATCTTAATTATATTTCTCATAAGTGTCAACATATAAGTTTTATTATTTATGATGGAAAACAAATTGTAACCGATAGCACAATTTTTGGTAAACGTAGAACTTATAGAACATTGTTTTCACTTTACTTTATTTAAAGACCATACTAGTAGTTTCTTATATACTTCCCTATATTATCTTGTAATTCACAATCTCACATGAAACATATTAAATACCACTTGAGGCACACTAAAAGGAAAAATAGAACTGGTTACGTAATTTAGACTCAAAATAGTTGACCGTGGCTAGACGCAATTTTGCGTTTACTGTTCATTGTCTTTGGCGAGGACATGTTCTCGCCACAGACTTTCCTCACTCTTTGACCATGCCACGTAGTCTAAATACATTTTCACTATGCGGGAAATTTCCCGGTCAAAATACTAGCGAGGACATGTCCTCGCCATTCACTTAATCACCAACACTGCCTTTGATTAATTTTATAATCACTTGGTACTTAATTTAAGTTTAAGTCATTAGCGAGGACATGTCCTCGCCAAAAACAAAGGTCAAAGAAAGTCAAACTTTTACTTTTAGATTTAACATTTTGGGCTCTAAAATTCCCCGCTAAACTTTTCCGTCAAGTTGTAACTTTATCCCGCCAAAGTTTTATTTATATATAACCTAACCTATCATTCTCAATTCGGCAAAACACAAATAACCAAATCGTCAATTCCCACAAAACACACATAACAATGGCTGGTTACACGCCGGAAGAGGAGTGGTCAATGGTTTTATCATCGATGTATCTCTTTAATGAAGTTCTTAATACATATGGCTACGCAATTTATGATGAATATGGTTCTCATAAGAACATTAGCCCGTGGATAAGAGACCGGATTCTGGAATGGTTGAGGAAAAAGCCATACTAAAGAGAGATGTTGGACGCTCAAGCTGATGATTTTAGAGGAGAAAACACGTTTGTTTCATGAACTTTGGTACTTTATGTTTTTAGTTATGTTTAAGCTTCAGATACTTAGGGTTTTGTATGGATTTGTGGTATGCGGATATTGGTCCATTTTGTTGAATGTTTAAGCGGCGGATATGTATTAATTAGGATGTATGAACTTTGTAGTAGGCGGATATGTATTAATTAGGATGTATATAACTTTTAACGGTTGTATTAATGCGTATGAACTTTGGTTGAATGTTGTTGCGGCTTGTCTAGTTGTGTTGCACATTTTGGACAACGGGCTGCTGTAGTATACAAGTAGATTTTTTCCAATCTGGAAAACCTGCATACTATAGCAGCTTGTTGTAAAAAATGTGTAAACTTATTGGTGAGGACATGTCCTCGCCAAAGATTTAAAAACCCGTGGCGAGAACCTGCATAATACTATAAAATAAATATAAATATAATTAATTAATTAATTAATTGATTAAGACATAGTTGTCAGGATCCCGATCCTGATCTTAGGATCTTACGATTTTACGATACTGCAAAGCAAAAACGATCCGGATCCTACATAGGATCTGTGCAAGCTTAAGATCTTATAGGATCCCGATTTTTGCCATACGATCTTAAGATCTAATCCGATCCGATCTTACTTTTCTCGGATTACAAACTAAAAAACTACAAATTTATGGGTTATTTTTTCGTAGAATTCAAAAAACAAAAGAGTTAATTACATAAATCGTCCTTGTGGTTTGGTAAAAGTTACGGATCTTGTCCTTGTAGTTTTTTTTTAGCGGGTTTCGTCCCTGTGGTTTACAAATCTTACGGATCTTGTCCCTGATCTGACCCGGTCCCAAAAAAAGGACCTCTCTTGCAAATACTCTCTAACGTGAGGGCTAACTTTATATTTTGGTTTTAACGATCGGAGTTAATTACATAAATCGTCCTTGTGGTTTGGTAAAAGTTACGGATCTTGTCCCTGTGGTTTATTATAATATTTTGTTTTTAAAAACTGTTTTTTCTTTTAAAAAAAATTAATTTTATTAAAAAAATTAAAAAAAAATTAAAAAAAAAACAAATTTTTTTTTTTTTAATTTTATTATAAAACGGATGAAGGCGTATAAAAAAACGTTTTTATACGGTTTTCTCTATTTTTACGTTTCATTTGTTTTTATACGGTTTCGTTCGTTTTTGTATGAAAATGTATGAAAACATTTTTTCATACAAAAACGAACGAAACCGTACATTTTCATACAAAAACGTACGGTTTTGTTTAAAATGTACGTTTTTGTATGAAAATGTACGTTTTTTCATACAAAAACGTACGAATGAAAACGTTTTTGTATGAAAATGTACGTTTTTTCATTCGTACGTTTTTGTATTCATACGTTTTTGTATTCATACAAAAACGTACGAATGAAAAAACGTACATTTTCATACAAAAACGTACATTTTAAACAAAACCGTACGTTTTTGTATGAAAATGTACGGTTTCGTTCGTTTTTGTATGAAAAAATGTTTTCATACATTTTCATACAAAAACGTACATTTTTGTACAAAAATGTTTTCATACATTTTCATACAAAAACGAACGAAACCGTATAAAAACAAATGAAACGTAAAAATAGAGAAAACCGTATAAAAACGTTTTTTTATACGCCTTCATCCGTTTTATAATAAAATTAAAAAAAGTTTTTTTTTTTTTTGTTTTTTTTAATTTTATTTTAATTTTTTAATAAAATTAATTTTTTTAAAAGAAAAAACAGTTTTTAAAAAAAATATTATAATAAACCACAGGGACAAGATGCGTAACTTTTACCAAACCACAAGGACGATTTATGTAATTAACTCCGATCGTTAAAACCAAAATATGATGTTAGCCCTCACGTTAGAGAGTATTTGCAAGGGAGGTCCTTTTTTTGGACCGGGTCAGGGACAAGATCCGTAAGATTTGTAAACCACAGGGACGAAACCCGCTAAAAAAAACCACAGGGACAAGATCCGTAACTTTTACAAAACCACGAGGACGATTTATGTAATTAACTCAAAACAAATGCCCGGTCTTTTGGTTCAGGATGAAATATACATTACACCTGTTGTGAAACTAGAACTATGACATTTTTGTTTCTGGGCTACAACCAATTCACCAGACAACGCCGGCCTGGTCAGGTCTCCACCAAAGTTCAAGAACAATGTTGATATTTAAAAAAACATTCAACAAGTTTCATCAAGCACCAAAGCAAAATGGTGGCCCATAAAAGGGTGATTGATTTACTCAATTCATATATTAAGTCCTTAAATAAAATTCCTTGCAACTACCTTACCAGTGACATGTTAAAAGACTTCAGAGGACATACATATGTTGAAAAGGTCTGACAAGATCTAAGAAACAGCAATTAAACCAAGTGAGCAAAGGGATAGAACTTTAGCACATCATTCCTTAGCAGGATCCTTCTTTGCAGCTTCAGCAGCTGCTTTTTCAGCTTCAATCTCTGCAACGATAGTATCAATTTCAGCTTCCTCGAGTTGTCGGAGTCCCTCCTTTGTCATGACAGCAACTTCTATATTCTTCCCTCCACTCTCAACAACCTAAGTTTAGTAACACAAATAAAAATAAGTTAATGAAACATAACAAAAATATAGGTACTACTGTAAGTGAGTAGGTAACCGGATATGTTACTCCCAAAATCAGACACATTCTTGCATAAGTAGATGGACCTTCCAACAACCATCTATAATATTACCATATGACTAACTGTAATGCTCCTCACTCCAAAATCTAAGGCAGTATACTAACATGATAATGTCAAATTAGGTAAAAGGGTGGTCGGATTCTGTATTTTGAAATTAATCATCTTAAGTTACAACAATCATCTTTTAGTGCTTAAGTAAACATAAAATGCTCGATTCTCATCATTTAGGGTCAGATAACAAGTTCAATACAAACAGCAACATTTACACCTTTTTGGAACCTAGTCTAAGAAAAAATAACCTCCATTTAACAAAACGCCTCTTCTTAATTCACAATAATTTCATTTTATATAATAGCCCTTCAGATATTCGTACAAATATCTGAGTATTACAACTGCAAATATATCCAAAGACCATCCTTTATAGCTCATAATCAAGCCGATTATCTAGCTTTGATTATTAAAAATCATACACATACAAATACTTTAATCACATACACCCCTTAAAACTATACTAAAGAATGTTAATAAAACAATGATCAATTCGATAACACATTAACACATGCAATCCTAGGCTGCACATATGAAAGGATGACCATCTAGAGCATGACAATTTATTAGTTCAGGAACACTACAGATAAAAATGGCTGGTAACTCATTCCGATTTCTGTAAAAGAAACTGAGTTTAACTAATAGAGTCTACTCTCAGGGTAGTATAAAATGTCACAAAAAACATCCACATCATGCAGAAAACATGTGTTTGAGTTTCAACTGGCATTCCTTAGGGTCTAGAATTTTAGGGCAATTTCATGTTAAAAGTGAGAAAGAATGATGCCAACAAGTGAAAAATACTCAAAACAAAGCAACCATCAAAAACTTTTGGCAATTGCCCATCAGAATCTCATGCTCCACTAAAAATTCATTGTCAATGTTTCCTTAGTTAAAACAATTTTTCAAGAGAAAATCCTTATCATAGCTAGAATTTAAAACCACGCATGACCTGAAAACAATATAACACAACTTGAAATGTGGATTTGAACTTTAAGTGAGAATTGGGAGGGGAGGTCAGAAGCAGGTTGGTGCATAGCTCTAAGCTGAATGCAAATTTACCCCGAATTATATAATATCTACGCAACTCCTGTCAGAATAAATAGGCTCCTTCTTCTATTTGTTTTTTTACCAGTTTCAGTATTTATCACCACTCGCTTCTATCAATACATTATGTCCGAGTAGAATAATAGAATTATTATACAAAAATGATATACATATCTCCTCACAGTTGACCCTAGCAGGGAAGTAATAGAGAGCAATTTTGTTACATGCTAGAGTGAATTTTCAACTGTAAATCCATATTATTCTTGATTTATTTTTCTGTTCCCAGCTTACCAAAGTGCATATACGATCCTACTAGAAACACTAAACTACTCTTGGTCAGAAAGTGTCAACAACGAATCTGAAATCCGATAGACATTGTCATAGAGGTCTAAGCTCTAGTAATCCATGTCATCTATTTCAATAAACTTTCTATTCTTTTATATCTTTTCACTTTATCTCTTTCTCGACCCGATCCATGTCATTTAAGTTGTAGCTATTGCCTATCGGTATGCAGATTAAGCAGTATGTTATGTTGCTAATTATGACACAACTAACTTGGTCTTGTCATTGATAGATATTTAAGGCTCCCTTATAATGCTACTAATAATAAAAACTCAACAATAGCTTGAAGCCTGCAGAAACTAATAGCACATATCTCCATGAAGGGTCAAGAAGTCCAGTACATAAGAACAAGCAGCTGCTTTGAAGGAACGTGATTCCTTAAACTCTGAACTAAAAGAAGAAACATCCTGCCTTAACTAGTACGCCATCAACACTAAACCACTAAAACCTCATTCTTCTTAAAGAACTTTTTTTCTTTTATAGTGGCAGATACTCAGATTGGAAGTAGTTTTACATGACCTAGCAAATCATGGAAAGAGGTAACTTATTTAATGATTCAGAAGATACTTATTTCCCATGAAATACACGTGCAAATAGAAAGCCGCTAGAATAACCTAAACAATGACAATGCAACTGTAAGTACGTTTAACTGTCAAAAAAAGGAACTATGGTCAGATCCCTCCCTCGATTGTTAAAAGAATTTCCCTAAGGGGCTAAATATTTTACGTTTGATATGATGAAGCTATGACCTGATCAGATGGATCAATAATCTGTTGATGGTTTCAGATTAACATTTAGACTTAATGGTCAATACTATCTAGCTCAGTAAAATGACACTTTATTTGGACAAATGAGACTAGCAACTAAGGTAGTAAAAAAAGGCCGCACAATAATAGCCCAAAATGATACTGTTGGCAGATAAAAAGACTTTTGAAATAATAAAGTTAAGTCCTAGTATTCTCTAACATGTGCCAGGAAAGAGAACGCACAGAATACCAATTAACATGTGAAATAAAGATAGGCAATTGACTTATCGAATACTTACTTCAAGCAGAGCTCGGATAGTAAGTTTGATGGTTTCTTGACCAGAGGTCTCCTTATAATTTTTCTCCAAAAATTCCCTCATGGAATTGGAGTTCCTGCCAGTGGCATTAGCTTTCCGCGCAGAAAAAGTTCCTGAAGGATCAGTCTGATATAATGATGGAACATTAGTATAAGGATCAAATCCTACGATTAGGGTTGACAGCCCGAATGGCCTGACTCCACCACTTTGGGTATATTTCTGTTGAAGACCTGCAATGTAGCGTGTGATATACTCTACAGTTACTGGATCCTCAACAGTAAGCTTATGGCTCTGGCACTCAATCCTTGCCTTGTTAATAAGAACACGTGCATCTGCTTTGAGTCCAGCATAAGCCAATGCAATGTGATCATCCAAGTTAACAATTTTCCTAACTGATCTGCAAATGCAGAAGAAAAGATTCAGAAAGAAACAAAGACAGCACTTAGCATATGGTACGTACAGGGTATAACTATCCTAACAATCTTTATAAATACAATACAACTGGTATATAATTCTAAACTTGTACCTCATATTCACGCATAACATAACCTTTATAGTTTAGCCATGCAAAACAATAAATTATGGATTCAACATAAAAAATCACAATATCACAATTAATTAATAAAAGTAAAAGTTATAAAGTAAACCTAGAGTCTTGAAGTTTAACAGAGGATTTCTTCTCGACACCGAGGACAATGATATCGGTACCTCGGACACCAACAGCAGCGTTACCTTTTCGAACAGCTTCCAAAGCGTGTTCAACTTGGAGCAAACGACCATCAGGTGAAAAAACAGTAATAGAACTATCGTATCTCGCCATTAACGATGATAATCAGATTATAGTTAAGGTTTTTGATTTGTGAAAATTCTGAAAGAAGTGTTTGATTTAATATTATGGGGAGTTGACTTATGGAGCAAGAAAAGAAAAAGTGTACAGTTGGAAAAGAAACAAAGACAACCCTTAAGTTTCTATAAACTTACTCGTTCACAAAAATATGTTACCGCCATACACATAAACCAACGCTGTTATTAAGTTAATATTATAAAAAATAAAAAATAAAAAAATAAAAATAATAGTATTACTATATTTTATAAACATGAGAGTTATTTTACATACCGAACTTTCTTACATACCAACGACTCATCTTCACTATCCATCTAAAAAGAAATCAATGATTGAGATTAAAAGCATTTTATTATTTCACATATTTTTTATAATTTAAATATCTTTTAAACCGTTAATCGTTAAGCAAAAATAATTACACCATCACGACGAGCATTTAATTATCTTTCTATAGACGGACACTTTGATATACTTTCGAAAAAAAAAATCATTTTTTCACGTTTTTTCGTCTTTTTTTTTGTTTTTCTTCGAAACTGGATTTTGCATGAAATATCATATATGATTTAATACTAATTTGAAGATCACATGTGATATTCGTGTTAAATCACATATGATATGTACACTACAAGATAAATGCCTTTTGGTGACTGAAGGAATTGCCGACTGAAAAGCACAATAGTCACTAAATCAATTTTTTTACTCTTTCGGACTGAAATGCAAAAGTAAAATGTATAAACGATTTATAATTGACAAAAGTCATTTGACTCATTTCCATTCTCTCTCTTTTTTCCCTAACATAATTTCCATTCTCTCAATTTGGGAAAAATTATTCAAAACCCTAGCTCCTATCCTCTCAATTCCTCTCAATCAGATCATTGTCACCGGAGCCTCTTCGCCGGACGTCTTCACCAGAACACCGTCATTCGCCGTCACCGGATCATCGTAATGATCACCGTCATTGCCACCGGATTATTGTCATCGATCTCGTCGTCAGGTCGTTGTAGATCATCATCACGGGATCCTCTTTGTTAATGGATAGTATACTATTATCTCTTTAATGTGTTTTCTTTTGTCTGTGATTGACTGTTTATCTTCAATTCAATTCTGTTTGGAATTTGTATTAAGCTATTAGTTAGGGTAATTATGCTACATAATTATGCGATTTCAGGTTTGATGATAATTTGGTACTATATGAGTTAATATTGCAAATTTTGATTAGTTTAAGCAATTATTGATGACTTTAATGCACACAAGGTGTTTGTCAAATTTTCTGTAAGCACTTCTTAAGAAATGGGATATTAGAAACCTGAAACAGATAAAGAGATACACTAGCGAATTTTGTAGATCTTGACTGAGCTTATTGGAAACGTCAATTGATTTGCCGCTCATAAACTTCCATGAGCATTACTAGTTTTTATTTATAAAGTACACGAATCTCTTAGGTGTCATTTGTTTTTTCAGAGTTTTTACCTCTTCATCTGCAAACCATGTCTGCAGAAGAAGAGGTACATTTAAGCACTTCATTTGCAAGAAGAAGACCGTTTGTTTTTTGTGCTATTGAAGTATTTCTTCCATTTTTCTTCTTTTTTTGAAAGAAGTGGAAAAAAGAAGTGATTGAAAGAAGTGGAAAAAAGAGGAAATTTATGTCTGCATAGTAGAAGAGGAAAGAAGTGATTTTACCCTCTTATGTCTGAAAAAAAACAAACAGTCTTCAAAGAAATGTCTGCGCGCCTGCAGACATAAGAGGCAAAAAAGAGCTTCTTTGAAAAAACAAACAAGGCCTTAGTCTTTCCGTTGTTAGAAGAGCTCTTAGTGTTGCAAGATGATTCACGAGTGGCCTAAGTGTGAATAAAGTGTTGAAGTCCCTTAGTTCTTTGTGCATTTTGGCTCCCAAATTGCGGCGATGTTAGCATAAATGTGTTTGAAACAATTTACAGAGATACTGGTTAAAGCAATTTTGATGTTAGTATTTGCAATAGAGTCTCAACATTGCACTTAATGAGAACTTACATGACATATAATTCGTCTATAATTTTCACCGGTTGATCAATAAGTTTTTAGTGGCCTTTAAGACTAAACTACAATAATTGTGATACAAAAGGGCTTAAACATGCGAAGCATTCCCGGTTGCCCAGTAAGTTAGCTTGATGATTTCAATTACATGTTTGTTGTTTATATATAGTAATCATACTAAAGGTAATGACTGTATCTTCTTAATGTAGATTACAAAAACGTGATGCTACAAATCAAAAGCAGAGGAAAAAGGGCCACATTATTCTATTAAAGATGATGATTTTTCATGAGCAGACTTTGATGATTTTTTAGCCACTTTAAGTAGTTCAATTTTTTTCCCTTATGTTCCATAACATTTTATATTTGTTTCATGTTGCTAAGAGTTGGGAAGGGAGTTATTTAAAGAATGTTTTGCCTTATTTGAAGTGGAGGTCATGATGCATACCAATTGATAGCAATGTATAGGTCCAACAATCCCCCGATTTGGTATGAAATATTCATGTACTCTTACGTATGCACATTCCACCCATCAATAAAATGCTTGTTTTATCAGCTCATTAACAATAGTTTCTTGCTAATGTCCGTTTTTAATTTAATTTAATTTAATTTTATCCCATATGTACTGTATTGTTTATATGTTCTCGTTAAAAGTGTGCAATATTATTGCTTGTTGAAAGATGTATAACAAACACTTAATTATATGTTCAGTTATGGCTTCTTCTCGTGGATCCGAAAGCATCCGCAGCTAATGCCGCCTACCCAAGGTGGGTCAGTAGCTAATGGTGTGGTGTAATATTGAGTGTATGTGATGAGGAAGTTACTCGTTATGAAAATGCCACTCTAACCGCAGTGCTGTCGCTCTCGCCTATTACTTCCTCCTCCAACAACAGCCATGGATGAGCACCTTGTTGAGGCCTTTTGCTTTAGAGCCTTATGCAAGATTGTTTCACGGTAATAAATAACTGCACAATATATGATATCAGTATTGTTTTTCTACCAAAGCCTCTAAACATCACTCTTTATACATTTCATGTTTTCATGGTTTAGATACGATGCTATTGCCAGTCCAAGTGCCACCCAAATACTACTTCTTGGACTCTTAGAAGCACCACCGTCATGGGCACCGATGCTCTTGATGTCTGCTGTCAACTCGTAGAGCTCCTCAGGAGCAGAAGATTATGCAACTGGCATGAGGGTAAGTTAATTGTTGGCATTATTACAAAAAATAACTGATAACTATTTAGGATATATCATCAGTAGAGTTATGTAACTGATATATCAATATAGCTTCCTAGAAACTGGATGCATTTGCACTTCCTCGTGCAATCAGACTGCGATGTCCATGAGAGGCATTGCAGCGACGCAGCGCTGATTTGCTTTTCCGAATACTATCCCAACCTCTGCGCTTCTCCACTTAGCCAAGGTGAAGGAGTTGAAGTACCACAAGAACCTACGGGTGATTATGTTTCAACCCATAAAAAGCAGGTATAAACTTTCATCAACTTTCTTAATGATCGTATTCATTCCTTTAATCTTCTAAAATGGAACCGCACATGTTATTCAGAGACAACTGAAGCAACCATTGAAGCTACGCTGCCAAGGGATTGCCTCGATGCTTTGTGCATGGAAAGCTGCTTATGGCTTAATTCCTTTGAGTTCATCTTTGATTGATCTTCCTGATATGATTGTTGCAGCCCCTTTGCAACCTCCCATCCTATCTTGGAACCTGTACATACCTCTCCTAAGAGTTCTCGAGTATCTTCCGCGTGGAAGTCCATCTGAAGCTTGTCTCATGAAGATATTTGTTGCCACTGTGGAAGCAATTCTTCGAGAACGTATCCGCAGAGTCCTCGTCTGAACACGAGAAAACAAAATATGTTTTTGGATCTGCCTCAAAAAATCTGGCTGTAGCAGAGCTTCGCACAATGGTTCACTCCCTCTTTTTAGAATCATGTGCCACTGTAGAGCTTTCGTCCCGGCTACTTTTTGTTATATTGACTGTATGTGTCAGTCATGAGGCTAAGGAGTTGGGAAAGGCACTTTATGATAAGAATGTGCTAGCAGAAGTGTACGTTGGCATGCTGTATTGGCACCCATTCACCGAGGAAGCAATCGAGAGTATGTGGGCCAGCACATATTTTACTTGCATAATCTGTTTACATGAATCTGATGTTAATATCATATGACTGTTGTTTAAAACATCCCAATACTGTAATTGAGATTTATATTGATCAGAAGTATTTTGTTTTTCTGTAGAATGTTGATGCAGTGCTGCAAAGGAACCTGATGGCTCACTTGGTCAAGTTACAGGCTTCTCTCAGTGATGCTAACACGTAAGTCCCATTTGACCCGTTTCTTTTTTACCCAATTGCAATGAAATATTGACCATGTTTAAACAAAACATCATAGCAATAAAGTTAAAAGTCAGAAAACAAGTTTAAACAAAACACCAGTAAAGTTTTAAATTTTATTCTAATCTTGTTAAAAGTGAATTATATTGTTTATGTTTAAAATGCTTAAAATTTTTTGAATCTTGATGCTATTTATTGTTTTTTTGGGTGTTTGGATTAGCTTGATTTTCCAGCTTATTTGTTTATTTTAAATTTGAATAGCTTATAAGCACACTTTTTTTGTATGTCGAGCTTTTTTAGTTAGCTTATGCATTTTTTTAATCCTTAAAGCTTGTCTTAAGCTCAACATACCGGAAAATGGGCTATGAAGTTTTTTAGAGTTGAATAAGCCTACAAACATAATCTAATCCAAATACTCGCTGAAAATTTTAATACTAGCTTAGTTTATGGCATGTTTGGCATAAGGCTAACTAAATTAAACCTGCTTTTGTTTATGAACCTTGTTTCTTTCTAGAGTAGAAAGAGTATGTCGATTTAAGATTTTTCAAAGAACGTCTTTTAGAGTAGAAGATACGTAATCTTGATTGTACATAAGCTCGCTTGAGTAAAAGATGTCGATAAATTAAATTTTGGTTTGTCTATAGAATGAAGATGGAACAAAGGTTGAATACAGAGTATGGAATCCATTTAGATCAAAGTTGGTCAGTCACCGCTTCTTGGTGGTGTTGACAACATCTGGATGGTAAGTTTGCATAAACCTGCTTCGACTTTTTTTATCTTTATTTGTGTTTTATGTTTTCAAACTGTTATTCATCTGGTTTAATTTTGTGCTCGAAACCTGGTTCTCGTATTTTACCTTGGACGATCTGGTACAACAGTGTCCACGTGTCCGATCTTTGTTGGCCCAAGAAGATACTTTTAACAAGATTAAAAAACGTAGCCGTCGCCCAACTATCATCACATAAACATACGATACATGGCGTCAGCTGTCCACAACATATGTATTTCATGTTTTTATAGCAATAAAGTTAGTGTTTCACTGTCCGGCATGTTTGTTATTCACAAGCATTGTTTCTTTTGAATGCTTGATGATTTTATTAATTTTTTTTTTTGAATTTATGAATTTGAGTTGTTTTCGACTTGTTTTATATAATTTGTAAACAAATGCAACATATAAAAACAAGTAAGAAATGGAAAATAAAAAATGGTCAAGACTTTTAGTGACTGAATTACTGAATAATTCAGTCACTAACAATTGTTTTTAAGTTTTTGTTTCGGGACCTATAGTGACACATAATAATCAGACATAAAATCTAACAGACCTTTTTGGACTGATATTAAGCGTCAAAAAAGACTTTTAGTGATTGTTCCATTAGTGTCTCTTTTTTTTTCAGTGGGAGAAGACCAAAATGCCTTTAGTGACTGATTTTAGGCTTTTTCTGACACTTTTTTTCAGTCACTAAATGGCATTTATCTTGTAGTGGTAATATCATATGTGATACTAGTGTTAAATCATATATGATAAATCACATATCATATATGATTTAACACTAATATCACATGTGGTATTTAAATTAGTGTTAAATCATATATGATTTTTCATACTGTTAAAATAACCAGATCTGCTCTTAAATCAACCACAACACAATCAATTCACTCAGCCAACCACCCCTTGGTGAAATCTTTTATTAAACTGAATAGACAAGAAGATGAGTCCACAAAGCGTGTGCTCACCAAACAAATACACAAGACAAAGATAATCCCCTTCAGAAGGGTTCTATCTATCTCACTACAATATATGAATACACCAGATCCTCACTACAACTCTCAATACAACCTAACACTCTATAAAACTGATCAAGATGATTAGAGTTAACCAACACCAATAATACCAGACAACACTTGAGAGAAATAGACTGCAACTATTGTGAGAGAGAAACGATATGTGAAAGATCTCTTCAGCCAAGAGTTAGGTATAGCTTTTATAGAAGCCAATGTTACACTTTAACCCTTCAAAAGATTAGAACCTGCTAACAACAGCTAAACATACAAACATTAGACCAAAATGGCATAACAAGCCCTTTGACTTAAAGTCAAACATGAGCTTGTATCCCAACTCATATATTTCAACACCCCATCTCAAGCTCATGGCTTGAACAAGTCTATCAGACCCAGCTTATCACAAAACAACTTGTGTTGAGAAACACTCAACCCTTAGTAAATATATCGCAACATTGTTAGAAGAAGCAACTTTCAAAGTTTTAATAACCCCTGAAGATACTTTCTCTCTAACAAGATGTAAATCAATCTCAAAATGTTTGGTTTTTTCATGAAAAACTGGATTAGCACCAATCTAATAGCAAACTGCTATCACAAAATAAACTTGCAGGTAACAAATCCTCTACACCCAAATCTTTAAAAAAATTTATAACCCAAATAAGCTCACAAGTAGTAGATGCAAGACATCTATACTCAATTCAGCAAAGATCTAGAAATAGTGGCTTGTTTCTTACTTTTCCAAGAAATCAAATTATTGCAAAATAAAACACAAAAACCAAAACTGATTTCCTAGAAACAGGACACTTAGCCCAATCTGCACCAATAAGCACAGATTAATACTTTTACCATACACAAATGAATAATGTACCAGAGCCTGTTTTAAGTATCTCAAAACTCTAAGTGCAGCAGTAAAATGAGAGTTAAGAGGAGCATGCATATGCTGACTTAGACAATGAACTGCATAAGAAATGTCAGGCCTAGTAACAGATAAGTATATAAGCTTTCCAACCAATTTTTTATACTCAGTCATATTGGACAGAAATTTATCATTTTCAGTCTCAACATGACTCAAAACCACATTCTGCTGCAAAGGAGTAGCAGCAGGCTTACAAGCCAATAACCCATATTCAAGTAACAAATCCAAACAGTACTTTCTTTGAGAAAGACAAAGACCAGATTCACAATTTAGAACTTCAATCCCCAAAAAATATTTAAGAGGACCAAGATCTTTAATCATAAACTTTGAATTTAGAAACCTTTTAAACTTCTCAATCTCACTGACATTATTACCAGTGATGACAATATCATCCACATAAACCAATAATGCCAAGAAAACACCATCATAATCTTTAGTGTACAAAGAGTAATCATTAAGACTTTGTTTAAAACCATTTTCTACCAAAGCAGTGGTGAGTTTTTCATTCCACTGCCTAGGAGCTTGCTTTAAACCATACAAAGACTTATTCAATTTACACACTCTAGTTTCATTTTTATCATAATAACCAGGAGGCAACTGCATATACACATCTTCATACAAATCTCCATTTAAGAAAGCATTATTAACATCCAGTTGAAATAAAGGCCAATTGTTAGAGACAGATAAAGCAATAAGACACCTAACAGTAACCATTTTAACAATTGGACTAAATGTTTCTTCATAATCAATACCTTCCCTCTGATTATAACCCTTAGCAACAAGTCTAGCTTTATATCTATCAACTTCACCAGTAGATTTAAATTTGATTTTCCAAATCCACTTGCAACCAATAGCAAATCTACCATTAAGCAACTCACACAGTTCATAAGAATTATTCCTATGTAAAGCTTCCATTTCAGAATTCATAGCATCTTTCCACATAGGATTTTGAATAGCCTCAGAAAGAGATTTAGGTTCACAAGACTTATTTAGAGTAGTAGAGAAACACATATTAACTCTAGACAGATTTGAATAAGACACATATTTCTCAAGACCATACTTCACATTACTACCAACAACAAAGTCATTAAACCTAACAGGTTGAGTTCTAGTTCTGCTAGACCTCCTAGTGCTTGGTGGTGCTTCCATTTGAATATTTTGATCCTCACCATTGAAAACATTTTGGTTTATGCCCTCAGAGGTGATATTTTCATCTATCTGGGTTGCTGTGGTTGCACCTTCTTCATTAACATTGTTTATCACTGTATCTCCAGGTGCCATACCACTACCTTCCTCATTGAAGGGCCCCCCTCTTCATCATAGGGACTTCGACCCATGGACATCAAAAAAAATTCAAGTTGTCTACTCCATTATCATCAAAGTTTGGTTGAGTATTAGATTTACCAAAATCATTTGAAGGTTTATGAAAAACATTTGATAACTTCATTTTAAAAGGAAAGACAGTTTCATAAAAAGTGACATCTCTTGAATAAAAAACAGATTTACTATCCAAACCATACAACTTATAAGCCTTTTTCACACTTGAAAAACCAATTAAGACATTTTTCATATTTAGAACCAAACTTATCATGTGAATTTAAAACAGTAGAGTAGCACAGACATCCAAAAGATCTTATATGAGAGAGACTAGGATCCTTACCATACACTAAAACATAAGGGGAAGCACCAGACAAACGAGGAGGAAGCCTGTTAATAATATATCCAGCAGTTAAGACACATTCAGGCCACATATTCAAGGGAATCCCCTGAACATAAGACTCCTAGCAACATTAAGAAGATGTCTATGTTTCCTCTCAGCATCCCATTTGCTGAGGAGTATAGGCACAAGAAGTTTGATGAATCATCCCTAATTCAGACAAAAGAGTGGATAATTGATTATTTACAAATTCATTCCTTATCAGACCTTATGATCTTAACTTTTTTATTAAACTGTGTAAAAACAAGTTTTATAAAATTTGTAACATGATCACAAACTTCAGTTTTTGACTTCATAAGATAGACCCAAACAGCCCTACTAAAATCATCAACCAAAGTTAAGAAATACTTAAAACCTTCTTTACTAGTAACCTTATAAGGACCCCAAACATCACAGTGAATAAGATCCCCAACAGTTTTAGACTTATGTTCACTTAAAGGAAATGGTTTTCTAGTTTGTTTGGCCTTGTGACACACATCACAAGGAGAAAGATGATTCACCTTTTAAAACCATTTTATTACCCAAAGTAGACAAGACTTGATCAGCAGGATGACCAAGTCTTTGATGCCATAACTCATTAGAAACATGACAAACAAAGACAGAATTACACATAGCAAGATTAGACTCACCACAATCGGTTCATCAAACAAATATAGACCATCAGAAACACTACCAGTCCCCACAATTTTGCCCGTTTCAATCCTGAATATAACATTTATGCTCATCAAAACCAACAAAGAACTTACTGTCCTTAATCATCTTATTAACAGATAACAGACTGACATTATACTCAGGAACAACAAGAACATCAAACAAAACCACACCAGAAGTGAGTCTAAGACTACCAATAGCAGTAATATTAGCAACAATACCATTAGGGTGACCAACAGTTAACATGAGACTAGAAATATCAACAACATTAAACATATTTTTGGTAGAATCAGTCATATGCTGATTAGCACCAGAATCAATAACCCATCCTAAGGTAACATGATATTTCTCAAATAGACTTAGCACAAAAAAACCTCTCAATATGCAGATTAAACATCACATTATTATTGAAGAAGGTGGGAGATATACCTTCCATACTTGCAGAAACCATTAGCAGAAGGTTTTTCATTAATGAGACTTAAAAGTTTCATCATTTGATCATTAGTGAAAGAACCAGTCATAGAACCGTAAGTAGATGGTTGAAACACATCTGCATTATTAACATTAAACTTTTTGACAACATAGATTGTTTTGACAGATTAGATTCTTTTTAAACCAGTGGATAGCCATTCAACTCAAAACATCTATCAATAGTATGCCCAATCGACCAATGTTTGCAAACCAGATTAGGATTAGGTCCCCTATTACCAGTATTATTGTTACTATTACCATTTCTCCTAACAAAATTGTTATTAGAGTTGGAATTGTTATTAGTCTTAGAAACAAAAGCAGCATGTTGAGTCTTACTATTAGGACCAGAAATAGGGTGAAGACCTCTATG
The DNA here is from genome assembly GCA_910596185.1 of Chrysanthemum makinoi. Lineage (NCBI taxonomy): Eukaryota > Viridiplantae > Streptophyta > Magnoliopsida > Asterales > Asteraceae > Chrysanthemum > Chrysanthemum makinoi. The sequence goes on from OU343222.1 coordinate 97,669,897, forward strand.
AGATTCCTCTCTAGAAACCACATTAAAGCTTCTTTACATCGCAAAGGGTCCCTAGCAAGAATGTTACTCCTAATAGGTTGATACACATCATTTAAGCCCATAAGAAACTGCATGAGTCTAACAAGTTGATTATGTTTCAAAATTCCCCTCATGAGCACACAAGTCAAGCAGTAACAAAGTTAAGGTATCAAATCTCTCCAAAGAGAATTTAACTTATGATAATAATCGTGAATGACAAATCACCTTGCTTAAGAGAGTTAGTCTTATGAATCACATTAAAGATAACAGAACCATCAATTTTATCATAGGTTTCCTGTAATTCATCCCAAACTTCAGATGCAATTTCAGAGTAAACTTGACCTAAGTACAATTCAGAAGACAAAGACCCAAGAATCCAACCAAGAACTATAGCATTACATCTTTCCCACTGCTGGGAAAGAACTACACTAGTAACAGGTTTAACACAAGTACCATCAACAAATCCCATTTTATTTTTACCTTTCAAAGCAATTTTCATAGCAGTAGACCACATTTTGTAATTATCAGATCCAGTGAGTTTAAAATGCACAATAGGAATATTAGAATTATCACTAGAATGCAAGTAGAGAGGATTACCAGCATCCAAAGAACTAATGAGAACTTCACCCATAATGAACCAAGAAATAAAAGAAACAGATAGCAGAAACCAGACAAATACTAAAGAATATCAGAACAAAAACTACCAAGAACACTAAAACCAGCAACAATACTACCAATAATACTAAAAAACAACCACTATACTATCACCAGAACACTAAAAAACTCACACCCAATTCTACTGAAGCACCAAGTCTTACACCTATCTGTGGGAAGAGCAGGTTTCCGTACCTCTCAAGGAGGCAGGTCAAGAAGTTACCCACAGAGTTTGCAGTGTAAAAAACTAAAGTACTCAGAGAATTAAAGAGAGAGAGATAAACCTTACAAGAAGATACGCAGCGGAAACCAGATTACCAACCTTCTTGACTCAAGTCAAGAAGTCAATAACCAACCAAGAACCCCAAGAACACTACCAGGAATCACCAGAACCAAGATCCCCAAATTTATCAATTAGGGTTTCAAAAAACCAATCGATAAAATCAAGATCCACCACTAAAACCAACGATTAACTACGGCCTTAAGAGAACGCCTCACAAGATCCCAATTGCTCAAGAATCAAGAAACCCCCAAATTTGAGATCAAACCCTAGAAACCCTAATATCAAGAACCAACGGAGATCAAAGCCGTGGCTCTGATACCATGTTAAAATAACTAGATCTGCTCTTAAATCAACCACAACACAATCAATTCACCCAAACCAACCACCCCTTGGTGAAATCTTTTATTAAACTGAATAGACAAGAAGATGAGTCCACAAAGCGTGTGCTCACCAAACAAATACACAAGACAAAGATAATCCCCTTCAGAAGGGTTCTATCTATCTCACTACATATATATAATACACCGATCCTCACTACAACTCTCAATACAACCTAACACTCTATAAAACGATCAAGATGATCGAGTTAACCAACACCAATAATACCAGACCACACTTGAGAGAAAGAGACTGCAACTATTGTGAGAGAGAAACGATATGTGAAAGATCTCTTCAGCCAAGAGTTAGGTATAGCTTTTATAGAAGCCAATGTTACACTTTAACCCTTCAAAAGATTAGAACCTGTAACAACAGCTAAACATACAAACATTATACCAAAATGGCATAACAAGCCCTTTGACTTAAAGTCAAACATGAGCTTGTATCCCAACTCATATATTTCAACACATACAAATTTTAGTAACGTAAAAAGAGAAAAAAACTTAAAAAAAAAGTGAAAAACACGAAAAAAAATTTGTCGAAAGTATATCAAAGTACCTATCTATAGAAAGATAATTAAATGCTCGTCGTAATGGTATATTTTTTTCGCTTGACGATTAACGGTTTGAAAGATATTTATATTTTAAAAAAAAATGATGAAAGTGGGTTTTTTTAATTGTTGGGATTAATCTCATCCATTAGATCTAATAAAAATGGATGGTAGAGATTGATCCCTTAGTATGTAAAAAAGTTTTTGTACTCAAATGATCTTAAATCTATAAACATAATGAATACTTTGCTAACTTGTTTCGTGAATAATTTTTGATCAATTTACTTAATATGAACTAGTTATAAATCTTGCGTATGCGCGGGTTTTTAAATATTGTGTATTTGACAGAATTAGTTTCTAATTTTTTTACATATCATATGTATTTTTTATCCAAACACTGTATAATCATTATAATTATAATTATCTTAAAGTTTAAATGTTTAGTATTCATATTTACATAACCACTTTAATACAATTCTTTAAAAAAAAGCATTAATTGCATAGAATTTTTCTTCTAGTTCTTTAATTCCCTCTAAGAGCAATGAGATGCATGATACAAAAGATACATAGCACATTTGGTTTGAATAAGAATCACTTAAATACATTACTACGTCGGAATTATCAAAGAGGGCAATTTAAATTTCTATCGAACATTGTTATGTTTTAACTATGTCGGTAAAAGAGTACTTCTCATTTGCATTGGAGAAACCGGAGAAACATATGATCTCACAAATCTTAAGCCCAAAAAACACTAATCGAGTGGCCAACTCGTTTGGTTCGGTTCTCATCACTGGTAACTTACACTAATATAAACAACATATGCTACGACACAATGTATAAAGTTTACAGTCTAAAAGTTGACTATAAAATTATAAAGTAGATTGTAAAAAACCTACTTTAATACTTTGTTTGTTGAGTTGTTGTAGAAAGTTAAACTTCATAACTCTTCACAACCGGGAGTTGGGCACGTAATCTAGTGGCTTAAGTGCCTCCAAGTGCCAATTCAGGCGAGACATGTGCTCCTTTTTACTATTTAAATCAAGCTGACAATGTGTAGAATCGTTGAAATGTTGCAATTTCTAAATTCTCCGCAAATCTGCATGTAACCTCTGCTATGCATTATAATTACAAAATCCTATTAAAATGAAACTCTAAAAATATTATTAGGAAAAATGATTATAAATACTATTCACGACATCACCATCCTCATCATGACGAACTACCGTACTATTGACAGCATCACCATCCTAATCATGATGAAATTATTCCATAATCTAAGGCCCGACACTTAAAACAATTGCCCCTACCAGGTTAGGAATTCTAAGAATCAATCTGAGACACCCCCTTACTAACTTAGTTATCCTGGTTACATATAACGAAACATTTTATACATTTGTTATAGATAACGAATGCCTCAATTCTTACTTTCAACTCGTTTTGACACATATGACCCATTCCCCTAGTATCTATAAACTTTATGGCTCAAAATTGCCAATGATGTCTAGTATTACATGTTCTAGAAGTTCGTGTTAAGTCAATGCTTCTTGAGCTCTTTCTTATGTATCCTCTTAAGTTCCATTAATTCTTCTTAGAATTGTTTCGAATGATGTTTATTAAAAGTATAACATACATTGATGTAGAAGCATGAGTCATGATGTTACCACCAATTGGTTCAATTTGAGGCCCAACAAACACGCCTTAGCCTTCTACTTGGGCACCAAAAGATTAGTTATCCACCATCACTACATAAAACTAATTTTTTTTTTAAAATGTCATCTTTGGGGATCATATAAAAGTTCTACCTACATAAAGATCAATTAAAAAAGAAAGAAAAACCCAAATCAATAGTAACAACTTTACTCGCAATGATCAATCACATGATTTTTGTTCTTAAATAATGTCAAGGTTTATTTATATTACAAACAGTGGCGGAACCACGAAAATAGGTTGTTGGGGGCAAACCTTTTTTTTTTTTTTTTGACAACAGCAACAAAATGCGGAAGATAAAACTAGGATCGAAATGATAAATCGAGTATTCTTACTTAGAGACAAATGATTTATAAGGTTTTAAAGTGTTGAATGTTGGGTTTTAGTATGTTGGTGGGGGCAATTTGAGTTTTAGGTGAGAGCACTTTCAGAACAAGAACCCAAGTACTATTTTTAACTAATGCATTATATTCATCATACATAGAATCAGACCAATTAGAGTCGGCTAACGTAACGAAATGGGATTTAGGGAGAAGAGATACATGAGATGTATAAAATTAAAGTGCGGATTAAGCTTAACAATGCCAACTTGAGCACGTGTGACCATCAGGTGAGTCCGAGTAGGTGGAGCTGGGGCTGAGGTAGTTGGGACGGTAGGTGCAGGAGAAGGGCCCACAAATGATGGACCAATAGGTGTTGGATAGCGGGTTGAGGTAACAGGTTGTTGGTGTTGGGCCATAAGAGGGGAGTTTGTAGATAGTGGGTTAGGTGGGTGTTGGGTTGGATTTGTTTGGGATATGGAAGATGATGGACTAGATTGGGTCGGGATGCTAGGAGAAGATGTGGTATGGATAAAAGTTCGGGTAGAGGAGACGGGTTAAGAAAGATGATATTTGAAATAGATTCGTAGCGGAGTTGGTTTTCGTCAAACATGGCGTGTCGAGAGAGTATAGTTTTGTTAGTGGAAAGGTCCAGACAATGGTATTCGCGATGGTAGGTGGGATATTCCAAACATCATACATTGTGGCTCGAGGGGCTAATTTATAGGGGGAATCAAGGTGCGGTAGCATACGCATCCGAAGATGCGAACACGAGAATAATAGTGTCCTTTGTGAAATAATTTGTGCATGGTATGTCATTGTTAATTGTGGAAGTGCGGCGACCCAAAATGAAGGCGGAAGGTAGGCTTGGAAATCAGAGTATGGATGACATTGTTAAGAGTTCTAACAATCCTTTTCGATTTCCAATTTTTTTAGAGGTTCAGACACAAGAAAAAGGAAATTGAATTCCATTTTTCTCAAAAAGGTGAAGAATGTTGGTGTTATCAAACTTACCACCATGGTCACAATGGAAAGCTTTAATTTCATACTTAAATTGGTTTTTGACATAAGAACAAAAATGTATAAACTTTTGAAACACATCGGATTTATGACGTAATGAGTAAATCCACAAGTAATGAGAAAAGGATCAAGAAACAACAAATAATATTTAAAAACACCAACACTAACAATAGGAGAAGTCTAAAAATCAAAATGGTTAATGTCAAAACAAGAAGAAACACGAGTATCCAAACTGACAAACGGAAGCTTCACATGTTTTCCAAGTTGGCAAGCATGACAAATATGTGAAGATTTCTCTTTATTATACAAAATTAAATTGCAATAAATAAGAGATCGTATGACTTTCAGACCCGTGTCTAAGACGTTGGTACCATGTAGCATGACTGACAAAAAGCAAGGAGATGAGTTGGTAACCGAGTAGAAGTCCCCTGAACTGTTACATTTGAGGAGAATGTGACGAGTAATATAATCCTTTATAGAGAAACCAAAATCATCAAATACAATTGTACATTTATTATCCCTAGTAAATTGACGAACATAAATAAGATTTATGATTATGTTAGGGGTGACAAGAACATTATGAACATACAAAGGACGATTAAGGGTGAGAAGGATGTTAAGGCGTTGGTGACGGGTATAGTTTTTCCGTCACAAACATGAACATATGGATATAAGCATGTATTAAAATTAGTAAAAGTGAGTTTACATGAGAAGATGCACCTATGTCAATATTTCAAGTCGAATCCTCTATGGTCATAGTGCTAAATGCATTAGGGAGCAATGTTTTTTAAGTTGAAGTTGGGACAAGAATACCTCCGGAAGAAAGTGGACCAGTGGACTGGGCTTGTTGGAACCCTTCATTTGGGAACATCGACTGGCAGATGGCAGGGGTGTTCATGGGTTGGGTAATACCCGAATAAACCA
>OU343222.1:97675850-97811562 GCA_910596185.1 Chrysanthemum makinoi
TTACTCTTTTTTAAAATAGAAGATGCGATTAACTGACTATAAGACTCTATTAATATTTTGACACGTGCTTTATTATTAAAGTACTATTGGTTCGAGTGTGCAAACTACTTCTATATTGATTTGACTTTAGTTTTTTAGTGCGGATCAAATTTTCTATTTTTTAAAAAAATGAAAAATACTAAAAAAGTCCAAATTGGTGTTATTTTTGTTTTTTGAGAATGACAAAATTTAGTCGCACGAAAGTAAAATAGCTGTCAGTCACACAAAAAAAATTCCCTATATAGAACATCTATCAAAATATTAAAGGAGCCGTATTGTTGGTTAGTCCCACTGATCTATTATGGTACATGTCTTTTTCCTGAAAATTTATCAAGCTTCAAGTTTTAGTCTGTTGAAATATATAAGTGTGGCAGCAAGCTCATGTTTGGCTTCTTAAGTCAAGGGGCTTGTTGTGTCATTTTTTGTCTAATGTTTGTATGTTTGGTCAGAGATAGCATGTTATCTATTCTAGAAGGGCTAAAGTGTATCTTGCCTCTATATAAGGCTTGAGCCTAGCCTCTAAGGCGTAAATCCTCTCATATTATTCTCTCACTCTAAAAGTAGCTGCTATATTTTCTCTCTCAAGTTCGGTGATTGGTCCGTATTAATAATCTTGGTTAACTCGATCATCTTGATCGTTTATAGATTGTTAGGTGTTGTTTAAGAGTTGTAGTGAGGATCTTTGTATTACTATCTTTGTAGTGTGATAGATAGAATCCTTCTGAAGGGGACTATCTTTGTCTTGTGTATTTGTTTGGTGAGCACACGTTTTGTGGACTCATCTTCTTGTCTATTCAGTTAATAAAAGATTTCACCGGGGTGGTTGGTCTGGGTGAATTGATTGTGTTGGATTGGTTTAAGAGCAGATCTGGTTATTTTAACATGGTATCGAGCCGGGTTTTGATCTCCGTTGGTTCTTGATATTAGGTTTCTAGGTTTGATCTCAAATTTGGGGGTTTCTTGGTTCCTGAGCAATTGGGTTCTTGTGAGGTTGTTTTCTTAACTTGGTAGTAGTGTTAATTCTGTTTTAGTGGTGGATCTTGAATTTGTTTCATCGATAGGGTTTTGAAACCCTAATTGATAAATTGGGGATCTTGGTTACAGTGATTCCCGGTGGTGTTCTTGGGGTTCTTGGTTGGTTATTGACTTTCTTGACTTAAATCAAGAAGGTTGGTAATCTCGTTTCCGCTGTGTATCTTCTAAGAAAGGTTTATCTCTTCTCTCAATTCTCTGAGTGCTTTAGTTTTACACTGCAAACTCTCGTGGGTAACTTCTTGACCTGCCTCGAGAGGTACGGAAACCTGCCTTCCCACAGATAGGTGTAAGACGGGTGCTTCATAGAATTGGGTGTGAGTTTAGTGTTCTTGGTAGTTTTCTTGGTAATTGTATAGTTGTTTGTTGTTTCATTGGTAATTGTATAGTTGTTTGTTGTTTCATTGGTAGTCCTTTATTTCTTGGTTTATTATGGCTGAAGTTCTCATTAGTTCTTTGGATGCTGGTAATCCTCTCTACTTGCATTCTAGTGATAATTCTAATATTCCTATTGTGCATTTTAAACTCACTGGATCTGATAATTACAAAATGTGGTCTACTGCTATGAAAATTGCTTTGAAGGGTAAAAATAAAATGGGATTTGTTGATGGTACATGTGTTAAACCTGTTACTAGTGTTGTTCTTTCTTTCCAGCAAGGGGAAAGATGTAATGTTATAGTTCTTGGTTGGATTCTTGGGTCTTTGTCTTCTGAATTGTACTTAGGTCAAGTTTACTCAAATTGCATCCAAGTTTGGGATGAATTACAGGAAACCTATGATAAAATTGATGGTTCTGTTATCTTTAATGTGATTCATAAGACTAACTCTCTTAAGCAAGGTGATTTATCTGTGCCTGATTATTATCACAAGTTAAATTCTCTTTGGAGAGAATTTGATACCTTAACTCTCTGTTACCGCTTGTACTTGTCTTTGCTCATGAGGGAATTTTGAAACATAATCAACTTGTTAGACTCATGCAGTTTCTTATGGGCTTAAATGATGTGTATCAACCTATTAGGAGTAACATTCTTGCTAGGGACCCTTTGCACGATGTTAAAGAAGCTTTTAATGTTGTATCTAGAGAGGAATCTCATAGAGGTCTTCACCCTATTTCGGTCCTAAATAGTAAGACTCAACCTCTTTGCTTTTGTTGCTAAGACCAATAACAATTCCAACTCTAATAACAATTTTGTTAGGAGAAATGGTAATAGTAACAATAATCTGGTAATAGGGGACCTAATCTAATCTGGTTTGTAAACATTGTGGTTTGATTGGGCATACTATTGATAGATGTTTTGAGTTGAATGGCTATCCACCTGGTTTTAAAAAGAATCCTAATCTGTCAAAACAATCTGCTGTTGTCAAAAAGTTTAATGCTAATAATGCATATGTGTTTCAACCATCTACTACGGTTCTATGACCGTTCTTTCACTAATGATCAAATGATGAAACTTTTAAGTCTCATTAATGAAAAACCTTCGCTAATGGGTTACGCAAGTATGGCGTGTATATCTCCCACCTTCTTCAATAATAATGTGATGTTTAATCTGCATATTGAGAGGTTTTTCTTGCTAAGTCTAGTTAAAGAAATATCATGTTACCTTAGGATGGGTTATTGATTGGTGCTAATCAACATATGACTGATTCTACTAAAAATATGTTTAATGTTGTTGATATTTCTAGTCTCATGTTAACTGTTGGTCATCCTAATGGTACTTGTTGCTAATATTATCGCTATTGGTAGTCTTAGACTCACTTACGTGTGGTTTTGTTTGATGTTCTAGTTGTTCCCGAGTATAATGTCGGTCATTTATCCGTTAATAAGATGATTAAGGATAGTAAGTATTTTGTTGGTTTTGATGAGCATAAATGTTATATTCAGGATTTGAATCTGGGCAAAATTGTGGGGACCGGTAGTGTTTCTGGTGGTCTATATTTGTTTGATGAAGCTGATTGTGGTGGTGAGTCTAATCTTTAGCCATGTGTAATTCGTATTTGTTTGTCATATTTCTAATGAGTTATGGCATCAAAGACTTGGTCATCCTGCTGATCAAGTCTTGACTACTTTGGGTAATAAAATTGGTTTTAAAAAGGTGAATCATCTTTCTCCTTGTGATGTGTGTCACAAGGCCAAACAAACTAGAAAACCATTTCCTTTAAGTGAACATAAGTCTAAAACTGTTGGGGATCTTATTCATTGTGATGTTTGGGGTCCTTATAAGGTTACTAGTAAAGAAGGGTTTAAGTATTTTTTAACTTTGGTTGATGATTTTAGTAGGGAACTTTGGGTTTATCTTCTAAAGTCAAAAGCTCAAGTTTGTGATCATATTACAAATTTTATAAAACTTGTTTTACCGCAGTTTAATAAAAAGGTTAAAATTATCTAAGGTGCGATAATGGAATGAATTTGTAAATAATCAATTATCCACTCTTTTTTCTGAATTAGGGATGATTCATCAAACTTCTTGTGCCTATACTCCAAAAAATGGGATTGAGAGAGGAAACATAGACACCTTCTTAATGTTGCTAGGAGTCTTATGTTTCGGGGGGACTTTGAATATGTGGCCTGAATGTGTTTTAACCTGTATATCTTATTAACAGCTTCCTCCTCTGTCTTGTCTGGTGCTTCCCCTTATTTTTTAGTGTATGGTAAGGATCCTAGTCTCTCTCATATCGATCTTTTGGATGTCCTGTTATTCTACTGTTTTAAATTCACATGATAAGTTTGGTTCTAAGTCTGAAAAATGTGTTTTAATTGGTTTTTCAAGTGTGAAAAAGGTTATAAGTTGTATAGTTTGGATAGTAAATCTGTTTTTTATTCAAGAGATGTCATTTTTTATGAAACTGTGTTTCCTTTTAAAATGAAGTTATCAAATCTTTTTCATAAGCCTGCAAATATTTTTGGTAAATCTAATACTGAATTTAATTCTCAACCAAACTTTGATGATAATGGAGTAGATAACTTAAACTTTTTTGATGTCCATGGGTCTGAAAGTCCCTATGATGAAGAGGGGGACCCTTCTAATGAGGAAGGTAGTGGTATGGCACCTTCGATAATAAATGGTAACACTGTTAATGAAGAAGTTGCAACCACAGCAACCCATATAGATGATAATATCACCTCTGAGGGCATAAATCAAAATGTTTTCAATGGTGAGGATCGCAATATTCAAATGGAAGCACCACCAAGTACTAGGAGGTCTAGCAGAACTAGAACTCAACCTGTTAGGTTTAATGACTTTGTTGTTGGTAGTAATGTGAGGTATGGTCTTGAGAAATATGTGTCTTATTCAAATCTGTCTAGAGTTAATATGTGTTTCTCTACTACTCTAAATAAGTCTTGTGAACCTAAATCTCTTTCTGAGGCTATTCAAAATCCTATGTGGAAAGATGCTATGAATTCTGAAATGGAAGCTTTACATAGAAATAATACTTATGAACTCTGTGAGTTGCCTAATGGTAGATTTGCTATTGGTTGCAAATGGATTTGGAAAATCAAATTCAAATCCACTGGTGAAGTTGATAGATATAAAGCTAGACTTGTTGCTAAAGGTTATAATCAGAGGGAAGGTATTGATTATGAAGAAACATTTAGTCCTGTTGTTAAAATGGTTACTGTTAGGTGTCTTATTGCTTTATCTGTTTCTAACAATTGGCCTTTATTTCAACTGGATGTTAATAATGCTTTCTTATATGGAGATTTGTATGAAGATGTGTATATGCGTTGCCTCCCGGTTATTATGATAAAAACGAAACTAGAGTGTGTAAATTGAATAAGTCTTTGTATGGTTTAAAACAAGCTCCTAGGCAGTGGAATGAAAAACTCACCACTGCTTTGGTGGAAAATGGTTTTAAACAAAGTCTTAATGATTACTCTTTGTACACTAAAGATTGTGATGGTGTTTTCATGGCATTATTGGTTTATGTGGATGATATTGTCATCACTGGTAATAATGTTAGTCAGATTGAAAAGTTTAAAAAGTTTTTAAATTCAAAATTCATGATTAAAGATCTTGGTCCACTTAAATATTTTTTGGGAATTGAAGTCCTAAATTGTGAATCTGGTCTTTGTCTTTCTCAAAGAAAGTATTGTTTGGATTTGTTACTTGAATATGGGTTATTGGCTTGTAAGCCTGCTTGCTACCTTTGCGTGAATGTGGTTTTGAGTCATGTTGAGACTGAAAATGATAAATTTGTCTAATATGACCGAATCAAAGTTGGTTGGAAAGCTTATATATTTATCTCGTTACTAGGCCCGACATTTCTTATGTTGATTGTCTAAGTCAGCATGTGCATGCTCCTCTTAACTCTCATTTTACAGCTGCACTTAGAGTTTTGAGATACTTAAAACAGCTCCCGGTACGTATTCAGTTTGTGTATGGTAAAAGTGTTAATCTGTATGTTTATTCAGATGCAGATTGGGCTAAGTGTCCTGTTTCTAGGAAATCAGCCGGTTTTGTGTCTATTTTTGCAATAATCTGATTTCTTGGAAAAGTAATAAACAAACCACTATTTCTAGATCTTCTGCTGAATCTGAGTATAGATGTCTTGCATCTACTACTTGTGAGCTTATTTGGATTGTAAATTTTTTTAAAGATTTGGGTATTGAGGATTTGTTACCTGCAAGTTTATTCTGTGATAGTAGTTCTCGCTATTCAGATTTCGCTAATCCAGTTTTTCATGAAAAACCAAACATTTTGAGATTGATTTGCATCTTGTTAGAGAAAGTATCTTCGGGGTTATTAAAACTTTAAAGTTGCTTCTCGCTAACAATGTTGCGATATATTTACTAAAGGGTTGAGTATTTCTCAACACAAGTTGTTTTGTGATAAACTTGGTCTGATAGACTTGTTCAAGCCATGAGCTTGAGAGGGGGTGTTGAAATATATGTGTTGGGATACAAGCTCATGTTTGACTTTGGGTCAAAGGGCTTGTTGTGTCATTTTGGTCTAATGTTTGTATGTTTAGATGTTGTTAGCAGGTTTTAATTTTTTGAAGGGTTAAAGTGTAACTTGGCTTCTATATAAGCTGGACCTAACTCTTGACAGAAAGATGATCTTTCATATCGCTTCTCACTAAAACATCTGCATATCTTTCTCTCTCAAGTTTGGTCTGGTATTGTTGATATTGGTTATCTTTGATCATCTTGATCATGTTTATAGTTTGATAAGTATTACTGAGAGTTGTAGTGAGGTTCAATTGTATTACAGTCTTTGTAGTGTGATAGATAGAATCCTTCTGAAGGGGACTATCTTTTTCTTGTGTATTTGTTTGGTGAGCACACGTTTTGTGGACTCATCTTCTTGACTATTTAGTTAATAAAAGATTTCACCAAGGGGTGGTTGGCTGGGTGAATTGATTGTGTTGGGGTTGATTTAAGAGCAGATCTGGTTATTTTGACAGCACACTTCTTTTTTTTTATTTGCACATTTATCATACAAGTATTCAAAGCATGATATAAATATGATACAACTTTTTTATGCAGTAATTAGACTGTTCCGATCAAAAATAAAAATGTACAAATCAAATATCTTTTGGTATGTGTGGGGTACGTATCAAGGTTGTCAGGATCGGAATCCTACCTAGGATCGTTTTCGGCTTTGCAAAATCGTAATTGTAAGATCGGATCGAGATCGTAAGATCTCATGAAAATGTATATATTTTTGTATAGGGTTGTAGTTTTATATTTCTGTATAATATTTCATATGATAAACGGATCTAAATGGATGATAAAAGAAAAAGTTATATGTTCAAGTACCGTAGTAGTAGAATATTAGATATATTGCAATGCATACTTGCACAAAGTTACTACATACGTGCACGGTGCACCTACTTCTTGTTTTAATGTTTTTTTATTATAGGTTTTTCTTGATAACATTTATGCAAAAAGACAATGTTAATTTATTAGCACGTGATTGTGTAACTTTTTTGTTACGATAAATAGATTAATGCAAAAAGATAAAAGAATTATATCTGAAAATGAAACGACGTAACTTATAATAGAGGGCAACACAATTTTTATTTTCTTGATGACCAAATAAATTAAATTAGAATATTTCAGATAACATTACTAATTTTTTTTTCTTGATGGCCAAATAAATTAAATTAGAATATTCATGCTTTTATATATAACATAAAATAAAATATGAACAAAATTGGGTCAAGTATGTAGATAGTTTACTTCAAAAACAAGCTTATGACATTTTTCAAAGCACGAAATCATTTTTCATAATAAACCCAAAAAAACACATGTAAACTATTTATAAATAATCTATAAAAACATAATGATTTTACATTCATTAATCTGCCAAAAGACACTTAATTAACAACACTAAAATAATAATTTTTTTTGAAAAATTCTTAGTCATTGGGCTTTAAGACATGAGCTTATACTTAATAAGTTAATATACAAAAAAAAAAAAAAAGAAAAAAAAAAGAAAAAAGAAAAGGCTAATAATTGGCAATCCTATACGATCCGATCCGATCCTACGATCCTACGCGCGATCCTACGATCCTGCTGCGATCCTACCTGGATTACGATCTTGTTAAGATCCTGATCATTTTTTGTGTGTAGGATCGTAGGATCGTACAATCCTACGAGCAGGATCGCGATTTTGACAACCTTGATACGTATCATTGATTTAGACAACCAAATTAGAGTACTGTATTTTCCCCGCACCTTTCTCTTAGAAACGTTCTTTGATACATTAAAAAAATATTTCTATTGATTTATCGTATATTACAACATTTTTCAATTATATTTTAATTATTTTACATTGTATGCTTAAACGTTACACAAACACGTAACAAAAATATTGCAACTATAATTATTCGCTGTTATAAAATATCATCATTATGCCATGATCGCCTAGTTGTAATATAAGCATGAACCACTTTGTTGAAAATTTAAGCAATACTCTTAATAAACTTAAATCTTACAAATCTATACTACAAAGAGATAATACATTTGCTTAAAATTAAAAACTTAAAAATGACTCTTACTTATAAAAGACAATTAGATATCTTAAATATTTAAATAACTAATTACAATTTGAACTACTAACTTTATTCACTCTAACTTAGTCCACACCCACATATACATAAAAAAATAAAATTGCAGCAAATTGATAATACTATATATCATCGTCGATATGCGCAAGCAATCGTCTGATATATAAAATATAAAAATAATCATATTTAATATGGAAAGTTATAAAATTTTACTATTTTTTCTTTGAAAAATTATGCATTTGCCTTTGAAGGTAAATGAAAATTACGATTTATTCACTTTTTTTTACTAGTTATAATACCCGTGCAAGCACGGAGTTTTGACAAAAAAAATATTATTCTGTATTAATGCTGAATATTATGTCTTTAAAGGTAATTGCATATAATTATATAGTTATAAGTTTCGTGCACACACGAAGTTTACATATAAATTAAATTTACTTTAACATTTTAGTTCAGTATATACACATATAAAAATTTGCCAATGAAAATTGTGATATAAGTACAACTAATACTTATGCACGAGTTTTTCATTATGCATTAATATCAATTAGAATTTGGTAAAGTATTTGTAAAAAATTATGTTAGGTAACTCAAGATTTAATTCTATTTAGCTGACAAGATGTTGATGTTGTTATTTAAATTTCACTACTGATATTATATTCTACACATGATGCAAGTTTTTAATAGTACATAATGAGTGTTTATAAAGTTAAAGTATACTCATTAAAGTTTTTTAAAAATATTTTTCTAGATATCTTTATATAAATAAATAAGAATTACATGAGTCATTGTTATAAATACTATGGCGTATATTTATTTGTATATTAAAGTATCCCGTGCTTATAATTTGATAATTATATTCCCTTTTTCAGTAATTTAGCCGTATTTAAAATGTAAACTCGTGTCCACATAGGTTAAACATTTAAAAATAAAATAAATAAGTCCCTATTGAACGTATATAGTAAAAAAAAAATGTATACTTATAATCTTATGCAAATTTATATGTTGTTATTTTAAAACAATATATACATTGTATTTTTTAATATATAAAGTATAAAGGGTATAAAGTATAAGGGAGTATTTGTTTATCATCTAAAGTTATTGACAAATATGGAGGCTTATAATATTACACTTAACTTTATATAATTTTTAAAATTTCAACCACTAAAGTTTTATTAATTACCTCCTTTTTTTTAAAGTTTTTGTTTTCACAAATTTGACACCTGTATTTTTATGTGTTTTTTTATCAACCAAATTTTTCCACCAAATTTATTAAAGTTTGACCAAAATCAATTTAATTTTGACTTTTACGTGGCGAAATCGAGCTCTCCTATTGGCCCAATTTTTTTTAATAAGAATGAATTTACAAAATCACTCCGAAATGATGTAATTCGTTTATTATATAAAAGATTTGAACAATCGAAAAATAATGTTCATTAAAATGATATTGTCACGAAAAACAATGTTCGTCAAAATGCATGCATCTTTGCTAGTCTAACTAGAGGTGTTCACCTAGTTTGGTTTTCGGGTTTGTGGGTTCTATGATTCGGGTTTATCGATTTGAAAAAAAAAATAAAGTTAAAATCAAAATCAAACCAAACTAATTATAGAACGGATAAAATCAAACCATACACCAAATTGAAATTCGGTTTGGTTTTCAGTTAAAACCAAGAAAACCAAATTTAAGTAAACATAATAATATAATCTCGAAATCATAAATAAAAACCTAAAAGTTAAGATAATATTAACAAATCAAAAGGTGTCACAAAGACACAAAGTGCTCAAGTAAATCAACAAAATGAAAGTTTAATAACCAAAGATTTCACAACTTAAAAGAAGTAAATGAAAACGAAACAAAATAAAATTTTCCTAAACACAAATATTCAAATCTTCAAAAGTCTTATTAGCATGAATATTTCATCTTCAATCATCCAAACCTAGTTGAATATCAAGATTGTTATTTAGGATGATAATAAGATACAAACTATGTATATTTATATTATTATTTTGTATGTAGATAAAATTATTTGGTTTCTTCGGTTCGGTTTGGTTATATTTTTGCCAAACCATAAACCAAATCAAAAACTAATTGAATACTTCGGTTCGGTTTTAAATCAAACCATATACCAATTAAAATTTTCGGTTCAGTTTTATTCGATTTCGGTCTGATTTATTTTTTGGTTTGTTCGGTGTTAAGCCAAACACTTAACACCCCTAAATCCCTAAGTCTAACTACATATAAAGCACAAGGTAACATCTCTCTTCCAGCTTTTTAAGATTTTTATATATTGATTTTAAGTAAAAGCAAATAATTAAGCTAGAAGTACAATTAATTTATGCATCAATGCCTACGTATATTGATTGGTCAACACTTGTAGTTAATGAAATTTTTTAAAGCACCATTTAATAAAAAGTATTATTATTAGAACAGAATGTAAAAACCAATCAAGCTGTTAAACTCTCTTCCTAAAAGTTTGAAGATATTTTATGAATAATTTTAAATAATACAATTATTTTTGCAAATAGTACAAAATTATAAATCACAAAAAAGCAACAAGTTCATATGTATTATGTTCGAACTTATAAATAAAAAAAGAAAAAAAATAAGGGTAAATTGCAAATTTTGTCCTTAATGTTTTCTGAAAACACAGGGATTACATCGGGACGAAATTTGTTACAAAACATCCATTAATGTTTACGTTTTTTGCAAAACAACCATCAAGAGGCACTTTTCACTGAAGAACGTTAGTTCTCCCGTTAAGTGAAGGTCAAATGCACGTGAAATTACTAATATACCCTCTTCTTCTTTCCCACTTTTAAGGACATAATTTACAATTTACCCGCTTTGATTTTTTTTTTATCAGAAGCTTTGATGTTTTTCCACCACATCACAAATACAGCTACTACCACCACACTTTGTCACCACACAACCAACACCACCACCCTCTACCACCACCACCACCACGATCAAATACCTTCTTTTCAAAACTCAATGATAAATTTTTTGAAAATGGTATGCAATAAATATATTCATTTATATAACCTTTAGACCCGTTATTGTTAACTTCCTTTATTGTCTTTTGACGTGAGACGAGATCTTGTTACTCGACAAATTTAGACCTCCACTTAATCAAATACATCGATTTTTCTAATCATTCGTCTTGGAGTCGTGATGTCTTGAGTATTAAACAACACAGGAGGAATCGATTTCACGATGGGAAAGGAAAACTAATAGACTTACGATTCATGATCAATCTGAAGGAAAAAGCCTGGCCGTGTCACTTACGTCCACTCATGATGTACTTGCAGAAAATCATCATACTTACATGAAAGTCTTCTATTCGACCCGCGCTGATAAATGATCAACCAATGGAAACTAAAGAAACTAAGAAACTTTGTTTATTGAATTTTTTTGAAAACCTCTGAATACATAGACTAACCATGAAAACATAGACAAATCATCTACTAGCATATATTTAGCATATATAAGAAGCAGTAAACTGCTATGTCATTAAGTTGTGTTGTTTTCAATTTAAGGTAAGATTTCATGAGAAATTTCACATGCCGAATATAATACCCATGTTTCATACGTTATTTTTGTTATGCTTGTGTGAAGTCATCATTCCGTTTTAATATTTTAATAGGCCAACCAACTTTCGATCAAAGGGATAATGAACTTCCAACTAGTGAACTTCCAGTACCACTTTGGTTGCAAGAAAGTGAAGCTTACCCATGTCTGTTTTGCTGATGACTTACTTATGTTCTCTCATGGGGATAAAGATTTAGTAAAAATTGTAGAAAATGTTATTGAAGAGTTTGGGTATGTTTTAGGATTGCTGCCTAATTACAACAAGAGTACTATTATATTTGGGAGTGTTAATGAGGATACTAGAAGGGAAATATTGAGAGTTGATAACATCAAATAGTCCTGAATATTAAGTGTCAATTTCCTCCGATAATGCTTGTAATTTATATCATTTATATGGATTTACGCTTGTTTTTCATTGTTTTCCACTTTCAGGTAAATTACGAGCATTGGAGCTAAAGAGACGCGGAATTTGAGAAATATCAAAAGATTTATCATAGTATGCTGACTTTGAAGAAGTTACGGCGTAACTCATCTCTCACATTACGCCGAACTAAAGCGTGACTCGTAAAGCCAACTCATTAGAAGATTACGGCGTAATCCCCTAAAGACTACGACGTAACTATATTAGGTCAAATGAGGTTCCACACCGCTGATAACTACGCCGTAACTATTTCATCAACTCCTCGCGTAACCAAGTAATATTGAAGATAATGCAGTAACCACTTATAAGGTTACCGTAACCAAGAAATCTAGTGCAAATAACGAAGAAATTGAAGATTTACAGAACTCTTATATGTTACGCCAGTAACCAGATTGTCCTATAAATACCCCATGATTTCCAGCATTTCAAAGCATCCCATTCCACACACCACAACCAAAAAACGTGGGAAGAAGCCAAAGGCGAGTCTAGAGGAGCATAGGGAGCTGTCTCCAAGGGAGAAATCACTCCCCTACGATAAGCATTAGCATTTTATCTTTTTTATACTTTCGATTCATGTATTTCGTAACTTTGAATATTGAATTGATTTGTATGGTTAATATGAGCTGCTAAGCACCTCTTGGTACTGGCCTAGTTATGATTCCTTAATTGTTTTGTTTATGTTTACATTACTTTCGTATAATTATTTCTAAGTGTATGCATACATAGTTTATTGGTAGCTACCCTTTTTCGTAGTTTTGAATGGTGTTAGAGGCTAGTTGCTTAGGAGATATGACCAACTGACCCTAAGTGAGTAGATTGAGACGGGAAGGGTAAGATATGACCAACTGACGACCCTTTCTACTTGTGTGATTTGATACCGTTTGGATGAACTTAAGAATTAGGGGGTGAGTGTTTGCTAAGCAACGCCGGGCACTCACTATTATAAATCTAGCATGTAGCGGTACTTAATGACTTGGCTTGGGGACCAGAACAACCTGACTTATGAAGGACTGACTTCTCCAAGGGTGGCATCTTTGCTGATAGGTTGTAGGCGAATTGACCAAATGCTGTCCTCTCGAATTTGACCCCACCTGAAGTAATTGGAAGTAAGTAGACGTAAACATTACTAGCTAGGAGGAATAACTAGGTTAGCACCAATCTCCTCTATTTATTAAACCTTTTCCTTTTAAACATTTGCTTTTTATCTGCTTTAGTAGTTAATTAATTCCTTATCGAAATCATTATTAAAATCTGTGACACCTAGACTTAGTAATAATCCAACACACATAGCTCTTGGGACTACCTCGGTTTTACCGAATACTACACTACACACGACCGGGTACACTGCCCGTTAGTGCATTAGGGTAGACCATAGGTATAACGAGACTATATAAATATTAAAACCTGGTCAGTAAAACCTGCATCAAGTTTTTGGCGCCGCTGCCGGGGAGTTATATTAGGATTGCTATTAAGTCTTTCATTTTCATTTTGTTTTAAACTTTTCTAGAGATGGAAATGTAGGTTGCTTGGTATAACCCTTGACTGGAAGGGATATGGGTTCCTAACGATGCCATTTACCCTTTTCTACCTTGATCATTGTGGATGATGGTTGAATGATCTTGGTGAGAAGGTATTATGGAAATGTAATTAGATGATAAGGTGCAATTAAGTTGAATTCAGTTATTCGAGTTGGGCATGGATGGATTGCATTAGATTGCATTGTTGTTTGCTGTCTGATGTATAAAGTGGTATGTTGTCAGATATTAGTTGTAGTTTTGACATATATCGGATGATTGTACTTTGTTGTTGTATCCTGATTTGAGTGTGTTCAAATCAATTTCATGTTTTATGATGTAAACTTTTGTTGCAATTAATATATAGTTCACTATTTGCGGCCAAAAAAAAATCTAGTTCAACAAAAAGCTTGGGTGGGGAGCTCAAGAGAAGTCTCAACACCGTTAACTCATCAGAAAGAATTACGTTAACTATCTTGACTACATGCAACTTTTCCATGATAAGTTTAAATAACTCTAATTTAGGCTTAAAGTTACTGATGTGTTTCTAATCTCGAAATCAGGTTTCGAGTTGCTGATGTGTTATCCAATCTAGAATTCAATCAAATGTTCCAACCAAATATATGAATGATCTTGCAATGTAAAGGAGTCTATATCCTGTTTAGTTAAATTACCAAATTACCGTTGCCTTACTGTGTATAACGAGCTTTATATCATGTGATCGTGGTGGCTGTGTGGTGGTAGAGGAGGGTGGTGGTGGTAGAGGGTGGTGTTGGTTGTGTGGTGGCTGAGGGTGGTGGTTGTGTTTGTGATGTGGTGAGAAAACATCAAAGCTTCTGATCCAAAAAAAATAAAATCAAAGTGGGTAAATTGCAAATTATGTCCCTAAAAGTGGGGAAGAAGAAGAGGGTATATTAGTTATTTCACGTGCCTTTGACCTTAACTTAACAGGAGAACTAACGTTCGTCAGTGAACAGTGCCTCCCGTGGCTGTTTTGCAAAAAACGTAAACATTAATAGCTGTTTTGCAACGAATTTCGTCTCGATATAATCCTTGCGCTTTCAAGAAACATTAGAGACATAATTTACAATTTACCCAAAAAATAAAAAAGGTCATTAGATAAGAATCGTCAACAACCTCAAAATTTCAATAGTTTATCGCGACTGCAAAAATATTTTCGTCATCTCTAAATTTATTATTATGATGAACAAATACTAAAAATACATTATTCGCCAAAATATCAATTACATGTATCAACCGTCACAACGAGTAACTAGCGGGTTCAAATAACTAGGTCAAAATTTGTTAGGGTGGTGGCAATGAGGCTCGGTTTGGGTTAGGCATGGAGTACCTCGATCGGCATGAGCATTACTAATTAGGCATGGATCGGTGTGGCATGGTTTGTGTGGAATTCGGTATAAAACACTGAATTTGTATGGAGTTTGGAGAAGCAAAATATAGCCGTTGCATTAATTAGGCATGATTATTATTGGTGAGTAATAGATGAGGAATGGGTTAGGCATGGTTGACACTAAAAATCTATTGTTAGGTATGCGATAGGTATGAGATGAGATGGAAGGATATTATTGATGGGTGATTAGGCATGAAAAATCTTGTTAGGCATGGTTATCACCCTTATAAAACACCGCGTAAACGTGTTGAAATTCAACAAAATTCCAAAATGCAAGGGACTTCATTTTCATACTATTATTAAATATAGAAAAAATTATGGCGCAAATACGTCGAAAGTCGTTGACCAGCTAACTAACTTTTATACAAACATACAACATAACAGTGATGAGGATGGTGATGTAAGCTCAAACCCCATAAACCCTAACTTCTTCTACACATTAACTACAATACAAATTAGCCTGCCTCCATTTTATTCTTTCTCATTTCATTTCATTTTTTCATAATTCCATTTATTTAATCAGAATTTATTAAGAAGCTGAATTCTTCAAGTAAGGCTTGTTTTTTTTTATTGATTGGTTTTTATTTGTGTTTTTCAAGTACTTGTGTTTAGTGAATTTTGGTTAGTTCTATTTATAAATATGTTGGATATTCATTAATGATTGTGTTTAAACTTTATTTTATGCTGCTTGTATATTTAGTTACTAGTATTCGTTTTTCTAGTTATCATGTTAGAGGGTGCTTGAGCAGGGCGGAGCCAGAGAGTTATGGTTGAGGGGGGACAAACATTGATAATTTTTAAAAACTAAACTGCAAATTGGTTCGTTAAGGGGGCAAATTTCAAAAATAACAACATATTTTAAAATAGTTACACGACAATTTTTTTTGCTAGGGGGACGTGCCCCCTGCCCCCTCGTGTCTCCCCCTCTGTGCTTGAGATTGCGTTTTGGAGGAGATTATCTTATTATTGTGTTTGCGAGACTTAGATAATCAGAAAGACTGAAAGACGGAAAATGGTGTTTGGCAAACCATTTGAAAAAAGTGATTAACTCTGTTTGCTTGATGTTTGTGTAAGCTTTTTTTTGGGCTAATTAGTTTATGTGGTTCCGGCCTAAGTTTCATAAGATAATTTTTTTGGCTTATTTAAAACTTATGAGCTTATATAAGTTTATTATGTCATAATAAGCTTATATAAGCCCGTAAGTTTCAAAACAAGCCGTAAAAAAGGGACTTATGAAACACAATCCGAAATCAATTAAGCTCATTAGCCCAAAAATAAGGTTAAACAAACACCCGCTTAGAGACTAAATGCAGTTTTACAAGCGAATTATCTATTCTGAAAACGCAGTCCCAAACACCCCTTATTCATGATTGTTGTTTTTGTTGTGTTTTTATAAGTAGGCTGCGTCAATGCCTTGTTATGAATTTCTGCAGTGGTATTTGGATTATGAATCCGAAATATAGAAACTGATTTTTATCATATCTTAACAGTTCTTAAACATAAACGAATTTTTCGAAATGATGGCAAATGAAAGAAACAAGCCAAGTGTCATTGCACAGTTGATGGGTCTTGATGACGCTCCACGTCAACTGCAGCCTGTTTATAGACAACAAAGAGTATTATCTGAGAACTATATGCGGAACTCTGCTTCTATAGGTTCATGTAGAAGGAGATCAAGTAAAGTTAGGCAAAAGTGTCAATTGAAAAATACGAAGAATTTTAGAAGTAATGATTCTTTTGATGGTATAAAAAGGGGTAATGAAGAAAGAAATTTAGCGAATGTTACTTTTGGCTGGGGATTTAAGAAGCAGATGTTAGAAAGATCGAAAAGGACAAAAGTTTGTCAAGAAATTTGGTCTAATAAACCGGTTTGTAATCTTGGTGAACCGCCTATTATGGCGGAGCTTGAGTTAAAGAAAAGATTAAATTTGGGAACACGAGTTGTTATTAGTAGCAATGAAGGGTGGAAAGATAAATCTGTCACAAAGCTACCTGTATTCAAACGTTTTAACTTATCTTCTAGTTCCAACAAAAAGTTGAAGAAAACGTCCAAAGATGATTTGAGATTGAGTATTGCGAGACAAGATAAGAACGTGTGTGCAAACTTGGAGGATGTTGTGTTTTCTCGTGATTCGGATGTTTCATTTGAAAAGGTAATACTTTGACCCGTTTGCTTCTGCTCTTATTTTTATCATAATACTAAGTGTTTCTTTTTATGAGTTGGTTTCTTGGATGCTTTCTGAATCTTTTGTTGTTGGGTTTGTGGACTAAGAATTAACTCTAGTAAAAGAAAGTGTACTAAACTGATAGGAATTTGAAGAAAAAGTAGACTTAGTACTATTACTCAAATCTGTTTCAATTCGAATTCTGCGTTGATATATGTTGACCACACTTGTCACGTAAGCTTTGGGCTGTGAGGTCCTCTGGAAGCAGCCTCTCTACCTTCGGGTAGGTGTAAGGATGTCTACATCTCCCTTCTCCATACCTCATGACGACGGGATTGGGTGCCGTTGAACCATGCAGTATCTAAGTATCTATGCTTTTCATATCAGGAATTGTTCTGTCATTGTTGTTTCACACACTGGTGTTAATTTCCAGACACTAAACATATTTAGTTACATCTTTTGCAGGATTCACCCTGTGAAGACAAATTTACGTCTTTAGATTGCGTAAATATTGATGATGAACTTTCAAATAGCTCAGTTGAAGCTTATCAGCCTAGTCCAAATTCAGTTCTAGAACCAGACAATTCATCAAGCTCTGATCTTCATGGTTAGTCATTTTAAAAGAACTTCATTCCTTCATAATCTTTTCATGTGTGTTTATGAGAATTAGAGACTGCAATGTAATCGTTGTAAATGGGAACGGGTCAATTTAGGTATATTATAATGATAACGGGTCGATTAGGTAAAATGAAATCCTTAAAGTGTGATGAATGATTTTTTTTTTAATCATTTACTTTTTATAATATATTTTTTATATGCAAAAAAAAGTTGGTGGGTCATCCCGATACGATCCGGTTGACTGCACATAAAGAGTTACCTGATTTTACCCAAAACCGTTTTGACCCACTACCCAACCTGCCCATTGGCCCATTTTCCGACATCTTATAGGAATTTATTAAGTATTGTTCTAAAATATAGTGTTTGATATGCCAGGTTTGTGGATCAAACTTCAAATTCTCAAATCAGAATCCGAAGAAAATGGGTCGAAATCTGAAACAGTTGCATTGAGTGATGAAAATGAGAATGAAAGATCTTTTTATATTGGCCGAAACAATAAGCCTATTAGATGCTTCGGACCAAAAGAAAGCCAACAATTCTTCTACCTAGTCGACGTTCTAAACGAATTGGGATTTCATGGTAACAATATGGAGGTATGTTTTGAAAAATGCATGCTGAACCCCTTGGTTTTTGAAAATTTAGAAAAGAAATACAATAAGCAAAAATCTTGGAACAAAGTCGATAGGCGACTCTTGTTTGACCGTATAAACTTAGTGTTGACTGAGATTGTTCGGTCAAAGCCTTTAAGGAGAAAAATGAGTACTTTTTTGAGGAGGGATATAGTCGAGGAAGAACTATGGAATATGCTACTTGGTCACGAAAATGAAGTCAATGCTGACTTATCTGAGAAGAGTATCGGGAAAGAACCGTGGTTAGAGTTGGGGGATGAAATGGATTATATTGTTGAAGAGATTGAATCCTTTTTGTTCAATGAGCTTGTTACAGAGTTAGTTGCTATTTGAAGTTTTTTTTTACATTCTTTTATAGAAATATACATGAAATGTAGGGACGAGTCTGTCTGGTATATAGGATGTGAGTATAGAGATTGGTTTGCTTGTAATATAAGAGTGTATAGCGACAAATATTGTGTTCATTTTGTTAGATTGAGAGAGAAATAGGCCCAGTGTGGTTTTGAAGAGTTTTGTTATAAGAGGTGTGCAAGTACCATATAGCTTACAAGAATGTAGAACCAGAATTTTTTGGTTCGATATTACTTTTTTCATAATATAAAGGATGAAATTATTTGATTATATTGTTCGCATGATTGATGATGATATATTGATGTTAGATATTGATCAGACTTGTTTAGATATATTGATCAGACTTGTTTTAAGTTAATGGTGTGTTTGGGTAAGCTTATTTAAGCACCTTATCTACTTATCGTGTTTTCAAAACGCAATAAGCTGTTTTGAGCATTTAGGTGGAGCCAAAAAGCTTATAGCTTATTTAACCTTTTTTACATAAGCCCATCCCATGTCCCACTAGCTTTTGGCTTAAGTTGCTAGTCCTTATGCTTATTTACAAATTTGCCCCCATCTTTCCTCGTACCATTACTACATTTTGAAACTGCAGAAGAATACAAACACTATCTTGTGCATTGTGTTTATACCCCAAGACGGCAAGACCTACAAGACTACACAGTCAGCAACCTTGGATATTATTTTGATGACAGTGAAAAACCCATATAAAGAGTGCTGCTGATGTGGCATGCAAACTTAATTGGGACCTTGAAAACTCACAAACCCATGGAACGGGCAAACCTGGGCCTCACAAAAGTTAAAGTTGCGGGAATCAAGATCAAAACACCTATTTTGATGGCCTATCTTCTGGTCGGTCAACACTGAGTCAGGTAAACTGCACCAATTTGGAATCCTTCAATTTGATTGTACGTAAAAGCGTTTAAAGTATAGTGTTTTATGTATATTGTGCTAATGTTGGACAAACAACAATATAATTCATACGGTTTTGAGAAATAAGTGTACAACTGCAACTGATTTCTTTTTCTCTTTAGCTAGGACAAATAATATGAAAGTTTAGTTATCTGATTATAGTTACCAAGTACATTATCTGTAGAATAGTTATACTGAGAGAATTATACCATCTATGATTGGAATAAGTAAATATAAAGGAAACTTATGTTTCATTGACTCAGTTTTGTGTGATATATAAAGAACCCAATATGATATAACTTGAAAACCGAAAACTTACACATTTCAATTACAATCACGCCAACGTACAACAATTAAAGTAGAAAATACTACAGCACAAGCTAGCAGAATTACATAAACCAAACTTAAAGGAGGTCGTGGCCGGCCTATTCTGTAGTGAGGTACACATTAACATGGACTATGGTTTCGACACCATCAGTAGTTTGGTCATTCACCTGAGGCAGACTCTCAATTGTGGCATACCCTTTAGCCTCTTCATACTTCCCAGTCCCACCGATCACAGCAATGTGTGATATCTCAGAAGCTGTCCTATGGACCCCGAAGAAGCTAATCGAGTCATCCACCTCATGCTCGCTACCATGGAACAATGTAGTGAGTGCAAAGGTGTGGCTGCTTCCGTCCAATGAGCTTGAAAGGTAGAAACCTTGTCCTCGGCCAAGCACACCAGTACCTAGCTCATGTCCTTCAGTTATTTCATTGTCTATAACGGTGATTGACCCGAACATAAGTTGTTGGAGTGTTATGCCGGCTGGAAGCTGACCCGCTGCAACGAAGGGTAAGTTCTTTCCTCCGTTGACGACATTGTTGTTTCCGGTGTTTTGGAGGACAGTGTTGGAATTTGGGTTGTTACCGTTGAATCCAGCTAAGAATGGAAGGTTATTGTTGTTGACTATGCCGTTAATGTTGTTTAAAGGGATCCCACCGGTGATTGGGAATACTTGGCTATTGGGTGTAGAGAAAGGAACTGCGTTAGCATCTGAACTAGCTACAATTCCCGTTACCACCCTGCTTGCCGCATGAGACCCTCCTAGAACATCATGCATAAAGAAACTTAATGTTGGGTGCTCTCCACCTGCAACGGCACCACCTGTTGCAGCAACACCTGATCCTGACCCTCCTGTTGGTGTAGCGTCTACGGGATTAACTACTGGTGCCGCAACAGCAGGTGCAATGGGACCCACTACCGGTGCAGGTGCCACAGTCGCAGGAATCTGACCACTTGGTAGTGTAGGTGTAGGATCCTCCACAGGGTTGTCAATCTCGTCTACTGGACCATCTTTGTTAGGCTGGTTGGTCGGAAGTGGTCCAACAGGTGTTACATCATCATCAGTGGTATCTATTAGTACACGAGCCGCATTGGAACATTCAAGAGATATGGCTAGCAAGAAGATGCAAATTGTGAATTTGAGAATGTTGGAAGTTGATAGCTTGATATTATTGGCCATTTAGATGTTTTTCCTTTTGTTGTGTGGCAAAGGAAAGATGTGTGTTTTTTGATGATGAATGAAGTATGTGCTTATGGGCATATATACTAGTGATTTGTGAAGATATGAGATGGAGTTGATGTGATGCATGGAGTTGTTTAGTATGAAGTGTTTTGGGTAGACAACTACGTAGTACTTTATAAGCACATTTGGTTTTCTTGAACAACTCTTAAGTTTTTGCTTGTTTAGTTTAATCAAAAAATAAAGAAAAAGAAAAGAAACATGGCCTTCTGTTATCAATCATTTACTTATACTCTTATTCTGGTACTAGACGAGTATCCGTGCATAGCAACGGAATTTTATAGCTGCATATAGTTTTAGTGATAAAAGAAAGTTTATGGGTTATAAACGAAAAATAATAATAGTTTGAGGATTTGGAGATTAAGCATAATATTTTGAAACCCGGTTCGAACCGGGTGGTTCAACCGGTTAACCAGTTGCGGTAAAAAAAACGGGTCAATATAAACCGGGTCATCCCGACGGGTTGGGTCAAATTAAACCGGGTCAACTCGCCGGGTTTGAAGCGTCCCGGGTAAACCCGGTTTTCGATATATATTAATAGTTTCCTTTTGAAACATATGTGTGTTAATAGTTGAAATTACTCATATTAATTATTTTAACATTTCCATTTTAATTTTTTTCACATTTCACTTTCTTGACTTTTCACTTTTCACTTTCACCATTTTTGTTTTATAGATAGTATAGATAGATATAAATACTATAAAAGCATATTATGCTGCCATTGTATCTTTATATACTCTCTAGTTACACAAAAAGACATAAATCATATATCTATTATACATACAATCAAATCACTTGCTTCATTTTTGTCCAAATAATCAAACTATGTGAAAGGTCATTACGGAACAAACGAATGTGAAAAACATAACAGATATATAGTTTCTTTAATTTATATTAGTAATGTATGTAATTTTAACTGTATGATTATAGTGATTTTAAGTTACTTCAGAAAGTTACTGTATGTTATAACTTTCTAGTTAAACTTGCATCTTTCATCTTTGACTCTTTACATGTATCTGCATAGTCTGATACAGGGATACTCATGAGTACTTGTTGGTATATTCATGAGAAACCTTCTATTAGTTTTTTATCTTTTATGTATTATAAAAGGAAATTGAACCGTATTTTTAAGCATAGCACTAAAGGCATCTCCCTCAATATGAACATGTAGATTCGTCCCTGTGAAGGTGCACCGTAAACTAGAAAATGAAGTATTGGTCACTTGTCAAGTGCAGATGAAAGAAGGTGAGTTATATTACTTATACTTGTTTTATACCAATTAAGTACAAATGTCTTTCTGAAGTCAGTAATAAGTATTTGCGTTGCAGGTTAGCTATCCCATTTCACCAGTAATACAGTGACCTACGGCTAATATGATTTTTAGTATCCATCAATCGACTGATGTATTTATAAGTGCGATCTGAACTTATAAAGTGTGAACTATCATAATAAAACTCATAACCACTAGAATAAACCATTTGAACAATTCATTTGGATCTGCTAAACAATGTTGTTCAGCATATATTTTAAGTGCCAATTGGTAATGGCCTAAAGTTACATAATTTGAATTGTAGAAACAATATTCGTTATTCAGTTGTGCGAATAAATAGTCCGCTACGTGCTTAAGTATATATTAATATCTCAACCTAGATATACATCTACCAAAAGAAAAATATTTGATTCTCCATCTTTTACAATCTTCGAATTTAGTTTAACTTCCTTAATCGTTGCATATCCATTTGCACTCTCATATTTCCCTGTGCCCCCAATGACCGCAACATGAGACTCAGATTTCACGCTATGCACTCCAAAAAGCCTTAACTCGTCTTTATAATCGTTGTCGAGAAAGCTTGTTGTCATTGCCATCATTTGGTTAGTTCCATTTTCCGAGCTAGCAACATACATTCCTTTTGCTTGTCCTTTCAATGTTAAACCATACATATTTGTTTTCTCTAATAAGTCAACATCAATTACATTTACCATACCGAACTCTAGTTCTTCTTGGAGGATTATCCCGCTTGCAATTCCATCCAAGCCAAACGTTTGGCTTGGAATGGAACTGGGATCAATGGGAATTCCTCCAACGGGTGGAAAAGGGCCTATAGGTTTCGTGAAGGGTATGGGTTGATTGTTAACTTTAGTGGTTGGCGGGGTAATTGGAGCGTGTTGGTACTTGGAGTTAAGTACATTTGGCATGTAAAATGACATTGTTTTGAGATGGTGGTGGCCTCGAGTTGGTGGTGATGGTTGCGGCGACGTTGCTAGACCACCAAGGGTTCGTGCGGAATAAGATTGGATGATGGTTGTGCATATAAACAAGAAGAAACAAGCTAGAGAAGTTAGCTTGTAAGGGGGTTTGGGCAGCTCCATAAAAGCTAAGAGGCTTTTGTTCACTGTTTTTAGATGCATAAATAGGTGAACTAATCAAATCAAAAGGGAATATATTGTAGTGGTTTTGGTTCAAATGGAGTGGTTATTGATGTAAAGCTAAAGCTAATTAAGGGAATAATGTCAAACCATGCAAACTAGCTTTGACATTTGTTTTCATTTCTTTATTTCTTTTCAAATTAAAAGATCTAACTGTTAGTTTTGCATGCTTAAGTTTTATAGACTTATTGATTATATTTTTTTTAATTTATTGTTTGATTTCGGTTTTTATTGAATATCAAAAAGTGCTTAATGAGTAATGTCATTGTTTGTGAACAACGAAAACATAGATTAATAAGACGTACCAAGTGTTTGGAATACTTTGGAATTTGGATTAATATAATCAAACATGAATCTAGAACGTGTGATGTCACTATACGAAGAAAAATGATAGAAAAATGCTAAATATTCCTAAAAAAGCTTCCTAAAAATGTTCTTGCTCAATGGATGTTAGACATTCGTTAGAATTGACGGTTTGGATGTAGAGAGAGAATTAGTGAGGAAAAATTATATAATATTTTTATGTGTGTAGAATAATTTGTAAAAAAATAATAATATGAGAGTATAGCAAAGCTCAAAATGATATGATAGATACAATTGACTTGCATGCCTTATTCTATGTTTAATTCATTCAAAATTTGACACATAATTTCCGCTTTTTCTTCTTGTTATCTTTTATATAAAACAAAACAAT
Organism: Chrysanthemum makinoi; assembly: GCA_910596185.1. NCBI lineage: Eukaryota > Viridiplantae > Streptophyta > Magnoliopsida > Asterales > Asteraceae > Chrysanthemum > Chrysanthemum makinoi. Next base: position 97,700,226 of record OU343222.1, read on the forward strand.
TAGTGGTAATTTTTCATTTCAAAAAAATTAATTCATACCTTATTTGGTAATATTTTATTATTTATTATTATTTTTATTTTAAATTATTTACTAAAAAAACTCAAATAATCCAGATTTGTCAATAGTTAAAAAAAATGTTCTTATATATAGTCAAGAAAAGAAAAATAAATATAAAAATTTAAGTGTCAAAAGTATAAAGAAAAAACCTTAGTAAAAAGGATGAGTGATTTTAAAAATATTTGTGTCTAATGTATAGAAATAAAAAAAATCACTCGCACATACATTCACCTTCCACTGGCATGGTTGGGGTCTTATTTATGTTACAACTGACCTCCCCTGCTGCTAAGATAGACTGAGTAGTGACAACTTGTGTCGCTTGTTGTGTGAAAAACTTCTTAATCAAATGATTATAGGTCTACCCTGCTTAAGACACGTGAGATATTATATTGTGAGATAGTTACTTGTCATTTAAAATAATAATAATAAAATAATAATTAAAAAAAAATTAAATAAATAAAAAAATTGCTTAAACTTTAAGTATTATACAGTTTGCTCATTTTCCACACTTACAAATTAATTTGGTCCTGATATCATACTTTGTAGATGTATCACAATTGTGACGCGTCATGAAAGTGTAAGATGTATAAAGATTTTTTTTTTAATGGTTTGAAGCGTATAATGAAACGAGAACAAGATAATAGAAGTTATAGAAATGTTTGTTGACATTATATGGTTTAAATCAATAACTTAGAGCATGTCCAATCGTAACGGGCTAACGTCGTTATAGGGAGAAATAACCATTGGAGGCACGGCGTTAAAGCCCCGTTAGTCCTTGCGCGTTAGAGTAATAACGCCCCGTTAGTGGCATTAAAAAAAAAATCAAAAAAGTTTCAAAACCAGCCCCTCAACGGCTAGTAGCTGTTAGATTTTAAAAAAAAAGTTACAAAAAACCCCCTAACGGCTAGTTTTTACAAAAAAAAAATAATAATAATAAAAAATAATAATAAAAATAAAAATTTACCACTATAAATACCCAACTAAAACTCTATTTTTTTTCACACTTCCATAATTCAAATTCACAATTTATATACTTCCTCTCACACTTTCATAATTCAAGAATCAAGTTCGTTCACAATGGATCCAAATGAATTTGGTGATATTCCTGTCTTGGTCAGACGCTGATGACGAAGAGGACTTCCAATTTATGGCGTCCGCGTACAAGTATCACCTTCAGTTGAAACAAGAAGAAGGTATTGAATCTCAACCCCTACTCGTGCTCGTAGCCATATATATCGTGAACGTGAGATCGCAGAAGAACGTCTGCGCAACGATTATTTCGTAGAAGGTTGTAAGTTTTCAAACCGGAATTTTCGTAGAAGATTTCGTATGAGCCGAAACTATTCCGCAAATAGTTGAAGGTATTGAATCTTATACTTCGATAATATTCCGGATCATTTTACTTTCTTTAGGCAAACACCGATTGTATCGGGTCGAATGAGTTTAAGTGTTCTAATGAAGTGTACGTCTGCCATACGCCAATTGGCGTACGATACCTCACCCGATGCATTTGATGAATACTTGCAAATGGGTGCGAGTACTTCAAAAGTATGTCTTGATAATTTTAACAAATGAATTATTGATTTGTTTGTGTCGGAGTATTTAAGAAAACCAACATGGGCCGACATTCAAAAACTTTATCAACAACATGAAAAAAAACATAGTTTTCCGGGAATGCTTGGTAGCATTGACTGTATGCACTGGGAATGAAAAAATTGTCCAGTGGCTTGGCAAGGGCATTTTGCTAGGGGTGATAAACAATACCCAACAATTATGCTTGAAGTTGTTGCTTCTCAAGATTTATGGATCTGACATGCATTTTTTGGGATGGCGGGGGCGAATAACGATGTTAATGTTTTAGATAACTCTCCGTTATTCGACGACATTCTTGCTGACAATGCCCCAAAAGCACCTTATATGGTCAACGGAACTAGATATGAACAGGGGTATTACTTGGCTGATGGAATTTATCCATAGTGGGCAACTTTCGTCAAATCCTTCACGGCAACAACTGACGAAAAATATATGTACTTTAAAAGGAGACAAGAAAGTGCCCGAAAGGATATTGAACGTGCTTTTGGTGTGCTTCAAGGCCGTTGGGGTATACTACAACAACCGGCAAGTCAATGGGAAATTGCCACGATACGTAGAATCATGTATTCTTGCATTATTTTGCATAACATGATTATAAAAGGTCAAAAATTTGCATTACGTGACTATAACGAAGTGTGGGTGGATCCGTCAGCAAATTTGAGGCAACGAAGATGGGTCGAAAGATGTGATACTCACAGTCGTAAGGCAAAAGAAATACACGACCGACAAACGCATACCCAACTCCAACAGGACCTTATGGAGCATGTTTGGCAGAAGAATCTTGAACGACATGGATAACAACAAGAGAGCGGTGATGATGAATAAGTATTTGCTATGTTTTGTTATTTTTTTTTTCCATGTATTTTTTTAATTTCGTATTGTAATTGTTTTCAAATTTAATGTTATGTTTAGTTTATTAAATGAAGTGTTTGTTTTAGTTTAGAGGTTGAAATTGAAAATATGAAATGTTATTGATGTTATTGTTGTGGGTGTTTTTTGGGGATGTTAAGGTGAAATGTTAAAGCTGATGTGGCGCTGACGTAGACGGTGTTATTTTATAACTTGGGTTATTGTTGGGAATGCTCTTAGAGCACTCCCATCCATAACACCATAACACCAATAACACCGTCCACGTCAGCGCCACATCAGCTTTAACATTTAACATTAACATCCCCAAAAAACACTCACAACCATAACGTCCCAATAACACCATAACACTAATAATATTTCATATTTTCAATTTCAACCCCTAAACTAAAACAAACATTTTATTTATTAAAACATATATCACATTTAACATTAAAACACCAAGTACATTAAACGTTAAACACAAATTACATTAAAAATTAAAGATACAACGCATACTGACGAAAATAAAACTACTAAAACTTAAAAAACGAGTCGCTCGAGTCCCAACCATCGAATCGGTTGGCGGAGAATAAAACTCCCCATTAAAGTATCGACTCTCCATTATGTCGAAGAAGTTTTCTTGCAGTGCTCGAAGCTTCACGTGCTTCTTGCTCACGCGAAGCCTCTTCACGTGCTGCTCTTCCATAATCTCCCTTATGTTTTCTTCATCTTGTTCCGTTGCCGGAGGAAGCCTCACTTAACCAGCTGGGGTGGTTTTGAAAATCCACTTGTGGACTGTTCACAGGTGAACTTGGAACAATTGGGAGGTACGGGATGTTTTCAAAACCCACCGGAAAGACATTTTCTGGTGGTGTAGAGTAAACATCAGGTTCTAGTAGAGTTGGAAAGCTGGTTTCCGGCAACTTTTCTGGGCTGGGGAATTGCTGAGAAAAATCTTTGCGAGACATTTTGTGTGTGTAACTTGTGTGTGTTGTGTGTTCTAAACAACTCTGGTAGAGTTGTATATATAGGCAGAGTCGATTTTGAAATTGAATAAATCCCGCTCGTATTTGATTTTTAAATTTCAAATTTGAATTTGAATTTATCCCGCCCAGAATTGACTAGTACAATTTAAATTTGAATTTGAATAGGTTGAGGGGATGTAAAAATTTATTTGAAATGGTTTAGGGGGTAAAATGATTTTTTTTTTTTTTTTTTTATTAACTAACGCGCGTTAGTCCCTTAACGCCCAAGGACTAACGGCGTGAAGCTGCTACACTTCCAAAGGGTATAACGCAATAACGCGCGTTATTTGGCTTGATTTGGGGGTTTAACGCCGTTGAGGCGTGAACGATGGGAGTGCTCTTAGTGTCGAAAATGAACATATTTATATAGGAGTCGAACAATATTATTTCAAAACATAATATTTATATAGGAGTCGAACAATATTATTTCAACTCGATCGATATACAAGACATCAAGAATAATTAGTCCAACCACTTTTATGATAAGCATTATTATTCATCAGGTAATATACTACAATGCCATGTTGCTATTATAATTTGGAAGCACAAAACGTGGTTTTACTCAATGCAACTGCAGCTTTAGACTCGGAGGGTCGACCCAACTGTTTCCTGATAAAATCACCAGCCAAAATGAGCTTTCTAAGGTCCACATTGGTCTTCACACCTAGCCCATTAAGCATATATACAACATCCTCTGTGGCTACATTACCAGTAGCACCTTTGGCATAAGGGCAACCACCAAGACCCGAGACAGATGAATCCACCACACTGATCCCCATCTGTTTTGGATAAGAAAAAGAAAGAACAAAACATGTTTACTTCACTTCAAATGATGCACAACATATTAAATAGGGTACTCAATTACAAAGATATTACAACCAAGGTACAAAAATGGTTCCTACATTAGAATTGAGCAGCAAGAATAAGACGACACAAATGCTTTATAGACTCATCTTTCTCGTCTTTGATGTGGAATACGAGGTGTGGCAGTCTTAATCCTTTACATGTAGATACATCGATTTTTTTTAATTTTTATCTCAAATGGGAAAAAAAATACTCTAAAATTGTCAAATGGGTGATCTCTTCCTAAATCATATTATTCCTAGATTTAGATTACTTATAATAGAGTTCTTGTAATTACGATTAACACATTTATAAATAATAAAATGAACTGATCTGACGCAACCATTATCCTCCGGAACCTGACCCACCCCCATCTTGCCACCTTTACAAAATCTATTTGAATAAAACACACTTTTGCAAGAGAAACTGAAGGTTGAAGAGTCTTACTTGGAGTGATATAAGAATATTTGAAAGAGCTTGGCCGTAAGTATCATGAAAATGGACAGCAAGCTTCTCTATAGGGACAACATTTTTTACAGCCTCAATCATAGGAATAACAGTACCTGAGCATAACAAACAGAAAGTAACATATAGTAAAAGAAAACATACTATAAGTACACAATGAACTTATCAACGTAGTGATACGAACCGGATCGAGGAAGAGATAAAAGAACAATAAAGATAGAATAATCGACATTCGAGAGGTCGAATAAGCTCTCCCAATTGACACGAAATCAATAAACCATAATATTATTCAGCATAATTTCAATTACAACCCTAATACCCTATTTATAATATAAAAGGCGCCCTAGACTTAACTTGTTCACGAAGAAAATATAATAAAGGAAACTAAATAAATATTAATAAGGAAACTACTTAGAAGGTTCTTATCACGTAGCAACAACGACCATGGACTCATAATTACTGTTAAAGCAAAAGCAGCTTATAACTTGCAAGATAATACACAGCTTCTTATTCTTAAAATCATATAAAACTTTAGAGATGAGTGGAATCAAGAAACAGAATGTGGCAATAATTCTATTAGGTAAGAAAATAACAACGGTAGACTTAAGCACATGATAGATATGGTATTCTAGAAGAAAACGATGGTTAACTTTGATATTTATATTTGTCCCATATAGGAATGCTACGACCCAGGCCTCATCAAACCCTACGCATAAGCCAAAATGGCAAAGTGGGAATCGATTTAAACACCAATTGGAAATTGAAGGAGCGGCCAACAGTACTTATATGTAAACTTTGAGATTTGTATTTGGGTTTGCACCCACACTAACCATTTGTACAAATATGTAGTGATATATGATATCGATCTATTACTATTTTCCACATAATATTGGCTGGATGGTTTATTGTCCTCTTCTATGTTAGTTATTGGCAATGTCGATGAAATATAGTTGTTAAACATTGTGATAATGACTAGTCAAAACATACACTTGTGTAAGTTGCACGGTTGTCCTTATAAAGTGTGTAAGTTTTGCATTTGTCCTTAGAAAGTGTTAATGTTTTAGGCATGGTAAGAACAAAAATAAGTCGAGTGGTTGTTCGTGCAGATTTTGAAAATAACACAAGTTTTGCTATAAATTTTTAAGCTGATTGTTGATTCAAGCAGTCAAAAGTAAGATGGTTATTTGGTAATTTAGACCCAAAATAAAATTCAGTCATTTAACAAGGTAGCTGAGACATACATTCGTCATCGATATGTCAATTAGGGTTGGTACAACCGTACAAAACATGTATAAAGTAATTCCATTTGTAAAGTTGGGAAACATTTGATGTAGATATAACTATTTCCACTTTAAATTAAGTTTGGGAAGACGATACACTAGTAAAACAAAACCTAATAATAATTCACAGAATAGTCATGTACTAAATGGGTAGGAGAGCGTACCAGGAGTACCAACTCCTATTGTATCACCAAGGGAAATTTCAGCACACCCCATTTTTACTAGTTCCTCGGCAACATATGCTACTTTGGATGGATGCACTGCTCCTTCCATTGGACATCCCACAACACATGATATATATCTGGTAAAGGATATATTAATTAGTCTGCAAGGTTCAGAATTTAAGAAAACAAGCAAAAACCTTGAACATAAATGAGCTCTAACTTACTTGTTCGACAATAGACACTATAAAACTATATATTTCTTAAGAGAGAACATGCACTTAGAGAAGGTGGAAATTACCACCCATTTACTTATTAAAATGGGTCAATTTTGGTTCTGTTTTATCCCAGTAGGGTCAAAGGGGTAAGAATTTAGATTAACAGTAAACGCGTCAAATGTGTCTAAAAGTACTCAAAGCTTGGTTCTAAAAAGCTTGAAGTGGCTAGAGTGGTAGAGGTTGGAAGAGCCGGCAAGTCATGGCTGTGGTATATAGGGTTTTGGAAGTCATGTGTAGCCGTGTAGGTATTTGGTTATCACCTCTATCTTGAGGCATGTCTCTGACAGGTATTTATTTTTTTAAGGGAGTCCCATCATTCATGTAATCATGTATTATTATCATTTATATAGTTGCAGGGGTACCGTCCCTTTTACCCAATAAAAGATTTAAAACAATTATATTATTATCGAAATAATATGATTTCTGTAATCATAGTTCACAATTGACACACTAAGTATCTACAAAAAACTGTAAGATTTTGACAGCAAGTGCTCCACACCAAACCTGACCCAGCCAATTTTGATCCGCACCAATAGTTGCCCTTTATCCAACCCACTCATTTTCCCACATTTAAGTAGGACTCTATAAACAAAAAGTAAAACTAAGCTAGAAGAAATACCCGCGTACAGGGATGGAGTGTTTTTCAGCAGCAGAAGCAACATCACGGTAGCGGGAAAGACTTTCATCTATACTGCAGTTAATATTTGACCGTGAAAAGGACTCGGAAGCTGCAGCAAACACTGCAACTTCCTTCACTCCAGCTGCAAGAGCCGCCTCTAATCCCTGGACAACAGGAAAATAAATGGGACCCAGTTTCTATAAAATTTGTGCCACTATACGATAATATACTATAAAAGATTTGCAAAAGAGTACAACTTACCTTTAGATTTGGTGTTAGCACAGGGAATCTAGCACCGCCAATACGTTTAGTAGCTTCGATTACATCTTTTGCATCTGCCAACTGCAATTTTTAGCTACATATGTTACTAACTTTAGTTGGAATAAAAGCTTTACTAAATCTCACTGAGACAAGTCTTGAATTTTAGCACCAGAAGAAAACACACACGCACGCACAACTAGACCTTCCAAAAGATATACAAACAAGCCTTACCTGTGGTACCCATTTTGGTGAAACAAAACTAGTAGCTTCAACAACCTCCAGTCCTGAATCAACCAGCATTTTGATCAGTTCAACTTTTACAGCAGTTGGTACGATATCCTTCTCGTTTTGCAGTCCGTCCCTTGGACCAACTTCCACTATCTTTACATATCTCGGGATATTTCCTAATAACTGTAACATTAGTTACACATCAGCAAAATGAACTTAACACATTCAACACCAGTGTAACTTCTCTAGTTTCAACTATCTTTTCTCAAAAACAATCATGTGGATAATAAACTATAAAGCAGCAATTTTGACCCGTTTACTTATGGGTGGGTGGGTAGATTTGGGACATGCTTAGCCTCAAATGGGTCAAACAAAAAAAGGAAACAGGTCAGCAGGTTGAAATGGCCCCGACACCAGTGTTTAACTGTTACAGAACCCACCAGAGCCGCATATCTTGCCAACTATGTAAGATATTAATAGTACCTTGTGTTGTGAATTTATTGTACTAGTATCAGCGTAATGGGTACTGTAATGGCAATTTGACATGTACTTATGTGGACTTAGAGTACCAACAACATGCGGTTGATGCCTGCAATGTTGTAGAGACATACTTGTTAGTCATGTTACTGAGATTGGCTCTCCAGTAGTCACACACAACACTGTAAAGAGACGGGAGAAACTATATGACTTTCAGTTAAGCCAATTATTATACATACACTAACATTTGACTTTTGAATAGGCTAAGTTTCCCTGCATATCTACATTTTCCATCAGCCAAATCATTTACTCGGCTTTCGACTGCATCCACACCCGTGCTCATATGCGTGTCATGCATCAAAGTGGTTAATAAAGTAGGATTATAAGTGGGATTCATGAAAGATTTCCTCTTTGTAACACTAGCAAGGATTTTAGATGATAACATCGAAAAAACAAGATCTTGTATCAAATAGGCCGCTCAATTTCTCTTCCAAAGTACCTGATGTCTGAAAGAAAAGGCAAAAAATAAACACATCAGTTTGAAGTCAAGCATATATATTAGCTCACAAGAGTATTCTACAAAAAAGCCAAACAGCAAATAGGGGACGAACGATAATGTTATTTACTCTTATCCTGCCTGATTGAAATTAGACGGGATTTTTAAGTTATGAAATTATTTCACTCCAGGATTTGAAATAGGAGTTAGCTTTTAATTGCACCGTTCCACAATAAGTTCAACCATATTAGCTTTAACGCACAATAACAAGACAAAACAATGTACAATCACTTAAACTAAAGAAACCACACAATTCAAGGATAATCGTCCTACGTCCACCGCAGCTCTATTGATTCAGTAATAGAAACGAGACTTGGGTGTAGAATTACCTTTATAAAAAAAAAAAAAGAAAAAAAAAGACATTTATAGCTAAGATTACTTGATCAATAGAATAAACCCAGGATGATACTGCAAACTCCATTTGGGTTTCGACTAATTAGATTAACGGTTGAAGAGTATCAAGCTTAAAAACTCAAATTGTATACTCTAGAGAGAGCATCTAATTCGTAATTAAATTAATGTTTGGATAAATATTACCTCAAATTAAAGCTTTGATCCAACTGAAATTAGTTCAAAATGATCAGGCGGGAGTCACGATGATGAGCGTGCCCAATTTGTGTTACCTACCAGGCACGAAAGAAATAACACATGTTAAAGATTTAAGGGTGCGTTTTGGTATCATAATCCATAGATTAAAGATGTTTGTTTAAGGGTGCTTTTTGGTATGTTGTAAAATATGAAAATGCTTTTGGTACGTTGTAATGAATGATAATGGGTATGTGTTTGATATTAGTGGTGGGTCTCTCACCTATGAAAAATCCATTTATAACTCTTTAGATGTACTAGCAGGGTACCCGCGCAATGCGGCGGCGGGTACCCGGTGACTAATTTTGTTGCTAGCAAATATTTTCAAAAATACCGTTGCACGGTGATTTGTAGCCGATTCATGTATGTTTTCATTCTTTTTTATTGTAGCTTTTTTGTTTTGTAATTTTTGTTATATTTTATTATGCATTTTTTTTTAAATTATTAGACGATTGTTATTGTTATAAATTTTTATTGCTAAAAGTTGTATCGTTTTAGTGTTTTTTTTCTTCTTCTTTTGAAAGATCGTTCTTATTGTTATAGTCGATATTCTGTATCAAACAATCGAAGCACAAAAAGTGTTACACACACCAAACCACCGACACCGACCGACCGACCGATGGACCGACGGTCCGTCTCGTCCCGATTTTAACCTTATTACCAATCACAACCCTAATTCCACCGAAGTTACACATACCAAACCAACATACAATCCTAAAAATTACCAATCCAACCATCATCCAATCCTAACAAACCAATACCAACAAGCACCATCATCCATTTCTATTTACTTCCACTTTATATTTTTTATTTAAAAAAACACACACTTACACCACTCTCATCTCTCAACCAAACCCTAATCCCAACCAAACCCTCTCATTATAAAAAAAAACACTCTCCACAATATACACACAAACAAAACACTCTCATTCTAAATAAAATACACACACACCCAACCAAACCCTACTCTCACCCGCCGGCAAACTACCGCCACCACCGTATCAGCCACCACCATACCGCCACCACCCTCCTACACAGAAGAACCAAAGACGCCCCACCTTACCACGTTTTTTTGGTGCGTTTTTTATACATCCAAATTTTTTCACAAATATCGTTTTTGGTCTTAAAATAAAATAGATCCGTAAATTTTTTTAATAAATATGCGTTGTTGGTCTTAAAATAAAATAGAACCGTAATGTTTTTGATAAATATCGTTTTTGTCTTAAAAAATAGAACCGTATTTTTTTTGATAAATATGCGTTTTTGTCTTAAAAAATAGATCCGTAATTTTTTTTTGATAAATATGCGTTTTTTGGTCTTAAAAAATAGATCCGTAATTTTTTTTTGATAAATATGCGTTTTTGTCTTAAAAATAGATCCGTAATTTTTTGATAAATATGCGTTTTGGTCTTAAAAAGTAGACCGTAATTTTTTGATAAATACGCGTTTTTGTCTTAAAAAATAGATCCGTATTTTTTTCATAAATATTCGTTTTTAGTCTTAAAAAATAGATCCGTAATTTTTTTCATAAATACGCGTTTTTTGGTGATAAAAAATAGTTACGTAAATTTTTTCATAAATACGCGTTTTTGGTGATAAAAAAATAGTTACGTAAACTTTTTAATATTTCAACTTGTCAAACCATAAGTTTTTAATTTTATATATCCGATTTCTTTTGTAGATCTAATGATTTTATGTTTGTAGATCTAACATTTTTAATTTTTTTGCCGCTACTACTCGCGGACAAGTAGCCGATCGGAATCATATTTATTGCTGGAAATAATGGAGTATAGATTTGTACATTATGCTTTACATTTTGTATTAATTGGTGATGTGGTGTATTAATTCTTTGGGATACATTAACAAATGGTGATTGATGTATTCAAGAAGCTTGTATTAATGTGTTGTATATAATGCATATGTGATTGTAAGTCTGAAATTTTGTGCTTTAATGTGTTGTACATCATGCTTTATTACTTGCAAGTCTGAAAGTCTGAAAATTAAATATAAAAGAGAGTCGTTTGTGCAATAAAAGTAGTAGTGATATGGTGTATGGATTATATTTATCATTTATTACCATACTGGTGGGACCCCTCATCTTAAACAAACACATTTAATCAATTTTATAGTTATAGTGTCATTCCTATAGTGGGATACCAAACGCATCCTAAGATGAAGGGGTCCACCACTATGATAATGAATGATAGATATAATTCATATTACATATACATCAAGTGAGCTAGGTATGGATCTTTCATAGGTGAGGGACACATCACTACTATCAAACTCATACCTATTGTCATTCATTGCAGCATACCAAACGCAAAAATAGTCCTTGTGGTTTACCAAGATTGCAAAAATCCTCCCTGGTCTTCCATAAGTCCCCTATGCAGTGTATCGTTTCTTTTAACGAGGATATAAGCTCGCGCGTTGTTGCGGGGTGTTTGTATATGTAAGTATTGGAGGCGTCGTTGGTATACGTTTGGTTAAAATATAAAAATCACGTGTTGTGGAGTGTTTGCATTCTAGATTATACAAACTGGGATTTCAAATGGACTATATCATACCACAGAAACAATTGAGAAAAGTAGGTGATATGTAGTAACCAAAGTTGTACAATTATATGCTTCATCTATATAAATATGTAACCGGTTATCTAGCACTTGCAAATCCTGACTATGTTTGCATCTCTTAGTTGACGGCAAGTTGGGCAGATAATAATTTAGTGTGAAATCCTCGTGGCTCGATAAACGCGACCGATTGGATAGCTTTTGCACCTGCACAACTTCTTCCACTTTTGCAACTAAAGATGTCAGCGACTCCAATATCAAAATGAGCTTCATGTTTTCCATCTCCAACAGCATTCTCGTGATCTTTGTAGCAAGGTCATGCTGAAATTATCAAAAACTGGTGGGAATAGAGGTGGTATTTTGATCTTTAACCAAATTAGGAAACTGTAAATAAAAACTTTAAAAAAAAAAAGACAAAAAAAAGGAACATACCCACGACTACCATTCTTCCTACTTTATCTCCTAGCTTCCATCAAAACTGTGAGCCTCCACTTGATCGTCAACAACATCCTCACCACCATTTTATTCCGCTACAAAATTACATATTCACCTTGCGTGGGTTCGGGTTCGAGAAAACCTCCTTTTCTACGAGCAAGCTTTTCAACCCTCTAGACAGTGAACCTATCGTTGTAGTGTAGTATGGGGTAAGCCTCGGGGATTGATTTCGTTCTCTAGGGGAATAGAAATGTTATAAAGAGATATATGACGAGAATGTGGGGTTGAGGAAGATTCTTTTTAGTCTTTTTTATGTTTTTTTAGAAAGAAAGGGTAAAAATCTCGGGCAAGGATCCTCTCAAGTTCTATAACACAACTTGAGAGAACCCAAATCCAAAAATCTCAGGGTATATGATTGGGGTGGTACTTCTACCGTTTTCACTACTTTTACTAATTATTTAATTTAACTAATTAACTATTTGATAGGTTATGCTAATTGAGGTGTGCTCGTATGATGATTAAAGATGTGTTCACTTAGATACTATTACTCCCTAGTTATCTTTTATTGGTCGGTTGAATTGTCACTTCCTTTATCTTAATTGGTGTGTTGTATTCCGTTTAGTCGTAGGGTGGTGCCTAATTCCCTAGTTCTATGAATTGCAACTCTCCTTTAGAATACCCGGGATCGGCAAGTGCAATAGCATCTCCCCCGAATACATAACTATCCTAAAGCTACAATTTGCGCAATAAACACAACGAATGGCCTAATGTGCACTCAAAGGCTTTTTGCTATTTAGGACGTTCAAGCACGCAACAATTAAAGAATAAGTCAGTTTTCCTTAATCTAGCTTCTACCAACTAAGACAAGAGACAACCTAACAACAATTAATAACTAGGTTTCATAGATCTAAGCAAACACAAGAATAATTTAGCTAGACATGTTAAACAAGCAAGCATACACACAATCAATTGAACATAGGGTAGACATAATGATAAATTGGATAAACAAACTTATCTTGTGATGTAAAATAGGGTATGGGACCCAAGAATACTGTCCAAGTCAGACTACAACTGAGTTAGGGTTTGCTCTCCAAAATTCTACCTCTTAAAAATTATTTGTTTTGCTAATTGACTGATTTTGTGCTTATGTGTGTATATGAGTAAAGCGTGTGCATATGTGTTCCAAGGTTAATTTTAAATTAGTGAAATAGTCCATATGTGTTTTATAACTTGGTCTTCTGTTTATTTGTGTTTGCTAGTTTAAGCTTATGCATGTGTTATGTTATATTGAGTTTTATTTTAAAGTTTTTAACCTTGACTATTATTTTTTCTAGGCGTGACAATATGTTCTTTGAAGGCGTGCACTTATGCATTAACGAATTTGATGAGAAACTGGAAGCATATATATATGTTCTTGGAAGGCGTGCATTTATGTTCTTTGAAGACGTGCATATATGTTTTAACAAATTTGATGAGAAACTGAAAGTGCATATATGTTCTTTGATGGCGTGAATGTATGTTCTTGGAAGGCGTGCACACATGTTCGAAATAATTTTATGAGAAACTTCAAATACATATGTTTTGTGCACATATGTTCTTAGAAGGCGTGTATATGTATATTCAAAATGATACATTTTATTTGTATTTCATGTGATATAAAAATTTGTGTATTATATATTATGTTCTTGGTTTGTAATAAATCTAAAGGTTACGACTATAATTTAAATTTTTAGTTTTAATTTAAGAAGTTTATAAAATATACGGCAGAAACATATGTGCAATCATATTTTTAAGTAAAACTAATTTGAAGTTTAAACTGTTGTACAATAAAAAAAACATGTAAATTTACATTATTTAAAAAAACATATATGCACCTTGACTTTCAAGAAATATGCATGCTAAAAAAAATTATGAGAAATTTAAAATGGGATTTAGTAAATAAAATATAAAAATTATATTTTACTATAATACCCATTAGATTAAATAATAATCTTTAATATTTAAAAAAATCTCATTGGTCTAGAGGAGTTATTGCAGTTCTCGCACATAACAGGGTTCTGAAAATAAAGCCCCTTTTATATATATATATATATATATATATATATATATATATATATATATATATATATATATATATATAATGTGTGTGTGTGTGTGTGTGTGTGTGTGTGTGTGTGTGTGTGTTGTTGATGTTTAAGTTGTTGATTATTTACACATAAACTTAATGCTTACTTGCCTAAATTACCCTTAAGTTAAACTATATATGTTTTTGTTGGACTTGCAATTTAAAAACCTCCTAAACAATGCAAACAACTTACTAATCATACTATTATATACATATTTTATCATTTGTTTAGAGATATTTACATAAATCGTCCTTGTGGCTAGGACCAAATTCATATGCCAACTCCTTTAAGTAATAATAATTTGTGACATACTATGTAGTATATGAATTAGTTATTGAATTAATCTTTTCACCGATCTTTTGTGGTGCCACGGTCATTCAGGGTCTAGTTGAATTGGTTATGTAGTTTTCTTTCTTCTTCACTTTTAACCAAAATGAGGTGGTGCGTGGCATTGGTAAAATATACTTACACTTTTGGTTGGCTAGGATTGAAGTGGTTATTTGTTCAACTTTGCCTAACCGGGCTAAGCATAGCTTCAAGAATATTACCCCTAAATCAATTACATAACCCTTCCTAAAATTTAAAGTGCCCAATTCAATAATTTCACTTGAAAAGGTTCAATTTAGTGTATCAATTTAAGTGTTTATTTGATGATTATATTGGCTACCATATCTGTAAAAGTCATTGCAACATATAACTCATACGGATCCTCTTATCTTGGTCTCAATTCGTTTAGACTTCGTTAGAACCTAAAAATCCGTCATCGAAGTTTGGATTATGTGTCGGTGTGCTTGAAAAATTCTCAAGTTTCCGAGGTTCAAAGGAAGTGAAAAATTTATGAAGTACCAATTTAGTTGTAAAGTTCAAATTATTTTTGTCAACTTGTTTGGACCTCTAAAATGCAAAACAAAGTATAAACAAGGTGTAAATTTTGCATTTTCGAGGTTCCCTAACATGCATATCTTCCCGAGAATCATTACAAGATCACGAAAAACGAGTCTATGCTAGAATTTTTCGACTTGGTCCTCTAAAAAATGCACTAAAACATGCAAGGAAAAATGGTGATTTTAAGCATTTTTGAGTTGTTCAAACTTTAAAAAGCCACATGTGAACTTTAAAAATCACTGAGTCCGAAGGTATATTTATCTTATTTTTGATAGTCAATATTCCCCTTAAAATCTCTTGGCAGGTCAAAGTTGACTCTATTGAACAACTAAGTTTAAAAGTATGTTTTGAGTCCATTTATCCCCTTAAAATTCTAATGGTTAAATAATTTTCAGTTCAAAATAATTTTATTAATGTTTTATGCACATGTTAAGAATTTTGACTCAAATTGATCACGGGTTCAATCCCGGCGAGCCAACAACAGTATTTAATACTACATTCACCATGATCTTTTCGCATTTTGAACCCATGACCGAAACACTTGACACGCGGCACCACCGAGGTATGGTGACACGTGGCGCTACAACCCATTGACCGCTAATCACAAGGGCGATTCATGCAAATAATTTATATATATATATATATATATACGTATATATATATATATACGTATATATATATACGTATATATATATATATATACAAATGTTATATATATATATATAATAGTATGATTAGTAAGTTGTTTGCATTGTTGTGAGGATTAATTTTTATTACACAACTTAGTAAAACAGGGTAACTTGGATACATTTAGAAACACTTATCCCTTCCTTTTATGTCTCCTAAGGACAACAAAAAACACCCTTGAAATCTTATGACGCTAAACTTGAAACATGATGATTAAATTCCTCGAACACTTACACTAACTTGAATCATACCAAGACTTTACTCGCATGAATTGCTTGATCTTAAACATGAAAAACATGTTAAAAAAATAATATAAATAAATAAATAAATAAATGAAAAACACTCGCAAATATTTGGGTTGAACCACAACAGTTACTTTAAAACTAGCAAGAATATAAGACCAAAAAACTTACTTCATCAAGTGTAGTAAACTTTAAATCTAGCTAAGTGTTTATAGTTGTCATGAACGCGATTCTGATCTTATGATCTTACGATTTTACGATACTTCAACGCAAAAACGATCCGGATCCTACATAAGATCTTTGCAAGCTTAAGATCTTATAGGATTCCGATCTTGACCATACGATCTTAAGATATAATCCGATCGGATCTTACTTTTCTCGGATTACAAACTAAAAAACTACAAATTTATGAGTTATTTTTTTTTGTAGAATTCAAAAAATAACATGTTAATCTTTTTAAACATTTCATAATCATAATTTAAGACAACATTTCTATGAAACATTCATAGTATTTTGTATTTATAATGTATAATAATGTGTAGATTTGTATGATATTACAAAAACTATTAAGAAATAACATTAGAGTATGATCTTAAGATCCTGATCCGTTCTTACGATCACGATCTTGCAAAGACAAAAACGATCCTGAGTAAGATCCCGATCTTGAAAAGACAATTCAGTGTTCGATCTCTGACTATTATTTGAACATAAATTAATATAAGTAAAGAAGACTCGTTAATAATGAAATCAGCAAGCAACTTCCATCGAAGTTCAAATAAAAAACATGGTCAAGAAATCGGTAAAAGACAAAAGTTCAATGCAAAACCATTTTTTGCTAAAGAACAAACCGGTTGATCCCAACCATCCATCATTTTAACATCTAATGGCTGAGATTAATAGTTCTTTTTATTTTGTTAATTACTAAAGGGCAAGTTTGTAACTATACATTTAAAAGATATACACCCGTTTGCGTCATTCACAATTCCTTCATTTTTTTCATTTATCACATATTAGAACACACACTCATAATTTATTTCTCTCTCTCCCCAACCACTTTCCCCATTCTCACAAATCAAACCCTAACTTCTTTCTATCAAAATCAAATGCAAAATTAACCAACTATCTTCTACATAAATGGATCTACTAAACAAAAGTAGCACAATCTAAGGGTGAACCGTTGCATATATCGTCTTTTCTTTCGGCCACCAGAGATGTTGATGTTGCGGCGGTGGTTGTTGTAACCGCCGCTGCTGTAACTTCCGTCGTTGTAGCAGTTATGGTAGTTACTAATTTATGTGACGGTTTGGTGTTGGGTTTGGTGTTTGATGGTGACAGATTGAAAATGGATAAGGAAGAACAACTACAACATAGATGATAAAATTTGCGCGAGAAAAAAAGATGATAAAACTTGCAGTATTATTTAGGTGAAATGGGAACAATGCGGATATATTATGATATTTCTTGAGGCAAAAAGGAATCGTGAAGACTGCTAATGGAGTAGCATGAGCATATGAAAGGACTTTATGGTGTAGTAGTGTTTGTTTCTTTTTGGTGTCAGGTAGTTTATTTAGATTTGGAATTAGGTAGTTTATTTTTTAGTTGAAAGAGAGAAGTGTGTATTGAAATAAAAATAAACTTTTTATTTTTTAGATTTGGATTTCAGATTTGAGTTTAAGAGTGTGAAGCATAGGGTGGTAGCAAATGGTACCAAAAGTAGAGTGTCGATGATATATTTTGGAGGACCACCATTGAGTTAATTTACTTATGATGTAACGTGTTTTTGTTAATGTTTAAATTACTTTGAGTAATAAATTTTCATTTGTCAATAGATCAAGGATAAAACTCTTTCAAAAGGTTGAAAATTCGGTTCACAAATCAAGTCATTATTGTCATGTGTTTCACTTTTGTTGCAGTGGATTTTTAAAATAGGTTTACTATTTGAAAAAGATGATAGTTTATTTTTGTAAGACTTTAACTTTTTTCAATGTGACCCACCAAAAAATCACATGAGATTTTGTGCAAATCACATGTGATTTTACCTTCAATTATTTTTTGAAAGTGAATCACATGTGATTTACTCATTTTTAGATTAAAACTGAATCTCACGTAATTTACATTTTTTCATAACAAAGCAAAAAAATAAATAACAGAATCACACGTGATTTCAGGAATTTATTTTAAAAAATGAAGGAATAAGTTGATTTGAAATTAAAGATCACATTTGATTTATTACTCTAAAGATTGAATGTGACTTGTAAAATCACATGTGATTTTATTTCTAAATTGTGTTTCTGACTCGCCTAAAATCACACGTGATTTTTTTAAAATAGAATCACAACAAAAAACAAATCACATGTGATTTTTTTACGAATCAAGCGTGATTTCCTGGATGAAAATTTTGAAAAAAAAGTTCGTTGAAAATATATAAAAGTGTATATCTATAGAAAGATGATTTAATTTTCGTCGCGATAGTGTATTTTTTGTAACTTTAAGATTTACCGTTTACAATATATATTGTTTTAAAAAAAAGGTGAAAAATGAGTTTTTATACAATTAAATTTCTATCATTCTTTTGTTAGTTTTTGCTTTTATCTGATGAAAAAAAAAAAATAGATTGCTTTTGTTATTTAGATTAGATGCATTTTTTATTGATCTCACTTCACCGGTAAAATAGCAACTAAAATTTAATTGTTTTACGAGTTTTTTTACCTCAATTTGTTTTTATCTTTTTCTTACAAATTCAGTAAAAAGTAAAACAAACAATCCTATAAGTCCACACTCCACAAAACAAACCGCCCCCAAAATCTTCCTTCACTTAACTAAAACCCCAAATCCCCTCTCCCTCACTCACTCAAAGCCCTAATTTCAAAACATATCATCAAACACCTAATCATCACCATCTCCAAACCCTAACCCTAAAACCAGCACCATGTACCTCTACAACCTAACTCTCCAACAAGCCACCGGCATAGTCACCGCCATCACCGGCACCTTCTCCGGCCAATCCAAATCACAAGAAATCATCGTGGCACGTGGCAAAACCCTAACCCTCCTTCGCCCCGACGAAAACGGTAAAATCCAAACTATTTTATCTCATGATGCTTTTGGTTCCATTAGATCCTTGTCTCAGTTTAGGCTAACCGGCGGGTCGAAAGACTATATCGTTGTCGGTTCGGACTCCGGTCGCATAGTTATTCTAGAATATAATAAGGAAAAAAATGTTTTTGATAAGGTGCATCAGGAGACTTTTGGTAAGAGTGGGAGCCGTAGGATAGTGCCCGGCCAGTATTTAGCGGTTGATCCGAAGGGTAGGGCGGTTATGATAGGCGCGTGTGAGAAGCAGAAGTTGGTTTACGTGTTGAATAGGGATACAGCTGCTAGGTTGACTATTAGTTCGCCGTTAGAGGCGCATAAGAGTCATACTATTTGTTATTGTATCTGTGGGGTGGATTGTGGGTTTGATAATCCGGTTTTTGCGGCGATTGAGTTGGATTATAGTGAGGCGGATATGGATAGTAGTGGTGTGGCTGCCAATGATGCGCAGAAGGTCTTGACGTTTTATGAGCTGGATTTGGGGTTGAATCATGTTAGTAGGAAGTGGAGTGAGAGCGTTGATAATGGGGCGAATATGCTTGTGACCGTTCCGGGTGGTGGGGATGGGCCGAGTGGGGTGTTGGTTTGTGCCGAGAATTTCGTGATTTATAAGAATCAAGGGCATCCGGATGTGAGAGCGGTTATTCCGAGACGAGCGGATTTGCCGGCGGAGCGTGGGGTGCTTATTGTTTCGGCGACGATGCATAAGCAGAAGTCGATGTTTTTCTTTTTGTTGCAGACGGAGTATGGGGATGTGTTTAAGGTTACGCTTGATCATGATAATGAACGGGTTACGGAGTTGAAGATTAAGTATTTTGATACGATTCCGGTTACGTCTGCTATGTGTGTTATGAAGTTGGGGTTTCTGTTTGCGGCGTCGGAGTTTGGGAACCATGCGTTGTATCAGTTTCAGGCTATTGGAGCTGATCCTGATGTGGAGTCGTCGTCGGCTACGTTGATGGAAACTGAAGAAGGGTTTCAGCCGGTGTTTTTTAAGCCGAGAGGGTTGAAGAATCTCGTGAGGATTGACCAAGTGGAGAGTTTGATGCCCATACTTGATATGAAAGTGGTCAATCTGTTCGAAGAAGAAACGCCTCAGATTTTTACGCTTTGTGGCCGTGGCCCTCGTTCTTCTCTTAGGATTCTGAGACCGGGTCTTGCTATCAGTGAAATGGCGGTTTCTCAACTTCCTGGTGTTCCGAGCGCCGTATGGACTGTTAAAAAGAATGTTAATGATGAATTTGATGCCTATATCGTTGTTTCTTTTGCAAATGCTACTCTTGTGCTTTCTATCGGTGAGACTGTTGAAGAAGTTAGTGACAGTGGGTTTCTCGACACTACACCATCACTTGCGGTTTCGTTAATTGGTGATGATTCTCTTATGCAAGTGCATCCTAGCGGAATTAGGCACATTAGGGAGGACGGTCGTATTAATGAGTGGAGAACTCCAGGGAAAAGAACTATTGTTAAGGTCGGATCGAATAGGCTTCAAGTGGTTATTGCATTGAGTGGTGGGGAGATCATATATTTTGAAGTCGATATGACTGGACAGTTGATGGAAGTTGAGAAAAACGAAATGTCGGGTGATGTGGCGTGTTTGGATATAGCTCCTGTACCTGAAGGAAGACAGAGATCTCGTTTCTTAGCCGTTGGATCGTATGATAATACCATCCGTATACTATCGTTGGACCCTGATGACTGTATGCAGGTGCTAAGTGTGCAAAGCGTTACTGCGGCTCCTGAGTCACTTCTATTTCTTGAGGTTCAGGCTTCTGTCGGTGGAGAGGACGGTGCAGACCACCCGGCTAGCCTCTTTCTGAATGCTGGTCTTCAAAATGGGGTCCTCTTCAGGACTGTCGTGGATATGGTTACTGGTCAGCTCTCAGATGCACGGTCTCGGTTCCTAGGACTTAGAGCTCCTAAACTGTTTTCTATATTGGTGAGGGGACGACGAGCTATGCTTTGCTTGT
Organism: Chrysanthemum makinoi; assembly: GCA_910596185.1. Lineage (NCBI taxonomy): Eukaryota > Viridiplantae > Streptophyta > Magnoliopsida > Asterales > Asteraceae > Chrysanthemum > Chrysanthemum makinoi. The sequence continues at coordinate 97,721,511 of OU343222.1, forward strand.
CAAGTAGGCCATGGCTGGGTTACGTTCACCAAGGTCATTTTCTTCTGACACCGCTTTCTTACGAAACTCTCGAATACGCAGCTTCGTTTTCATCTGATCAGTGTGCTGAAGGTGTGGTTGCTGTTGCTGGGGATGCTTTAAGAGTGTTCACGATTGAAAGATTAGGGGAAACATTTAATGAAACGGCTATACCTTTGAGGTACACGCCAAGGAAGTTTGTGTTTCATCCTAAAAAGAAACTGCTGGTAACAATCGAGAGTGATCAGGGTGCGTTTCCCGCTGAACTGCGTGAAAGTGCAAAGAAAGAGTGTTTTGAAGCTGCTGGTCAAGGAGAAAACGGGAAAATGGAGATTGAGAATGGCGGTGACGATGAAGATAAAGAGGACCCTCTTTCTGACGAGCAGTACGGTTACCCTAAAGCAGAGGCTGATAAGTGGGTGTCTTGCATTAGGGTTCTCGACCCGAGATCAGCCGAGACTACGTGTCTTTTGGAGCTTCAAGATAACGAGGCGGCTTTCAGTATATGTACTGTCAATTTTCATGATAAGGAGTACGGAACACTTTTAGCTGTGGGTACAGCAAAGGGTCTTCAGTTTTGGCCGAAACGATCCTTGATTGCTGGATATATTCATATTTATCGGTTTGTGAAAGATGGAAGATCGCTTGAACTTCTTCACAAAACCCAAGTTGATGGTGTTCCTCTTGCTTTATGCCAGTTTCAGGGAAGATTGCTTGCGGGGATTGGCTCAATTCTTAGGCTTTATGATTTGGGGAAAAAAAGGTTGCTTAGAAAGTGTGAGAATAAGTTGTTCCCGAATACAATCAATTCCATTCATACCTACCGTGATCGGATTTATGTAGGAGACATTCAAGAGGTGAGTCTATTCTTGTATTCATTTCCTTATTCTAGTATGGGTTGAGACGTGCCTGACTGGGTTGATCTGCAGACACTTTTGATTACTTAGGTTTGCATCAAATGTAGAATAAGGGATCCTTTTTGACCCATGTGGCTCGTTTACTTTGCTACAATAACGTTAGCAAACTTGTTTGATGTAAAACACAACCCACATCGACCCATTCGTAATTAAATGGGTCGGATCTGCCATTTTTTTATTTGTTTAACTATTTTCTTTATTGTGAAACTTCTGTTCTGACTATCATGTTTAATCTCTTTATTTACAGTCGTTTCACTATTGCAAGTACAGACGCGATGAAAATCAGCTTTATGTATTTGCCGATGATTCTGTTCCAAGGTGGCTAACAGCGGCATACCACGTAGATTTTGACACTATGGCGGGTGCGGATAAGTTCGGAAACATTTATTTTGTGCGGTTGCCACAGGATGTGTCTGATGAAATTGAAGAAGATCCAACTGGCGGGAAGATTAAATGGGAGCAGGGGAAACTTAATGGAGCACCGAATAAGGTTGAGGAAATTGTGCAATTCCATGTTGGAGATGTGGTCACGTGCATGCAGAAAGCATCTCTAATTCCTGGTGGCGTTGAGTGTGTGATGTATGGGACTGTAATGGGTAGTTTAGGGGCATTGCTGGCATTTAGCTCTCGTGATGATGTGGACTTCTTTTCCCACTTAGAGATGCATATGAGGCAGGAGTATCCACCATTGTGCGGAAGAGACCACATGGCTTATAGGTCTTCCTATTTCCCTGTTAAGGTAATTCTCATAACTCTTGATCTTCCTATCTGACTAAGTATCTAATATATAAAACCAAAAGGATTGGGTTGACCAGCATTTTTTGACCATCATATAACGTTTTCATGAATAAATAATTCTTTGATTGTGGTTTCGCAAAGCAATAATATTAGAAGAATAATTTAAAATTTTTGAATAAAATGAACTATGAGGTTTCATATGTTAAAAAGGGAGCTTGGGTCATTTTCAACACGTTTCACTTTCAGCTTTTTTTCTGGATTTGACGCGTTTGAGATCAACACAAACCCAGTTTGATCCATTCATTGTCAATGGGTCGAATTTGTCACCTCAGTTAAAGGGATTAAGTTATATAGAAATAATATGGCCACTGCATATTTGAGTGAATGTTTTTACAGTTCAAGATCTCAATATTGTTTGGATATGCTGTTGTTTTAATATGCATTTTACATCTTATAGGAAATGTGTTGTCAGATGGTATTAGTGGCAAGTGCATACTTAAAATATGGATTGAGATCCTCTCATGTTCAATTGAACATGATAGGTAATGTTGTGCTTGTTGTAATTGTACATTGCCATCATTGCAAAGTATTTATTTTATTTTAATTCACATTTACAATTACAACAAGCACAACATTACCTATCATGTTCAATTGAGAGGATCTCAATCCTTAAAATATTGTTTAAAAACTACTGTTCTTTTGGATTATCTGTCGGGGTGGGCCTTTAACTGTTTACTAGTCATTCATATCCATCACTTACATCAACTTATGTGATTTTGCTGTCAACATTTCTATGCTTATTTAATAATGTTGCTGAAATATCCATCCAACTGGTTCTGCCTATCAGGATGGATTGATTGGAATGCTTGAGGTCTTTTTTTTTTTTTCCTTTTTCTTTCTATGTTGAGGTTTGTGAGGCACAATGGCACGTTCCCAGCTTTCACCATGTAAATTTATTTAAAGCCATGAATCACATGCTCCATTGATTATAAAGATGCTAAAATTTACAGTAACAAATTAGCTACGGCACACATACTATATTTTCTGTGATGCTTTCTGGTTTAATAAGTTTAGTTAGTGCCTATAGTACAGTTATGGCTCCAATAGTTGTTTGCTTTTTCCCTTTTTGATTTCTTTGAGAGAAGTGCTCTTTTTCTCTATATTTCAAGTTTGCTACAGTGTTTTTTTTTACAAGTGGAAAGTAACTCCCAACATTTTATTGGCTGTAGCAAGAGAGTTTAAGTATGCACTTCCCATTAGTATAATTTGACAACACATAGTTTGAGTTTGATTATCACTTTTTGCTTTTAAAGTTCAAAGAAAGTTTATATGTGATGCTACTCTAGTAATAATAAAAATCTGGATTGTTGATGCAGGATGTCATTGATGGGGACCTATGTGAACAATACCCCACATTGCCTCTAGATGTGCAGCGGAAAATCGCAGATGAGCTGGATAGATCTCCTGCAGAAATTCTGAAGAAATTGGAAGACGTTCGAAACAAGATTGTTTAAAGGTGCACACTTGACATTAATATACTATCTTTTATAGACAATCTTATTACAGCAAATTATTTGATTCCGATTATTCAATATAACCTAATATCTTTCAAAACGCAAATCAAACACTTCATAATTATGGATAATATGTGTACGGACTATTACTGAACCTTTTCAGTTTATGCAGATCATGTTATGAGGTAAGGCTTCATTGGGTGCAAGCCAAAGGTATATCAAACTACAGAAGGAAAAAAACTTTGACACTTCCAAGTGGCTGAGATCATAGTGGGTAAACTGTACTAGACATTTGTCCTACTTTAGCAGAATTTCTATCCTTTAGATGCTTTGTTGTAATTATGCAGATTTTATCGTACAAGATTGTGTGTGAATCACTCTCGATTTATGTGGTAAGAGGGTGTCATGAGAGTTTTTTTGTAGAGCTGACTTTATAGTTCTGTTTTTCTTGGTAGTTTTAAATTGTTATGAACCAATGTTAGAGCTTTCAGAAGATTTGACACTGGATGGAAATTCATTCATCCAGTTCCATCATTTACGTATGATCATTGTCCTATATTATGTCATAAGGTAATTGTTTACTTACCTTTGGAATGGTCGTATACTACATGTAATTATTGCTATAATGACATACATGCATCTTTTACAGGTAATGAATTTTGGACCATTACACGAGTCATCAAAACACTTTTTTTTCCCTTTCTCATTGAGTCATTGAGTGTTTGGCAAATTTGTTGATCAAATGGTCAGAAGGATTGTTAGAAGCAAATTTCCGGAAGATACATCATTTCTCTTATTTGTTTCTAACATGGTTTAAATTTGCCTCCCAAGTGAAATCTTGATTCTTATGATATGAAGTCAATTTAAAATGTTTTTACTGCTCAGATAAACATTTCATTTATTAATTTTTTGATAGTTTGGGTTAAAAGTAAATTTATGTGTGCTTTGTTGTGGGGAACAACATAGTCGATCATTCTGTTTACTTTTACTTATGCAAATTGCTTAAAACAATAAGTCAATAAATTACATCCTTCAAGCCTAAACAGAAAACAATATTTTGTTTGACCCATTTGAGAACAAGCGAGTGAGCGACTATAAGCTTCTTTTAATTACTGTATTATGTCATGTAACCAATTAGAAAACGCAAAATTAAGCACGCTTAAAATCTATTGAGCCACTTCATTTTGTATAACTACTAGGAATACGGAAATTTTGTCAAAACTATAAGACTGGGTGTAATAAAGATCTTCAGGCGACATTCATCTCTCTCAGCTTCCCTCTCCTAGACTACTTTCGGACCAATTTGGTATACTAAGACGACCCACACTAAAAAAACATACTCTACAGAAATACATTTTAAATATAAAATCACACACACAAACATGCATACAAGTAGGTCGCCTGCAAGACCCACTTCTCATTTTCTTGCCTAGGCGACTAAGTCATGTACCACAAGTGTTATTGGGTCGACCGAGTGAGACTAGTCAGTGGAGGGTAGACCGACCGAGTATTTGCCTCTATTACGTCCAACCTAAAGCCAAAGCGGCCACTGGCCCACCGGTATACATGATATTAGATATAGTAAAAAGCATGAGCTTCTAAGAGGATCTTGATGAATGATTTTACTTAAAGCACTAGTTCAGGATTCGAATTCACTAGGGTAATGGTACCAAATCAAGTACCATACGATTTGGTACATCAAAGGGCTTGTGAGATGCTAATAATGGTATCAAATCAAGTACCACATACGATTTGGTACATCAAAGGGCTTATGAGATGCTAATAATCGTATCAAATCAAATACTATACTGATATCATGTGATGATGTGAGATGCTTCCCAACTAGGTGGAATAAAGGTTCAAGTCTTGTCAATGAAAAATGCGATGTACAAGCAGAGATAAAGCTTGAACTTTTTCTTTAAAAAGACTCACGTATTTATGATTAATTTTTGAGAGGTCAAAGAGTAAAATAATAATTTTTTCAATGACTTTATGAACAAAATAAACTAAAATATTTTTTTGGGAAGGGTCATGGCCCACCCCTGCCCTATACATCCTTCGTCCATGTACATGTATCGTATAAAGTGGGATGGTAATATGTTAAAAAAAGATACCTATTTACGAAATCAAACGTCGCATAAGTTTTTTTTTTACGAAAATAAACTTTTGAATCTCATCCGTTAGAGTTATTTGAGAATTTTTTTTTGATCTTACACGTGTCTTTCGTGACCTTCTACGCGACGGAATTTTTTAAAAACGCGACCTCTCATGCGACCAAACAAATATTAAAATTACCAAGGGACCCAAAAATGTTGCATACCACTATACGAGGAAAATTACTACTTGCAATATTAAAACATATAGAATGTATAACATTCAATAATTATAAGTTGTGGTTTAAACAATGATTTGGATTTATTAAAATTTATTCTAAAACTTTCTTTAACCAAATATGCTAGGCTATGGAAATGGGTGTTTTTGTGTCGTGTGCTGCTGGGAATAGTGGGTCAACCAAAGCTTCACATAATCATAAAGTCACACACGCTATGCTGATAATAACAATTTTAGTTCATTTTCGTTAAACATTGAAAAAGAGTTCATTTTAGTAAAATGGGTATGTAAATGACCCATTTAAGTAATTTGGTTTTTTTTATTTGTTTATAAAAAAAATTACACAATTTGGTGTTACGACATCCAATTACAAATTGTTTCATACTAGGCGAATACCCGCGTCTAGCAGCAGCGGTTCCTAGCGGCAGACAATTAACGATATGCGATTTTTTGGTAAGTGTTTCGTATAACGTTAAAAATAGAACGTGAAAAGATCAAAATGTAATTGCAAATGGTTGTAACATGTGATAATTCAACTCTAGCAAAAATTCTTATCATGTATCAAACGACATATAAAAATATTTAGTGAGACTGAAAAAGAAAACATTACATCAGTTATGAGATACTAACTAACAATGCACGTTACTCGTTGCATAAAACTTCTTGGTAAACGACATTTGAGGTGTAGACTCCTCTTTGCCCGAACTTTTTAACTGACTTCACTAATACCTTTGTAGTTCTACGTGATATCCCTCTAGACAAAACAACATAAAGTTGGCCATGCGAGAAAATATAGTCGGGCAAATAGACACCCACATTTGAGATTGTTTGGCCCTGAGATTTATTGATAGTCATCGCAAAGCTAAGGCATACAGGAAATTGTATTATTTAGAGGAAACATATTAATCATTTTATTATTCATGTTCGCATGCATATTTATTGAATGACAAAATTTTAAGTAATTATCTCAGTTATCTTAATTTCACATTCACACCTATGCTATTAAGCATTTGAATTTTGAAGACAACCATTACATCATCATATGTTGAAATTATAAACGTTCACACCATACATACATGGACATTATTTCAACTTAAATAGCTAACTTTGTGAAATAATTAAAGAAAATCATTGAAGTTTTGTAACAAACAACCAAATCAATGTGAATATTAATCTTGCATAAGAAGTTTAGCATGATATGTATAAATAATTGTCTAACTTAGAGTGATATATTTACATGCATTTTTATTAAATCATTGCCTAACTTAAATTTGCATAATATGTATAAATCATTGCCAAAGCACATGTATGTATAAATCATTGCCAATGTATAGAAGAAAATTATGACCCAATATCGACGTGTCTTCATTTAACATGCATGATGAATATTATGACCCAAAATATAAAGTGTCCTCATTTATATAGATATTGGTTGCTTAATTATATATTTGCTTAAACTAATGGTCAATTCTGTTAAATGTATTTTAAACCATTAATAAAGTTCCAATAATTCACGACGACTTTATAACAAAATCCTATTAAATGTGTATTGAACTATTAACAAAGTCTCCAACAATACAGAACTTACATAAATTAGTAATCAATTTTATTTAAAGTGTATTAAATAAGTTTAAACCTTGCTTTTTGTAATTCATGTAGTAATTTTTTGAGTCATGATGTATCAAAACCTGATACATGAAACTTGGTACCAATACAAACATTATAACCACTGATACATAGTACCAAACAATGATTTTTTTTATTTTTTATTTTTAGATTCAACAAGATGAATAGAGTGTAATAATTCTTGTAGCCTTTTAAGCTTATTTATGATAACTTTGATTGCTAGAAATATGTCATTCATCGGTTGAAAGTACCAAACATTCACATGCATGGTTAATTTGTTAGCAGTTTATTGACATCTTTTTTAACAAGTGGAGATGAATCACACCGAAAGTAGTGAAACCAGATTTGAGTTTCACATAAACCTCTACTGGTTACTTCATAGTTGATAGAACCTGGAAATATGCTGCAACACAACCACGTAGTTCAATATCATGAATTCAATACACTTGAAATACATATACATGCTAATGGGCGCATTATAGCAAAAAGAGAATTTAGAACACATAATTGAATGAAAGATTAGAACTACAATCTAAACGTATATCATTTTAACAAAAACAAATGAAATATTAGAATAGTCATTTGACTCGACACATTATATAAGAAAAACCAACTTCAAAATCATCATCAACATTCTTTTGATTTGTCATTTCCATTTCTTCTCCACGAATTTAATACATTGGGTTGGTTATATGAGCACCTAGGTCCTGCATGTTTGACAACACAAATTTTGTAAAAACTTAAGCATGTCAATATATATGAATGAACTGAAAGAGAATTAGAAATTAACAAAATGGAATATGTGAAAAAATAGCACCTAATGCTTGTAAAAAAAAATAGTATCTAATATAGATTGGTATACTTCTTCACCGTCAGCTACAACCTTGTTTGTGAAAATGATAACCAACATGCAGACAAAAACAAAACACATAATATTCTTCTCCATCAGGAACTTATGTTTCTAAGAGCAATAACGATGTTGATTAATTTATGTTATCACCATTGAACATGAAAAATTAGTATTTATAAGGACTTTTTCTTTTGGTTAGTGTTAAAAAGAATTTAATTATTACGCGAAACCCGTTTACTTCTACGCGCGTTTCTTAAAATAAAAAGTAGTTTCAAGTCATTTAATTTGTTTGACACTGCATTTATAGACATTTACTTTTATGAGGAATTACGTTATTGTATCTAAACTTTTATGTCACACATGAGAACTATGAAAGAAATAAACAATAATATGTTGTTTCTATAATCACAAAGTCAACTTGCCTAATTTTATTGATTTCGTATGAATCACAAACTGTGTGCTCATCACAACCAATATTCAACTTTCGTATGAATCACAAAGATATTCAATTTCAACTTTTCACAAAACATTGACTTTCAATTTTAATTTTTAACTTATCACAATTCCCCTTTGACCCTTTTTCCATTTAAGATAGTAGAGATAGAGATAAGGGTGTAAATAAGAAAAGACAACTCGCAAACTATTCGAGACCGAGTCACATATTGAGCTTGAACTTTAGTAGACTGTTGAGTTGACGGGTGAGGCAAACGAGCTGAGCTTGTGCTTCAAAAAACTCAACAACGAGGCTTGTGTTTGAACTGTATATCCGGTCGCTACTCACTTAACGCATCCTAAAAAACAAAGTTTAATTTGGGCTAAAATGGGCCATTAACTTTAAAACTAGGCCAGGCCCAAACATTCGTCTTTTGCATACAAATAAAATCCCACTTGTGATCGTTACAATTTTAGGGTTTGAGAATCACAGCCGCACAGCAGCAGCAGCATCTGCAACTTCAACATTTTCCAATGGGTAATAAATCAATCTTCAATTCATTTTTCATTTTTATAAATTGATTTGTGTTTGTTAAATGATTTATTTATAAAATTTGTAGCTAGGATTAAGGTGCATGAGTTGAGGGAGAAGACAAAAACTGATTTGTTCAGTCAGTTGAAGGAATTGAAAGCTGAACTTGCTCTTCTTCGTGTTGCTAAAGTTACTGGTGGTGCTCCTAACAAGCTCTCCAAAATGTAATACAAACACTCTTTATATTCATCTTCTATGTATGTATTGTTTTTATTATATGGTATTACCATTTTGTATTTGAAAAATGTTTAGTTTTAAGTAAGGTGTATGGTCATTTAGAAATAGGGAAACATACATTATTCTTTGGGTTAATTTTATTTTTTTAGCTGAAATAATGTGAATTATAAATATGACCGATAACCTCTTTCGAAAAATCTGAGTATCTTACATTGCACAAAAAATAACTTTCATACCTTAAACTAAGTGACTAAGTTTTAAGTTGGTCTAAAGTATGGTGTATATTTTGCGTTTTGCGCTTTTTAATATATCAATCTTATTTTCAGTATTATAGTTTACACACTCTTATTGATGGTAGTTTGTATAGCTCAACTAGATTAATGTCAAACAGATGTGAGAGGTGTTTGTTTAAGCTTAGATATGGGCTTATGAGTAGGGGTGCGAATGAGCCTCATGTTAAGTTCGAGCACTAGTCGAGCTTTTAATGAGCTGAGCTTGAATGGTTTACGAGCAGCTTGGCTTATTTACATACTTATGAGCTTTTACGATATCGGCTTAATTTATAAGACCATATTTCCTGGCTTATGAGCTTACTATGAATTAAAGATGAAAAATAACTCCACAAAGTAATCCAAAAATAAGCTCAGATAGACATAAGCTTAAATAAACACCTTTGTATTTTTTATTACTGTAATATGTAAGAATATGTGTAGTGTAGAGACACCGCTCATAATTGTCTTGCTTTCATCTAGGGATTATAGTCACTTGGCCATCGTATTGCTTTTTAGGTTTCAAGTAGCATCATCTGTTACTGGATAATGATGTTTTGCGCAAGTTTAATTTATTTAGGTTATTGACTTGAATGTAACATTTCTAGCAGTGGTGTAGTGTTTATGTCTTAGTTATTTAAGAATCTAGCAGTAACGTAATACTTGATTAAAGTTACTTTAGTCATTGGCTGAGTGATCTAGTCACATGTGCATTTAGCAGTGTAGTAAAATGTCATACCTATACTTAACACGTTTTTCATGTTGTGGTCAAAGCGGATATAGTATGTTGATATGTGGTTATAGTGTATTGTGATTGTTCAGGTTTTCTATTTTTTCACTGCACTAAGTAACTTATCTCTAGTTACCATATTACAGGTCTTTGTTTCAGTGAGTTTTTGTTCTTAATTGATTTTTCTTAATGATTGCAGCAAAGTTGTGAGGACATCTATTGCACAAGTGTTGACTGTTATTTCACAGACACAAAAGGCAAAGCTCAGGGAAGCTTACAAGAACAAGAAGTACTTGCCTCTTGATTTGCGTCCCAAGAAAACCAGAGCCATCCGTAGGCGTTTGACCAAGCATCAGGTACTGCTCAGTGGTTTATTTTACTCTTTGAACTGTCCGTGTTTATCTGACTGACTGGATGCCTAAAATTGTTTTCGTCTACTCTAGTAAACTTGAAATGCTACATGTCTCTTTACCAATTTTCATATCAATCAAGTTTTTTTGCGTTTTCTGCAAAGATAATGTCTTGAATGTCCTATCTAGTGCTTATAGCATATGTTAACTTGTTTTGAAGGAAAATTAATCTTGACCAGTGAACCTTTATTGTAATTATGACGGTCTTTTCAACTTTTTGTCTTCATTTTTAATTGTTGGATTTCCTGTTGACGCAGGTTTCGTTGAAGACCGAACGTGAGAAGAAGAAAGAGAAGTACTTTCCATTGAGGAAGTATGCTATCAAGGCTTAGGGTAGATAAAGTATTCATGCTCATGTCACTTGAAATTTGAACTATGTTTTATCTACATTATATTAATGTTTTTGGACTGAGTTGAGTTTTGTAGCTTGATCTTATATGAAATCATATCACTTTTGTTTTACTTCTTTTGCCTAAGAGCTCTACTCTAATCATTGTTACAAGTTGTTACTTTGCATGCTTGCTAAGTAGTGAGTAGTTGCTGACATGCTGATCCACATGTGGAGGGTTTCCTAACATGTAAAATCATCCTCTTAGAGCTCACTTTTAGCTTCTTAGTCTTCGGGACGAGTTATTGGAACAAGTTTGTTCCTAATAAAGTTTGCAGATTTTATTATTATTATTATTATTATTATTTTTTTTTTCTTTTTCAAGGGCTGGTTGAAAGCAATGGTTTGGCTGGAATAAAGTTTTATTATATCTGTATACTAAAAGGAAAAACTGCACCGTAGCAGCTATGGTGCGCGCTACAGTAGCCCAAAAAATTACGAGAATAGTCATTGCAATTTCTGTAAAAAGACATTATTTCCAGAAATAATTTTCAAACATAGTCTTTAGAGTTATCGGTCTTTTTCACATTTAGTCCTTAATGACTAGAGCTGAGCAAAACTGATTGACACCTGAAAACCGACCAAAAACCAAACAAACCCAACCTTCAGGATACCGAACCGAATGTAATCGGTTCGGGAGTCGGTTTGCATTTTCCAGGTAGTCTGTTTCGGGTCGAGACGGGTCGAAAACCGAGAAAACGCAGCCAAAATCAAGAAAACTAACCTAACCCGTCCTGTCAAGACTGTCCCGATACCGAACCGACTGTAATCGGGTCGGGAGTCGGTTTGGGTTTTGCAGGAAATCGGTTTCGGGCTGTGACGGTTTCGGGTCGGGACCGCCCCGATGCTCACCCCTATTAATGAGTAACTTTGAAAAAAAATTTAGCACGGGATTCCTGCAGCAACGCTTGGGTTCTTACGCTCGTAAATTACTAGTCATGATCAAACAATGGATGAAAATGAATTATGCTGGCTAATAGCTTTTTGACAATGGTTGAAAACGAATAATGTTTGAGACTAGCAGTAATGGTAATGGTAACCAATGGGTGACCAGTGACCGAATAGGTGATCAAATGACTGTTATTTCAGTGTTATCTTAGCTTTTTTCTCTAAGACCAAATGTATTACTAAGGTGATCGTTGTTACCAAAAACATATATCTCACAAAAACAATATAAAAATACACACTTACACACAACCAAATGCAATCCATTCGGTCGAGAATGCGACTGAATCCTGAAAGACCGACCGACAGAATCAAGAACCAAATTAGGGGGACGCATCCCACTTTAGGCGATCGACCGAACACTTGACCTTTCAGGCTTTCATTACGATTAGCCTGAGGGGTATAATAGTCTTTTTAACATTCCACTAACTCTCATGTTTAATCTTTTCAAATTAATACAAAAACAGCCGGGGTAGATAACAATTAAAGTAGTACAATTAGAAAACATTTGATCCTTTCAAACAAATAAAAAAACAGTATTTGGTGACTTTCTGGGGTTAAAAACAATTAAATAGTACAATTAGAAAACATTTAATCTTTTCAAATTAATAAAAAGGGATTGAGCCGTAGAATAGCAACGTACTTTTTCAAGTGTCCCATTCTGGTACGTGTATTTTTTTTAAGCTATAGAATAGCAATGTACTTTCAATAAGTGTCCCGTTCTAGTACGTGTACTTTTTTAAGTCGTAGAATAGCAATATACTTTACATAAGTGTTCCAATTTAGTACGTGGGATGACGTACCAAATTGGAACACTTATGAAAGTAGGACGTACCAAATTGGAACACTTATGGAAAGTACATTGCTATTCTACAACTTAAAAAAAGTACACGTACTAGAACGGGACACTTATGGAAAGTACATTGCTATTCTACAACTTAAAAAAAGTACACATACCAGAATGGGACACTTGGAAAAGTACGTTGCTATTCTACGACTCAATCCCTAATAAAAAAACAGTATTTGATGACATTGCGGGTTAAGTCAATTAGTACAATTAGAAAACAATGAGCAGCACATGGCGTGTTTGGTCTCAAATGTGATTCTTAGTGTGTTGCAATGGGTTTAAAATTTTCTCATCTATAAAATAACGTTCGTTGTTTCAAGTGTCTCTCGCAATTGCAGGAAGGTCAGCAGGTCAGGTAGTCCTTGAGCGATTCGATCACTATCTCCACCTCATTGTCTCCCAAAATCAAACTCAACTCAAACCCATGTCGACATACTTTCTTCCCGGCAAGAACACATGCTACAACCCAACCACAACAAATTATGACAGCAATGTTCAAACCGAAGAACAAGAAGCTTACAACGACATCCAGAAACAACTCGACCACCTTTACAAAACTCTCCCAAAAGACAAAGGATGGAAAAACGAATACATCTATCTTTACAAGAACTTTTGGCTTGGCCCTAATGTGAAATATGTGATCAAAGGCCTATTATTGATCCACACCTGCTTCAAACCCGAACCCACCGACATCTTCTTGGCTACGTTCATGAAATGTGGCACCACTTGGCTCAAGGCCCTCATGTTTGCAATCTCTAACCGTCATCGTTATGAGTTTTCCAACCATCCTTTACTAAGCATCGGACCCCAAAGTGCATTCCCCTACCTTGACATACAAATTTTCCTCGACCACACTATAACAAAATTTGATCACCTCACTAAACCTCGACTTTTCGCTACACATCATCCTTGTGAGTTATTACCAACATCTATGACATCACCAATGTCCCCATGCAAGTTTGTTTATGTGTGTAGGGATCCAAAAGACGTGTTGATTTCCAAATGGGATTTCATGAATAAATTTCGGTCGAAAGATTTAGTACCCATTTCATTTAATGAAGCGTACGAGTCGTTCTGCAATGGTGTTTCTGAGTATAGTCCATTTTGGGACCATGTGTTGGGCTATTGGAAAGCAAGCAAAGAGTCACCTGATAAAATCCTGTTTTTGAAGTATGAAGATATGAAGAAGGAGCCAATTGTGGAAGTGAGGAAACTTGCAGCATTTACGGGGATGGCGTTTACCACGGAAGAGGAGGAAAAAGGGGTGGTGGAAGAGATTGTGAAGTTTTGTAGCTTTGAGAATTTAAGTAGTTTGGAGGTGAATAAGAGTGGCAGACAGAGGTTTACGGTGCAAGAGACTATTGAGAACCAGAATTTCTTCCGAAAAGGGGTGGCCGGAGACTGGGAAAACTATTTGACAGAGGAGATGAAAGACCGGATTGATTCCATCACCAGTGATAAGTTGAATGGTTCAGGGTTGACACTAGGTCTCACCAAATAATGATAATATTTTAGGTTTATGTGTTTTATTGAAATTGTTTGTCATGAATAAGATACATGTATTAGGTTGTATGTTGCAATCAACTCTTGTTATTTTCGGCTTAAAATTTTCTACATACATATCTTTATCACATTATATCTAAGCACTCAAATTTGTTGGAATAGTATTCTAATGATTGCAGAGGCCAATCAGTGATCATGGTGCAGGTGTAATCGATATAAACAGTGATATATGCTGTCTAAAAGAAAAATATATGTTCTAGTTACTACTTACAAGATCTAACAACGTGGCATCAGCGAACTCAATTTAAGGAAGAGCTTGAAGTATCTCTGAATTTTGATTTCTCGAGTTCAAGAACACCCTGCAATAACATGACATAATTAGCAACTAAAAAATGTCTGCTAGCTTTAACCTAACATTTGGTGTTGAGCAATAACCTTAATGATTGTTATCGCTGCATATTTGTGCAAAACTTCGTTGTGCTCGTGACAAGAAAGATTCTGACATGTGCCAAACAACAAAGTTACTCTTTCAAACAATCATAAGATAAGAAGAAAAAAAAAAAGAAAAGAAAAAAAAAGAAGTTATATAATCAACTGGCGAGTCAAATAAAACCCACTTGAATGCAATTGGGACAACCAGTCTCAACGTAAGCAGCAACACGATGCCAAAAGTTCCAATGCAGCGGTTAAGTTCACCTGTGCTGAAATGCGTGTTCCTCCAGGAAAAGACAAATAAAGATGAACCCTCAAGAATAACGTTGATTCCAATCGGATACCAGCAGAGCACTGAAAGATACCTCTTCGTGATAGTCGAGCATACCAAACCACGACCCATCTCAGAACCAACAGCTTGCTACTTACCGCAATACTACCATGAACACAATGCTATCAGGAGCACTGAAAACCATGATATGATCTCAATTTTCTCAAATCAACAAGGATCCCAATTTAGGACCATCTGTGATCCATGTAAATACCAAATTAAATGGAATACATTTACAAACCCGTCTCACTAGCTTGTCAAACATTCAATACTTTCAGTGTATGTCATTTACAAATACGAAACAAGTTCATAACTTGTTATTCTAGCTCGTTTTCCAATTCAGCACTGTCGGTCATAATTTATAGTAAGAATGGCAAAAGGCTATTGTTTCCAGATGTTTAAACTGCATATTGCCACAATTGAGAATCGGTTGAATGGCTATAATCGCTAACAGGATGGATCCAAACATGATTTTGAAACGAGCAATGGAGATGACTAAATCACTTGATCCAAATAAAGATCGACACATAGCATTGTCATTTTTATCACTTTTCATCTCAACCTTCGAATTTGCTTTAAGTTGATCATATTGTTAGACAAATATTTGATTAGATATAATATCATTTCTTGCCAACCAAATAATACACCTCAAATATTAAGGATCAATAATGCTCTAAAAACTGAGTTACTCCAGCTTGATTTACAAATTATATACTGACTTGTGGCAGAAACATCTTAAACATTTGATAAAATAATAGAATCTTAAAGGATTTTAGCCTAAATTCTTAGTTAACCTTAGTAAAACATTTTAAACTTAAGATTTTTTCGGAAATACCTAGCATACACTTGTTCCTTAGTCTTTACCACTATCCTATCTCTGCGCAACACTCATTTCAAATTACGAAAGGAATGAACTACCAAAAGCACAACATGAGTAATCATCACAATCATACATCAGTTATTGGTTTTTCACTAACACCAAGGTCTTCACAATCATACATCAGTTATTGGTTTTTCAATAACACTAAGGTCTTCGCCTCTTCCGTAGGTAAGTTTAAAAGGTAGGTACACAACAATAAAAACGATACACTAATATAGTTTCAAGATAAGTATACATAAAGTAGCTTGTCACTGTTAAAATGCAAGATTTAATTAGCAATTAACGCAAAGTGCATTACACTAAACACAAAGGCGCCATATAGTACTTCAATTGGAAAACGCAGAGAAAATTTTACACAGCACTTGGATAAACTTCCATCATCACAAGATTGTCTAGCCATCATTAGATATCATCATATCATAATATAATTTAAAATTAAAATATGAAACAAAGGACAACATGCTGCTATAATTAAGCTCCGCATGGCAGCTTCCAGTCCACTTTCAGATTCAAAGAGCAATCATTACTTACAATAGAACCAATAGAGCTGCTACCATCATGTGGGACAAGGAATTCGTAAGTGCCCGACAAAACTATATCCCCAGAGGTGAAGTCACGTAAATTTGCATCAATTATGAGAGAGAATTTGGCTGGTACAGCCAACACAGATCGCATCAGGTTTATTTTGCCAGACTTGAAATAAACATGAGGTTTGGTTTCTAAGAGCATTGCATTGTAAAGATCTTTTTTAGCCGGAGGACAGCCATAATCAAAGTTTTTCCCATAATAAGCCATTACCCTCCCAGCAACTTTTTTTTCCTTAGAAGTTGCAACAAATTCTACTTCCAGACTTGCATCTACTGCATATTTTAATGCAAGGTAATACAGCTCTAGGTAACCATCTTTACCTTTTGAAATATAACAGCCAGAACCGCCATCGGGCATCTTGGCAAAATAATCTGAGAAGTTTATAAACGCAGAGTCGTTGCATATTTCAAACGCATAATTATCAGTTACCTGCTCCTTATGAATAAGTTTGTCCGTCTCCACAAAAGTATCATCTAAGTCGGAATCAAACTGTTCCTCGAATTCATTGCCATAATCTGCATCATCATCAGCATCATCATCTTCATCATCATCACTTTGAATATAATAATCACTATATTTCTCCATGTCATCCACCTTGTCAGTGGTAACATAGAGCTGTGAAGTGATCTTAACGGAGGTAGAGACTGGAAGTGAACAATAAGTGATACTGTGTGGGGATAAATAACCCAGGTTGGTGACGACTATGGGATTATTGAATTTACTGTTGAATATATTGAAAGAACCGTACTGTTGAGACCCTGGATCTCGTGAGATACTAGCTGCCTGAATAATCCCAAACAGCTGACGCTTACGACAATCTTTGTTAAAGCTAAGAAACAGCTGACGCTTGCAATAGTCATCATCGTTATTATAGCTAAGAAAAACCTTACACAACTCAAACCGAAACAAGGGAACTTCAGAGAATAATGTCATCCTATCATCAACAAATTAAAATTACTAGTGTATAGACAGATAAACATATTGTGTATTTTGAATCAGTACGTCAAAGTTAGAAGTAAACTCACATTTGTTCCTCCGGTAGATCTGTAAAGTGGATTATGTCAGCCGGTGTTGTTTCGGACTCTATCTTCCTCTTACTTTTCACATAACAATTCGTAAATGGTTAATAATACTTGGGAGTAACAATAGAATTACATACAAAAAATATAGTTACAGTTCTTCTTCATTAGCAGCTAACATCTTTCTCAAATCTGATACCAACGCTTCGGCATAAGAGATTAATGGTGATGTTGTGTCCGATTCTGACGGTGGCCCCTTTAAACTGCTAGAGTCAATCCAATTATAGTGAATAATACATGTAAAGTTTCTTAAACGTTCCATTATCATACATGAACACACATACTTTCAATTTTGTTCCGATATCGTACATGTGTTGACGTGTCATTGCTGGTTACCCCGCTACATCGGTTAAAATAATACTTGCAATTTCTTTTTCTCTTTTTGGCACATTTACTCAATGATGACGTGGTGTATACATTTAGCAGATGACATGGAATTTTGAGGTAAAAACGAGTTTATGAACTGATATTGTACCGTTTATAAGGAATTGTAGTAATTGTTTAGGTTAAGGTATCATATGTAAACATGTGAAAAAATTATGTTGTTACTAGATGAATTTAACTCGAATAAATTTTGGGAGATAAAAAAGAAATAAACTATTGATTAATACTTACTTTTCTTCTTCATCTGATTGTGTTCTCATCGCTTCGAGAAAACTGGAAGTATCAATAAGTTCATAAGCAGCATGTGTTGTTGTTGTTTCTGATTCTAACGGTGGCTCCATCTTTGTCAATTCGTTGTTAAAAGTGAATGTAAATATTAGAGCATCTACAATGTATCAAGTTTGAAGATTTGATGCATTTAATGCAAATCTCATTTAATAACTAAAGCTTTTACAAAAGACTTGAGGTTCTCAAAAAATCCTTATTGCAATGCATAAAATCTTGTCAAAAAGTTTTTTGATTTCTCAAGATGCTCTTAGTAGTTGGGAACTTGGGATCAATATTTGATAGAGACGATATGGGAAGCCCAAAAAAAGACAGGCCTAATTGGGCCATTGCTTGAAAACTATACTAAACAATATTGTAGATGGGCCGAGATTCATTAGGTTTTATGTCAGTGAGCCTAGGTCTTGGGGTGTGCATTGTTTGGACAATACCGAATAAACCAAAAATCTAAACCGAACTGAACCATAAAAAATTAAACGAATTTATAACCGAATCGAATTAGCTAAAACCTTACCCAATCGAACTAAAAATTTGATTTTCGGTTTGGATATGATTTTGGGTATCTGAACCGAAAACCGAATTTACATAAATATATAGTATAAAAAAAAACCATTAAAATTTTACCCTATTATAGAAAAAACATTTTGTATGCATAAAATAATTTTTATTTGTAAAAAATCTATATAAATTAAATGTTTAAAAAAATATAGTGGTGTAGTTCAGATTATTCGGGTCAACCCGAAAATCGAATCGAATTCAAATTCGGTTTTCGGTTCGGTTGAATTCTAGTTCGGTTCAGTCAAGTTTTTGGTTTGAATCAGAAAAAAATTAACCGAACCGACTAAACCGAACCAATGAACACCCCTACCGTCGATTGGGCTTATTTACATCCCTACTTTTAAGCTTTTGCAATTTTGGCTTTAACTCATAAGCACATATTTGTTGGCTTAGAGCAAACGGTATCATGAAGAATACCCCTCACTGTTCCAACATGGCGCTTCGCCGCCACACCACCAAGCCTCGTTGTTCCTTCATCATTTGGTCCCCGCCGAACAAACGAAGCATGAAAGACAAACCACTTTTGCAGATATATCCGTTGATGAGGTTGTTTTGTTTGGGTGGGTGGGGCCTAAATAAAGAGTTTGTTTTATGTTATGAGTGAGGGGGTATTTTGAAGCAGAAGTTTGAAGTGATGAGGCATCCCGTAGGGCCCAAATGAAGAGGTATGAAACTTCACCATACTTTTTGCTCTTATGAGCTTTTTAAGCTTTAAATATGAAAAATAACTTCATACACTGAGAAATAAGCTCAAATAGATGTGCTTATGAAATATCAGCCAGGATTAGCTTAAAAGCTTAAATAAACACCACCGTATTCTTGATTTGATATGTTAAGATATGTGTAGTGTAGAGACACCTCTTAAAATTATCATGTTTTTCCACAAAAGGTATAGACTGGCATGAACACTCTGATCTCGGGTACCTTTTGACACTAGCCATCATCCACAAAATTTTCATGTTTTTCCACAAAATTTTCATGTTTTTATCTACAGATTATAGGCACTTGGCCATCGAATTGTTTTTTAGGTTTCGAGTAGCATCATTTGTTATTGGACACTAATGTTTGGTCGCACGTTTAACTTATGTAACATTTATAGCAGTAGTCGTAGCATTCATTTCTTAGGGGGGGGGGGGGGGGTTGATTAAATTTTAATTATTGACCGGGTGATCAAGTCATGTAAATGCATTTAGCAGTGTAGTAAAATTTCATACCTAGGTTTAAATAACAACCATAATATATGTGGTTACATTGAATTGTGATTGTTCTGGTTTTCTATAATTATCTCACTGCACTGAGTAACTTATCTCTAGTTATCGTATTAATTAACTTTGTTTCAGTGAGTTTCTGTTCTAAATGATTTGGTTTAAGAGAAAATTACCAAAAGAGGCAAAAAAATCCAAGGTTGATCCATTTTCTAGACACTTTTATCATCCTTTTCCCATTTAGGCCATGCTCAACTGCTCGACTCCACCTCTTTTGTGACATGTGTCAATACAAGTACAAAGTTAGGTGAAAATGCTTTTTTACCTTTTGATTAAATGACAAATATGCCCTCTCTCTTTCATCTCTCATATAAATGGAAGCACTTTATCAAGTCAACCTATATCGTGAGATCCGGCAATACAACTACTCATATAAATGGAAGCACTTTATCAAGCATCCTTTTCCCATTTACTATTGAAAATGGAAGCATATCAAATCCGGCAACCATAGCAAATCAAAACGAGAAAAGATTCCAGCGGTTCTTGGTATCCGGCGGTAGCCGGAGAAAAAGATTCCGGCAACCATACCAACGATTATGCGGTTCTTGTTATCCAGCGGCGATTATGATTCCGGCAACGAGTATGTAACTCTGCTATAAATGGAACCCTCAGATCTTGGTATCCGGCGAGATTTTTGAAGTGATTCCGGCGAGATTTTTGAAAAGCTTTACTGTCATTTTTGCTGAATTTCTTGAATGTTTTTGCTATTAACTTGGTTTGGTACTTGTATGAATCTTTTGATCATGCTTCAGATACATCTTTTTTCAGATCTGTGATGCGTGGTATTTTTTTTGTCCAAGTTTTATGATTCTCATATACATCTTTTTTCAGATCTGTGATGCGTGGTATTTTTTTTATTTATTTATTATTATTTTTTTAAATAAAATTGTGGCTAATTAAGTAAAGTTATGTTGGAGATGGATTTATTGAATGGGTGGATCGAGTGATGAAATAAGTAATTTTGTATGTCAGTTTTGATCAGTATAGATAATTTTTGTGGTTGAGCAGTGGTAGTCGAGCAGTTGAGCAGCGGTGGTGGTGGTGGTTATGGACTGGTAAGGTGATGAGGTAGGTGGATGGAGTTAGGTGGATGGAGTTAGGTGGTTGAGCAGTTGAGCAGTGGTAGTCGAGCAGTTGAGCAGCGGTGGTGGTGGTGGTTATGGACTGGTAAGGTGGTAAGGTAGGTAGATTGAGTTAGGTGAGGGTAGGTGGGATAATTAACAAAGAAATATAATAAAGGGCATATTTGTCATTTAATCAAAAGGTAAAAAAACATTCTCACATAACTTTGTACTTGTATTGACACATGTCACAAAAGAGGTGGAGTCGAGCAGTTGAGCATGGCCTAAATGAGAAAAGGATGCTAAAAATGTTTAGAAAATGAACCAACCTTGAATATTTGGCCTCTTTTGGTAATTTTCTCTTGTTTTAATGGTTGCATGCAGCAAAGTTGTGAGGACATCTATTGCACCACAACCGTTGACTGTTATTTCACAGACGCAAAAGGCAAAGCTCACGGAAGCGCGCTTACAAGAACAAGAAGTACTTGCCTCTTGATCTGCTTCCCAAGAAAACCAGAGCCATCCGTTAGCGTTTGACCTTAAGTTCTCTTACCCTTATAAATTATGAAGCTTATGTAACTAGATACTTAAAAGTTTTTGCGACTCATTAAACCTTTTTTCTTTTTTATATATTTCAACCATACTATGCTTGATCCTGAATTTGATTAGATTGAGGCTTATAAATCAGTTAATAAATCAATGAGTCAAGTAACATCTATTTCTTCAATAACTGTATCCATTTGATTTCACTAGACGAGTACCCGAGCATAGCAACGGGATTTTATATCGGCAGATAGTTTTAATGATAAAAAAAAAGTTTACGAGTTTAATCGAAAAATAATAAAAGTTTGAGGATTAAACATAATGTTTTGAAACCGGGTTCGACCCGGGTTGTTCAACCGGTTGAACCGTTCCGGTCGAAAAACGGGTCAATATAAACCGGGTCAACCCGACAGTTGGGTCAAAACCGGGTCAACCGCCGAGTTTGAAGCGTCACTCCCGGGTCAACCCGCCTTTCAATGTGTATTAATAGTTTGCTTTTGAAGTGTTGCTGTAATAGAGATTCAAAACATTCCGTTAATATAAAGTTTCATTTATTGTGATGTTTTAATTTTTTTCTTACCTAATATAAAATTTTTCACATTTCACATATTGACTTTTTCACTTTTCCACTTTTTCACATTGATCATTTTGGTTTTATATGTAGTATAGATTAGAGCATTGGGTACAGAAAAACCCTCAATCACTAGAAATCTTTCGGCACCAGAAAATGTCATGCTTTTGATAAAAGTGGTGTTGTTGGGTCCACACATACCCCATTAAATACACAAATACAACACAAAAAGAGAAAAAAAAAATTAAAAAAAAAAAAATCAATGGCGCTGGCTGTTGGCTACAGCCAAAAACGTTTGGCACCACATCCGGTACAGTGAGCCATTGGAAAAGTTGGGCTGGTAGAATGGCACCAACCTTTGGCACCACTGTACCTCCTTCTCTTAGGTTGTTTGCGGAAATCTAATGGTTGTACAAATATGAGATCTTGATACTTGCGTATATATCTAGCTAAGAACATGATCATTATGCATGCAGGCAGCCTCTAAAATCCAAAACAAGTGTGAAACATAAAGCAATCGATAAAATATAGTAATGATTAGAAACCTACACGACCAAGACTCATCTAGCCACCAAGAATATACTTATTTTTAAATAAAAAATGGTATACATAATATGACAACTACTCCATTAATATTCGACCTACGAATTGGAGATTTTCGGATTTGTTTTGTCTCACAACAACAATATTTATATCACTTGGACATATTAATCAATAAATTTTTTTTGTTTTTTTTTTATATTTCGTAAAAGCGACACTTGTTTCATTTGAGCACGCTCAAATGATACTATCACAGGCGGCCTAATATCACAGGAAACATGCATGGATGATATTTTTAAGTTGTTCAATATCAAGATATAATTGAAGTGTTGTTTTTAGTAACTTTGATAATTAAATGTAACACGGGATAGTTTTTTACGATAGCCTTGAGTCATTTTATGGTCTATTTAACAAGCTTAAAGTAGTCAAGTATAAACCCACGTGTATCTCTAATCAAAACGTATTTTAAAAAGTTAGTAGCAACTAACATGTCAAAAGCATGTGGGTTGGGTAAAGAATGAAAACTGAATGAGACATATCGATTGTTGACTCACCAATTTTGTCACTCTTTCTTTAAGGGTGCGTTTGGTATACTGTAATGAATCACAATGGGTATGAGTTTGATAGTAGTGGTGGGTCTCTCATTTATGAAAAATCAATTACTAATTTATTTGAGGTATATGTAATATGAAATATATATATCATTCATTCCTATATTTGATACATTTACATCTTAACCAAACAATTGATTGAAATCAAAATGCATTCCTTCATTCTCATTCCCAAGTACCAAACGCACTCTAAGGGTTTATCGGTTATTACAATAGCTTGAATTTTGATTTTTAAAATAAGGTTAATAGATAAAGAAGTTATTAAAGTCATTTTTTTTTGGGTATATTTGAGTTTTTGATTTGACATTACGAGCCGACTAATTTCAGGACGACTACTTTTTTGAATAGTCTGGAGTCGGCGCAGGTGAACCTCCGTGGCTAATGAGGAATTATTAAAGTTTGAGATAATGTTCACCTAAGTTATTATAGTTTAACATTACAAGCAAGTTACTCAAATTCACGGGTTTATCTATAGGGGGTGATACTCACACCACATTTTTTGATGCATGCACCACAATTTGTGCATTACAGTATTGTACGGTACAAACTGTAATGCACAAATTATAGTGCATGCATCAAAAAATGTGATGTAGGTATCAATTCTCTTTATCTATTGGGTTACTAAAGTTTCAAAAATGTTACACTAGGGTTACTCCCAAGGTGGGCAACCGGTTGATAGCCAGTATCTCAACCTGAAACATATTCCACCTCAAAGAAGTTACTAAAGTTTGAGAAAAAGTTCGCATAAGTTACTAAAGTTTCAAAACTGTTATCGAAGTTACTCAAGTTCATTTTTTTAGTGATTTTGTAATAACTATGATACAGAGTAAAACATGGGTAAAATCGTTAGATGTACTAACTGAAGTGATTCATTATACATAACCAACAAACGAAAAAACCATTATAAACAAAGAAAATTTGCATGTTTGGTCCTTTTTGCGCTTCGTTTGTTACATAAATGTGAATTTTATTTAATGAATTTTTATATATTTTGCAATAATAAGTTTTAATTTTAAATACTTTATCAAATAACTTTATAAAAATATAAACCACAGCTTCCAGCCACATTTGTAGCTCCAACTCTTGCTACAGCTCAAGATTTAGCTTATTTCGTCAAACATACTCTTAATGTGTTGATTTAATTTTATAATTACGCCTATAATTTATCACACAGCGTTTGGATGTGCTTAATAATAAATACTTATAAACCGACTAGAATTAAGTACTTGCAAAATAGAGTATTCGGCTTTGCATGTTTTGTAAAAAGAAACGAGAATACTCACAAAAAGATAATTTAATAAAGTTTTCAAATGTTTAAATTTGTTAAAAAAATTTAAGTTAAACATGACCATAAAAATAATTTTCAAATTTATATCAAATAAGTGATATGAAATAAGCACTTTTCTCACTTTAGTCTATTTATAAATTAGTAGATCAAGCATAGTTTTTTGAATGTCATAACTGTTTTTTTCTTCCTTATCTCGTATATAATAAGGGGTTAATTTCATCTATATCCTTACAAAAATTCAATATTACATCAATATCCTTTCAAATTTTCTAATTACATCAATATCCTTTCAAAACTCATAAATACTCACAAATATCCAAATTAAAACTTTATTCTTAATTAAATGAATTAAGCCAATACAAATATTGAAAAAACATATCAATTACAATTCTACCCTTGTATAGAACGTCACTATAGTTTTAAGTAGGTGGGTTAAGTCTTTATTTTCATTTTTGCCTCTTCTTCTTCCTTGAACACAACCAACCTCTCCCACTAAATTTTTTTGACTCCATAGCAGATGGATATCTTAAGCAAAAGAATAACATTGTTGGTCCATGAAAACTACTAACCCATTACTTAAAACGAGAGCCCTGCACAAAGCCACAAAGTCCATTACACATTTCTTTATCTCTAATATGTATGTAAGATTAAGATTCGTAGATAGAGACACATGGATTAATGTATCTGTAAGTTGTTTGAAGTAGGTTTGTTGTTTTGTAAATGGCAAAATAATAATTAAACTTATATATAGATTGCTTAATAACGTTAAGATGATAATAGTTTCTAGATTGATTCTTGAGAAGAATTAAAGAGGGTGATTAAACTCAATGATGAAACAGAGCATTAAGAAATACATGAATGGTTAAAGTACAGTGACTTTCATTTGTTTGATTTAGGATAGAAGGGTAAAAAGGTAATTGATCTTCTAATTTATTATTTGTATAATAATTTTTAATAATAAATACATTTAGTTTATTTTAATTAATTTATTTGGATATATTTGAGTATTAATAATTTTTGAAAAGATATTGATGTAATTTAAAAATTTGTAAGGACATAAATGTAAGGGTCATTTGCATATATATCTTTCCAAAGATGCAAAATTGCATATATATCCTTTGCATGCATAAAAATCATTGTACTATGTGCATCAAAAACTTGTAAGAAGGATATATATGGAATTATTCACCTTTAGAGGGATATATATGCAATTCCCCCTAAATGTAATATCAAAGTTTTGTAAGGATATAGATGAAATTCTCCCTATAATAAAAGAAGATATAAAGTGAGAAAATGAATTTATTTTATTGACCAACAAGAAAACTCAATTTTGAAATCGAGACTCTTAATTAGCTAATAAAAGTTAAAATTAGCTCTAATTTGATCAAAACCATCTAAATTCATCTAGCAAAATAAATATGTATGAAAACACATGTGTTGATTTAATAAAACTAAAAAAGAATGAAGGAGTAACTAATAAAACTTTAGTTGTTAAAATTTAAATAAATTATAAAAACTTAAGTAAATTATCAGTTTTCATGTTCTTTTAACTTTCTAAATTTAATAAAAAACCTTAGACTTTAACTAAAAAAAGCCCATATACGTTGTTGCTATTAATAAATATATTATTTTATATTAAATTAACGTATATGCACGGAATTATAAGTATCAATATAAAGCAGGAGTTATTGTGATATGAAAATAAATACACAAGATTGTACATATACGAATAACTCATGTTACTCCACTTTATAAAATTAAGTAAGGATATTTACAAAACTTTTTACTAATGGCGTTCAATAACAACTCATGTTGTTCTTCTTTAATAGATTAGCCCGCGCGTACACGAATTTAAAAGTTAAATAAAACTAAAGTTATTATTAATATTGATATAAATATCAAAATGAAAGCACGATCCCGTGAGTTACTGTGAGATGAAAAATAAATGCACGAGATTGTACATGCATCAATGACTCATGTAATTCGTAAAAGTTTAAATAAAGATATCAAGAAAAATAAAATTAAAAGGTGATTACGTGCTATTAAACACGCATAATTTCTAAAATATGATATTAATAGTTAAATTTAAACAACATCAACTTCAACATCATGTCAGTTAAACAAAGTTAAATACTTCGTTCAACAAAAATATAAAAAAATATTAATCACTATTAATACATACTGAAAAATTTATGTAAAACCTCTTGCGTATACGGGTATTGTAGCTATATAAGTATAACAGATTTTACGTAATTTTATATAAATATCTTATTTATCAGCCCCGTGTATGTAATATGATAAAACTTGCATGTGTACGAATGCTGTAACTATATAAATAATTTATAGAATAGTTTTTACATAATTTTATATAAAAGTTTATTCAACATATTGGTGCATGTATGAGGTTAAAAACTAGTTTTTAAGTAAATAAGTAGAAAAGCAAGAAAAGAAGTAAGCCAACTAGCCAAGCACCCAATGTAGTGTGCTTCTTCTTTCTTTGTATGCATGCCTTGCTTTTAAAATAGAAGAAAATTATTGGTTGGTAAGACTAATTAGTATGTCTAAACTTATGTGTTAGCATTTTGTTAGTGACAGTAGAGGGATTTATTTTTTCATAAACTAATAAATCGGTGCCACATGCACGTAGTCATAAAATTAATCACACATTTAGGCCAGGGACAGACTTATGATTTTTAAAAGGGTATTGCACAAAAGAAATGTTGGGCTAACTAAAGTTATACCGTAAGAAACGAAAGTAGCAAAAACAAAAATTTAAAGGTTGCACATGCCACAAAAACGGTAATTTTGAATTTTTTTTGCACTTTATGACTTATAATTGACTATAGCCCATGCCACATGTGACATACATGTGAGTCTTGTGGGAAACGATGTACACTTTTTAATAACAAATCAGATTATAATTAATAAATAACAGAAAACTAAACACAGACATAAAGGGGTAGAAACAGAAGACAGACTCTTGTTCTGGGCGATATGGGATACTCCTACTTTTTCAATTTTTGTGTTCCAAATGCCTCACTTTGAGACACGATATCTCATTCATATCAACTCTTTTTTTACACTCTTTAGCTCGTTGCGAAGCTCTCGTCAAGGAGAACGCAAAGCTACTAAGAAATATAAATATATATAACATATACATATATTAAATAGTGTCTAAAATTTGTAAAAACTCATTTTGCAAAACCAATTTTCCAAAAAGTCTGTCCATAATTTAGAGGGGGTGATACTCATACCATATTTTTTGATTCATGCACCACAATTTGTGCATTATAGTTTGTACAGTACAAACTATAATGCACAAATTGTGGTACATGAATCAAAAAATGTGGTAAAAAAATGGTAGTTGGCGGGACCATCTCATGCCCATGTACCTTCTGGTACCTGCTATCCTACCCAACAAAGGACGTATGCACCGGTAAATTACCTGTTATGGACACCAGTCCCATGCTGGGGGTCGAACCCCTGACCTCTCGGTCGAACATGGTATGGGCCGTATTTTTACGGTAGTTGGTGGCCAACTGCGCTAGGCAGCTGATTAAATCAAAAAATGTGGTATGAGTATCAATTCTCATAATTTAGACATCGTTTTATTATTTGGTTTACGTTTATTATATGAGCTTTGATACATGGGCCTAACTAAAGAGGCCTAAAAGGAGACCTAATGCATAAATGAATTGTACAGTAACAATTACTGTACAATTCATTTATGCATTAGGTCTCTTTTTAGGCCTCTTTAGTTAGGTCCATTTATGATTTTCCTTATTATATTATATACCTTTAAGAGAAAGATATTTGGCAAAGGATATTGCTTGTTCTAAACGGTAACATTTATAGTCAATGAGAAATCCTAAATAGTTTTTAGTTTCTATTCTAGCTAGTAAGTGGATGGTCACCCTAACCTTTTTTTTATCACGATTAAGGCGCGCAACTTTGGAAGTCCAAACTTTGACCCAAAGTTAACTCTACTGAATTCATTGCTATTAGTTCGTTGTTAATTATATAGAAAAATATAGTATCGTTTAGCTGAACTAAGGGCCGTTTGGTTCAATTAAGAGAATGGAAAAGAGAAATGCAAATGATATGCTAAAGAATGCAAAGGGTAATGAATACCTTAACCCTCAATTTGTAGTGCAATGAGTCATTACATAGTTTAAGTTAATGCTCAATTCCTTTAACCTCTAATTAATGATTGCTTTTCATATTCCCTACCTCCTAATACCCTCCACCAAGCATGCCCTAAGCTTACTATAAATTATTTTTATATTCACTAGCTGCATGAAGTAAATTTTTCTATGTCGTGAAGTAAATGCATCTTTATTTGATGATTGCAAACAATATCTCTTTCGTATACAACGATATTAAAAGTTTTACGAGATACGGAATTGAAAACATTCCACTGCTACAAATTTTTATGTTTGAATAAACTTAGATAAAAATCTACATTTTTTTTACTTTTCACACTTAGAAAAATGCAGGAAAGAGGAAGTCGCTAAGAACTTTGCTGCAACTACAACTTATTCATAATATTCATAAATATTTGGATTTACATGGAGGTGGAAGGCAAACGGACAACAAGCTGCGCCGCTAGCAAAAAAAAAAAAGTGTCCTATTTAGATTTAGAATCAATGATGCTTAACAAAAAGAATCAACTGTAACCCCATTTTAAGGATTATTATGAGCTGGAAACTGTGATATTCTGAATAAGCTTGAAGCTTGTTAATTACGAGTATACGATTTTTATCGTATTAAGCAATAAGAATAAGCATAGTTTTTAGTGCATGCTTCATATAACTGGTTGAAAAATTACACTGAGTATTTAGTAATTAGTAGTACGTATGTTCTACTGGAGCAACCAAGCAAGAGGAAGACAAAAATCTATTGTAAAAGACAACTAACATCAAGACACAAGACTGATAAACCATATCATTGCAAATATGATGATTGTTTTTGCAAGCAGAAGATTCTAATGTAGTTGGTCAAAGAATACAAATAATTACCAACTTGTATATTATTGTTCTGTACAATTAACTTAAAAAATGAACCCATGAGGTATGAGCCAATGTGAACGTAAGTCCAACTAGGTGACCACAAGTAGACAAGGGGATACCTGCATGGAAAGCGTCAGGAAATTTACAAAGAGGATAATTTTGGATATGCTCATAAATGGCCCTCTTGCTTTAATCCAGCTTTATATATATTTTTGTTTTTTTACATATTTTTCATTATATTTGTTTTGAGGAATATTGTCCTAGTCTATATGTACAACTGACTTTGCATGATTGGTCAAATATTCGTCCTATTTGTATTTTTAATAATCCCTGTAGCTAAATAGAGGTTCAATGACACAAACGGGTTACTCCGACATAAAAAGCCAAAGCAACCCACAAGGCCACAACATTGTTTGGCTGGAGGTACGAACGGTGCCCAAACGAACGAATCCTTTCAACTCGAGTGGTACTATGCACATATGACCCAAACGACTGAAAGTCACGTACTATCTTGATGAATAATCCGAATGTACGCTCACCCTCCCACCACCCCACTAGAAAGCAAGACGACAAAGCGTGAACAACCAATATCGCGCCGTGTCAAAGAATGATGTTTTGCTTGTTTAGAACTTTCGGAGAATATAAGTTCTCAGATGTATAACCGAAGTATTCGTATGACCGTTTCTAAACATTTTCTGTCAACTTGCAAATATGTGGACTAGTGAGTTATACACTCTAGAATGACTCATATATATATCTCATTAATTATTAATTATCCAAAAAGGCAAATTACCCTAAAACTAGCAAACTATTGTTACATTTTGCGGATTTTTTTAAAAATCGCAAGGTCTTATTAGTTTTTTCAAAAAAATTGTGAGGTCTTGCTAGTTTTTCTTTAAAAAAATCGCAAGATTTTGCTAGTTTTCATAAACTAGCAAGGTCTTGCGATTTTTTAAAAAAGAATAGCAAGGTTTTGAATGCCATGATTCAATAGGTATATCATGATTCGAACATTGTTCATAGCTTTAACGGGTCAAAGATAGTAAAGTTTAACTTTCTCCAATAGTGGCGGCCAAAACAAAAAATCGTAAAACCTTGCTATTTTTTTTAGAAAAATCGCAAGACTTTGCTAATTTTTTATTTTTTACTTTTTGAATTGCAAGGTTGACCTTGCTAGTTTTCAACCTTACATTTTTTAGAAAAACTAGCAAGACTCTGCTATTTTCATGGTTTTTTTTTTTTTTTTTTTTTTTTAGGTATTTCATGAATTATGGTAACAAATACCATCGACCCCTAACCAACACATCTGGTAAAATTTTCTTTTTTGATGACTTGTTCTTTGGTTAACAAGTCAGTATTTATATTAGTGATTTGTGCTTAGGTTCATAAATCCTAATGGTTAGTTGTTGTTCGTGCCTTGGTTCACGATATCTTTCGATCTTCCTGTTCAATCGATCAATTTTACAAGTCTACAATACCATCGAACTCACTTTCCCATGGTCACACGCTTTCGTTTCGGTTATAATCGTCCACCTGATCGTCTAACTCTTCATGTGTCTACTATTTCACCCTTACCAAAATCGTATAATTATGCGTTTAATGATCCAAATTGGCAAAATGCTATGAATGATAAATATAATGCCCTTATTAAAACTACAACTTGGACTCTTGTGCCTCGACCCACAGATGCCAATATTATTTGTTTTATATAACTGTTTCGCCATACGTATTTAGCTGATGACACCCTTAGTCGTTACAAGGCTCGTCTTTTAACGAATGGTAGTACACAATTACAAGGTATTGATGTTGATGAGACTTTTAGTCCGTGTTAATACAAATATCGTCATTAAACGTTATTTATATTTTATGATCTTTACCTAAGTTTTGTTAACGACAAAAGTAAATTTAATTTTTATAAAGCTTAAAGCTTGTCAAGTTTAATAAATATTAAAACAAGCTTTTCAAATAATATCTTCATCACTCAAGCATTTACATTTTGATTAATCATATTTTGATATGACTCTAAACCATAATGTATGTTAGTATTTTTAGTTCAAGAATGTTTTGGTTTCTTAAAACAAAACATTACATATGTATTTTAACATATTTCTAAAAATAAAAAAACAAACACATGACATCATGTAGTGCATCATTGAAATCCTTAGAAGATTTCACTAGATACTTTGTGTAGATTTAGACTCTACATATTTTACACAATCTTGGATAGATATGGTTGACTTTGGTAAGATTTTGGTGATCTTGCTGTCAGACCCTGGCGGCACCAATTATTAACATGGACGGAACCCTTTTGAGGGATCCGTGGTCCGTGGTGCCTGCTGAGTAATTTGGCTATAAATAGCAAAGCCAAACCAATTTGTTTTTCATCCCTTTCTATAATATTCTCATACATTCCTTCTCTCTAACAATTCTAACTCAGTTTCATATCATATTAGTGATCTCTTTTGTAGCAAAGAAGATCAAGGCACATTCAAGCTTCAACAATAAGTTGGAAGTCTTGTTTGTTTGTTGTTGTATGATCTTGTGTTGATTCATACATCATTGTTGTACCAAACCATCATAATCTTGTGAGTGTGAGTGGTTAGTATTTTAGTCCTTAAAATACATTGTGTGTGGGAGTGGTTGTACCCTTGAAAAGAACTCGACATCTAGATTAGTGTCGGAAATAGTGTGTAAGCGAAGTGTAAAAGTTTCTCCGCCGATGAAAGGAGCTTGTTGACTAGTGAAGTTAAACTCTCGAGTGTGAGACTCGGGGAGTGGAGTAGGGCAAGGAAAAAGAGTCCTTGTAGACCGAACCACTATAAACAACTTGTTGTGGTTTGATTGTTTCTTTCCTTATCTACTCTTTATTTATTGTTTGCATATTGATTATTATTCACTAACATATCTAAGATCAATATCAATTGATCTTTCAATAAGTTTCAAAACAAAGTTTTTAATCGGTAAACTATTCAACCCCCTTCTAGTTTTCCACAATTGGTACCAGAGCCTCGTTGCTCAAGAATTTCTAAAATATATTGTATTTTATAAACTTGAAACGATCCATGGATTCCGAAAACTTTAAAGAAGGGCAATCTATGCAAGACCACCACTCTTTGAAACCAATGGATTTATCTATTGGAAAAATCGTTTTGAAACATATGTAAAATCAAAATATATAGATCTTTGGTTTGTTAGAGTTAAAGGAGATTTTAGTTCTACAACAAAAGATATTTCTGTTGATTATCAAAAGAAATTAATAACTAAAAATAATGAAGCTAAAATGATGCTTTATAATGCTTTGCCTAGAAAAGAATATGAAAGAATTTTTATGTGTGAAACCGCTAAAGATATTTGTGAATCTTTGATTATTACACATCAAGGAAATTCACAAGTCAAGGATAAAAAAATTGATCTTCTTGTTTAACAATATGAACAATTTGTTATCCCTGAAGATGAAACCATTGATTGTGGCTTTGCTCGCTTTAATACTATTATTACATCTCTTAAAGCACTTGATGAATCTTTTCGTAGTAAGAACTTTGTCAGGAAATTTCTTAGAGCACTCCATCCAAAGTGGAGAGCTAAAGTGACGGCTATTGAGGAATAAAAAGATCTCTCAAAAGTGACACTAGACGAGCTAATCGGAAACCTCAAAGTACACAAAATGGTGATGGAGAAAGATTCGGAAATCATCAAAGGAAAAAAAGAGAAAATCAAATCCGTTGCTCTAAAAGCAAGAACGGATTCAAGTGATGATGACGAATCTTGCTTCGATAGTGAAGATGAGGAGTATGCCATGGCCGTTAGAGATTTCAAAAAGTTCTTTAGAAGAAGAGGAAAGTTTGTAAGACAATCTCGAGAAGAAAAGAAGCCATTCCGAAAAGATCGGGATGACAAAAAGGGTAAAAGTGAAAGAAAGTGCTTTAGATATGGTGATGCAAGTCACCTAATAGGAGATTGTCCCAAGCCACCTAAAAGCAAAATTCAACGAGCTTTTGTAAGTGGTGCTTGGAGTGATAGTGAGGATGATGAAGAATCAAGCAAGGATGAGATCGCCCTAATGGCACATGAATCAAACGAGGTACATTCCGACTCATCTTATTCTTCTATTGATGATGACACTTTGCAAAAACAATATAATCAATTGTGTGAGCTTAGTCTAAAAATCATAACTAAAAATAAGTTTTTAAAGACTAAAAAGGAATTTTTAGAAAATGAAGTCTATGAGTTAAAAGAAAAGGCAAAACGATTAGAAAAGGGAAAAGCAAATGACGATGGTTGCAAATCATGTCAAGAGCTTAATCTTGAAATAGAAAAACTAAAGCTCACACAAGATGTTCTAATCGAACATAATTCTAAATTTAAAAGGTTTAACAAAAACATTGCTTGTGCCGATGAAATAGTTAGAATTCAAAAAACACCAGGAAACATGAATGGACTAGGATTTAATGAGGTGTTAATTCCAAAGAGTCAAACCAAAACGGCCGAAAAAGACAAACAAACTATCAAAACTGCTGCAGTACAACACGGACCAGACGGACCCAAAAATAGGGCTCCGTCCTTTGTAAAAATTGGTGCCGTGGGGACTGCAGCAGGACAAAATGTTTGTGATACGGACCGTAGTGAATTTGTCAAAGTAACAAAGAAAACCAAGGATAGTGTTAAACTAAAACCTGCTGTTACATCAGGAGTAGGACTTACTAGAAATGAATTTAGATCTAACACTACTCAACAACGACATAAAACACCTTTTGCCAAACGCCTCTTTCCTAAGAGCAACCATAACATACAACCCAACTATCAACATAATGGTTGGAATCAAAACTTCTCTAGACCATATCAAATTCCAGATTACATGCCATGGAACTCTTACCCATCATTTCCATACATGAATCAAGTAAATGGTATGTTTAACCCAAAACGGACCCATGAGATATTGGGGACCAAAAGCTTGAGTTATTTGTGTCTTAGGTATGCTTGAAAGTTGGATTGGAACCTGATGAGTGGTTAAAAGATAGTGGATGCTCACGACACATGATGGGCAACAAAAGCCTCTTCTCAATATACCAAGAGTGTGACAGAGGTAATGTCACTTTTGGTAGCAATCTCAAAATCAAAATCATTGGCAAAGGCACGATCGCTCATAACTCCCTAACTATTGAAAATGTTGCTCATGTCGATAGGTTAGGATTTAATCTACTTAGTATTAGCCAATTATGTGAGAAAAAGTATAAAGTACTATTTAAAGAAAATGGTAGTAAAATACTAAAAGATGGTATCACCATAGCTAAAGGAGTTAGGAAAAATAATATATACGTCATGAAAATAGATAAAACATCTAATGACAAACTTTGTCTAACAACATTAGATGATAGCTCAACTCTTTGGCATAGACGCTTAGGTCACGCTAATATGAGACTTATACCAAACCTATCTTCAAAAGAGCTAGTTAGGAATTTACCAAAACTTAAATATGACCAACATTTTTGCGACGCTTGCAAAATTGGAAAGCAAACCTATAGTAGTCATAAGGCTAAAAACATGGTGTCCACATCTAAGTGTCTAGAACTTTTGCATATAGACTTGTTTGGTCCATCCGCTATAAGAAGCTATGGAGGCAACTTATACACTTTGGTCATAGTAGATGATTACTCAAGGTTTACTTGGACGTTGTTTTTGAAAACAAAAAATGAAGCTTTTGATAAATTTGAAATTCTTAGCAAGAAAATTCAAAATCAACTAGGTGTTAACATTGTGTTGATTCGAACGGATCATGGTCGTGAATTTGACAATGAAACACAATTTGGAAACTTTTGTGATGCAAATGGTATAACACACAACTTCTCGGCTCCTCGAACACCTCAATCAAATGGAGTTGTAGAACGTAAAAATAGAACCATTCAAGAAATGAGTAGAACAATGCTTAATGAACAAAACATTCCTCAAAAGTTTTGGTGTAACGCCGTTGACACTTCTACATATATTTTAAATAGAGTCTTAATACGTCTTTTCTTAAACAAAACACCATATGAGCTATATAAAGGTAAAAAACCAACTTTAGGATATTTTAGAGTATTTGGATGTAAATGTTTCATTCTTAATACTAAAGATTATCTCACCAAGTTTGACCCAAAGTCTTATGAAGGTGTATTTCTTGGTTACTCACAAACTAGTAAAGCTTACATTGTCTTAAACAAAGAAACAATGAGAGTCGAGGAATCGTTGAACATAACATTCGACGAAAGTCCACCTCCCTCTAAGACATCACCTTTGGTAGATGATGACTTAGTTGAAAGTCAACTTGTAGAAAGTCAAGAAATAATTGAAAATGACAAGGAAGATGAACCATTAAATAATGAAATTATAAACATCAAAGAATCCAAAAGTCATCATTTAGAAAAGGTCATAGGACAACTAAATCAAAGAACCTTAAGATCACAAGCCCAAAAACAAAGTAATCATTTTTGCTTTGTATCTACCATTGAACCGAAAAACATAAATGAAGCAATAAAAGATGAATCTTGGGTAATTGCTATGCAAGAAGAGTTAAACCAATTCGTTAGAAATGATGTTTGGAAGTTAGTTCCAAAACCTAAAGATCAAACTATAATTGGAACGAAATGGGTTTTTCGAAATAAAATGGATGAAAATGGTGTAGTGTCTAGAAACAAAGCTAGGCTTGTTGCACAAGGTTATAATCAACAAGAGGGGATTGATTATGATGAAACTTATGCACCTGTAGCTAGGCTCGAGTCTATTAGAATCTTACTTGCATATGCATGTGCTTATGACTTTAAATTATTTCAAATGGATGTTAAGAGTGCGTTTCTTAATGGGTTTCTTAACGAATAAGTATATGTTGCTCACCATGGGATTAGTAGATAATACTCTTTTTACCAAGAAAAATGAATCACACATTATCATTGTTCAAATATACGTTGATGACATCATATTCGGATCAACTTGTCAAGAGCTATGTGATGATTTCTCTAAAATCATGCACGATGAGTTTGAGATGAGTATGATGGGTGAGTTAAACTTCTTTCTAAGACTTCAAATTAAACAACTAGAAGATGGAATATTCTTTAACCAATCTAAATATATAAAAGATATGCTTAAGAAATTTGGTCTTAAAGACTTAAAACCAACTAATACACCCATGTCTTCGGACACTAAACTCACCAAGGATGAGGAAGGTGAATCGGTAGATAACACTAAATATAGAGGAATGATTGGTAGCCTACTCTATCTCACGGCTAGTAGACCCGACATTATGTTTAGTGTTTGTCTATGCGCTCGCTTTCAAGAAAATCCTAAGGTATCACACTTAGAAGCCTTGAAAAGGATATTTAGATACATTAAGAGAACGACATGTTTAGGATTATGATATCCCAAAGGAACGGGTGTAGAAACTATAGTGTATGCCGACTCGGACCATGCCGGTGACTATGTCGATAGAAAAAGTACAAGTGGTATTTGCACTTTTGTCGGACATTGTCTCACCTCATGGTTTGCTAAGAAACAAACGGCTCTAGCTATCTCAACTACTGAAGCCGAATACGTCTCATCCGGAAAAGCATGTCAACAAGCTCTTTGGATGAAGCAAGCTCTCGTGGATTACAGAATTCATCTCAACAATTTCGTTATATTTTGCGACAACAAAGGAGCTATAGATCTCAAGAAAATCCGTCCAACATGCTCGTACGAAGCATATTGAAATATGCCATCACTTTCTTCGCGACAATGTTCAAAAAGGAAACATCTCAATTGAGAAAGTATCCTCCGACGATAACATTGCCGACATCCTAACTAAGCCTCTCAAACGAGAACCATTTAATCTTCTTAGACTTGGTTTGGGGCTAATGGAACCAAACATGTAGGTAAAACATAGTCTAAACCTTAGATCAAACAAAACAAAACAAATTAGTTTAAACCTGCTACTGTTCCCACGGCACCAAACGACAACAAAGACGGAACCATTTATTTGGTGCCGTCTGGTCCGTGGTGACAACAGTAGCAAAAATACTACCTACAAAACATCTTCTTCCTCACAACCTACTTTACCAAAACGTTTCAACATTAGACCTAACTCATTGTTGACACTTTCTCACCCATTAATCACTGAAGATAACATCATTGTAAGTATCCTAACTACATTTCATCTCCTAATTCTGAGTCTAGGATTCCAATTTGTGCACAAAATCATTACATGGGGATTATGTATATTCTTGTACAAAACATGGATTCAATTGGCAAATTGCATAACTAGTCATTGAAATTAGGTACTACATTGTCACATTGCATAAAAAAATCATGTTTCCCACTAATCAAAAGATAATGACTATAAGGCCTTATTCAAAATAACCAAACATCCCCATGTAAATTTTTTTTGAAAAGCTTCTCACTTGTAGGAAAACAATTTTTCATTGTTAATACAAATAGAAACGTAAAATTTTCATCACTTGCATGCTCTTGAATACTAAAGGTAATGCATAACTAATATGCATTCCCGGGTATATTCAAATGAAGCCACATTGAATTAGGAGCGTTTGGGTTATCTCATGCCTTTTGCCAAACACCCCCACTTAAAAACCATTTTATGCATAAAATGAGTCGAGATAACCGCAACTCCAAATCGTTTTCATATAGGCACACACTAGAACCAAAACGCTAAGTTTGTTCTCATTTTTAACATGTAAATTCTTGCTCATAGGAATAACCATGGTAGCCGCAAGATTCTATGATCACAACGATACTCTTAGCTACATTCCCAAACATCACAAAACCAAAGGCCTCTCCAAAGAACAAGTCGAAATCTTTAAGAGTCTAGAGCAAAGGTACTTCCATGAGGGTAGAACCATTCAGTCCTTCTTTATCGACGGAACCAATCTCCGTCAAGAACTTGCCACTATTCACTTTGATTGTCTCCTTGACATCGATGAACCCATTTGCCCTAGGTTTGTTTTAGAATTCTATGCTAGTGTTACGGCCTTCATTGATGAGGATGATGAATTTGGTCTTAGGTTTAGGATCAATCAAAACGAATACTCCATCTCCTTAAGCCAATTTGATCAAGTGCTAGGAATTCCCAACCAAGGTACATGTGTCTACTCGGATAAGTGGTCACTCACTATCCTTGATGCAATCAATGACCGCTCTCTTCCCTACCAAACTCCTTTAGCGGATAAGGATGTCATCAGTGAGCACCTTTTTAACGCAAGGGCCGCTCCAACCCGTGTCACCCGAAAGGGAAAAGAAGTAAACCGAGATCCATATGGTATGGATCTCAATGAGCTTAAGCCCGAATTCAAGAAATGGGAGGAACTTCTTAGAGCCAATGTCATTAGCACTATAGGAAATAGGGACCATATCAATGCTTGCCTTTGTCACATGCTCTACAACTTGTCCACCCGTCAACCATTCAATTTAGCTTGCTACATTGCTAGGAGAATGATTGACATTCCAACTCAAGGATCGGTCGCTCTTCCTTACGGGATGCTCCTCACCCGTCTTTATAGAGCTTTTGCACCCATTCCACCAAGCCCAAAAGGGTTGAAGCTTGACTATGCTCTCATCCCTCACATTTTTGTGCCCTTGAGTGACGAACGAGTGGCTAAGACTAAAGGAAGAAGGACAAAACCTCCAACTCCATCATCATCATCATCAAATAGCTCCGAGGACGGTCTCCCAAATTCTCGCCTTACACCTCAAGAGTACTATGCATCTCTCCCCGATATTGAGAATGAATCGGCGGAGTTCAAGCAAACCAAAGGGAAGTTCAAGTGCCTTGGTAGGATGATGAATAAGATCTACAAGAAGTTGGATAAGTGAGGTTCATTTGAAGGAGTGTTTGGAACAAGACAATAACTTTGATGTACGATACAATTTGGTTGTTTTTAATTTGTAGGAGGATAATATGACTTAAAACAATGTTGTATGTTAACCGGTTTATGCAGGGGGATAGCACAAGTGTGTTATCAAATTTTACCCATTTTCACTTATATGTGAAAATTGTTTGCCCTTGGTCAAAGTCTATGTTCCACTATGTTTGTATATGTGTTATTGACTTTTCCTAACTAGAAATGATTAATGTCACATGTTTTAAGCAAAATTTCAGGTTTCGAAAAAGTTCCCGACACCTAAAAATGTGGTCTGTGTTGATT
Source organism: Chrysanthemum makinoi (assembly GCA_910596185.1). Lineage (NCBI taxonomy): Eukaryota > Viridiplantae > Streptophyta > Magnoliopsida > Asterales > Asteraceae > Chrysanthemum > Chrysanthemum makinoi. Next base: position 97,761,386 of record OU343222.1, read on the forward strand.
TCTGGTCACTACGGACAGGACGGCACCAAAAATTTGGTACCGTCTGTTATACATTTTGGTACCGCCGTACCTGTACAGGCGGACCAGGCGGCACCCTTTTAACGGTTCCGCCTGTGTAAAATTTTGGTGCAGTGGATCCTATAGGTAATTTTCTAAATTACGCCTATTTCAACTTTCCAAATTACCATACATTGCTTCTAGGTTAATCTTAACTAGTTCTTACCCATATTAGAACTAGTGTAACACACTTAGGCATATTGGATATCCATTTCCCACCAAAATTCAAAAATTTCAAAAATCCACCCAAGGAGCCCTTTCTTATAAAGGAAGGAACCAAAAATTTGGTTCCTTGCAATCCGTGGGTGATCTGATTCTAAAGATCCCATCATCATTAGAACACATTTATTGCAAATCTTTGTCTCTTCACTCAATCCTTCTTGTATGGATTGACTTGGGTGATATGACTAGCATTAAACCCACTTCAAAATCATTAGGAACCTCATCTCTTCTATGGTTTAACATCAAATCAAACACATTTATCCATAATTTTCAAATCCTATAAATTAGGAGCTTTTACCATGATCATCTTCACACCTTCTCAACTCTTATCATCTACTAGCAAAAACTTAAGCCAAAATGACTAAGTCTTCACCATCAACAAAGCCTTACAAAAGAACCGCTAGAATGAGCGTAAGACCTTATTGTTTCATCAACATAAGCTCCTCTTCCGAGTCATCTCCATTAACAATCTCATCTCCCATAAGAGATGAAACAACTCTCACTTTGGCTACTCCTACACCACCTCCACAATCACCTATCATCATCACTACTCCACCACCAACAAAGACTCCTAGCTCACCACCACCGGCTCCTATCCAAACATCAAAATCACCATCACCTCCAAAATCTCCAACACTCATCCCATTAGAGTTATTCTCTACACCACCTACATCTCCAAATCCATTTTTGGAAGACTTGGAGGACTTGTCTCCTAGGCCCAATCATCCACCACCACTACCATCCTCTGGTACTATTGAGCGAATAGCTCATGAGTCTCCACGTCCATCTTTTGACCCAAACGCCCCGTTAGGGCCAAGACCTCTTCTTTTCCATCCCATCTACAAGGAAATCCATGGTCCTTTGTATGGGGATCAACCACTACCTACAACATCAATGCCCTCTCATATAGAGGACATTGAGGAATCCATGTGGGAGGATCACCCCACCAAAGAAGAGATTGAAGCCGAGCTAACTCACCTCCACCAATTTTCCAATATGGTGGATTCCCATCTTAGTGATGCTATGCAATTGCAAAGTGCTTTGCTAGCTTCCATAATCACCACTCCAAACACCAACACCAACACCTCCACAATTCCACCACCATAAAACCATGAACTATACTACCCTCCTAGACATGGTTGCTCCAATTGTGAGCGGACCGCACAAATCACCGAAAGGACCCGGGTGATGGTCCATGAGCTTCAAGACGAAATGAGGTTCATCCTCAATCACATCCTAGAGCGCATCAATGCTCTTGCTCATCCACCACCTCAATAGGAGGGTCCTAGTTTATTTTTTTAAGCATTTTTATTTTTCTAGGCTTTTCTTTGTATTTTTTAGGATAATTTTTTTCTTTCTTGTACTAACACTTCATTGTGTTCCCTTTTCATGATTTTATATCATTAAAATTTTTAACAAATGAATGGTGTTTCTTATATTGTTGTTGCTTGTTACATGGTGTTTGGAAATGCTTGTGATGATGCTTATTACTAACAAATTTTTTTGTAGCCTTTTCACAATCCATGTATCTTTCTCTTGGCACCCAATTTAGGGGGAGCATTGGTCAAGGGGGAGATAATGGCTCGGGCTCATTACATATTCCGCCTCGCATCTTCTTTTTGTTGAGACAAAAAGGGAGATAAATATTTAGAACTTGGTTATATTTGACTTTTATAAAAGTCAACTGCATACTTTGACTTTTTGAAAAGTCAACATCATACTTCAACCAATGAAGACTTTGACTTTCTAATAAAAGGTCAACTGCAAACTTTGACTTTCTGAAAAGTCAACATCATGTCTAAATTGGACATACTTGCATTATCATTTTTATCTTTCAAGTTCTAAAACTAATATTTTTATAAGGCAAAAATGCATATATATCATTCCCAAAGTGAATAATTGCATATATATCCTTTGTACAAGTTTTTTATGCACATTTTACAATGATTTTTATGCATGTTTTGGATATATATGCAATTTTGCATTTTCGGGAGGATATATATGCAAAAGCCCCTTTTTATAACTATTGTACAATCTTTACATCTTTTATAAAAATAAAATTTATATTTTGTCCTCAACAAAAAGGGGAAGATTGTTAATACAAATATCGTCATTAAACGTTATTTATATTTTATGATCTTTACCTAAGTTTTGTTAACGACAAAAGTAAATTTAGTTTTTATAAAGCTTAAAGCTTGTCAAGTTTAATAAATATTAAAACAGGCTTTTCAAATAATATCTTCATCACTCAAACATTTTGATTAATCATATTTTGATATGACTCTAAACCATAATGTATGTTAGTATTTTTAGTTCAAGAATGTTTTGGTTTCTTAAAACAAAACATTACATATGTATTTTAACATATTTCTAAAAATAGAAAAACAAACACATGACATCATATAGTGCATCATTGAAATCCTTAGAAGATTTCACTAGATACTTTGTATAGATTTAGACTCTACATATCTTACACAATCTTGGATAAATATGGTTGACTTTGGTAAGATTTTGGTGATCTTGCTTTCAGACCCCGGCGGCACCAATTATTAACACGGACGGAACCCTTTTGAGGGATCCGTGGTCCGTGGTGCCTGCTGAGTAATTTGGCTATAAATAGCAAAGCCAAACCAAGTTGTTTTTAATCCCTTTCTATAATATTCTCATACATTCCTTCTCTCTAATATTTATAACTCAGTTTCATATCATATTAGTGATCTCTTTTGTAGCAAAGAAGGTCAAGGCACATTCAAGCTTTAACAAGAAGTTGGAAGTCTTGTTTGTTGTTGTATGATCTTGTGTTGATTCATACATCATTGTTGTACCAAACCATCATAATCTTGTGAGTGTGAGTGGTTAGTATTTTAGTCCTTAAAATACATTGTGTGTGGGGGTGGTTGTACCCTTGAAAAGAATTCGACATCTAGCTTAGTGTCGAAAATAGTGTGTAAGCGAAGTGTAATGGTTTCTACGCCGGTGAAAGGAGCTTGTTGACTAGTGAAGTTAAACTCTCGAGTGTGAGACTTGGGGAGTGGAGTAGGGCAAGGAAAAAGACTCCTTGTAGACCGAACCACTATAAACAACTTGTTGTAGTTTGATTGTTTCTTTCCTTATCTACTCTTTATATATTGTTTGCATATTGATTATTATTCACTAACATATCTAAGATCAATATCAATTGATCTTTCAATAAGTTTCAAAACAAAGTTTTTTAATCGGTAAACTATTCAACCCCCCTTCTAGTTTTCGACAGGCCGATTGTTAAACCGGGTACTATTCGGATCGTCCTTAGTTTAGCGGCTTCTCGACTTTGGCCTGTTAATCAGCCTGATGTCAAGAATGCCTTCCTCCATGGTGATTTGTCTGAGACGGTTTACGTGCATCAGCCACCTGGTTTTTAGATTCTGCTCATCATGATTATATTTGTTTATTGGTACGTCTCTTTACGGGCTCAAGCAGGCCCCTATGGCTTGGTTTCAACATTTTGCAGCATATGTTACTCGTGTTAGGTTTACTCATAGTCGTTGTGACTCCTCATTATTTATCTACAGACAAGGCACTGACACTGCTTATTTATTATTATATGTTGATGATATTGTTCTCACAGCTTCCTCTGAGTCTTTGTTACACTAGATTCTTGATTCGTTGCATCAAGAGTTTTTTTTATGACTGATTCTGGTTTGCTTAATTATTTTATAGGTTTTTCTGTTACACGTTATTCTTTGGGGATGTTTTTATCTCAGTGTAGTTATGCTGCTAAGATCCTTGAGCGGGCTTATATGCTCAACTGCAATCCCAGTTGGAATCCTATTGATACTGAGTCTAAAGTCGGGGCTGATGGTGATCCGGTATTTGATCTGACATTATATAAGAGTCTTGCTAGTACTCTTCAGTATCTTACTTTTACTCGCACATATATTCTTATGCAATGCATCACGTTTGCCTTTATATGCATGATTTTCGAAAGACTCATTTCTCGGCTCTTAAACGGATTCAAAGACATGTTAGTGGTACTATTGATCATGGGTTACAATTTGTTTCTTCTTCTACTACATTTTTGGTTGCTTACTCCGATGCAGATTGGTGGGCCGTCCCACTTCTAGACGGTCGACATTGGGCTATTGTGTGTTTCTTGGTAACAACTAACTTTCTTGTTCGACTAAGTGTCAACCAACGCTTCGTCGGTCTATTGCAGAGGCTGAGTATCGTGGTATTGCCAATGTTGTTGCTGAGACTTGTTGGTTGCGAAATTTGTTACGAAAGTTGCATACACCTTTATCTTCCGCTACACTTGTTTACTGTGATAATGTTAGTGCCGTTTATTTGTCTACTAATTCGATTCAGCATCAGCGAACGACGCATATAGAGATAGATATACACTTTGTTTGTGATTTGGTTGTTGCGGGTCAGGTTCGGGTTCTTCATGTTTCGTCTCGTTATCAGTATGCGAATATTTTTACCAAGGTTTTGCCTTCGGCTTTGTTTGAAGAGTTTCGTACCAGCTTGAGCGTTCGGAGTATTAGTTGATAGTTGTGTTGGGTTAGATATTGGGCTCAATCCTAAAGTCTATAATAGTCTATTGGTTATATATTGTACATTCTCAATATTGTTATGCATGAAACACAAACATTGTTACACTTTCTTCCTAAAGTATTTGTTTATATTTCTGTTTTCGGTTGTTCCAAATTAATTGCCCACTACTAAAAGTAACTTGGAGTGGAAAATTTGGTCGAGTTTAACATATTACCCTTACTTGAGACTATTATTACAAAATTTAATGAAAACTCTAATTAATTACTTAAGGGTAAAAATGTATTTTGCAAAAAGTAAGAAAAGAAATCAGTAATGATAGTATGTTGTTATTAAAATGTGCATTTTTGTCCGGAAACAATTATTTTTAGAGAAAAGAGTGCATAACAGAAGACATTAGAATCAAATCCAAAATCAAATCCTAGTTATATTTTGTTAAATACTTACATATCTAAAGTTGTTGAATCATCTCCAAGGTGGTTGGGTGAAAATATTGAGATGGTAAGGAAAAAAGTCTGAAAACAACCACGAGAATACCTACTATGCTGCGTACATTTGAGTAAAAACAAGTTCATTCACTTATATATATTAGACATGTCACAAATTAAATGTTCAATTATTACCTAACATGAACACAACCCATATTTTTAAAGGGTAAGACGGGTTTTATATGTCTTTATCTCCGACTCAAACTAGTTTATCTTCGTCTTGTCGAGTACCGACCTTAGTTACTAGCACAAATGCATACAAAATAACAAATTCATAATGATTGATGGTTATGTTGGTGATTTTGCATCACCGATATTATTTAAGTGTAATAGATTGACTTAGTTGACTAATGTGTAATTATGATAAATGTTTAATAAGTTGGGGTTGTGTGGAGTGCACACTTGTATGACGTTATTATGATTATTATTCGGGGGCGAAGCCCCTAATGACGGGGGTCCGGGGGCAGCGCCCCTGGTATAAAGTGTTATGTTAAAAACGCACTAGAAAATAAAATTTCCGGTATTTTGCCCGTTAATTTTACTGTTTCGGCGGTTAATTAACTGCTATAGCAGTTACAACCGTTTGGCAGTATTTTGGTCATATATTCATAATCTGGTTCAGTTTCATAACTAACAAAACATTTTCACGTTTCAAAATCTGAGTTTTATCCGATTTAAGATTTCGGTAAAACCACCAAAACACTTCAATCTGAAAGTGTTTACACGACTCTCACATTACTGTGATCCAAATTTTCTAACAAGTTATTTGTATGCGCTAATAACTAGAGGCTACAATTCTTGACGCGACAACCGACATGAACCCTACATAAATCACAATTTTGCAATGAAATGATGGTTGTTCGTATGTGACACGACTTTAAGCTATAGAATTGGCAACAACCAACTTCTTTCCATTGTCTTTGCATTCTCCTCCAAAATAATAATGTAAAACACGTAACAATAACTTTCTTAGCACCTCTAGACACCTAGTTCATGTGATAACCATTTGATTCAAGTTAAACATAATCCTTATGACATTTATTTTAAAAGCGTTTACAGGCTGTAATATTGCTACCCTTAACCCAACTTATATATTTTTTGTTTCACACTTTTGTTTCAACATGTTTACCCACTTTATTAACAGGACAAGATAATTTTCTTATGGTTTTCTGCTCCGTATTTATTGTGTTTACTACTTTTGACTTGTTAAACTTTATATTTATTGTTTCGTAGTTTTATAATAAAACAAAATTATAAAAATAATAAAATAATCAAAAATAAATAAATAAAAAAGGGGTATTAGTATCATTTTAGGGGTGTGCAAATAACCAATCCTTATGTTTATTCCTTAGGTACTCAAACAATCACATGCATAATCAGCCTTAAAGAATGTTTGGAATTGCACTTTGAGGTATAATTCAAAGAGTAAGGATCAAATGAGAAATAAAATTAAAATGAGAAGGATGAGAAGAAACAATAGCCGTATATTTCAGATCCACCTATAAAAGTAGATGCATCTCCCTTTAAATTTCTTTTTTTTATTTGAAATGTGAGGCTAAGAATATTTCCCACTCTTCTCATTTTATTTTATCTTCTCACTAGATCTCTTCCCATAATTCAAAACACAAATTATCAATAGGCAACCAAATCACTTGAAAGAGATTGATTATATTTGCAAAACATAAACCCAAACCCTCATTAAGGTTGCATCTAGAAAAGTTAGTAGTGGCTGATAGCCGTGGGTTGTAGCTACAACTTGTACTTTTTTGTTTTGTAAAAGTATTTGGTAACGAGCTGTAATGATAAACTCTAAAATGTAAAACAGAATAATAACTTGAGGATCCATTAGCTAAGAGTCTACTTCCAAACAAGCATTCAATTTCAAATGTTATGGTCCTGTTTGGTTTGTTATAATATGAGATAATTGGATGTAAATGTAATCTAATTACATTATGTAAGCTGTTTGGTTTGCAGAATGAAAGGAATTGCAATTCAAATTATATTACATAGGTTGTTTGGTTTATGATGTAATTGTAATTTGGTCATTCTAATTACATCAAGTGAGGGAATTCAAATTACATTAAAAGTTGAATGAAAAGCTTTAAATTACATTGTAATTCAAAATTTTATAATGTAAAGAATCAACACTTTATTATTATTATTATTATTACTATTACTATTATTATTATTATTATCAAAACGATAAATGATGATAATTTTTTTATACTTCAGACTTATAATTATTAGAATTTAAGAAGATTGTTAATCTATTTTTCATTATTGATTTTATTTATTATTTAATTTAAATAATTTATTATTATTATTATTATTATTTGCTTTTTTCTCAAATTTAACTCTTTTATTATTATTATTATTATTATTATTATTATTATTATTATTATACAACATCACTTTATTAGAAAATTATAAGATTTACAAGAAATTAGTAGGGAGCTGAGATACTAACCGAGCTCCCACTCTTCTAGTTATAGCGAAGCTAATCCTACTAAAAATATGAGCAACATCACGTGCTCCAATGTCTTGAGTCACCGAGAATCTTCGGATACGCTTTAGTAAGGTCACCGCATTCTTCTCCAGTTCCCCAAAAGAAGAGAATGAAAAGGGGAGAAACCCATATCCAATGTCCGCGCATTTAGCCTCACATTTAGTTTTATTATAAATTATTGCATATTACAACTCATACAACTAATTACAAATTTAATTCTTTTAACTGATTACAAGTCATTAAGATTATATTACAATTTTTTTGACATATTACAATTTTCTCAAAATAAAATTACAAACAAAACGCCCCCTAAGACTAGTCGTTATGATCAACCAAACCAAGGGTTGGTCTATCCTTAATAGACGCGTCCCTCCTCCTACGAGAAGTCCAAGCAGATGCGTCCTCCCCCTTGTTTTGTGTGATTCGATCGGCTAGGCGACCGATCTTGGCATTTAGTTTGTGTGTGTATAGTTTTTTTAATTAATTTTTATAAGGTATGTTTTTGGTTGTAACTAGGGTCGCCTTACTACGAGCTTGGGTCATGTGTTTGATCTTAGAGAGAAGCTGATGTGACGCTGATGTGACGGAGTATACCCGGGCCTTAAAGCACACCTAAACAATCGAGGGTAGTTTGAAGTCACATCAAAAACTTGAAGGACCAAACAGAATCATATATTCAAAATCCGTAGAATAACGAACGTTCCTTAACACCTTCCTGGTGGAGTACTTTGTTTTGTTATTTGTGTGTGAATGTGCTTGGACTACAACATTAACTTTTTCCTTTAAAAACTGTGAAGACAAATGCTATTGAAACTCTTCCATTTGTAAATACTTTAGTATTGTCAGATTCTTATCTTCTCAGATATCACAGCATGAGTTCATCCATAGATGAAGGTACGTACGACAATAATCCTATATATCTTAACTACGTGTGTGTTATTGCTAACTGTTGATTATGTTTACAACAAGTTTATTTCATTATGTTACTAGCTTATTTATTTTTTCTTTTTTTTGTTAACCATGTTTTCTGACATTTTGGCCGACTAATCCACGGGTTTTGAAAATTATTTCATGTGCCATATGGATATATATAAAAAAGAAAATCTAATGTGTTTTGTAAATGGCTACTTTTGGTTTTGGCTGGCTTATTTTGACTTAGTGGCTTATTGAGATTTAGAAAAGCCGCTAAGCTTACATTTCGGATTATGAACTTATGAACTTTAGTTTATAAGCTCGAGTTAATACGCTCACAAGTTCAGAAAAGTGAGCTAATAGGCTGTTCCATTTCTCGAAAAGCCAATAAGCCTACAAAATAAGCTAATCTAAATGAGATGAAAATTATGATTAAAATTGGTTAATATTTATACTTTGATTTATGCAATCACTTGCATAATATAGAAAAAATGGTAGTCTATTGATATTTAATCGTAAAGACTTTGCGGGCTGATTGATCACACGGTCCTGACTGTTCGTATATGTGCAAATGTATCTGTAGGAGCAATTTAACGCTAAGTTCTAGTTTTATATCTCATGCTATATGAATTTCAACTAATATTAATGTAACAATTATTATTGCCCACAGAAACGGTAGACTTAGAGACAGGGACGATGACTCCATTAAAGCATAATATAAATTTAAATCTTCTCAACGACCCTTCACCATCACAATCAGCATCGCCATCTTCTACATCTACTCCAGCACTTGTACTTACGGCTTCTGGGAAGCGGATTGATCAGGCTGGAAAGAAGAAGTATGTGAAGCAAGTGACAGGCAGGCATAACGATACTGAGCTTCATTTAGCAGCCCAAAGGGGTGATCTGGCGGCTGTGAAGAAAATCCTTGATGATATTAACTCACAAATGATGGGAACTTTAAGTGGAGCTGATTTTGATGCTGAAGTTGCTGAAATACGTGCGTCAGTGGTGAACGAAGTGAATGAGTTAGGGGTTACAGCACTGTATTCAGCTGCGGAGAAGGGACATCTTGAGGTTGTGAAAGAGCTTTTGAAGTACTCAGATAAGGAAACACTTACGAGAAGAAGCCGCTTGGAATTTGATCCTTTGCATATAGCTGCTAGTCAAGGACACCATGGTAAACGTCTTTACAAATTTTCTAGAAGTGTTTTTCTCTGTTAGTTTATTTCAGTAATTAACTAGTTTAAAAGGGTGCCCTCTCAAATTAATTTGATATCTTCATAACCTTAAGGTCATCGCTACAACAAATATGTGTTTTCGCGTACTTTTTCTATACTATGACAAATCTGAACTTTTATGCTAAGTTGTTCACACGTAGAAACATCCAATTTTTCCACGCTTCTTCATCCATGAAGAGGTTTGGTGACAAATTAAGCGTACACGAATTTTATGTTGTGTGCGCTTGCTGACATGATTTTGTACAATAGTAAAGCACGAACATTCTGACTACGCTTAATGGGTCGTTTGAAAAATTTACTCCATTTATAAATTGTTCATATTTGGACAATATTTTACACTTTTTCTGTTTACTTAAACTGTGTCTACACATCTCATTTATTGTGGTGCATCTTATCTCGTATAATTGAAGTTATGCCAACATCTTTTTATTGAATCTTTTTGCAGCTGTGGTTCAGTTGCTACTTAATCATGATGTGTCACTATGCCAGACCAGATCACAAGGTAATGCTACTCCGCTTGCTACTGAAGCTTCAAAAGGACACACTACTGTTGTTCAGGAGCTACTGTCAAAGGATCCAAGCTTGTTAGATATTCCCAGATCCAATGGAAAAAACGCATTGCACCTAGCAGCAAGATCAGGCCATGTTGAGACAGTAAAGACTTTGCTTGACAAGGACCCACAATTGGCACGAACGACCGACAAAAAGGGCCAAACTGCGTTGCATATGGCTGTTAAAGGAGCTAGCAGTGACGATTTTAGATTGCTGCTGCAGGCTGATGCTGCCATTGTGATGTTGCCTGATAAGTCCAGTTTTACTGCATTGCATGTTGCTACTAGAAAAAAGAGAGTAGAGGTACATTTCCTTCTTTCCATGTTCATATATTCATCTTGGTTTTTCATTATATATTCTTTGTTGCCATTGATAATGCATTAGTCTTGCTTTAAAATGAATGTCATTGTGACTACTAGACTATCTTATTTACATAGCGATGAGTTAAGCTTACCTCTTTGATTGCTTTTAACATGAACATATAGAAGCAGTGGCAGTTTTGACCCATTTGCTTATGAAACGGGTCAAATGAGTCAAGGGAATGGGTCATACGGGTTACAAGTCACCTAGAGTCTATTCTTGATGCATACATACAACCTACTATTCTTTATGAAAGAATTAGATTAGTATGGTAATATTATTGATTTTATTAGTATCATTTACTATATAAATTAACAAAGCTCATATGCGGCCGTCTAAAAATGAACCGCTTCAACCTATCCCATTACTCAACCCGCCCATTGTGTTGAAAATGAGAATCTTACCATCAATTTACTTACTATTTCAGATTGTAAACGAGCTACTTAGTCTTCCCGACACGAATGTTAATGCACTGACCAGAGACCACAAAACCGCACTTGACATAGCTGAAGGCCTTTCCATATCAGAAGAATCTACAGACATAAGAGCCTGACTGATTCGCTGTGGTGCAGTCCGAGCAAACAAACTGAACCAACCAAGAGACGAGTTAAGAAACACTGTAACTCAGATAAAAAACGATGTCCACATCCAACTCATGCAAACCAAAAAATAAAAAAAAAATGTTCATGGAATTGCCAAAGAGCTAAGAAAACTCCATCGTGAAGGAATCAACAACGCCACAAATTCAGTAACTGTGGTGGATGTGCTTTTCGTAACTGTTGCTTTTGCTGCTATATTCACACTCCCTGGTGGGGATAACAATGACGGGATGGCGGTGGTGGTCCACAGGACTTCCTTTAAGATATTTTTTTTATTTTCAATGCTATCGCTCTTTTCACCTCTTTAGCTGTGGTGGTGGTTCAGATCACACTGGTTAGAGGCGAGACAAAAGCTGAAAGGAAAGTGGTTGAAGTTATCAACAAGCTAATGTGGTTAGCCTTTGTGTGTACTTTAGTGGCTTTTATGGTGTCATCTTATATAGTGGTGGGTCGTAAGTATAAATGGGCTGCTATTTTGATAACAGTTGTTGGTGGTGTTATAATGGTGGGGGTGCTCGGATCAATGACTTATTATGTGGTCAAGTCTAAGAAAACTCGTTCAATGCGAAGGAGAGAGAAGATTGCAAGAAATGGCACAAATTCATGGATGCCTTCCGATTTTTCAAACTCAGACGTTGAACGGATTTATGCTACTTGAGTTTTAAAACTTATTGTTGTTAATAGTTAGCTGTAGTGAGAACAACTGAGTACATTTTGGTGCCTTTGTTTTCGGCCTAAAAGCTCATTTGACGTGTTCGTATATCATCGTCTAGAGTGCTTTTTGTAGGATCGCCTGAAATGTCAAGAGATGCTTGATTGATGATGAATATATTGAATACCACTCAGTTAAATGTTTGATAATACAAATATTGTTATGATTGTAATTCAAATCCTTTTAAGAACATGTATGATGGATTCGATGTAAATCAAACATCGCCATAGATAGATACAAGTAATAAAGTTTGAACTTGCTATGTAAGTTTACTTTGCTATATACTAAGAGAGAATAAGTCATTATTTTTGCATATTTTTCGAAAATCATTTGCTAGATGCAAACACATATATATCCACGGAAATGATATGTACACAGGCATTTTTTTTATCTGCACACAGAAGTTCGAGAAACTTTAACGCATTTTATATAAATTCAGGAACTTACTCAGAAATGCTTCCTTTATTTACAAACACATTTTTTTAATCTACAAACACATACATATCCAGAAATGTAGGTTGGCAAATTACTCAGAAATGCTTCCTTTATTTACATAGGTTGATAGCAGACCGTACCAACTCTGCTATAAATTCAGGAACTTGAGTCACGGTTGAATGCCCAGACCAATAAAGAGAAACTTAAACTTCAGCGCTTAATCATCATTGAGAGGTATGCAATTACATTCCATGGTTTTTAGTTTTTTAATTAGTTATTATGCTGATAAATGGTGTTATCTTGCAGACCAGTTGAAGATAACTGAACAAGCTAGCTAGCACACATGGGTTCAGTTGAAGAGATGTATGCCATGATCGACAAGAAAGAGCACAAAACAAATATTCCGGTCCCCCCGCCACCACCAGAAAGATTAACTGTTGATAATTGTATGAACCTATGGCGTCCACTGCCGTCAATTAGGAACCCTCGTAAAGATATCCTAGGTAATATAGAGCCCCTTTGTGAATATACTCTCTGTCTTTGAACATTCGATTCAGATAACTGATATAAATCCATGCATTAGTTAAAAACAAGTTCCAATCATATATATCTTGGAATGATTAGAAATTTATTAACGTACATAATGCTTATGTAATTACATTGAAACAGGTAAAGCAGACTACTTCAATATATGTGTCCCATTGTACGAGGCTTGTATTAATGGTAATTGGAAAGCTGCCAAGGTCATCCTTGATAAACGCCCAGAGTTGGTACGTTTTGCTATCACTGAAAATTTGGAAACACCACTTCATGTTGCAGTGTCAGCAGAAGAGAACAAGCAGACGGAACAATTTGTTAAGAATCTGGTAGATCTGATGGATGATAGAGAGCTAGAATTTCAGAATAAGGGTGGGAACACTGCACTTTGCTTAGCATCTGCAGCTGGAAACATCAAAATGGTTACGACTTTGGTGAATAAGAGCCCCGAATTGCTAAACATTCCTGGTAGTCAAAGAATGATGCCGTTATACATGAGTGCGTTGTATGGCAAATATAACACGGTAACTTATCTCTATAATAATTCGCAGAAGATGACCGGCAAAAACTGGACACATCAGAATCGGGGCTGGGTACTATTGAAATGCGTGGAGTGGGATTTCTTTGGTAAGTAACTTACATTAATTACTACAATATTTGCAATGCATGGAAAACACTCCCGTTGTTACCAAAATGCAGCAAGGAGGTCGACGAAATCAAAATCCATATAAAAAAATGCATAAAAACACAAACTGCGGAAAACAAATGTGTACAATATACTACTACTTGTTCATCTGTCAAAATTCGAATGCGGTAATGCACAAAAAACTTAGCGATATTGCATATTTAGTGTTGTAAAACATAAAGATATCTGCCAGCTATATATAACGCCATTTATTTTTAAGCTTGCCTTACCTATAAAAATGCTTAGAGTATAACTCACCATTTCCGTTCGTATGCAATTTTAAACACATTTTGTTTTGTAGCATAGTGATGTACTTGATAGTTAATATATTGTATTCTAATTCAGTATTTCTTTGTTTTCGTAAATCAAAATCAATTTCGTGAGACTTTAATATATATCTTCCTCAGATGTTGCGCTGCAAATTGTGAAGGACCGTCCAGAACTTGTTAGTAATGGGTATGTATTTGGAGCTTTGGCTCGAAAACATGATGCTTTCAATGGAGTAGAACAAAGTTTACTCACGCGAATCATAAATTTAAGTAAGTCATTTGTTAGTCAGTTGTTCTTACGAGGAATTCATGCTATGAGGGGTGTAAAGATGGGTGTAGAAGGTACGTTATTTTAATTCATTCATGATATTATCATCCTTCTGTTTTATCATCCGATCCTTCTGTTTTATTATTAGTATGGCTTTGTAATATCTTTGATGTAAATTTTTTTCAGGGCATTATACTACTGATGCACTAAAATTCTTAAGAATCAGTTTGATAAATGCTATCAGAAAAATGTCAAAGGAAGAAGTTGATGATATAGTCATCAGAGAGCCTCGATCGGTCGTATTAAGTAATGGAATGTCCCAAAATTCTTCCAAAGTATTATTTGTGGCTGCAGAAATGGGCAACACCGTATTTGTAGTTGAGCTCCTTCGAGCCTATCCTGATTTAATATGGCACCTAAATGATGACAACTACTCTATATTTCATGTAGCTGTTATGAACCGTCATCAAGATGTCTACAACCTATTATACGAGATAGGCTCAATGAAGGATATGATAACAACACTGGTAGACCAAAATGGCAATAATATGCTTCATTTAGTTGGGATGACTTCAAGGATTATGAGATCTCATACGTCCGGGGCGTCTCTACTAATGCAACCTGAATTATCGTGGTTTAAGGTATGTAATTTGGCGCCCATACTTTTCAGTCTATGTTATTTTTGCTATAAACAGCGTTCAGTTTAGCAGATGATTGATCAGTCAAAAACTTGACCATAATCAATAAAATTTCTGGCGTTTTTCGTAGGAAGTAGAGAAGATGATTCCACCTACTTTGAGAGCAAAGAAGAACAATGCTGGTCACACACCCTATGACGTATTCTTTCAGAATAACAAAGATCTACTTTCCCAGTGTTTAAAATGGACGAAAGATGGTATGCTCGTTGCCACACTTATCATCACAGTAGCATTTGCAGTAGCTTTCACGGTACCTGGTGGCTATAACGATCATGGAAGTCCTCACTTCATTCATAAACATAGTTTCCTGATTTTTGTTATTGCAGATGCAATTTCTTTATTCTCGTCCACGACTTCACTTCTAGTGTTTTTGTCTATCCTCACGTCTCGCCACAGTCCACGTACTTTCATGTTCTCGTTACCCAGAAAGCTTATGATAGGACAAATAGCACTTTTTATCTCTGTAGCGGCCATGATGGTCACTTTTAGTGCTACCTTCTTCGTGCTATATCACAAGCGATTGACCTGGGTGCCCAACCTTATAGCTACATGTGCTGCCATTCCTGTCATTGTATTTGCTGTATTGCAATTTCCTCTTTTAGTGGATATATTTCGTTCTGTGCATGATTCTCATAATCTGTTTAGGCCCAAAAAACGTATGCTTTACAACACAAACCCATGGTTCTAAGTTCTAACTAGCTTCCTCATGGCTAGTTCTGAAAACTTGAAGCTTCCTTATAAAAACAAGACTGGAAAGATGTTGACGAAGACTTTAAGTATTTCATTTGTGTCGTCTGCCATAGGTCACTTGGGGTATGAGTTTAGTTGGTTTTGGTTGCTTTGGCTTCCCCTGGTTCTATTTTCCTTTGTTTTAGTATAGGGCTGTTTGGTTTCTTTTGTGTTGTTCCTGGTCGGGTTCCTGTCGTCTTGTTTGAAGAGGTGGAATGCCGTTTGTTTGTAACGCTTCTTTTGTGGTTCTATAATTGATGCCTTTCAAAAAAAAAAAAAAAATCATTTGTGTAGTTGCATTATTTTTGGAATGTTTTTGGACAAGGTTGACCCCTTTCTTCACTTCATCGGAAATTATTAATGGTATCAGTTTTTATTCTTAGATCCTACCGTGTCCGGTAATTGACTGTTTATAAAACTAACAATGCAGGGAAAATCTTAAACTTAAGCGTTTTGATTTCTCTATAGCAAGAGAAAAGAACACGCTAAATGGCACCCGCCACGACCCATCACACGTGCCCGCGGGTTTTTCATTGTCCTTGAACCCGGGGTCCTTTTCAGCGGGTAAAACTGTCACCCATACCCGTCACCTGCGAGTGAATTCCTTTACATTCACCATTTGACCCGTTATGGCAAAAGATAACCCAAAATGACCGTCTGTCAATTGCTATTGCTTAATTGTCAGATTGTCACCCCTAGGACTTATCAGCTATGACAGAAAGGTTTTGCTATATCACACATGTTTTGGTAAATAATATGTTACAGTATATCAATCCAGTCTAAATCAGATTCTCATTCGGTCATAGTTGGAAAACAACTATTTAGTAAATATACAATAAACAGCAAGCGAGATCAAGTTGTGTTACATACCCAATCACATCACTTACGGAGATTATTCTACCTAACAAAACTCTGCACCAATGGTTGTGCATTATATCCATATAAAGACGACTGCAAGAGTGACTAAAAGCAAGTTAAGGCGGCATAGCCAAGAGATACCCCACTGGAAAGCTGAACCGAACAAGTGGGAGACAAATAATGATATGTTCTATGTTCTATAGAGATATGACAGACTTTCCAGCAATGTCATAAACAGATATCAGAATTTCGGCACCGATCAATACAATAATCAGCCATTCCAGAAAATCTGATTTCCTGTTCTGCAGAATTTCTTGTAGAAACCGAATGTTGTGCTGCAATATAAAATGAAAAAGGTCATATTAATTCAAAGCAAAACAGTCGGAAAATATTCACATGATGTAGATTACCTCCACAAATTTCAACTTAAAATCCAAACTTGCAAATCTTTGAGTTAACTCGAATTCATCTCTTAGATATTCCCAGATTTGTGCATACTTGGCATCCTTCCAAGCAATATCAGATCTATACAAGCCGATACCAATTCCCATTAGCAACTTAACCAACTTTTCAATAAATTTACTAATTTTACAAAAACGAAACTGGAGGATCTAAAGAATTACTAAATCTTTGGTTCTGCAAGAAAAAATACTACCTCGTACTTGAGTTTTTTTATTTTCAACTACTTTTCATAAAAAAGTAATTTATGAGGTTAAAAGATGTTTTTTGTTGGAAGAAAACATAAGAAAAACTATTACTCACTCCAATCCAATAATTGTGGTTTTTGGTTTTAATTCTTAGTTTTGTACTCTTTATCATTGCTATGGATCATATTGTTTTACACTTTCCACATTCACACAACATATATTTGACACCCTTTGTCAAGTATGATGGTTTCAGAACAACAGTGATACCTAACAATACTCGTCATATAGTAAATGTCAGATTTTGATACGAAAATGAGTAAATAAAGTTTACCTCTCAAAAAGTCCAAGCTTAAGTATAACATCAGCAAGATTTGAATTTGCCTTCCCCACCAACTGAAATAGTTTCTTCCTTTTCATCGTGAAGGTTCCAGTTTTTTCCATGCCACGATTTATATCAGTAAATTCAGCAACCATACCATCAACCTAAAAAAAAAAGTATGAGAAACTGTACTAGGTACTTATAAATACTAGAGGTAGCAAAATAGAAAGTCTGGCTGGTTGGGGATAATGGGTGCAAACCGCCCGAGTCAAAACCCTAGCTTCCTGCGGATCAGGTCGGATAATCTTTAAATAAAATAATTACTGTGTCATGTGAAATTAATTTTCTGAAGTAAATTATTTCACAGGTCTTATGCATTAGTGGACAACTTTCAACCCATTTGATCGTTTCCTTTTTAGCCAGCTATTGTGATATAATCCATTTGACATGTTAGATATAAAAAAACCCGAATTGACCCATTTAATCAAATGGATCCAAGTCGCCATCCTAAATATTTACTGACAGATATGTGCACTGTATGGCTAATGAATTCACTTACCTGCCGAACATAGTAATCAAGAGCTATACTCTGACCTAAAACACTGCCAATTGTACGAATCCCATCAATGTTCAAATACTGCAGCATTATATAATCTAATCCACCTTCCATCCATGTATCCATAGTTGGTTTCTCCTTCACTTCGTACTCTGTACACATAAGAGTTTGGGCAAATTTTACAAAAATATCAAGTATATTGAATAACTAGCAAAAACGAAATCCATATAACTTTCTCATGATAGATAAGCAAACATAGATATCATGAACTCAGTTAGACTTTACCATCCTTTCTCGTCTCGCCTGCTGATCCAGAGGCATGTGCTTTTACAATTTCCAGACGTTCATTAATATCAGGATCACGAACATTGAACAAGACAACCGAACCATACTGAAAAACTACCATGTAGCTACTGTCGCTCCCACTTATACTTGCACCCAAACCCTGAAAAGCATAATCATTAAGATATGTAAGATATGTGTTCACTGATAGTGTACAGATAATTCTCCCATAAAATTTTTTTTTTTGAATAGCTAAAAAAAAAATATGCAGATAACTAAAATATTAAAATAGACTTACAATAGTCTCAGGCTTGGTGCTGCCAAATCTCAATACAACATAATTAGTCATTCTGGACGTGGGCTGGATGTAATTCGGTCTGTTCTTTTCCACTAGACTTTTCAAATCCACACTGCAACCAAATCACATAGTGAAATTCACATTGAAGCCAAACATAGTGACCAATAGTCACAAATTATAGTATTAGTAAAAAGCACAATGATATACAACCTGGCCAGGTAAATGCAATACATACACACTATTGCAAATCAACCCATGTCAACAATACGTCATGTCCTGTACTCCTTTTGTTTGATTTAAGTGTGACTATCCTCAGATAAGAGCTAATCTCGTATCCATCAACCTTCTGCATTCCCTTCTAGGTAAGTAATTCCTAAAACCTTATGCGCCACACTTTCTGGAATGTTAAGGGTTGTTTAGGATTGCTACTACAACTGTTATCTGCTCATTGCTTTTTAAAATAACCAACTTAAGACTTCTTATTCAGAAGTTCTGGGGATTGCTTATTTAGACACCTTATCTATTTATTGGGTCTTGCTAAAAGCAAAATAGCACTATTAAACATTTGGACAAAACAAACATCTTTGCTTATTTCAAACTCATCTTAATTGGTAGTTTCAATACAAATTTACCATCTGCGAAACAACTATTGCATGATAAAAAATACCACCAATCCATTATGGCTTGAGCGTTTCATTCAACTATAACTATAACCAGGGCCGGATATCACCATGTGCAAAGTGATCGACGGCACAGGGCCTCCATTTTCTTAGGGCCCCCAAGATTTCAAGCACCAGGGACTAATATAATAAGATTTTCACCTTATAGTTGATAATAAACTGTTTAACAACGTTTTATACTTGGAACAGAGCACCGGAGATATGTAACATTAGGAAGATGATGACCTTTTTCACTTCAGACCCTCTATTTTGATACATTTTACATTTTAGTCCTAATAGTTTACTTTTTTATATAAATCAATACAAAAGTATTTACATAATATACAGTTCCAACCCTTCTTTTTGGCAAATCTATCACAAATTTTCCCATTTAAAGTAGCAGGACACCATATATATTGTTTAAGCAGATTTAAAAGGTCGTCTAACAATACCATAGTCATAAAGCTCGACGTTTTTAACACCATTTTTTTATTCTTATAAAAAAGCGTGCAAATCGAATACCATTTTTCTTACTATGAGATTAACTTTTTAAAAATCGCACAGGGCCATCAAAATCCACGGGACGGTCCTGACTATAACTATCCTTAACCAAGAGCAAGTCATAACTGTCATTACATTTCATAAGCTATGCACTTCATAAGATGCTAAGGAAGTCTTTGTGATTGCTACTAAAACTGTTATCTACTCATGGGGTGTTTGGCATTGCTTATTTAAACAACTTATAAGCTTATCGTCTTTTCCTTAAACAAATAAGCACTTTTGAGCTTATGGACGAAACACAAAAGTTAAAACCACATTTAAATTCCCAAACATCTCCTGATAACTACTTATCCGTTATATCAAAACGCAAAATAAACACGTCAAACAAACACATTTCATAATTCAGCTACTAATATTATACCTAGTAGAAAAAAAATAAGCTCGAACCGGAATAGACCCCTTAACATCCTCATCAACCACACCTTCACTTTCACCCTCCCCCTTACCTTCCACCACAGCCTCCTCCCACTCCACCGTATCCGCCACCGACATCGAAGGCGACTTCGACGTCGAAAACGTCGAAACACATTTCGCCAACACAGAGCTCAACCTCGGCGCGTGAAACTCACGCGCCACTTTCTCAGCCCGTGATGAACTGTAAGAGTGTGTGTATAGGCATAGACCTGGTTGTTGTTGTTGTTGTGGTGGTGGTGGTGGTGGTGGGAAGAGATTGGTTAGGGTTTGAAATGATCTTAGGGTTAGGATTTGAGATGATGGTGTGAAGATGGTGGTGGTTGTGTGGTTGATGATGATGCGATGGTAACGCTGCCACATTTTTGTGCCGTCGTTGTTATTTGGGGTTTATTTGTTTGTTGTTGGGTTTTTGTTTTTTATTTTAGGGTTTATTGTTTGTTTTTTTCTTAATAAGTCAACAATATCATATCTTAACTTTTACTATAAATTTATATTCCATCCGTCCATAAATAAATGTCCACTTTGACTTTTTACGGTATTTCTTATTCAACTTTTACCTTATATAATTTTGTTTGTGTTATATAATATTTGATGAAAATTATATCAATGAAAATATATTTACAAACCAATCCATTCATATATTTTGCATCAGAATTATATGTCACAAATAGAATTATTTAAGGTCAAAGTTGAGCAAGAAAGACCGTAAAAAATCAAAGTGGACATTTATTTAGGGACAGAGGTAGTATTATTTTAGGAGTAAAGTCCAAAATACATTCATGTGATTTATCATGTGATTTGCTTTACCTCTCTAAACTTTTTTTTGGCACAAAAACATCCCTCCGTTAGTAAAGTTGACACAAATACATCCCTCTGTTAGTAAAATCAGTCAATGACGACTAACGGTGCAAATATTTCTCCGTTATCTCCTAACGAAAGAGAGAATATTTGCACCGTTAGTCCTTAGGACTAACTATGCAATATATTTTCAGAAATAAATTGCATCGTTAGTCCTCCGCCACCTCCACCGCCACCCGCCACCTCCACCGCCACCCACCACCTCCACCCCCACCTACCACCCAACGCCTCCAATTCACCACCACTCTACGGCTACCTACCACCACACCACTTCCTCACCACCACACCACCCGCTGAACGAACCACCTCCACCCAACGCCAACACCAGTGGTGGGTGGTAGTGGTTGCAGTGGGTGGCAGCGGTGGAGGTTGGTGGTGGTGGCAGTGGTGGCGGTGGCGCTGGAGGTGGGGTGGGCGTGGGCGTGGTGGTGAAGTGAGCGGTGGAGGTGGTAGTGCTGATGGTGGTGGAGGACTAACGATGCAATTTATTTTCGAAAATAAATTGCATAGTTAGTCCTAGGATAATGCAAATATTCTCTTCCGTAGAGAGATAACGAAAATATTTGCACCTGAGTCCTCATTGACTGATTTTACTAATAGAGGGATGTATTTGTGCCAACTTTATTAATGGATGGATGGTTTTGTGCAAAAAAAAGTTTAGGGATGTAAAACGAGACACGGAACAAACCACAGGGATGCATTTTAGACTTTACTCTTATTTTAAACATAAATATACATGGTCACCATGTTTTTTCTAAGTACAACATCCTATCTCTCAATATATAAGTGTGAATTGAAATCACGACGTGGAACTTCTCACACAACATGACATATCATTATAACACAAAATATTTTAATATTTGATACATGATCATTATATTTAAATTTTCATACATTTTTTTTTTGGTTTGTACAAAACCTTTAGGTTGAAACATATTTTACAATTTTACAATATTACATATACTGGTAATCTGAAACCATGTAGGTTTAACTTCTACAAATAGTAAAATATATATTCGAGTAAATTACAACAATGCTCCCTTAAAAATTGTCCATACTTGGCGTTTAAAAGTTACGTGAGATTTCCTAATACATTGGTGAAAAAAGAATCTCCGATTGAGGAGGTTAGGATATTTTCTAATACATGACTAACCTCCTTAAGTTTGAGCTAAACTACAACTAGCCTTCTAACCTTATATCCTAACTATTACACGCTAATATTCTAACAATTTTCACTTAGTGGTGATAGTTAACCTTCTCAAATACGCAGCAGCTTCAACCACCGCTAGAACCTCGGACCAGGGACCGCCTTTGTCAAGGCACCAGTAGCAATACCCGGTACTAACCTTAGCTCAAATCCTGACTCTGTAGAGAGCCCCTTTAGCCATGTATCCTCCTTCAATTCTCTACTAAGTGTCATATACTCCAATTCAATTGTAAACAAAGCCATCGTGTGTTGTAATATAGCTTCCCAGCTCACCGCACATTTTTGTATCATAAACTCGTACCTTGTGATTGATCTATCAATGATAGTGATCGATCTACCCATGGTGTAGTCAGCATCCACTAAAGTTTGTGCGTCCGTCTGTATCCATAATCAAATCCATCCAACCTTCCCACATCTGCATATACTATATCATGTCTCGTGCATACCATTTGATACTCATGACTTCCAACTGCATATATACATGACCCATTACTCTTCCTTTCTTCATCATGATTCCCTAACAAAACACTATACAACGACAGCATAGAGTGTCCCCCCAACAATATCTTAACCGATATCCTGATGGAAAAACTGAATCGTGACACCCTTAGAGTATTACCACTCTGAATCCTGAAGTATTGACACCCTCAGAGTATCACCCGAAATCAACTAACAAGTATCGTGTGTGAAACCCCTTCAAAGTATTGATTTTTCTTCATTCTTCAATCGACTCAACCCATGTAGAAAACTCAAACAAGAAATTGAATAACCCGAGAGCTACCCTAATAAACCCTTTGAAGTAAATATTTCGTCAATTAAACCCTAGCAAACCTGAAACTTGAAACCAAAGTAACAAACTGGTTGACAAAACCCTTGATTATAGAAGGACCCTAACCGAAAGCCTTGAACAAAATCAATTGAAGAAAACCCTTTGATGGCACCCTTGCTCAAGTCGATCAAACTTCATCAACAAGTAACCTTCTTTTAACTGAAACCTTAAAGTTAAAACTTCTTGCAAAACCTTGTCACCTTTGAAGCTCACATTGAAACTTCACGAAACTTGTGACAAAAGAAAACGGTCTCCTATAACCCTAGGATAATCGATCCACCTCATTGCAAGAAAACTTCAAGAACCTTGTTGTCCACTTGACTCGTAAACCTAGGAACCTTGAACCTTGTAATCTACACAACGATAGCCTAACAATAACCGAAAACGACAAAGAACACAATCACAAGATAGGAAACCTCAAAAACGAAAATCACCTTATTGGAAGCTCTGATGCAAGATCCCCTTGTTAGATTCTAGATCTATGTGTCTTAAACCTAGGATTCAAATTTCGTAGAAATCCAATGGCTAAGGAACCCGCATAAAAAATTCTTCCATGATTGCGCAGTAACAGACGAACCTAACCCATTTCATTCGTTTCTCTTGTTTTGGCTTTTTCCATGATGTGTAATTCGTTCCTCTCGAACAAGGCTCTGATACTAATTTTTGGAAGAAATCGAACAAACCAGTTTCTAGAGCGGAACCACAAATCACTAACAAATCCAACAATACCTCGATAAAGGGTTATGATCCCTTAATATCGAGTGGCACCAATACACACACAAGATACTTTATACTCAAACATTTATTAAACGTGAACAAGAAAATAAGGTAAAAATAAACCTCACCCTCTCATCTTTATTTATAAAGAATGAGGGGGGAAACCTAATCCTTAATGAACAAAGAATCTTCAATTGAGGAGGTTAGGAGAATTTCTAATATATGATAACCTCCTTAAATTTGAGCTAAACTACAACCAACCCTCTAAACTTAAATCCTAACTATTACACATTTTATATTATAACACCCACAATTTGTGATGTTTGTCGCACGATTCAACAAAAGATGGTAGGATTTTTTGATATAGTAAATAATTAAAATGTGGTTTTTGAGTTCTTTTTTATTACTAAATTATTTTTCATTTTCATATATACATATCACTTATCTTTTATTGAAATCTCCATCTCAGTCTACTGCCTTTCATTGAGAGTTAAATTCCATATAAAAAACCATAATATTGTAATACTCAATATGAAAATTTGATTGATTTTGTGGTTGTGGAAAACTAGAAGGGGAGGTTGAATAGTTTTGCCGATTTTACGTTAGTTTCAAAAACTTTTAGATTCGTTAATATGTGAGATCTTATGGATGTAGAGAAAGTATAGATCTAATGATAAAGCAAGTAAATAAAGTAAAGCGAAGGGAAAGAAAAGACACAACCGATGTATAGTGGTTCGGCTACAAGGACACCTTCCTTGCCCTACTACTCCCCAGAGTCACCTACTCGAGAGTTCAAGCACTATGTCAACAAACTCCTTCACTTGGCGGAGAAGCCTTCACAACGTTGCTTACACTTTTCCCGGTACAAAGCTAAATACCGAGTCCGTAGCACGGTGGACCAAACCAACACGACTATTACACAACAATATATGTGAAATATCAAATACAAGATCTTCTTACTTCTGAAATCTTGCGGAGTGACAAATCAATCAAGGACCCCTTGCTTAGATGACTTGTAGAATGCTCGTGATCTCGCCTTAGAGAAGGACCTATATGAGGCTCACAAATAGAAAGAAAGAAGAACAACTCTCTAGATCAAGTGATCTATATGTTAGAAGAGAATGAGAGTGTATGAGAGATTTAGTAAGAAGAGGGGTGAGTTAGAATGAAGAAATGGCTCTCTATTTATAGGCAAAATTCTTCACTGTTCCCCGGATCCCACGGATCCCTTCCACTTGGGATCCGTCTAGTGTAATCCTAGGGATCCGTGGAACGCTCCTCTTTGCCCATGGGTTTTTTGGTTATGGGTCATGGGTTATGGGTTGGTCCATGGGTTTTCTTTTTACCCATCCTAATAAACTATTACAACAAATGCTTAATTACTACATTTTTGTATTTAAATGGCTATATGTAAATTCTTTACAAAAATAACATGTATCCTTATAATTATACTTAAGATAACATTATATTTGTTATCAACAAAACACAAAGAGATCGCAAAATATTAATAAACGCGTTTTTACTACGGTTTATTTGTATTAATAATCTCCCCTTTTTGTTGATGACAAAACATAATGTTATGATGAGTAAAACTTAAGATAGATGTGAGTTTTGAAAAGCCCCTAAGTTTTACTTCTTCTCCCCCTTTTTGTCGAAACAAAAAGTTAACCCTTGGAAGAAATAAGTATAAAAGTGTGGAAAAAGTAGTCCACGTATTTCTTACTCCCCCTTGACGGTAGCTCCCCTAGCTTGGGCCAAGTGAAGAAAAATAAATAATCCTACAAAAAGAAAGGTTAGTAACATGCTTAAATAATCTTGTGATTGCCGAGAATCAAGATTGGGAGCCAAGGTATGTAAACAAAGCCTTGTAATAAGAAAACAAATTGTAGTGGTATTTATGCCACTTACAAGCATGTAAAAATAAGAACAAGACTTGTTCTTGAAAATGACTTCAAAAGAAAAAAAATACTAAAAGTAGAAAAATAGTAGTAGTGATTCCTTCCATGCTTGCATAAGGTTATGGATGGAGGTTTTGATGAGTGATGGTGTTGATGCGATCGAGGATGAGGTTGAGTATGAAACGCATTTCTTCCCTAATTTCTATTGCGATTTCCCTAGTGGATTGACAATGTTCACAATGTAAATGATGTGGGTAATGAGTGCGGATGTTTTCCGGGTTGTTTTGATTTGAGTTATGCGGAAGTTGTGGTGGAAAAATAGGAAAATATGGATCAACATCCGGAATATTTGTAAATGGTGGTGGAAAAGAACCTAGATATTCTTGTAATGTGATGGGAGCTAATGGTGGTGATGTTTCAAGATCTTGAAAAATAGTATTTGGAGATGTGGGGGGTGTTGAAAAGACTATTTCTTTTTGTTTAGGTTGTTTAGATCTTGTTGGAGTCTTAAGGAGTTCCAAAAGAGTGACTTTAGGTGGTGATGAAGTTGGTGTACTTGTTGGTGATGAGGAGGTGCTATAATGGAAGCATCTTGTGGTGAGTTATTTGTTGAGGATGAACCCTTTTAGGTTGGTTTTGCTAAACAACAAGATCGGATACTAATCCGTGCGGATATCCTAGAGTTTGATTGTGGTATTTTTGATGGTGGTAGTACAAAGGTTTGGGTATCATGAAGATGATTGTTTGTACTAGGTGATTCATCTAAAGGGTTTTTGGATGACATGGTGTATTGAGGTTATGAGGATGAGATGGATTATGCAAGCATTTTGGGAGTTCTATATGTAGAAAAACAAAGCATTGTAATGAATGCTTGACTCAAAATATGGATTAAAATCTAATGATTAGATATGAATTCAAGGCATGTGATCATGGGAACACAAGCATTAAAGAGCATACTCCCAAAAATGAAACAAATGTGGATTTTCATCCAAAGTGAAAAAATAGAAGGTAAAAAGCGACTTGTTTCACGGATCCCACGGATCCTTCCCTTGAGGATCCGTCCCACATGAAGGTGGGATCCGTGGTCCGTGCAGGGCGACACAAATTTTTCCTTTTTGAAAACATTTTGCCTATTGTGTGCCTATATGCAAACTATTTGGAGTTACGGTTATCTCGACTCCTAAAATGAAAAAGAAAAATAAACTAGAAGTAGAAAAACATCCTATTGAGATAACCCAAAAACACTTATTTAGTACATAAGTACGTAATTTAGTGTTATCAATGCTCCTAATTCATTGTTGCTTAAATGAATGTACCCGAAAACACATATTAGTTATATGTCCCCTTTAGAATTCAAAAGACATGAGATGCAATAAAAACGGGTTTTTACTTTGTATTAATAATGAAAAAGCGATTTGTCCTAGTCGTGAGGAATTGCTTTTGTGAAATTGATACGGGAAGGTATCATTCTTTTAGAAAACATTTTGAAAAGAGGTTTTCTTTGAAAATGTGTATGTGTGTTAAAAAAAATAAGAAAGCTATAAGTGGAAAACTTATCTTGGGTTTTGAAAATTCCCGTATTGTTTATGAGTTGTGCATGAAATAGAAATCCTAGACTCAGAAAGAAGAAGGCTAGTGTTTACATACCTTGTAGAGCCAAATAAGTTACGACGTTTGTTCCATTTGACCAAGACCAAGACGAAGTAGGTTGAATTGTTCTCGCTTCAACGGTTTGGTGAGGACGTCGGCTATGTTGTCTTCGGATGCTACCTTCTCAATAGAGATGTTCCCCTTTTGAACATTGTCTCTTAGAAAGTGATGACGAATCTCTATATGCTTTGTGCGAGAATGCAATACCGGATTCTTGCTTAAGTCGATGGCACCTTTGTTGTCACATAGGATGGCTATGTCGCTTAGATGAATGTCGTAGTCGACTAACGCTTGTTTTATCCATAGTGCTTGTTGGCATGCTTTGCCGGCGAGACGCATCGCTTCGGTTGTTGATACTGCTAGTGCCGTTTGTTTCTTAGAAAACCAAGATGTTAAACAACATCCCATGAAAGTACATACCCCACTTGTACTTTTTCTATCAACGTAATCACATGCATGGTCAGAATCTTCATATACAATTGTTTCTACTCCCGTGCCCTTAGGATACCATAATCCTAATTGTGTTGTACCCTTAATATATCTAAATATCCTTTTACGGCTTCTAGGTGTGATGTTTTAGGGTCTTCTTGAAACCTAGCACATAAGCAAACACTAAACATGATATCCGGCCTACTTCCGTGAGGTAGAAGGCTACCTATCATGCCACGATATTTAGTATTATCTGCGGATTCGCCTTCATCTTTGTGAGTTTTATGTCGGATGACATTGGAGTCCTAATTGGTTTCGACTCTTCTAGACCGAATTTCTTTAACATCTCCTTGATGTATTTAGATTGATTGAAGAAGATACCATCTTCTACTTGTTTTATTTGTAGACCAAGAAAGAAACTAAGTTCTCCCATCATACTCATCTCGAACTCGTCATGCATGATCTTAGAGAAATCATCACACATGTCTTGACAAGTGGATCCGAATATAATATCATCTACATATATTTGTACTATGATTATATGTGACTCTCTTTTCTTAGTAAAAGTGTGTTGTCAACTAACCCCATGGTATAGTTGTGTTTAACTAGAAATGACTTGAGTCTATCATACCAAGCTTTTGGAGCTTGTTTAAGACAATAAAGGGCTTTCTTTAATTTATACACATGTTTGGGTTTTTCAAAATCAATGAAGCAAGGAGGTTGAGCTACATATACTTCTTCATTAATGAAACCATTTAGAAAAGCTCTTTTGACATCCATTTGATAAAGCTTTAGATCATTAGCACAAGCATACGCAAGAAGTATTCTTATAGACTCTAAATCTAGCCACGGGGGCGTAGGTCTCATCAAAGTCTATTCCCTGTTGTTGTTTATACACTTGAGCAACGAGTCTAGCCTTGTTCCTAGACACTACTCCGTTTGCATCTAATTTGTTTTTATAAACCCATTTGGTTCCTATTATGGTTTGATTACTAGGTGGAGGGACAAGTGTCCAAACATCATTAGAAACAAATTGATTTAGTTTTTCTTGCATAGCCATTACCCAACTCTCATCTTTTATGGCTTCTTGTGTATTCTTAGGTTCTAAGGTTGAAACGAAACAAAACAAGCTATTTTGGTTTTGAACTTGAGACCTTAATGTTCGTTCGTTTAGCTTTCCTATGACTTTATCTACGGGGTGATCTTTGGACTCTTTAATGTTAATTATTTCATCACTTAGAGGTTCTTCTTCTTCACTTATCTTTTTCTTTATTACTATAGCTTCACATTCTATAATCTCGTCATCGACAAGAGGTGGAGAGGGTTTGGGTGGACTTTCATCAAATTTTATATTTAATGACTCTTCTACCTTCATTGTTTCTTTGTTTAATATGACGTAAGCTTTGCTATTTGGCGAGTAACCTAAAAAGATACCTTCGGTTGATTTAGGATCAAATTTTGTAAGGTAATCTTTAGTGTTAAGAATAAAACATTTACTACCAAAGACTCTAAAGTGATTTAACGTAGGCTTTTTGCCTCAAAGTAACTCATATGGAGTTTTTCCTAAGATTGGTCTAATTAAGACTCGATTGAGTATGTATGTTGAAGTATCAACGGCATTACACCAAAACTTTTGAGGTATGGATTGTTCATTAAGCATGGTTCGACTCATTTCTTGTAGGGTTCTATTCTTTCTTTCTACTACCCCATTCGATTGTGGAGTCGTGAGCCGAGAAGTTGTGAGTAATACCATTAGCGTCACAAAAGCTCTGAATTGCACTTCATTATCGAATTCCATACCATGATCCGTCCTAATAGACACTATGTGACTTCCTAGTTGTCTTTGGATCTTTTTGCTTAATATTTCAAAATAATTAAAGGTTTCCGTTTTGTTCTTTAAGAATTTTGTCCATGTATACCTAGAATAGTCATCCACTATGACCAAAGTGTAGTAGTTGCCTCCATAACTTTGGATAGCGAATGGACCAAATAAATCCATATGTAGTAATTCTAGACACCTAGTTGTAGACACCATGTTTTTAGCTTTATGACTAGAATGAGCTTGTTTTCCTACATTACAAGCATCACAAAAATGATGTTCATATTTTAACTTAGGTAGATCTTGTGGAAACGTAGAAGGGGGTGAATACGTTATCGTTTAAAAACTTTAGATCTTTAGTATCAAATCGCTTATGAAGCTTGTTATAATATGAAAGTACCAATTATTGTTTGTGACTAATATAAAGTATGGTAAACCAAGTTGTCACACAATCATGAACATCAAACCACATCACAAACAATAGTATAGTGCAAGTATAAAAGTAAAGAGATAAAGAAAGGAAAGTGCAAACCGAACACGAGGATTTATAGTGGTTCGGTCACGGATCTCCTTTCGGCCCTACTCCACTCCCCGAGTACCCAATTCGAGAGTTACTTCACTAAATCAACAAGCTCCCTTCTCGGCGGAGAAAACCTTACAATAAATTAAACACACTTTTTCGGTACAAAGCTAAATATCGGGTTCTAGTTCGAGGTAGAACCAACCTAACGTCGCCTATACAATATTTCCGACACTAAGCTAGATGTCGAGTTCTTTTACAAGGGTACAACCACTCCCAATATGTTTTATGGCCCAACATAATAAACCTTGTGTTTTATGGCACAAACACATAAACCATCTAATCTAGTTTGGTGAAAGTGTTGTTATGATGCAATGATGTTTACACTAATGATCCATGACACAAATGTCTAATGGATATGAATAACTACTTCTAAATGAACTTCCATTGATAGGAAGCCTTCATGATGAAGATCACAAGTTCCCTAAACTTCTTGTGATAGATCTTCAACTTGTGGTGAAGTGGGGATGGCTAATTCTCCAAACTTTCCTTGGTTGATCAAAGAGTATGCTTACAACAAAGATGAATGTTAGAAGCATTATGATCATGATCATTAGGGTGTTTAATGTATGTTATTACATTGTTAATGATTGATCTAAATGTATGCAAGAAGGTGGAGAAGATGTGATTTGAAGTGGTGAAGAAATGGGAAAACAATGGGCTTCTATTTATAGCCAAAAGTGGTGCGGGCGTCCACGGACCAAGGAGCCCTTTAAAGGGTTCCGTCCTTTATACAATTTGGTTCCGTGGGTGCACGACATAAAATCTAAAATATCTTTCTTCAAATCTTTCCAAGATATTACCAAATCTTACTAAGATCACATTTGATATATTGAGTGTCAATCTAACCAAAATATTCAAGTGATCTTCCAAGGATTTCAAAGATGATGCATGACATGATGTAACATGTATTTCCATTTTAGATTAAAAGGTTTATCAAGGTAAACTTGTAAAATGTATTATGTAACTAGTTAATAAAATGTCTAGTTACCTTTTGTAAATGCTTGTCACAAGTGTAAGTAAACTTTAGTATTTGTATGAAATACTGTAAAATGTAGAGGTTGAAATAGAATGGTTAAACCTATTAAAATACTTAGTGACTCTAAATGTATTTTAAACATTCTAAATGATTTGTTAATGGGTTTGATCATAATGCCACATAACAAACATGTACGAACCTGTGTTGTAACATATGAGGACTTGAGTCATCGAGAGGTGTTGAATGTATGTTGAGACAAAGTGTGATTACAAGTAACTTGTACATTTTACGTTATGTATTACAAGTTACATGTTTGTCATCAATCAAAACAAGCGAGACTGTATAGATTAAATATCGTAATATTTGCACTAACAATCTCCCCTTTTGATGATGACAAATATATGTAAGCGTAATAGAAAGTAAAATGTAAAAGGTTACTTGTATCCTTACTACCTTTACATTACCTTCTCCGTTTACACTCTTCTCCCCTTTTGTCGAAAACAAAAGGGCGTGTCCTTAGAGTTTAACTTAATTTCTCCCCAAAAGGCGAGCTTGCATCATCCCTAGTGAAGTTAAATCGTCCACTTCAATCCGTCCCTTGTTTGGTAGCGGATCCATGGATCAAATAAAGAGGCTTAACCTACATCAAGGTTAGTTTTATGCAACAAAAATTATGAGAAATATATGAAAAGAAAAAGGCATAGCAATGTTAGCCTATTTTCTCCACTTTTTATCGAAGCACAAATGCTTGTTGAAAAGTGAGAATGATGCTAAATCGTGCATGCTCCCCTTGACGGTTGCTTCCCCTTGTTTGAGGCGTCAGGGTATGATTAAAACCTACAAAACAAATATTAGTGCAAAACTATATTAGTCATTGGACGAGTAAGTGATATACAACAAAGTGTGTATAAGATGCATTGATAAATTCTTGTGCGGAAGCTCCCTTGCTCTAGGGCGTCAAGATGAACCTTCAAAATAAATATTAGTATAATAGAAGCTTTGTCTTTAGACAAATATGTCATATACAACCAAGTGTATAGGCGATGCAATATGAGTGCTTAAAGGATATTCCTCCTTGTTCTAGGGTGTCAAGAAGCACCTAAAATAAGAAAAATAATTGATGCAAACTTCATCCTTAGATGAGTAAGTTATATACAATCGAGTGTATATGATGATGAACCTACAATGAAAAACATTAGTGCAATATATTTCATCTTTTTCACAAAGAAAAATAAGATGTATATATGTGATAAATGATATAATCAAAGATCTCATGAAGTGTAGTCTCCTAATTACAATCATAAGAAAAGTGAGAATATAATATGATAAAAGCCTACAAAATAGTTCCTAGAAAGAAGATATGAAGTCTCCCACTGGGTGTGCCACTAGTGGTGCTAGTGTTGGTGTCGGTTTACTAGTAGGATTCATGTGGTGATGGTAGATGACTCGAGATTTACAAAAGTAAGTTTTAGCTAATCCATGGTGGTGATGATTAGTGAAAGTGGTGATGGAAGGTGGTGGTGATTAGGTAGGAAGCTATTAAGGAGTTAGAAACTCATATGTATAGCAAATATAAAAATATGGACTCATGCAATCCTTTCGTCATGTCAAGTGACCAAAGCTAAGAGGAAAAAATATGAATGGACATTGCATTTCAATGATGCATAAGGGTTATGATTTGAGTGATTTATTGATGCTAACAACCTATTGTTTTGAGCAAGTTCTCATATGCTTCAACCCAAGAGTAATCAATAATGCGTTCTATCTAAGAATATATAAATGAAGATACCAAAAGATATAAAAGTGATGAAGATAAATTCGTTCATTGATTGACACGAATTATAAAAATGACCTATTCTAGGTGACAATGGGAAGGGTAGTATTAGCATGGTTTTGACCGACATGGATGATTATCACTTTGAAAAGAAGTGAAGACAATATGGAAAATACTAATAATGAGTACCTATATGAGGATGAGAATGACATCATATGAGTGAGAGTTGGATGGACCAACGTGTTGGAGATGGCTGTTTTGATTAATATATCGTTTGCGCTGACAAGGACATGCATGATAAGCGAGAAAAGGATAAGATCCTATGATGGTGTTCTAGATAGTGAAGTTGTAAGGTGCTAGTTTAAGGAAAATCCTATATGTGGAGATGAAGAAGTTTGTAAAACACATGATGTGTTTTTCACTTGATGAGGTATTGGTGCGAAAAAGGTTGAACTAGTTGTGGTTTCATGAACCGGTTTTAGCTAAGTGGTGTTTACCTATGTGTTGGTATTTTAGAGTCTAAGAGACATAAAATTTGACAAAAGACAATTATGTGAATGGATTTCTCTCCCCTTAATTGGTGGACATCCAACATAATGTGTAATGTATCAAATAAAGAATGACAACAAAGTGTTTAGGAGGTTATTTGGGTTAACGAAAGAGATGAGCTTAGTGATGTTTTTATGGAAGTTGGTTAGCATACAATGAACTTCATCCTTAAAGTCACGTACCTCTTCTCGATTAATACGAGATGATCGTATGATGAGGCATGTGGTTTCCTATTAGAAAGTAAAGAGGATTAGAGTATTGTTATAACTAAATAATGATGGAGGTGATTTTTGGAAAGCGGAAGCAAAAATGAGATTTGCAAAGAGGTCGGTTGAAAGACAAAAAATGCAAAGCCAACCCTCTAGAACTTAATTCTATATGCTTTTAAACTATATGCAAGTGTAGGGGTCCCATAAAGCATAGTACTAATCTACGTAGCAATAAAGGGGATTATGCAAAATGAGCATATAAAAGTTAAAACCAATTGAGATAACAAATAATTTGTTATCAACCTACAAAACAAATTTGTTAGTGACAAAAGATGTTAACATGATAGAAATCAAATGATAACATATTATATAAGCAAAACAACACATTGCACTTAGTAGACAAGAAATCACCATACAAGATAGCATCAAACAATCATATTATGCAAGAATACAACTTTATTCAAGACATTTCATTTTGAGATTGTTTTGTCGTTAGACTTAGACATATAAGCATACTTGGCTTATAAATTAACACAACAATCTATGTGATTAATTTGTAAGATAAAAAGGCTTCTAAAAGTTTGTCATACCAAAAGCACTTTGACATATTATATGTGCACACGTAGCAAACAAATTATGTGACAAGAAGCAAAAGAAACAAGATGAAAGAGTCATGCAAGCCATGTTTAAGACATAACAATTTGGAGCATGTATCATTTAGATCATACTACACATAGATATAATGAATGCCAACTAATAGCTTTCAAACACAAATATATCATATCAAAATTATCACATATCAAAATGACATATTATGAGTTCATAAGCAACATGTTAATCATGCTAAGGATAATTCAAAAGTAAGTATCATGCAAATAAAGTTTAGGTTTTAAACGTTTAGTAGCATGAAACAAGGATACAAGCATTATAAAAACCGTACTAAGGTTTACACATTTGACTAGTTATCAAACACTAAGATAATGTCAAATCAACTTATCGTATCAAACAAGAACATGTAATCAACACATGTAAGTGCAATGCAAGTGGTTTTACTAAGGTTTATACATTTGACTAGTTATCAAACACTAAGATAATGTCAAATCAACTTATCGTATCAAACAAGAACATGTAATCAACACATGTAAGTGCAATGCAAGTGGTTTTAAAAGAAAAGTCATATATACTACTTGTTTGATTAGTATTCCTAAAGTGAGGCAAACTATCAATGTTTTAACACTTACTTTAGGCAAGTATAGGAATACAGATTTTTCAAGTTGGAGAATGAATATGAGACTATTACTAGCGGTGCTCAATTAAGGCTAAACACGACCATTTTTACGGGTGATTCCACATACCCAACTTCTCTCGAGGAAGCAATTCAACCGTTAGGTCAAATTGAGTTTCTAGTGCAATAGGTTCTCCAGTAGTCATTCTCATGTTAGAAAGATGGGAACTCCTACTTTTGCATATTAAAGTGCATAAAAGATGATAGTTTACCAATACTTGGCTTAATGTGACTTAACTAATATGCAATATAACTAAAGTGATGAAGGCGTCATGTTATACACATGAATTTTAACAATGGTGTGTTTGATAAACAATGTGTTTTAATCTTGTGTTTAGAATCTAAGGTTTGTTCAAATTACAAAGCTAATTGTATGATCTAATGGATGACATCTTTTATGTTGAAGTGTATACTTTAAAAGTGATTTGATTATCTAAGACTAGGGAATGGAATATGTTAAATTAAGAATGTTCTCAAGAAAGTTCTTTGGAACTTTATTTGACAAGAATCTAAATAAGGTTACTAACTTCAATAGATCATGTGTATGTTCTAGAGATGTGTAGTTTCAACCTTGGATGTGCACAAGGTTTGAGCAAGGTTAGGTTATGATGTACGCTTGAAAGGAAATGAATACAAATAGTATCTTTCAACAAATGAGATTATCGCATGGGATAAAGTTATCATGCTTATGAAAATAAGTATGACAAGATGAATTGGATATGCTAGTTCATAGAACTTTTGGATGTTTGTTTCAAGATCATTTCGCCAATGAGGTGTAATGAAATCTCTTGTAACATAACCATATATGTCGCAAGGAGAGAATGATGCATAGGATATACAATATCCTTTTAATAAGATGAATACTTAGCATGATTTCTTAGGTATAATGTTTTTCAAAACATCATGTTTTCCTAAATGAAGATATGAAGCCAAAGTGTTTGAATTGGATAGTCCCATCTAAATAAACTTGGTCTCAAGATTATATTCACTAGATGATGACAAGAGGAATTCACTCGAGTTTCTTATGTATACTCCTCAAGAGTCATTGTTGCTTGGGGTGTATGATGTTGCCTTTGAGATTGCATTTTAACATATGTTGTTAAAATGTTGATTTGAGTTTTAACGAAATTTATGCAAAAGTTTAATGACAAAGTATTACTAATACTTTGATAATTTGTGAAGGTAGTACTACTTATACCTAGTGGAAATTGACAACAATTACCAAGAGCACCATGCTTATTTGATAGTTGAGGTTCAAGCCATAATGAATTATCTAAGTCCATATATGTGGGAAAGGATGTTTGAGTTTGTTCAAGCGTGCATTTGATTCGATACAAGTGTTGGACATAAGGGCTTTTTGAGCAATACACTTAACAAATTCAAATGATGGTAAGGATGGTGGATTGGTTGATCTAGGTGGTAGGTTTTCTAGTGTGTCTAAAAAGGATGTGGTGATGTAGGGGTTTGTTGTGCTATGTGAATACTTAGGTTGATTGTCCATAGATGTTGAACATAAAAAGTACGGATACTAATTCTTATGGTTCATTGGTTGCTACAACTAGTGGGTGAAGTGCTTGAAGCTTTGGTTATGTCTATGAAGCTTAGGGGTTGAGGTATAGGTTCACCTTGAAAGGGGACGTTTGATTTAAAGGATGCTCTTGGAAGTTCATGAGCAATACGCTTAATGGTGCCAAAAGATGGAAGAGGGATAGTAGGTGTCAAAGAGGGATAAGTGGCACAATGGGTTGTTTGTTTTGGATAAGTGTTTCAACATGTGTTGTTAAAATACTTGGGTGTTGATTTTTAGGATATGACTTTTAATGACTACAATCGTAAGTCGCATATACTTGAATATTTCGGATGAAATACTTAAGTTGTCAATCCTAATTTGTTGAGATTATAAAGCTTAGATTGAACTCAAGGATAACAAGACTTGATAGTATGTCTTTAACATACGTGTGAGTTATGACTCTATGTAAATACTTATCGTCTTGAAGGATGACACATTATTTTCATGTTAACCAAGTGAGGCAATACATGTAGATACAAAACAATATCTATAGTCATATGATAGACTTGTGTATGATATCTTTGCAAATAATGAGTCCAGATTTGTTAGTCTCGGTAAGTCATCTAAGTCATCCATAAGCGGGTGAGGAGATGTTGGTGGTGTTGCACAAAGTTTGATAAGTTTTGGAGACTTTGGCAGTGAAGGTGTTTTGGATGATGGTGGGTGATTTTGGTGGTGGAGTTGGAGTACTTAAGTTTAGAAAGTTCACATCTTGAATGGGTGATGAGATGTTGAGAGGTAATGAGTCGAAGGATGAAGAGTTCAAGTTAATGAAACAACAAGATCGAATGCTAATCCTAGTGGTTTTCTTAAGTGAATTATTTGAGGTTGAGGATTTAGTCATTTTGACTTTGCTTTGAGAAATGCTAAGCTTAAGGAAAAGTAAAAGTGAAGGTGTGAAAATGACCATCCTGAATGTGTCGATTTATGGAACTAAGGATTCATGCACTTGATGTTAATTCATACAAAGATAGTAGTTTCTAATGAGATGGAAGTGTCTAAGATCATGTCAAACATCCTAAGTTAATTCATTGAGGATGTGTTGAGTGAGGTATGAAAGATATGCATTAACAACTATCCTAGAAACAAAATTTGGTAAATTAGATTTAGTAAAATTAAACAACTTACATGTAGAATCCACGGCACCAATTTTTACAGTGGAACCCTTAATTTGGTGCCGCTTTGGTCCTGTCAGGAGCGGCGGTACCAAAATGCATAACGAGCGGTACCAAATTTTTGGTGCCGTCTAATCCGTGGACACCAAAAAAACTTCACAGACCCATTTTTTAGGTGTGGGGAGTTTTCGAAACACAATTTTTGCTTAAAATATGTGACATTAATCATTTCTAGTTAGGAAAAGTCAATAACACATATACAAACATAGTGGAGCATAGACTTTGACCAAGGGCTAACGATTTTCACATATAAGTGAAAATGGGTAAAATTGATAACACCCGTGTGTTATCCCCTGCATGAACCGGTTAGCATACATCAATGTTTTAAGTTAGTTTATCATCCTCCGAAGTGAAAACATATAAATTACATCATACAACATTGTTTTTGTCCTTGTACCAAACACTCTCTTAAAACCTTCATTTTTCAAAGTACTTGACTAATTTACTTAGTACTTATTGCTAAGTGAGTTATGACATTTCATAAGTTATGCGAGATGTTAGTATAACCTATGCAAATGAAGTGATCTAATTCTACAAGCGATGGTAAAACAATTTTCCAACTTAGTGCACAAAATCTATCAAATAACCTATTGTGCATAAACAAGAAATCGTCAAACAAGCGAATAAATAACATGGCAAGATTGACACTTATATTATGCAAACAAACAAGTGTAAACAACAATTTGAAAAGTAAGCAAGCAACATATATGCAAACAACATAAACAAGTGGTCATTTAGCATAGCATAACAAGAAAGACACTTTTAGTCATTTTGCGTTTAAATATGACGATGTATACCAAGCTTGATTAGTTTCCTTTAAACATATTACCAAATTATTTAGTTTCAAAGGAAGTTGTATCAAAGTTCTAAGAATACCAACTTAAATTGCTTGATTCAAAAATTTGAGTTTTTATGTTAAAGCGAAACTCAATATTTTAGACATACTGTAGTATTTGGTATATTTCACTTATTTAAAATTAGACTCAGGCTATGAGAGTATTTTTAAATGAAAGTAGACTCAATTCCCTTTAAAATGATAGGTGGCTCGACTTGTACGGACTTACGGTTAATTAGTTATGATTTTTGAAGTTGCCCAAAAGCGCATCTTTGTACACACGGATTTCACGGAACCAAATAAAGGGATCCGCCCTTTATAAGATTTGGTGCCGTGGTCCTCTGAGGCAGATTCACCAAAACTAGTATTTGACATAGAGAAAACGTGTGTGACTTACTAGATTTCATAGTAAACAAATAATACACATATTTAACAATATATTTACTTGTGTAACTTATCTTAAACATTTACGGAGGTGATTTTTCAACTAAATTTATTGTTATTCCAAACACTCCTTTAAAATCATATTTCTTAGTAAATTTTCTATAAGCACACAATACAATACTTACTAGTTCTTTCAACAAACTTTTATTTTATTTTTCAAGAAAACCTTCAAGCTTGTATACAAAGTTACATTTAACAACAAAATTTCTAAGTATAACAAGCAAAACATTTTTCATATTATTTTTAAACTTCAATGGTAATTTGATACATGGATCGTACTCTATTTTAAAACCATTTGTTTTGAAAATAAGAGCTACATGGCTCTGATACCAATTGTGGAAACGTAGAGGGGGTGAATACGTTACCGTTTAAAAACTTTAGATCTTTAGTATCAAATAGCTTATGAAGCTTGTTATAATATGAAAGTACCAATTATTGTTTGTGACTAATATAAAGTATGGTAAACCAAGTTGTCACACAATCATGAACATCAAACCACATCACAAACAATAGTATAGTGCAAGTATAAAAGTAAAGAGATAAAGAAAGGAAAGTGCAAACCGAACACGAGGATTTATAGTGGTTCGGTCACGGATCTCCTTTCGCCCTACTCCACTCTCAGTACCCAACTTCGAGAGTTACTTCACTAAATCAACAAGCTCCCTTCTCGGCGGAGAAAACCTTACAATAAATTAAACACACTTTTTCGGTACAAAGCTAAATATCGGGTTCTAGTTCGAGGTAGAACCAACCTAACGTCGCCTATACAATATTTCCGACACTAAGCTAGATGTCGAGTTCTTTTACAAGGGTACAACCACTCCCAATATGTTTTATGGCCCAACATAATAAACCTTGTGTTTTATGGCACAAACACATAAACCATCTAATCTAGTTTGGTGAAAGTGTTGTTATGATGCAATGATGTTTACACTAATGATCCATGACACAAATGTCTAATGGATATGAATAACTACTTCTAAATGAACTTCCATTGATAGGAAGCCTTCATGATGAAGATCACAAGTTCCCTAAACTTCTTGTGATAGATCTTCAACTTGTGGTAAGTGGGGATGGCTAAATCTCCAAACTTTCCTTGGTTGATCAAAGAGTATGCTTACAACAAAGATGAATGTTAGAAGCATTATGATCATGATCATTAGGGTGTTTAATGTATGTTATTACATTGTTAATGATTGATCTAAATGTATGCAAGAAGGTGGAGAAGATGTGATTTGAAGTGGTGAAGAAATGGGAAAACAATGGGCTTCTATTTATAGCCAAAAGTGGTCGAGGGGCGTCCACGGACCAAGGAGCCCTTTAAAGGGTTCCGTCCTTTATACAATTTGGTGCGTGGGTGCACGACAAAAATCTAAAAATCTTTCTTCAAATCTTTCCAAGATATTACCAAATCTTACTAAGATCACATTTGATATATTGAGTGTCAATCTAACCAAAATATTCAAGTGATCTTCCAAGGATTTCAAAGATGATGCATGACATGATGTAACATGTATTTCCATTTTAGATTAAAAGGTTTATCAAGGTAAACTTGTAAAATGTATTATGTAACTAGTTAATAAAATGTCTAGTTACCTTTTGTAAATGCTTGTCAAAATAAATTATATTTTGTCAAGTGTAAGTAAACTTTAGTATTTGTATGAAATACTTGTAATTGCAAAATGTAAAATGAGGTTCGAAATAGAATGGTTAACATATTAAAATACTTAGTGACTCTAAATGTATTTTAAACATTCTAAATGATTTGTTAATGGGTTTGATCATAATGCCACATAACAAACATGCGAACACGTGTTGTAACATACGTGGACTTGAGACATCGAGAGGTGTTGAATGTATGTTGAGACAAAGTGTGATTACAAGTAACTTGTACATTTTACGTTATGTATTACAAGTTACATGTTTGTCATCAATCAAAACAAAGCGAGGCTGTATAGATTAAATATCGTAATATTTGCACTAACCCATGTTTTCCTCTTTAGCCATATACTTTCGCCTAAAGCATTGGTTGGCTACTATTCGAGAATCCACATTTTGCTTCTAGGTTCACATTATGCCCATTAGAGCAATCGTAGTCCACGCAATCAAGGCTTCGTACTGCCTCGTTGTTTGTTCTTTGTGAACTCAAAGCGGCGGTCGCGTAAGTGGTCGTTCCATCCGTGCTAGGTGATGAGAATAAGGCCACCAACACGACCCGTCCACATGAGGATCCATTAGTGAATAAGATCCATGGTTCATAAGCCAATTCCACCTTGTTGCAGGAGGGTGTGTCATCGGTGTCGGTTTTGATGATGAAGTGCGCTAGTATCTGCCACTTAGCTACTTGAAGTGCATGATGCGTAGGAAATGTTGTGCTCACCTAGTAACACACACTCTACTTACGTAGGCGTCACGATCGCGTCGAGGTTTGGAGATGATTTGCTTGATAGGTTGGTCATTGATCACACGCTATTGGAGTGCTGGAAGTACCTACGCGGCGTTTAGCGTGAATACTAGCGCCAAGACCAACTTCTCCCGTAGCACTATGATTAACCTCCGTTTTCTTGAGGGCTTTAGCACAAGTATACCGGTGTTTGTCTTGAATCCACTATGCATTAGTAGGACATCGCTTGCTCCATAGTATGGATAGGTACATAATTAGTTCCTCTAGGCGGTAGCGACTAACATGGGAAGCCATTTGCTAAGTGTTGTTTAAAAGAACGTATAAAAGCTATTACGCCTCTATTTGTCCGGCCGAATCCCTTTTTGTACACTTCTTGGCGTTTTGAAGAGGTAGTGACTTGTCTGTGATTTGGATAAGTCTGTTTAAGCGGCTAATTTTCCATTCAAAATTTGGACTTCCTTCAGCGTCTTGTGGTGAGGAAGTTGAATAACAAATGCTCGTTTTTACGGACCGCGGTTTTACCCCAATGCCATTGGGCTCATCAAGTATCCTAGGGAACATTCCCTCGCCTTGGCGCCAAAGGTGCATTTCTTAGGAATTTAACTTCATGTTAATCTCGTAGTGTTCTAAATGTCTCCTAAATATCGCATACCAATTCATCCCTCGTATGGCTTTTTTATGACAAGATCATCAACATAAACCTCTAGGTTGCGTACACAACTTTTCAAATCGTTATCCTGTCGGTAGAGGCGTAGCGTTCTTAAGCCAAGGGCATCTTAGTGTAACAATAAGCATGGCTTGTATGGAAGGTAGTTTTCCTCATCTTCATTAGCCATCGAATTTGGTGGTATCGCTTTGTATCGTCACAAGGAAGCATTTAAGTGGCTACCCACACAAAGTTTCTACTTACAGTCTATCTCCCGGTAATGGGTAGATATCACGGCATACCTTGTTGAGATCTGTAAGTCCACGCACATCCTCCGGCTACCATAGCTCTTCACTTGACCATCCTTTGGGTTGGAAAGCCGTCATGGTAGTAGACTTTTCTCATGATACCTGCATTCACAAGTTTATGTATACACGGAAGGGATTGTTTGTGCTTGGCGCTCACGGAGCACAGGCCACTTCTTACACAATAAAATGTAGGGGGTATCCTTGTTGGATTAGCAACTTGTGTTACGTAATTGGCGTGGTACACAGTCATGTATTTTGGTTCCCATGCGAAAGATATCGGTTCTTTTGCAAGAGTGCGCTACGGTTGCCATACCGTTATCGATCGTGATCCTCAATAGATACCTCTTGTTAGATTTTCGGGATGAATTGCAACCCTCGAGGTTTGATACCTTAGGTGCGGCGCTGTTATTACGGAATATGGCGTTTCACATGTAACCGTGTTACATTCTCTAGACGATGCGGTGGTATTGTAGAAACAATGCTATAACCTAGGGAATTTGGGCATTCCATCTTGTGGATGGTACAGCGTATGGTGAAATCCACTGGTCTTCCAATGATACCATTGTATGGCGAAGGGGATTTATTACCATAAAATTCATCAGGCGTAATTGGAGTGCTCGATTTGCCAACATTGACTAGAAGGCGTATTTGCCCTATGGAAATATTTTTCTCTGTAAAACCGTTTAAGCGTGTCTTGGCGGGATCAATTGTCTTACCGTATCTCGAATTGCGATCGTTTTGAAGCAGTGTTCATACATGATATCCGGATGCTCCTATTGTGGAAAACTAGAAGGGGGTTGAATAGTTTTCTTGATTTAAGTTAGTTTTAAAACTTTTAGATTAGTTAATGCTTTCGTTGATCTCGCCTTAGAGAATGACCTATATGAGGATCACAAGTAGAAATAAGAAAGAACAACTCTCTAGATCATTGATCTATATGTTAGAAGAGAATGAGAGTGTATAGAGATTTAGTAAGAAGAGGGGTGAGTTAGAATGAAGAAATGGCTCTCTGTTTATAGGCAAAAATCTTCAGTTTCCCAGGATCCCACGGATCCCTTCCACTTGGGATCCGTCTGAGTGTAATCCTAGGGATCCAGGTGGAGCTCCTCTTTGCCCATGGGTTTTTTAGTTTATAGGTCATGGGTTATGGGTTGGTCTATGGATTTTCTTTAGATTCAATGTATCTAAGTATACATTGTATTTGCTTACAGGTATGGGTTAAGATCCATGGGTTATGGTCCATGGGCTATGGTTTTACCCTCTAATAAACTATTACAACAAATGCTTAATTACTACATTTTGTATTTAAATGGCTATATGTAAATGCTTTACAAAAATAACATGTATCCTATATAATTATACTTAAGATAACATTATATTTATTTATCAACAAAAACAAGAGATCATGAAATATTAATAAGCGTTTTTCTGGTTTTATTTGTATTAACATCCTCCATCAACATACATGCGGTGGATATACAAATGACCTAACGTTAATT
Source organism: Chrysanthemum makinoi (assembly GCA_910596185.1). Taxonomy (NCBI): domain Eukaryota; kingdom Viridiplantae; phylum Streptophyta; class Magnoliopsida; order Asterales; family Asteraceae; genus Chrysanthemum; species Chrysanthemum makinoi. The sequence goes on from OU343222.1 coordinate 97,805,444, forward strand.
TCAATGGTGGCGGTTCTACCGCTGCGTTGTCATTGCCAAGGTAGGAAGGAGATTTGCTTACGAAAACTTTTGGTGATCTTACGTCTAGTCATTATTTGCCATGATTGTATCATGTAGATGGTATCGACCTTTTCTTTGGGTACTTCTTTCTTGTTCCCGATCTTTTGTTTATCCTTCCCTCCTTGATGTTTTAACCAAATGGTCCAAGCAGGCCTTCTTTTACGGCTTATCGATTAGTCATGCATGAGTGGACACACTCATTGGTGGTGTGTATACATCCCATGGTAGTGTGACATCCGTTCCCAGCTCTTATCCTACGGGGTGCGCATTGGTGGAGGCCTTGGATTCGCCTTCAGGTCGCGAATATCTCCTTTAGGTCTTGGTTAGCTTGATTATACTTGTCATTATCTAGTCAACCACCCGGCGGTAATTCTTGTTCGGTTTGCTACTGCAATTGATGGATTGTCTCGGGGGCTATTCTTGTGACCTATAGTTTGAAGTAGCCCTTCATCTTTGTCCGTTGCGGTTGCTTCTCCTTGGATAAAGGACCTTGTCCGTTTCATAAGTTCATCAAAGTGCGTGAGATCTTATCGTTCGGCCTTTTGATGAGTTACAGGTTATTGATCCCATTCATAAACCACGAGATCTTGATACTTAGGGCATGCCTTAACACGTATGCACTCATGTTTGAGCGCTCCACATAAGCGCTTGTAGATTCCCTTAGTATTTGTTTTACCTGGCGAGTTGGCGGGGTTTTTGACGCTTACTTTTTCACACAGGTAAAGTTGAATGAAAGCGCCTTTTAAAATTCTTCAAAGCCATCAATGCTTACCAGCGTGGAAGCTTCTTGAACGGTTTAGCGCCATTACCCACTAATGTGGAATTGAACATGTGGCACCACCGCGGTACGTGGCCAATTTTGATGGTAGCGGTGATTCAAAAATTTTTAGGTGATGCGTGCGGGTCTGTTCCATCATGGGTTTTCACATTGGCGGGCATGCGCCTTCTCTTATTCGAGAAATCACTAATGCGCGGTAGGCGCATCCACCTTTTGGCGGCGCCAGGAAGAGACATATCTTCCTCCTCACAGTGTGATATCTTCCCACGGACTCCGGTGTCGTTTATTTGTCCTCTCGTTGTTAGAGGAATCGAAGGGCGTGTTTTCCCTTTGTCGGCGCTTGCGGCAAACCCGTGAGTCTCAGGAGGATGAACTTCTTCTCGCCCGATTGCTGCGTCATGTCCTCGAATCGAACTTGAAGGGCTTCCACTTGGGGAGCGTTAAGTGATCCAAGTCTGTCATGGACCTGCGGCTTCAAAGCTATGTCGTGGACATTAGTATGCAGTCCATCTCTTCATGTTCTTCCGGATCTGCGGTTTATCGCTTCATCGTTCTCCATACTCCTCCCAATCACGGTAAACACTAGGGAATTCGGCGGCTATTTTCCAGCGGCTTATCCCTCTTTGATGGCCGATGGGGATGCCTACCGGTGTCGAAGTTTAGCGGGTTTAAGACTCTGGCTCCGACCTCTTTTTGCCTCCCTCTTGCATGAGGCTGACCCAAGGTTTAAATAGTTGAGACGAGGAGTAAACGGTGCTAGTGGTGACTCCTTCGATTAAGAATATCTGTTTCCACATACGGAATCTGTTTTGAGGAGATGCGCTGGCGTTTTGTGAGTCCTTTTCTAGTAGGGTGGTAAAAGATTAGGTGGATCTTCGTTGGTTGTTGTCGTTGGCGGCATGGGTTGTTCCGTCTTGGCGGTTCCTTGTCGGGAAGACGGTCGATCAGGCCCTTGATTTTTAGCCCGCCTTGGTTGTTCGAGAGCTTGCTTGAGTGATCCACTTTGTTGTTTCTTCCTTGAAGGTCATGCGATCGCTGATTTAGGTTTCCTTGCTTTGTCATTCTAGTTCTTAGTGATTGGTCCCACGGATGGTGCCACTTGTTGATACAAAAGTTGGGGCGTTCCTTGTTTTGGACTCAGTTCCGTATCAATTGGTTCTTAATGCTTGAGACCTACGCACTAAAAACAAAACAGTTAAGGCTTACCGTGGGATTGTCTCCCGATTATCCTCCGCGTGAGAAGTAATGTGTCGGTTTTAGGGTTTAGTTGAGAGTTAGGGTTGTAGATCGTACGTTTATGAGGACCCGAGATACCCTTTATATATACGCGAAATCCTTGTTGGTTTCGTGTTCCCCAACACCAGTATCCGCTTTAAGTCGAGGAATTAATACATATGATAACATCAAATTAGCGATCTTTTATATATCAAATTCCCGTGTTTATGGTCTCATTTGCATTAATATGGTACTTAATTCTTTCATATTCGTTCATATTTGCATTTGGGATAAATGAGCGTTGGGTAGGGAAAATAAGTGATAAAAGGCCAAGTATATGTTATGAAGATTGATTTACGAGGGCCTTTGGATTTTATGTGAAAGATGCAGTAACTAGCTAATAAGGTTCACGGCATAAATATGAGCTTTAAAGGTCTGGCGTAACCAATTCTTATGGTTACGTCGTAATTATTTTAATGAAGGTTACGCAGTAAGGTTGCAATTTGGATTACGTAGTAGAGATAATTACTGACAGATAAAAATAGCACGGTTGAAGAGTTCTGACGTAATTTGATAATTTAATTACACCGTAATTAATTATTACTTGACTAAGAGTTGAAGTCCGTGGCTAAATAGAATATTTACTCGAGGGTGAAAGTAAAAATAACAAGTGCATGTCGAGGACTAAAGGTGGCAACTTATATGAAGTTTATTTACTTCAAGGACTATAATATAAATGAAGAATAGATGAGGGGCCTGGCGACATCTAGTACAAAAATGTTTCAAGTAAATGAAAGGATGAAGAAACTCTGAAGTGGCAATTTCTCATATGAGTTCACGGCGTAACTATTATATAGTTCTGATAACTTTAGTTATGACGTAATTAATTTATTTAATTACGCGTAACCATGTCGAGACCTATAAATCTGACCTAAATGCTTTTCGGGATCTCTCTTCACCCCTCTCTTAGGGGAAATCGATTAGGGCACCACTCGGTATTTTCAATGATCCGAAGTCGGTTTGAAGGAAGAATTCAATCGCAATCATCATCATTATTAGCTCTACATCAAGTAATTTGTATCAAACATTATGTTCAATTCAATTTATGATTTATTCATTTTTGTTGGTATGATTTACTATATGTTTATTCTAAGCACCACAGTCTTGGCCTAGTTATGATTCTTTAATTGTTTTGTTTGTCTTTACTTTACTTCCGTACAATTATTTCTAAGTGTATGCATGCATAGTTTATTGGTAGCCACCATTGGTTCGGTAGTTTTGAATGGCGGTAGAGGCCAATTACCTAGGAGATATGACCAGTGACCCTAGGTGACGGTTGAGACGGGAAGGGTAAGATATGACCAAGCTGTGACCCTTTCTACTTGTCGCGATTTGACCAGCGATCACCTATCGTTTGGATGAACTTAAAATTAGGGGGTGAGTGTCTAAGTTCCTAGCGATTAGGGCACTCACTATTATAAATCTCGGCGGGGACCCGGGAACAACAAGACTTATGGCGGTGCTGACTTCTGTGGTGGCATCTTTTTGCGATAGGTTAGAGGCCGAATTGACCAAATGTTGTCCTCTGCGACTTTGACCCCGCTTTGAAGTAATTGGAAGTAAGTAGACGTGGACATAACTAGCTAGGAGGATTAAATAGGTTAGCACCACTCTCCTTCATTGATCACCTCTCTTGCCTTTATACGCTTTCCTTTATTTCCTGTTTTATTAGTTAGCTTTATTATTTCAATCTTAAAATCATTTATAATAATTGACATAGACTTAAGTTAATTTCGATCCACATAGCTCTTGGGACGACCTTCTGTTTTACGAATACTACACTACACCACGACACGATACCTGCCCGTTAGTGCATTAGGGTAGACCATAGGTATAGCAGTAATTACAAATATTAAAAACGTCGATAAAACACGCATCAAGTTTTGGCCTTGGCTAGGGAGCTATTTAGGATTTTAATTTAAGTTTTTCTTTTATTTTCTTTTCTCTTCTTTTACATTTTTGTTTGTTTTAGATATTTGGGGATATGGAAGATTGATTTTGACATGCTCACTATGGAAGAATACATTGCTTTGACTCAAGGTGACTAAAGACGGGGCATCATATATCGAGTTTAAGATAACATCGAGGTTTGAGATCATTTGCGATTCATGAGGAACTTAGGCGAAGCTTTCAGCGGAGGCCGCGATGATGATGCCCACATGTCTGCGAAGAATGTGGGAGATCCACGGATCTTTTCCACACTCGGGAGTTTCTCAAGATGCATTAATGCTTAGAGTGTTCCCTATTACACTCCAGCAGTGCGGCCAGAGATGGATGAAGATGCTTCTGGGGGTCAATCAACGTGGAATATTTTGAAGGCGTTCATTGGAGATATTGTCCTCCTTCAAGATTGCCAAGAAGGCCGGATGAGATAAGGAGTTTGAGGGCGAAGATGGAAAAGCGGCTTGATGAAGCTTAGGAAAGATATAATGACCTTCTCTGAGATGCCCAGCGCATGATATACGGCAACCATCGGATGGTCCTTATTTTCTACAAAGGTCTAAACATCAGTCCGCCAAATGCTTTCGACTCCGAGGACCTATCCCTACAATGCCACGCACAAGCCCTTAGATCAATTGAAATGATAGGTGACTATTCCGCGAAAATTGGTATGATGGAGCAAACACTTGGGTAACAAATAGCAAGGGCTTGGATGACATTGGTGACATAACGAACAAATTGATAATTTCGGATGTGAAATGAATATGGTTTTGGAAGACATTCATGCTATACAAAAGCATTTTATCCTAGAAGAGCATAAAGAATATGGGCAGGTCAAGTCGTTGAGTCATTGGAGGAAGCCGTCAAAGAAATTCTCGGATAATTTAAAAAAGTATGCACTCGAATGATGAAATGATCGGGAATTCAAGGAAGCGGACACGAATTTAAAAGCTTGATGCTAAGAGGAAAAGCTTGGAGGCTAAGCGAAGAAGTTAAACCAAAAGGTCTGGAAAGTAAAAGAATGCGGTTGGAACTATCAAAGCAACGATGGGAAAGATGAAAGAAGTCAACAAGGAGCCGGTTCCTCGTGATTTACCTTATATAAGACCCTATGTACCACCTATCCCATTTCGGGGCGTTTGAAGGTTAAGGAAAAGAAGAAACAGCGGCGATCTATTGAAAAAATGGAAGCAAAGAACTTGCGAGTGATGAAACAGCATACAAGCTAATAGGAATCAACCACAACACAAAATTGTATTACTTCTAACTTCTTCTTTTTATTCTACGATGGTCTTGCATGTTTTTCTGTGAGGATCTTTGAGATTATGGATGAAATCATGCAACCTATCACATCACTAGATGTTGGCTATGTAGCCGTCTCTTGAACCTATTTTTAGTTGATCTCGCAATGGAATTAGAGGACAAGATCTTGGACACTTGATGATTAGCGAGAAGACATCTGAGCCTATGTCATTGCGTCGCGAGTGAACCAATCATCAATGCCATAAACTAAAGCGGGTAAGGTATGGAAAATGACATCTTCTTTCAGGTATGATCATAATTTATCATTTCCCCATCCCGTAGCAATTTCACACCCTCATGGTGTTTATTGTTATTTTACCCTTGATTTCAAGTGAGGGGATGAACACCACTTTCGTAGTAAATAAGGGTGAGTCAAGCTTCATTGACTTCGAACAAAACAAGCGCCGTGGGAGGCACCCCGTGCCTATCTTTTTCTTTTCATTTTATTAGTATAGTTGGGTTTTGTGTTTTCACAACCATTTTTAGGGAAGCGAGGAAGTAATTCTTTGTTGCGGTTTCGTCGACCCGGAGTTCTGGCGTAACTCATCTTGAGTGATACGCCGTAACCAAATTTTTCTGGCCGAGAATTCTTGGCGCATACCAATTCACGGTAGTAATTCCATCTCGATGGTTACTGGCCCGTAACCACTCGCTGGAAACTTATGGGGTTTGCAGATTCTTGGTAATTCCTCAAAAGAGTTCTGGCGTAACCTTCCTCTGCTTTAATTCTTTCATTTTAAAACACAATAACCTTGTATTGAAG
>OU343222.1:97811662-97896641 GCA_910596185.1 Chrysanthemum makinoi
TTCGTATCGGTTACGTATATGTTGAGGACGGACGGGTCTTTACCAGCTGTGTGCGATCAGCAGACTTTGTGGAGGCGTGTACAGTAAGATACTATAAATACCCTCTACCTCCCAAGGTAGAGGGTTGGAGCTCATAATAAGATTTTTCTTTCTCTTACTAAGCTTCCTAAACCTCTTAACTTTCTCTCTCTAAACCCTAAACCCATACATTATCTATACTATGGTTTGAAGTGTTGTGAAATCAATATATTTACAAATGGTATCAAGAGCCATAGTTTGATCATCCCTCTTACATGTTCTTGGATTTCTAGTGGTTTTATATTGTTTTTGGGTGTGAAAAAGTTTAGTGGTATTTGCATCATTTGGACCATTTCTAGTGTTAAAGTTTGGATTTTGATTGTACTTTTGTGTTTAGAATCATATAAGTGTTTAGGTTTTTTTTGATTTGAAGGCAGAATCATCGTGGTTGGACTATTTTTGAATTGAAAAGTGGTGGTTTTTGAATATTAGTACGAGGCGAGTTCGTCTCGGTGTACTTTTTCTTGGTTGCGAGTTGGCGTTTCCTTGAGGCGAGTTGTCACTTAAGCGGTTGTAGCCTAAAGTAAGTTTCTTTGAAGCGAGTTATACGCTTTTTTGCGAGTTGTCATATAAGCGAGTCATATCTTAAGCGAGTTGTCGTTTAAGCAAGTAGTCTTGGAAGCGAGTTGGTAACTTAAGCGAGTTGTCACTTAAGCGAGTTGTGTTCTAAGCGAGTTGCTGAAGAAGCGAGTTGGTTTTATGCGACTTGACTATTGAGCAAGTTGTCTCTTTATGCGACTTGTGTTCCATGCGACTTGTCTATTAAGCGAGTTGTCCACAAAGCGAGTTGATCAGGGTGCGACTTGTCTAATACACTACTTGTTTATTGAGACTTGTCACTTCTTAGTGTTACATTTTACGGTTTTCTCTTGATTTAGTAAAATCCCGTGAAAGAATCTATTTCCCAGTTTAATCAAAGAGTTATAAAATGGGGTTAACATTCTCAAATCAATTGATGAAGGACCATACCAAGTTGAGACTACCAGAGACATACTTGAAACTCCTGGCGATGGCTGGTGACATTAGGATTGGATAGACCAAGGACATATGATGAACTTACTAATAAGGATAAAAAGAGATATGATGCTGATATTAGGGCCTCAAACATTGTACTTGAGGGCAAAGGACATCTACAAGCTAATCAATCACAACACTGAAGCCAAGCGGTTTGGGACAATGTCAAGATGCTTCTCCGGTTCCGAATTAACTAAAAGAGACAAAGAGTCTCGGTATGATGATTTGAGAACTTTAAGATGAACCAGGGGAAAATGTCACTGAATACTATGTGAGGTTCCACAAGCTCGTGAATGACATGAGGAATATCAAAATGACAATGCCAAATATCCAACTAAATTCAAAGTTTGTGAACAACATGAATCCCGAATGGCATAAATTTGTCACTGCAGTCAAACTAAACAAAGGATTGAGGAACATAATTATGAGCAGCTGTATGCTTATTTACTACAAAATGAGAAACATGCTTGTTTGAAGAATGATCATGGAAAAGTTCAAGACCAATCTTTAGGTATGAAGCTCTTCAATGACTCAACTGCATTCTACACAATGTAGGAGTTACTACCATCATAAGTCATACCTATTGGAAATGGTAACCACAAGCTCATTCACGATCCAGGTATAAACCTCGATGAAGCGATCATGGAACACTTTGTCAATCAATGGCTCTTATGGTCAAACAAAACTTGAATCTACCCCACGCACAACAATCATCTTAGAACTAGTCAAATATTCACAATCATGCTACTATTAAAGAAGGAAAGATAATGTGCAAGGAAGACAAAATGCATACCTTCCATATAATGAGCAAGGGAACGTTGGAGCTGGATATAGGAATGTTGGAGCTGGATATGGGAATGCTGGTGTTGGATATGGGAATGTTGTCGGTGGTGGTGGATATATGGGTATCGAATCGTGGAAGGAACATGGCTCAAGGTCAAGTAAAGCCCATTAAATGTTACAACTGTGGTGGAGAAGGACACATCGCCAGGAATTGCACTCTTCCAAAACGTCCCAAAAATGCAGTGCCAGGGACAAGATCTTGGTCAAGCTTCAAGCGGTGGAGCAATGTTGAATGATGAAGAATTGCTATTTCTTGCTGAGGGAAATGCCAGAACTTATGATGCTGATGTGGTTGAGCGACCAGTCAGGTATATGGTCAGAACAATCCCAATGCATTTCAAGTGACTGTGATGCATTTGATGAATGTTGATGATGACAAGCCCAGACCATCTTCATGGCTAATATCTCACGAATGGTAACTCAAGGGCTTCCTCACCTAAACCCACTCCTGGGAATCTATCATCTCGAGGTATTAAAACTATACGATGATGTTGATGTGCAAAGATGCCGACAAAGTACAATCAACTGAAATTATTGAATAAGATATTAAAAATATGGGTAATATCAATGTTGTCCCATATTAGCAATATGTGAAACAAAATGAAAGTGAAATTGTACCAAGTAATGCATCTTCTGCATTCAATGATGACTATATTTTTGATGAATTCACTGCATGTGACCCTGATGATTCTATTATTTCTGAACTAAACGCCTATAAAGAGCAAGTTGCTATATATGAACAACGTGCTAAGTTCGAATTGACCACCCGTGAGCAGGAAATGGATAACCAAATACGTACAGTTACAAGAGTTAAACTCATTACAAGAAAAGCTTACAAAAACTGTTAAGCAAAAGCAAGAACTTCAAGAAAAAGTTAAAGTGCTTAAAAAGAATTTACTAAGGAATCAAAATTTTGAATGACTTTTCAATCTAAAAACGTTGAAAATAAACTTGAAAACAAACTATGCGTACAAGGAACACCATTGGGACTTTCATGATCACTAAGCACAGAGTCTTAAGCGATAAGCATAGTATTCCCCTAGTAGAGCCAAATCCGAGTCTGTAAAAACTAAACTTACCATACGATTGTATATGATGGTAATGAGAACCTCAAGCCTAGGCAAACACCATCATGTATTGGAAGCGGAAGGAGAGAAAAATTAGAAGATGCCTCTAGGGAGAAAATGGATAAAAATAAAAGATCCTCGGTGTAAAAGCAAAACATAACGATCAAACCCCATGATTACACTAAAAAAATTGGATTTCCCTGAACATGTTTAAGCCTCAAACTCAATTAACAACCCAGGTTTTTTGGAAAAAGACATGGATAAGCAAAAAGCAAATGTACTTGTTGAAACAAACACTCCCCTTAGGAAAGTGCCTCGAGCTACTGTATCCTCAGAATACCCAATGCATTTAGTTCCTAGAACTCTTCCCACTAAGAGCAAGACCTTAATCAGCCTGTATGTTTTTTATCAACTATTCGATTGATTTTGAGAGACATGTAAGAGAATCACACCTCAGGGGGATGGCGAAGGGGAAAGGGTTTTGAGCAAACTAAAGAATGCTATTTAACTGAGGTCATGCCTTTCTTTAAACAATTAAAAGTTAAATTTGAGAGTCTTCAGGGGATAGACTCAGAGATTATAGAAATGGAAAAGAATTTGATGAAATGATAGTTGAGGTCAATAATTATGAACGAGAACTCAAATATAATGAAATTGAAAGGAAGAACCTTCATATCTTAAATGAGAACTTGATATCGAGTTGTGTGGCTCAAGATGTGTTTATCTTTGTTACTAAGTATTCTATTACTGCTTCTCAATTTCATGAATTATCTTTTGCTTTGAAAGTTTCCCATGATCGTGTCATTGAGCTTGAAAACAAAAACTCAAAACTAAATGAGAAAATTGACCAGGATGATCACGATAACTTGGTAAAACACTTTTCTAAGCTTGAAGTTGAATATTTTGATTTGCAACTAAAATATCAACATCTCAAAGAAAATGTTAAAACCTCAAACATCATGATATCCTCGGATGTTCCGAGTTTGATGCAGTTTTTGAAACAAACAAGCGTGAACGAACGATTCGAGCTCACTGTAACATGATCAGAAAGTTGAAAACCAATTTCACAATTAAAGGGTAAAAGAACAATGTGACTGGCTCCCATGCCTCTCCTTTAGATTCTCAATTTTCTCAAAACTTTCATCTTCAAAACATCATTAACGTATTACAACAAGAAAATGAGAGTTTTCTAGAAGAAAATGAAAATGTCAAATGACACTTCAAAGAGTTATACGATTCAATGAAAGTCACTCGTGACAAAAAAAATGAAAAAATAACTTCGTTACAAAAGGAAATTGAGAATCTGAAGAGTGCGGTAAAGGGAAAATGCCACTTGTCTTTAATGAGAATGTTGCATCAAAGGCATCTGTAGATTATAAATATACTGTGACTGTGAAATACATTCCTCCCCATCTTAGAAATAACGAACTTGTGTTTCATGACTATTTCATTACCTTAAGGATAGTCTAGAATGTCTCCGGTGAGATTGTAGAAGAGGATCATAAATAAGCCGATAGTGAAATTAGGTATGCATGCTTAGCCAAACAATCTCAGGACATTAGAATGTTTAAGAGCAACATGCCCTAAATCCTTGTGTGAAAAAGATAAAGTTGATGCCTTATTCTATGCTGCAGTGCTAAGTATGCAAGCCATTCTATGCCTTATTCTATGCCGAAAGTCAAGCATGTGAGCTTTAATGTGCCTATAAGCACTTCGATCCCACACTTCTAGATTAGGAATGCAAAAAGTAGCAAAACCAACTAATGTTCCCATAATTCCCTCTACAGGAGTAATCAGTGGTACAAAAGCAAGCGAGTCAAAGCCTCCAGGCAATACAAAGCAAGATAGGACCTCGCAAGCTAAGAGTGATCAATGGAAGAAAGTAAGTAGAAGACCACCTAGGGTTAGTTTGATTTGAATAAAACGAAATCGTGTTGATTCTAGTATTAGCTATAAGCTTGTAATTAATTGAGATGCTACTTTTGCAAGACATGTAATGAATGCTTGATTTCTGGTATTAATCATGAATGTGTTGTGAATGAGATGAGTAATGTCACAAAAATTTCCTGTTAAAATGGTTAACACTAGACAACAGGATAAAAAGGTCAGAAGACCAAGTAGGAAGAGGGCTAGAAAACATTGGAAACCAACAGGAAGAAAATTAATAATGTAGGTTATCATTGGATACCTACTGGCCGTAAATTCAATCTTAATGAGTTGTGCCCTAAATTATCTAGATCAATGCCCATTAGGAAATGGATGCCCACTGGTAGAACTATACCTTTAAGAAGTGAATATACTTTGAATAGATATCTTTGTTTCTACTAGCCCAGCATGCCTCTAATGATTGTATTGACTCTGTTTGATGTGGATGTTCCAATCTCATTTTCTAACCAAGTGGAACCCATTCTTGCATGGGGATCCCAATTATCCAGTTATCCATTCTTGTACGTGTTCAACATGTAGTCGTTGTCGTTAAATGTTTGTACTTGGACTCGGTGTTTCCAAGCATATGGATGGAGACCGCTGTGACTCAATAACCGTGAGTAAATTCATTGGGATTGTTAGATCAGAACGACCATTTTGGTGCAATTATGGGTTATGGAGATTATGTTGTTGGTGATACTTGATAGTGTAATCTCCTAGAATATATTATGTTGAAGGTCTTGGTCATAATTTATTTTTACGTCAATTGATTGAGTTCAGATCTAGAAGCCTTGGAAAATATGTTCGTTAGAGAACTTGATGGTGTGGAACTTTAAAGAGAACACGTAGTACAAACTTATACACCATCTCTATCGAGATAGATGAAGTCTTCTCCAATCTGCTTGTTGTCAAAGGCTTCGAAAACAAAGTCATGGTTATGGCATCGACGTCTCAATCACTTGAACTTCGGCACCATTGTGATCTTTCCAAAAGGACCTCGTAAGAGGTTACAGATTAAAGTATGAAAAAGATCATCTTTGTTGACATGCCAATTGGGAAAAAGCAGGAAATATGTCCACAAACCCAAACCCTCAAACTCAGTTATGGAAGTTCTTCATACTCTTCGTATGGATTTGTGCGGACCTATGAGAGTCAAACGATAAATGGAAGAAATATGTATTAGTCGTTGTTGATGACTATTCTCGATTTACTTTGGTTAAGTTTTTGAGGACAAAGGATGAAACTCCAGATGTCATCATCAAACTTATCAAACATCTGCGAGTTGACTTAACACTGTTAGAATTATTCGAGCAACAATGGCACTGAGTTTGTTAACAAAGACTTAAGTCTATTTTATGAAAGCATTGGAATCGGTCATCAAAGAAGTGTTCCACGTCGCGCCTCAACGAACGGTGTAGTTGAAAGATGAAATCGGACCCTGTTGAAGTTGCAAGAACAATGCTAATTTACAAAGGTTCCAATGTTTCTTTGGGGTAAAGCCATTGCCACACTTGCTACACCCAAAATCGTTCCCTAATCACACCACTCATGGAAAACTCCATACGAACTTGTCCATAAACGTAAACGATCTCTCCTGCCGTGTATTGGTGCTTTGTGCAATCCAATGAATGATGGTCAAGATTTAGATAAATTAAGAGCTAAGGCGGACATTGGAGTTTTTGTGGGTTATGCCCAAACAAGAAGGGTTACCGAATCTACAACAAAAGAACTCGAGATATCATGGAAACTATTCACGGATTCGATGAGTTTTAATGCAACGCGGCTCTAGGACAATCAAGTTCTGGACCCGCATCTCAACATTTGATAAGTAGTCCCATTAGTTCTTCTCTTGTACATAACCCCTAACAAGCAATTCCATATGTACCCCCTTGAATGATTTGAAGAAATTGTTTGATCCATGTTTTATAGACACTATAGACCTATTGCTAATGCTCAGTCAAATCCATCCAGAGTTTAATCCGTCCAACGTAGATAACCCTTAGGTTTCTATGTCATTGAGTCAAGAAGCGCTTACTGCAGATCATTCATCCTCATCATCAATCCTCAATCATCGAGTGTACATCATGGAAATGTTTTGTCACCTATGATGGAGATAACCCTTTGCTACTCAGAGATGCTCCATTTGAGAACATATTTGCTCTGAACCAACTTGAGACCATCTTCATCAAGAGATCCAAACTCGATACTTGAGTTCCTCAACAACAACCACGGTACCTTAGAAATGGACCTGTGACCATCCATTGGACAACATTATTGGAAACCCTTCTCGTCCAGTATCCACTCGTAAACTGTGGAAAACTAGAAGGGGGGGGGTTGAATAGTTTTGCCGATTTTAAGTTAGTTTCTAAAAAACTTTTAGATTAGTATATGTGAAATCTTATGGATGTAGAGAAAATATAGATCTAATGATAAAGCAAGTAAATAAAGTAAAGTGAAGGGAAAGAAAAGACCTGAGATGTATAGTGGTTCGGCTACAAGGACACCTTCCTTGCCCTACTCCACTCCCCGAGTCACCTACTCGCGAGTTCAAGCACTATGTCAACAAACTCCTTCACTTGGCGGAGAAGCCTTCATAACGTTGCTTACACTTTTTCGGTACAAAGCTAAATACCGAGTCCGTAGCACGGTGGACCAAACCAACACAACTATTACACAACAAATATGTGAAATATCAAAAACAAGATCTTTGCTACTGAGAAATCTTTGAGGTGACAAATCAATCAAGGACCCCTTGCTTGGATGACTTGTAGAATGCTGTGATCTCGCCTTAGAGAAGGACCTATATGAGGATCACAAATAGAAAGAAAGAAGAACAACTCTCTAGATCAAGTGATCTATATGTTAGAAGAGAATGAGAGTGTGTGAGAGATTTAGTAAGAAGAGGGGTGAGTTAGAATGAAGAAATGGCTCTCTATTAATAGGCAAAATTCTTCCTTGTTCCCGGATCCCACGGATCCCTTCCACTTGGGATCCGTCTAGTGTAATCCTAGGGATCCGTGGAGCGCTCCTCTTTGCCCATGGGTTTTTTGGTTATGGGTCATGGGTTATGGGTTGGTCCATGGGTTTCTTTAGATTCAATGTATCTAAGTATACATTGTATCTAGTCTACTTTGGTATGGGTTAAGATCCATGGGTTATGGTTTTACCCATCCTAATAAACTATTACAACAAATGCTTAATTATTACATTTTGTATTTAAATGGCTATATGTAAATGCTTTACAAAATAACATGTATCCTTATAATTATACTTAAGATAACATTATATTTGTTATCAACAAAACACAAAGAGATTGCAAAATATTAATAAACGTTTTTACGGTTTATTTGTATTAACAATCTCCCCTTTTTGTTGATGACAAAACATAATGTTATGATGAGTAAAACTTAAGAATAGATGTAAGTTTTGAAAGCCCTAAGTTTTACTTCTTCTCCCCTTTTTTGTCGAAACAAAAAGTTAACCCTTGAAAGAAATAAACATAAAGTGTGGAAATAGTCCCCTTAATCCCCGGTGGTAGCTCCCCAGTTTGGGGCGTCAAGTGAAGAAAAATAAAAATCCTACTAAAAGAAAGGTTAGTAACATGCTTAAATAATCTTGTGATTGCCGAGAATCAAGATTGGGAGCCAAGGTATGTAAACAAGGCCTTGTAATAAAACAACAAATTGTAGTGGTATTTATGCCACCTACAAGAATGTAAAAATAAGAACAAGACTTGTTCTTGAAAATGACTTCAAAAAAAATACTAAAAGTAGAAAATAGTAGTAGTGATTCCTTCCATGCTTGCATAAGGTTATGGATGGAGGTTTTGATGAGTGATGGTATTGATGCGATCAAGGATGAGGTTGAGTATGAAACGCATTTCTTCCCTAACTTCTATTGCGATTTCCCTAGTGGATTGGCAATGTTCACAATGTAAATGATGTGGGTAATGAGTGCGGAAGTTTTCCGGGTTGTTTTGATTTGAGTTATGCGGAAGTTGTGGTGGAAAAATAGGAAAATATGGATCAACATTCGGAATGTTTGTAAATGGTGGTGGAAAAGAACCTAGATGTTCTTGTAATGTGATGGGAGCTAATGGTGGTGATGTTTCAAGATCTTGAAAGATAGTATTTGGAGATGTGGGTGGTGTTGAAAAGACTATTTCTTTAGGTTGTTTAGATCTTGTTGGAGTCTTAAGGAGTTCCAAAAGAGTGACTTTTGGTGGTGGTAAAGTTGGTGTACTTGTTGGTGATGAGGGATGTGCTATAATGGAAGCATCTTGTGGTGAGTTATTTGTTGAGGATGAACCATTTGAGGTTGGTTTTGCTAAACAACAAGATCGGATACTAATTCGTGCGGATATCCTAGCATTTGATTGTGGTATTTTGGATGGTGGAAGTAAAAGGTTGGGTATCATGAAGATGATTGTTTGTACTAGGTGATTCATCTAAAGGGTTTGTGGATGACATGGTGTATTGTGTTTGTGAAGATGAGATGGATTATGCAAGCATTTTGGGAGTTCTATATATAGAAAAACAAAGCATTGTAATGAATGCTTGACCCAAAATGTGGATTAAAATCTAATGATTAGATATGAATTCAAGGCATGTGATCATGAGAACACAAGCATTAAAGAGCATACTCAAAAAAATGAAAATGTGGATTTTTCATCCAAAGTGAAAAAATAGAAGGTAAAAACAGCTTCTATTTCACGGATCCCACGGATCCTTCCCTTGAGGGATCCGTCCGGCATGGTGGGATCCGTGGATGCAGTGATCCGGCACAAAATTTTCCTTTGGAAACATTTTGCCTAGTGTGTGCCTATATGCAAACTATTTGGAGTTACGGTTATCTCGACCCCTAAAAAGAAAAAGAAAATAAACTAGAAGTAGAAAATATCCTATTGAGATAACCCGAAACACATATTTAGTACATGAGTGCGTAATTTGTGTTATCAATGCTCTAATTCATTGTTGCTTAAATGAATGTAACCGAAAACACATATTAGTTATGTGTCCCCTTTAGCATTCAAAAGACATGAGATGCAATGAAAGCGGGTTTTTACTTTGTATTAATAATGATAAAGCGATTTGTCCTAGGCGTGAGAAATTGCTTTTGTGAAATTGATACGGGAAGGTATCATCCTTTTAGAAAACATTTTGAAAAGAGGTTCTCTTTGAAAATGTATATATGAGAAAAAAAAAAGAAAGCTATAAGTGGAAAACTTATCTTGGGTTTTGAAAATTCCCGTATTGTTTGTGAGTTGTGCATGAAATAGAAATCCTAGACTCAGAAAGAAGAAGGCTAGTGTTTACATACCTTGTAGAGTCAAATAAGTTGCGACGTTTGTTCCATTAGACCAAGACCAAGGCGAAGTAGGTTGAATTGTTCCCGCTTCAACGGTTTGGTGAGGGCGTCGGCTATGTTGTCTTCGGATGCTACCTTCTCAATAGAGATGTTCCCTTTTGAACATTGTCTCTTAGGAAGTGATGACGAATCTCTATATGCTTTGTGCGAGAATGCAATACCGGGTTCTTGCTTAAGTCGATGGCACCTTTGTTGTCACATAGGATGGCTATGTCGCTCAGATGAATGTCGTAGTCGACTAACGCTTGTTTCATCCATAGTGCTTGTTGGCATGCTTTGCGTGAGGCGTGCTAAACTTCGGTTGTTGATATTGCTAGTGCCGTTTGTTTCTTAGAAAAACAAGATGTTAAACAACATCCCATGAAAGTACATACCCCACTTGTACTTTTTTTATCAACGTAATCACACATGGTGAGAATCTGCATATACAATTGTTTCTACTTCCGTGCCCTTAGGATACCATAATCCTAATTGTGTTGTACCCCTAATATATCTAAATATCCTTTTTACGGCTTCTAGGTGTGATGTTTTAGGGTCTTCTTGAAACCTAGCACATAAGCAAACACTAAACATGATATCCGGCCTACTTGCGTGAGTAGAAGACTACCTATCATGCCACGATATTTAGTATTATCTACAGTTCTCCGTCTTCATCTTTTTGAGTTTGGTGTCGGATGACATTGGAGTCCTAATTGGTTTTGACTCTTCTAGCCCGAATTTCTTTAACATCTCCTTGATGTATTTAGATTGATTGAAGAAGATACCATCTTCTACTTGTTTTATTTGTAGACCAAAAAAGAAACTAAGTTCTCCCATCATACTCATCTCGAACTCGTCATGCATGATTTTAGAGAAATCATCACACATGTCTTGACAAGTGGATTCGAATATAATATCATCTACATATATTTGTACTATGATTATATGTGACTCTCTTTTCTTAGTAAAAGTGTGTTGTCAACTAACCCCATGGTATAGTTGTGTTTAACTAGAAATGACTTGAGTCTATCATACCAAGCTTTTGGAGCTTGTTTAAGACCGTAAAGGGCTTTCTTTAATTTATACACATGTTTGGGTTTTCAAAATCAATGAAGCCTGGAGGTTGAGCTACATATACTTCTTCATTTATGAAACCATTTAGAAAAGCACTTTTGACATCCATTTGATAAAGCTTTAGATCATTAGCACAAGCATACGCATGAAGTATTCTTATAGACTCTAATCTAGCAGTAGGTCTCATCAAAGTCTATTCCCTCTTGTTGGTTATACCCTTGAGCAACGAGTCTAGCCTTGTTCCTAGACACTACTCCGTTTGCATCTAATTTGTTTTTATAAACCCATTTGGTTCCTATTATGGTTTGATTACTAGGTGGAGGGACAAGTGTCCAAACATCATTAGAAACAAATTGATTTAGTTCTTCTTGCATAGCCATTACCCAACTCTCATCTTTTATGGCTTCTTGTGTATTCTTAGGTTCTAAGGCTGAAGCAAAACAAAACAAGCTACTTTGGTTTTGAACTTGAGACCTTAATGTTCGTTCGTTTAGTTTTCCTATGACTTTATCTACGGGGTGATCTTTGGACTCTTTAATGTTTATTATTTCATCACTTAGAGGTTCTTCTTCTTCACTTATCTTTTTCTTTATTACTATAGCTTCACTTTCTATAATCTTGTCATCGACAAGAGGTGGAAAGGGTTTGGGTGGACTTTCATCAAATTTTATATTTAATGACTCTTCTACCTTCATTGTTTCTTTGTTTAATATGGCGTAAGCTTTGCTATTTGGCGAGTAACCTAAAAGATACCTTGGTTGATTTAGGATCAAATTTTGTAAGGTAATCTTTAGTGTTAAGAATAAAACATTTACTACCAAACACTCTAAAAGTGATTTAACGTAGGCTTTTTGCCTCGAAGTAACTCATATGGAGTTTTTCCTAAGATTGGTCTAATTAAGACTCGATTGAGTATATACGTTGAAGTATCAACGACATTACACCAAAACTTTTGAGGTATGGATTGTTCATTAAGCATGGGTTGACTCATTTCTTGTAGGGTTCTATTCTTTCTTTCTACTACCCCATTCGATTGTGGAGTCGTGGAGGTAGAAGTTGTGAGTAATACCATTAGCGTCACAAAAAGCTCGAATTGCACTTCATTATCGAATTCCCTACCATGATCCGTCCTAATAGACACTATGGGACTTCCTAGTTGTCTTTGGATCTTTTTGCTCAATATTTTAAAATAATTAAAGGTTTCCGTTTTGTTCTTTAAAATTTTGTCCATGTATACCCAGAATAGTCATCCACTATGACCAAAGTGTAGTAGTTGCCTCCATAACTTTGGATAGCGGATGGACCAAATAAATCCATATGTAGTAATTCTAGACACCTAGTTGTAGACACCATGTTTTTAGCTTTATGACTAGAATGAGCTTGTTTTCCTACATTACAAGCATCACAAAAATGATGTTCATATTTTAACTTAGGTAGATCTCTTACTAGATCTTTGGATGATAGCGATTGAAGAAGTCGCATGTTGGTGTGACCCAATCTTCGATGCCATAAGGTCCAAGTATCATCCATAGAGGTAAGACATAGTTTGTCTTTAGGTTCATTACCGATTTTAATGACATAGACTCCATGTTTCCTAATTCCTCTTCCTATGGTTATGCCATTTTTAGTATCTTACTACCGGTTTCGGTAAAAAGTACATTGCACTTTTTATCACATATTTGTCCTATTCTTAAGAGGTTAAAGTTTAGGTTTTCTCGTGACACACATCGTTAATGGTTAGAGATTTGTTAGAAATCGTACCTTTACCGATGATTCTACTTTTGCTATTTCCAAACACCCCATTACCTCCATTGAAGGATTCATATGTGGAGAATAGATCC
Source organism: Chrysanthemum makinoi (assembly GCA_910596185.1). Taxonomy (NCBI): domain Eukaryota; kingdom Viridiplantae; phylum Streptophyta; class Magnoliopsida; order Asterales; family Asteraceae; genus Chrysanthemum; species Chrysanthemum makinoi. The sequence goes on from OU343222.1 coordinate 97,824,852, forward strand.
CTATTGCCGGTCATGTGCCTCGTGCACCCCCTATCCTTGACCCATTCATCGGGGTCTAGGTAGACCTTTAAGCATACCTAAAACAATAATAAACTCAAAAGTTTGGTCCCCATTTGTTCATGGGTCCATTAGTGTTAAACATTCCATTCATGTTAGACATGTATGGATAAGATGAGTATGCATTCCATGGAGCAAAGTTTTGAAAAGGAAAACCGTTTTGCATGTTTGGATTCCATCCCATTTGATGGTTACTTTTCGGGTAAGCGTTATTAGGTCTCCTAAATGAATTAGGTTTTGAAAAAGATGGAGCTTTGTTTCTTGCCAAAGTAGGATTATATTTTGGAGGTGGTTGTCTAGTGGTGACATGAGTTGGTTTCTTCCTATTAACTATAACAAATTCAGTTCTAGATGAAGAAGCTACGTTATTGCTCTTGTTTGCTCTGAGATCCACGGATCCCTTTACTACACTAGCGGTTCCTTTTTAGGGATCCATGGGATCCGCCACAATAGTGGTTGGTTTTTCTAGTTCCTTAACAAATTTTGTTTCTTTACTTTCACTAGTTGATGGATCAAGTTGTTTACTACCTAGACCCTTTGTTGTTACGGTTTTAACACCATCGCGTATTGTATCTAAAGTGTTCGTACTCATTCTAGCAATTTTAGAATCTAAGTGATCCATTAGTGTTTGAAGTTGAGCATAAAGTTCACATTCACCACTTGCTATTTTACCCTTTTCTAAGCGTTTTAGTTTTGCTTTTAATTCTATGACTTCTTTATCTAAGCGTTGATTTTGACTCTTTAAAAGCTTGTTTTTGTTAATTAGTTTTAAGCTAATATTGCATAGTTTGTCATATTCATTATGCAATGAGTCGTCATCAAGTGATGAGCTACTATAGTATTCGTGACATACCTCGTCATTTGCCATGAGACAAATTTCTTCGTCCTCTTCCTCGCTCATTCCCCATGTGCGCTCACGAGCATGCTTTTGATCATCCCGTTAGGGACACTTACTAATAAAGTGGTTTGGGTCCTCACATTTAAAGCAAGTCGATCATCCTTTGGCTTCCGTCCTCTTTGCTTTTCGAAAGCCTTTCTTATCGTCATATGGTTGTTTGATTATCTTCCCTTTCTTAAAGAACTTTTTAAGTCCCTACCGCCATACTCTTAATCGTCACTACTGAAGAGGAGTTCTCTCATCGCTTGAAGCCTTTTTGGCATTAAGGGCAAGAGATTTGTGTTTCTCTTTCACCTTTGAGGCCTTGGAATCTTTAGCAAGGACAAGCTCGTAGACTTTTAGGTTGCCTATGAGTTCATCGAGGGTGAGGATTGTCAAATCTTTTGACTCTTCGATCGCCGTCACCTTGGATCTCCACTTCCATGGAAGTGCCCTTAGATATCTCCTAACATGGTTACGGCTAGAAAAAGATTCATCAAGTGCTTGTAAAGATGTAATAATAGTATTAAAGTTAGCAAATGAATGATCTATAGTTTCCTCATCCGATATTGAAAATTGTTCATATTGTTGAACAAATAAATCAATTTTATTATTTTTAACTTGTTGGTTGCCTTGATGAGTTACAACTAAAAATTCCAAATTTCTTTAGAGGTTTTAAGCATAGAAATTCTTTTGAATTCCTTTTTGGGTAAAGCATTATATAAAACCATTTTTGCTTCACTATTTTTAGAAAGCTTTTCTTCATTTCATCGTTTAGTTTATCATGAGGTATGTGAACTAAATTTCTTTTATCATCATTTGAGGTAGCCTCAAAATCACCTTCAACAATAATGTACCAAAGATCAATATCTTTAGACTTCACATATGTTTCGAATCTATTTTTCCAATATATAAAACCATTAGTTTCAAGTAGTGGTGGTCATTGCATAGATTGCCCTTCCTTATAATTTTCAGAACCCATAGTGATCGAAAAGTTTTTAAAATACAATTTTATTTTAAAACTTTTATAAACTTAGCTCTTGATGCCAATTGTGGGAAACTAGAAGGGATGTAGAGAAAGTATAGATCTAATGATAAAGCAAGTAAATAAAGTAAAGCGAAGGGAAAGAAAAAACACAACCGATGTATAGTGGTTCGGCTACAAGGACACCTTCCTTGCCCTACTCCACTCCCCGAGTCACCTACTGAGAGTTCAAGCACTATGTCAACAAACTCCTTCACTTGGCGGAGCCTTCCTAGCGTTGCTTACACTTTTTCGGTACAAAGCTAAATACCGAGTCCGTAGCACGGTGGACCAAACCAACACAACTATTACACAACAAGTATGTGAAATATCTAATACAAGATCTTTGCTACAAAATCTTGTGGGTGACAAATCAATCAAGGACCCCTTGCTTGGATGACTTGTAGAATGCTCGTGATCTCGCCTTAGAGAAGGACCTATATGAGGATCATAAATAGAAAGAAAGAAGAACAACTCTCTAGATCAAGTGATCTATATGTTAGAAGAGAATGAGAGTGTATGAGAGATTTAGTAAGAAGAGGGGTGAGTTAGAATGAAGAAATGACTCTCTATTTTTAGGCAAAATCTTCCTTGTTCCCGGATCCCAGGATCCCTTCCACTTGGGATCCGTCTAGTGTAATCCTAGGGATCCGTGGAGCGCTCCTCTTTGCCCATGGGTTTTTTGGTTATGGGTCATGGGTTATGGGTTGGTCCATGGGTTTCTTTAGATTCAATGTATCTAAGTATACATTGTATCTAGTCTACTTTGGTATGGGTTAAGATCCATGGGTTATGGTTTTACCCATCCTAATAAACTATTACAACAAATGCTTAATTATTACATTTTGTATTTAAATGGCTATATGTAAATGCTTTACAAAAATAACATGTATCCTTATAATTATACTTAAGATAACATTATATTTGTTATCAACAAAACACAAAGAGATCGCAAAATATTAATAAACGTTTTTACGGTTTATTTGTATTAACATAAACAACTTGCAACTGATGCCTTGTGGTGCTTCTTCAACTCCGTACTATCTAAGGTTAAACCAAAAGACGTTAAAAGAAGCGCCATGACTGAAGACAGCTGGTTCAATGCCATGCAACAAGAAATTCATGAGTTCGATCGACTAGATGTATGGGAATTAGTCTGCTCACATTTGTACTATGATCATTGCTCTAAAATGGATCTTCAAAGTAAAACTTGATGAGCATGGTGATGTGCTAAAGAAGAAGGCTCGATTGGTTACAAAGGATACGGTCAAGAGGAGGGTATTGACTTTGAAGAATCATTTACTCCAGTTCATGTCGGTGTCAGAATCTTCTGGCTAACTTGGCGCGGTAAGAACATGGTAGTCTAGGATGGATGTAAAACTTCTTTTCTTAGCGAAGATCTGAAAGTAGTATACGTCACCAACTGAAGGTTTTGTGAATCAGGCATCCTACTAATGTCTATCACTTGAAGAAGGCCCTTTATGGCTTGAAGCAAGCTCTAAGGGCATGGTACGACCTTCTTGAAGTTTCTTGTATCTAATGGATTCAGCAAAGGAGCAGTTGATCCGACATTGTTACTTTGAAAATTCAGGCAAACACTTAATTCATGTTCAAATCTATGTTGATGATATTATTTTTGCCTCGACTGACCCCAATGAATGTGACCGTTTTTCTAAGGAGATGGGCTCCCAATTTCAAATGTCAATGATGGGACAAATGTCATTTTCTTGGGATTACAAATTTCACAAAGTCCCGGAGGCATTTTATCAATCAATCTAAATATGCTAATGAAATCTTAAAGAAATTTGGATTTGATTCTTGTGACCCATTAACACTCCCATGGTGGGCGTACTAAAGCCGGATGAGGACCACTCAGGGATCATGGTTGACCAAACTAAATATCGTAGTATGATTGGGTCCCGATGTACCTTCGCGCATGGACCGGACATTGTTCGTTTGTATGCATGTGTGCTAGATGAGGCTAAGCCTACCAAAAGCTTGAAGCGATTAAGCAGTCTTTTGGTATCTCCAAGGAACCATCAACATGGGACTTTGGTATCCGAAGGACACCGTTATGTCATACTTGACCTATCAGATGCGACCATGCTGGTGTCAAGATACATGTCAAAGCACGTCAGGAGGTGCTCAGTTTTTGGGTGATAAGCTTGTATTTGAAAGAAACAAAGAGTACTTCTATATCTGAAGGCAGAATACTGAGCCATGTCATCTTGTTGTGCTCAAATCCTATGGATGAGATCCCATTATCACTATGGCTTTGATTCAACAAAATCCTCTGTATTGTGATAACAAGAGTGCCATTGCTCTCTCATGCAACAACGTTCAACATTCAAGAGCAAAGAATATCGACATTTGACATCATTTCATCAGGGAGCAAGTGGAGAACGGTGTGGTGGAACTATATTTTTGTGGTGAATATCAATTAGCATACATATTCACCAAAGCTCTTCCAGAGAGCGTTTTGGTTTATCCTTCCACGACTTGGTCTAAAGAGTCTACAATAGGAAACACTCAAGCGTCTTCAGAGGAGAGACGAGTAAAAGTTTTCTTCATCCATCTCTTGTAAATATTTAAAAAAAAAAATTATAAAACCCACAAAAAGAAAATGGAAAAATATAAAATTTCAAAAATCTATAAAAATCAGAAAATCTTTGAAAAAGCTAAATTTTTTCCCCATCTTTTTCTATTCTTCGATAACATCTATAGTCTTTGATTTGTCACTCTAAGAATGACACGGGTCTTTAGATGAAGTTCGAATGTATATAAGCTTTAAAAAAAAAGAAAAGAAAAAAAAGAGAGAATGAAAAAAGATGGTTTATTGTCATTTCAGGCAATAACCCGTTTTTAAAAGAAAAAACAGAGCCATGCTTTATCTTACTTTTCAAATCTCATGCTCTGATTTTAAAAACAAATGTTTGTCATCTAATGAAAGCTAAATAGCTTTGAATAATAACTCGGACTCAATTTTTGAAAATCATCTGGACTTGTCTTTTGTCAAAATCTCTATCTCTCAATCAACAACTTATGTCATTTATTGAGGGGGATAATGATTTCAATTAAATCAAAAAGGTTATTTGTCAAATAATTGCAATGTCTGATACAATTGGTTCAGACCTTGGCTAATGTTATTTTTTCATAAGATACTTAAGCATGCTTGAACATTGGAGTTTAAAGTCTCAAAATCTTATCCTTATCAGTTAAATGTTTTCAAAAGCAAGTCACAATTCTCCTCCAAAGGTTTCAAAATTAATTTAAATCAATAGAGATCACAAATCTCAATGGATTTGAAAATTGTGACCGGGAAATTTGTGATTTAAATTGGATTTAAGCGATAATTGATAAATGGTTTTGTAATTAATTAGCAAACTCTCGTCCCATGTGCCAAACAATTTCAAATTTTCCATGCATGTTAAGGGGAACATCGTATCAAACCAAGGATTGAAATGTGATTGATTTATCTCAGTGCGGTTCTCCTAAATGTGCAAATACTTTCAATCTCGATGCATATTGAGGCAACTTTTGAAAACCATACTTTCCCAAAATTATCTTTAACAAAGTATTTAAAATACTAATTTTATCGGAAAGTGATGTCGATATTTTTAGAAAATATTTATCAAAAAGGTGAATTCTTCCTCTTGCCTCCATGTGCCAAAGCAATTTCAAATACGATCATGTTGAGGGGCCTTTCTGAAATATCAAAACAATTCATTTCAAAATGCTTTGATCATAGATCACAAGTACCTGGATTGATTATTCAAATGGCTTTTCAATTGGTTTCAATGGCAAAAGAACAATACCAAAAGGACCGACCAAATTTACTTTATGTGGAGTTGGTTAGGTTGGTTCATCCTGCTGGAGGTCTGGGGACAATCACTAGATAGTGTAGAAGTCCTTAGGTATGATGATAAAAGGAGAAAAGTGAGAAATGGGAAGAGTGAGGACTGAGATAGATCTAGAACTAGAATAAACCCAACAAGGTTCTAGTTATGAAGTCTCGGTAAGCACTGAAGGGGTTGAAGAATGAAAAAGAATTGATTGTGAAATGTGAGATAGCCTCCATAACAGCAGGGTTGTACATACTCTTGGTGGTTACTAAGGCACCGGCTTGAAAACAAACGTCATGGACCCAGTGGCCTTGGCTGCCTCTAACTTCCAAACTACTCAAGTTCCTCTTAAAAGGACTTGTTTCATTCTCACGGGAACCGACATTATCTATCGACTTTCTCTTAGAGATTGTTGATATTGAAGGAGGTGACCCTCTCCCTAGTCTTGACGCAAGAACCAAATGTACTATTGAGTCTAGAGCTACGAGATCATCAATAAATCTCTCTAGGACACAATCAATGAAGACTCACTATTTCAAACAATGTGGAAAGTGAGATTATATCTTAAGAGTCCCTCATTATCCTTGTGGTATTGCCAGAACATCTGAGTGATATGTAAAAATATTCACGATGAAGATGGAAATCCTTCTAGAGCCAACATCAAACAAGCTCTTGGTAGGTAACGTGTGAGATCCATCTAATAGATCAAACTTGTGACAACTGGATTGAAACGATGGGGCGATTCAATATTGAATCAACCTTGGTCCAGGAAATGGATTGACGGATACCTTTGAAAACGGTGCGTTATTTCTTAAAATTATTTTCTCTAGCACAACGACTGTGTATTAAAATCTCAAAATAAAAGGTGTTTATGATTGATAATTGATTTTCCTTAAAACCTTCCCTGTATTGCACACTCACGATTACTACGATTGTTTTTCAAATCACTTTTCATCAATCAGTTAATCTCAATTCACTGGTTCACTCACTCAATTCACTGGTTCACTCACAAGTATTATCATGCATTGATCTATTTAGTATTTGGATAAGGGATGTTTTGAACAAATATTATTTAAATAAAATAAAATATTGGTTATGTTTATTTTTCATTTTCTTAATATTATATCCTATATTTGCATGTTTAATCCGGTGATAACATGTTATTCTAAAAGTCCATTGTCGATCAATGATGTGGGAATGTCAGTGAATTAAGAAAAATATGAGTTTTGGTAGAATTAACTTAAAGTATATTGATACGTGGGCATTGAATTCATGATATTCAATGAATTGAATATAGGGCGGATCTAACTTAACATGATTGTACTTTATGGATCCTTGTCATTAAGTAAATCATGGATATTTATACGGATAACATTATGAATAGCACATTTTTGTGAAATAGTCTAATGCTATCCGTAAAAGGTGGTTATAAGGGCTATATTCAAAAGTGTTGCAAAGTTCATGAGTTTTGCTTGTACTCAAGAGAATTTGCTCATTTGAATTTGTTTCAAAGCATATACGCTCGTAGGGTTGACAAGATGTTTGAAGGCCTTACCCAATCTATCTAGAATACGTTCAGATAATTTGGTAATCTTCTTCAATCAGATATAACGAGAAACAAAAGATTAACTTGTGAAATGACTCGATCCATATTCACAGTTAATGAAGTATTAGAGGTAAAATGATAAGTACTAATGATGAATCATTAAAAATGGTTTTTCGGAAACCATACTCGGTTCGATCTGGGGGCATTGGCGTGTTAAGCTAGACTAAACCAATGTCATTACTATATTAAGATATATTCAAGTGGGAGCTGAAAGGTTATGGATATAAATTAATATACGTATGAGATTCGAACTTCGAGACTTGGGATTACACACATTAATTATGAGAATCATTATAGAAATAATTATATATAAATATAATATTTAATTATTTATTCACGAATAAAATACTTAACGGTTATTAGTATTTAACGGTGTTTAGTTAACAATCGTTAAATATTAGTGTTTATCGAATAAAAGGAAACAAGAGAAAAAGTTCTAGAAACCCTTTAGGGTTTTAGAGCTTTGTCGATTACGGGCTTCAGGGGTGGATACTTCTCTTTTTCCTTAAACTTGATCACCAAGTTATTAAGCCTATAAATACAAAGGACTATGAATGAATTCATTAGTGGTTTTGTATCCCTAACTCTTCCTTGGTTCTCCTTCTTGTGTGCTTCTACAGGATTCACAACCCCAACACTTTGGGGTTGTCGATATCCTATAAACACACACATACGTGTATTTTGTTCATGATCTAGAAGCTTGCTGGTGATGATTCGATAGTAGTACGTGTATGCAAAGAACAGGGCCAATACACTTGTGTTGCTAACTTGGGTGTTCGAATTTTGGTGTAGTCGAATTTTTTAAACCCTAATTTTAGGGTTTTAGGGTTTCTTGGTTCTTGATTATAATTTGGGGTTTTTGATGAGTGTCTAAATACTCATCATTTTTGTACCATTTAAACTGCAAAAATATCAGAAAACACTCAGAAATGTATCAAAATGATGAAAATATCACAAATAAGTGTTTTATGTGTTGTAAATGCAAAAATATCAAAATCAGATGAAAAACATATCAAGTTTGCATAATTAGCAGTTTTAGTCCCCTAAGTTTCAAAAGTTGTCAAAAATAGTCCCTGGTAAATCAAAATAAAGAAAAATATCATTTAAAGTCCTTAGGGATTCATGAGTTGTCAAAATTGGTCCTTGAAGTTTAAAAATTGCAAAATTACAACTTAGGTCCCTAAACTTTGAAAAATGATAAAAATAGTCCTTGGATATTTAAAAATGGAATTTTATGCAAAAGTGGTCCTTGTACTATTCATATTGGAAGATCATCCTCAGTTTGGGTGGAATTACATGATTGGTCCTTGTGATTATTAAGCTACAAACGGACCCTTGGTTATTATTAGCCCAATCCCAACCAAGCCCAACACCCGTTAATAATAAACGGTCAAAAAGGTCAAACAGCCAAAACCAGGTGACCTGTTCACTTTCTTCTCCATCACTGCATTTCAAAACCGGTGGTTTTACCACCACTTGTCCACCTTTCCTGTCTTTCCACTTGTATACCATCTCCTCCACTCCACATCCCCCAAACTTCTTTAAATGCCAAAACCTCTTGACTATTTTGGCCAAAACTCAAATGGATGGTTACGATGATTTTGACCAATCCAATGGCTTGGAAATGAGTGGGATATGTTCAGAGATGTCGAACAAAGCGAGAAAAAGATCATTATAAAGGAAAAGAGAGGCAATGTGGAAGATATCTAGAGTAATTTGTAATTTTTAATCGTTTTCATTAACTTATGTTTTCAAAGTATGTTTTAAACTTTCAAGTACTTGTATTATCAATTCTCGATTATTTTAATCTTTTTTCAGTTTCAATTTAGAGTTTAATTCAAGTTTTCATGTTATGCAAATTTTCCTAGTTCAAAAAATCTCAAAATGATCAAATGTTGTTAATAGTTGTTATCTTGGTATAAGCTCCGCCTCTAGATAGCTTATTTAAGCTATTAGAATCTTAAAATTGATTTAGAAACAAAAAGCAAAATCACCAAAAATACAAATAAAATAGTTGAAAAATTAAAAAGCAATGAAAATGGTGATCAAAGCTGGAGCAGGGTTAATAAAGGATTGCCCTTGGGTTTAGTGCTTATTGGGAAGCTTTAGGTTGTGTTTGTGTGACTCAATTTTCAGTCTTGTGCTTGGATCCAATTTGTAAGCCTTTTGATCCATTTGGCATTTCACTGTGTAAGATATTCATAAGCTTGAATCTTTGTGTTTGTATGTTTCTTAGTTATAATTAAGTATAATTAAACAATAAAACAGTAGGCTTGTTCTTTTTAATTTGTAGTTGTTAAAAAAATTTAGTTTGACAGTTAAAATAGTATAAGTGTAATTTCTTAGTTTCATGTTGTTAGAGTTGTTGTTTAATGCTTATTTAGCTTCAATATATGATAATATAAGATCGTAATCCATGGCATGGTCTTAATCTGTGTTTTGTTTTGAAAATCTTCAAATTAGTTTTAATAAGAGTTGTTTGGATTTCTTTAAACTGTGTTAGAGGGTTCAATATTGTCCTTGGTTGTTATCTCAACTTTTGGTCCAAATAGCTCCAGTTAACAATTAAATCCAGTTCTTATTTGATAGAAAGTCAAAATCACCTTAAATCTGTCTTAAGTTCATAACTGTTAGGATTTTTAAATACAAATCTCATCAAAGTGGCTTGTAACTTGGTACCACTACCTAAAACCATCTTATTTCAGCTTAATATAACATAATTAGTGAGTAGAGTTGATTCAAAGTTCATCATAGTCAACTTAGCTCATTTTTATAAAAAGTCAAATTTTTCCTAATTGCAGTTTTTGAATAAACTTTAGAATTTTAGTGTGTATTTAATATTAAGATTCAGCTAATCATCTTTTGGAATATTAAAATTTTGTTGCTTATCTAAATTAGAAAAATATTAGTTTGTCTCTGTTTAGCTTATTAACTGCTTATTTTTAATCTTGTTTTAAGTCCTTTTTCAAAATCATGCCCTGTGCACAGATTTACTAGCTTGTTTCACAAGCTCATTCGAAACTCATTAATGAGTATTAGCTTGTGTACCTTAGCTTTTGGAGAAGCTAACTATCTCAAAGTTCCAAGTTTAGTTTTTCACTTTGTAGCTTATTTAATAAGCCCTGAGTGGCTTATTGTTTTGTCCATTTTAACTAGTACAAATATTACTCAGTGTTTTAAAATTTTTCATAAGCTCATTAAAAGCTCATCAATGAACTCCCAGGTGAGAGCTTTAGCTTTTTGGAAAGCTTAGTTGGTGTATTTGTTAGTTCCAGTGTTCCATTTTATTTCCTAGCTTATTTAAGTGCTTAAAATTAAGCTAGAAAGTGTTAGAAACCAAAAAGTGTTACGTGTACCACAACTTGTGCTTATTTGGAGTTGTTTAGTGCTTATTTATAAGTTATTTTGCTTATTCAGTTGTAATATTAGCTTATTATCATTAGTCTAGCTTAATTTCAGTTTACTTTAGCTTATTTACTAGCTTATTAGCCATTTAACCATTAAACTTGTGCTTATTTCCATTTCTTGCTACTGTTGAAATAATAAGCTCAAAACTGAGCTTATTAGTTGTTTTCATAAAAAGTTGTAGTTGTAAAATTTGCTTATCTAAGTGTGCTTAATTAGATTTAAAAAGAAAAAGTCCAAAAAAATAATATTTTGCAAAAAGTCATTCTTTGGGATTGAACCACTGCCACCCGACTACACACACACCTACATTGCTGGGTCTTTGTTGGTTGTATCTTGCATCATTTAATACATAGCCCGTTTTGTTCTTGCTTTATTGAATAAATTAGCTTATTTCTAGCTTATTAAAACTAGCTTTTACAACTTTTGTATTTTTCTTATCTTTGTATTAGTTATAAAGTATTACAAAAAGTTTGATTTTTTTCAATAGTTTTAGTATTTTTAAACATTTAATTAGTTTAAAACCGTATTTAATTCATAATAAAAAATATAAAAGTCTAAAAAATATAAATCTTTTTCTAAAATTTTCTTTTGTCATATAGTTACATTAAGAAAATTATTTTTACCTCGTAGGACTTTTATTTCACAAATTTTACGTTTTCCTTGTATTCGCGTAATTTTTATACATACGCGTTTTCATTCTAGTTCACGTTTTTAGATAATTTAAGTTTACGTTTTAATTAAAATAGTTTATTTAAGTTATTTTGTTTTATAAATCAAGAAAAACATCATTGTAAAATAGTGATAGCGTTTATTTAATATATTTCAGCTTTTTAATTTTCTTTAATTTGCATTTAAGCCCTTGTAATTTACAAACTTTCTCTTTAGGTGTAATTATAATTCACAATCCTTACTGATCACTATCCTTAGTGATTATTCGACATCTGAAAGTGTTGAACACCATTAATCCTCAAGTGGGACTTAACGACCGTGGAAACACTATACTCTCCAGATCTTAATTGTATTGTTTACGGTTGTTTGAAGTTTATTACGGTTGACCACTCACAAGTGGTTAGCTTGTGTGATAAAACTTGACGGTTCCGCACCAATCAGTTTTCATAAACTCTAATTGCATGGATTGATAAAAGGTACACATTCTATTTAAATTATGTTAATTAGTTTACATGTATTTAGATCCTACTTGCTTCCGCTATTTGCTTTGATGATGTTTATGTTTTATAATTGTTATGTATTCATAAAACCCAACAACAAGGACCCACAATTGGCACGAACGACCGACAAAAAGGGCCAAACTGCGTTGCATATGGCTGTTAAAGGAGCTAGCAGTGACGATTTTAGATTCTTTAACTGCAGGTGATCTTTGCCATTGTGATGTTGCACGATAAGTCCAGTTTTCTTGCATTGCATGTTGCTACTAGAAAAAAGAGAGTAGAGGTACATTTCCTTCTTTCCATGTTCATATATTCATCTTGGTTTTTCATTATATATTCTTTGTTGTCATTGATAATGCATTAGTCTTGCTTTAAATGAATGTCAATGTGACTACCAGACTATTCATCCTATTTACATAGTGATGAGTTAAGCTACCTATTTGCTTGTTTTTAACATGAACATATAGTAGAAGTGGCAGTTTTGACCCATTTGCTTATTCTCAATCGGGTCAAATGAGTCAAGGGAATGGGTCATATGGGTTAAAAGTCAACTAAAGTATATTCTTGATGCATACATACAACCCACTATTCTTTATGAAAGAATTAGATTATGAACCGCTTCAACCCATCCCCATTACTCAACCCGCCTATTGTGATAAGGGTTGAAAATGAGAATCTTACCATCAATTTACTTACTATTGTAGATAGTAAACGAGCTACTTAGTCTTCCAGACACAAATGTCAATGCACTGACCAGGGACCATGATGCAGGTTTTACTGACCAGGTTTTAATATTTGTAAAGTCTCGTATACCTATGGTCTACCCTAATGCACTAACGGGCAGTGTACGATGCGTGTGTAGTGTAATATCGGTAAAGCGAGGTCGTCCCAAGAGCTATGTGTGTTGGATTATTACTAAGTCTAGGTGTCACAGATTAATAATGGTTTCGATAGGCATTTAATTAATTAAACTACTAAAGAAAAATAAAGCAAATAAGAGAAAATAAATGATAAAGGGAAATCAATAGAGGAGAGTGGCGCTAACCTAGTTAATCCTCCTAGCTAGTTATGTCTACGTCTACTTACTTCCAATTGCTTCAGGTGGGGTTAAAGTCGAGAGGACAGCATTCGGTCAATTCGCCCTAACCTATCAGCAAAGATGCCACCACAGGAGAAGTCTGGTGTCCCTTCATAAGTCATGTTGTTCCTGGTCCCCTAATCCAAGTCATTAAGTACCGCTACATGCTAGATTTATAATAGTGAGTGCCCGGCCGTTAGGAACTTAGACACTCACCCCTAATTCTTAAGTTCATCCAAACGGTAGGTGATCAGTTGGTCAAATCGCACAAGTAGAAAGGGTCGTCAGTTAGTCATATCTTACCCTTCCGTCTCAGTCAAGCTTACCTAGGGTCAGTTGGTCATATCTCCTAGGCAATTGGCCTCTACCGCCATTCAAAACTACAGAACCAAGGGTGGCTACCAATAAACTATGCATGCATACACTTAGAAATAATTATACGGAAGTAATGTAAATGCAAATAAAACAATTAAGGAATCATAACTAGGCCAGCACCAGGGTGCTTAGCAGCTCATATTAATCATGCAAACCAATTCAATATTCAATCTGAAATACATGAATTGAAAGTAAAGAAATATAAAACGCTAATGCTTATCGTGGTGATTTCTCCCTTGGAGACACTCGTATGCTCCTCTAGACATGCCTTGAGCTTTTTCCCACGTTCTCTGATTGTTGTGTGTGGAATGGAATGATTAGAAATGCTGGAATTCGTGGACGTAACTAATATAAGAGTTACGCCGTAACCTTCTATTTCATCGTATTTTGCACTAGATCTGCTGGTTACGGCATAACCTAATAAGTGGTTACGCCGTAGTCTTCATAAACTTCGGTTACGATGTGTAGTTGATGGAGTAGTTACGGTAAGTATGCGGCGTGGAACCTCATTTGACCTAGTATAGTTACGTCGTAACCTTTGGGAAGAGTTACGCCGTATTCGATAAGTTGGTTTTGAGTCCGCATATATTTACGGTAATGTAAGAGCGAGGATTGGCCGTAACTTCTTCAAAGTAGCATACTGTGATAAATCTTTAGATAATTCTCCAATTCCGCGTCTCTTTAGCTCCAATGCTCGTAATTTACATGAAAGTGGAAAACAATGGAAAACAAGTGTAAATCCATATAAATGATATGAATTACAAGAATTATCGGGGGAAATTGACACTTAATAATCAGGACTATTTGATGTTATCAAATATCCCCCCACTTGAACTCTACTTCCCCTCAAGTAGACCATATTAGAAAGATTCCTAAAAAGATATCTCCCATAAACTGGAAAATATAAGTTTACAAATCCCTTATGCTAGAATAAAACAAAGCCGAACTCCTCACGAAAGGGGAACAAAACACTCAAATCTCTCAACTATTCTAAGTGTCAATTTCGGGTGATCACTCTCGTCAGTCATAGCATGTATTCTATCATAAGCTTGGCGGTTACACAAATCTCCACCACTAGAGTTAAGGGCTAAACAATTCTCGAAGGCAATATGGGTAGACGACAAAGGTTAAGGGGTGACTCGTCATTACTAACATGTCACCGTGAAGTGGACAAAATCAATGATACATGACCAAATCCATGGCCAAGACACCAAAGATTGCTCGCTGCATCATCTAGACACACTTCATGACTAAAGGGTAGGATAAGACATGGGATATATAAATGGTGTAAAATAAAAAACAAGCAGGTAGTCTAAATCTATAACCAAGTCATCACCACTTACCGTCTGCCCAAAGTTCAAGCTTTGAAGTCAAGAAACCGGATCATGAAATACAAGGTAGATGTGTCATTAGAGGACGTCGTGATGGGCACACTGCCTTTTCTCGAACTGCTGGCATAACTACCAACTTCAATCTTCAAATGTGACCGAGGTGGCCTCTTCGATACTAAATCTATAAAGCTCATAACATAGTGCTTATAACATCGCACTTTACAATAACATAACAACTATTTTATTTATTTATTTATTTATTTATTTTCAACATAACAATAATAACTAAACATAAAATCCCCCCACTTGAGATGAACAATGGGAATTCGGGGGGTCTTCAATGATCTTCAGGAATGTTGTCGATGAAAGCGTGATCTCCGAACCTTTCCACTCGAACCTTGAACTTAGGCAAATGATGACTTCCCATCACAAATAAAGACTACAGGGTAGGCTAAGGTGTATAGGTGTATCGAAACAGTATATAGGGTTAACAAAATGAAAGGAATGGCTCAGATGGGTGTATCTAGGGGTATCTTGCACTAAAGGTGAGTGCAACAAAAGGGTTTCACATGGGGGTCGAGAAGTCGAGGTGACTAATCGATAGACACACAATGGTAGGCTGTTTGGGTGATAATCCTATAATATTGCCTTCTAAAACTGAAAAGTCCAAATACATCGAGCTAACTTAACATACCTCGTCTATGTTCTCGAAATGATGCAAAGGCCAAGTTCTAAAGTTTACAAGCTACCGGCACACTCATAATTTGGTGGATTTGGGTAAAATATAGGAAGCGGATAAGGCTAATCTCACCATATAATATCAAGGGTTGTATGTGCTCGGCTAAGGTCTAATCTAGTTAGGTTAAGAAAAACATGTCAAAATTTTAAAAATGGCATAATTTTTCAAAATAAATAAGAAAAATGAGGGCAAAATAATGTTCAAGAGATAATTCTACTCCCATCCCTCTTGAATTGTACAAAGTCATTTTTGTACTAAGCATTAAATAAAGGTGAAGAGAAAAGTAGAATTAGAGCGAGAACTTCCTAAATATAAAAAGAAGGCCCAGAAAGAAACGTGCCTTCGTATAAGCATCATGAACAAACTTCAATCCACGAAATCACACTACCGAAAGCAAAATTAAAAGAAAAAAATGAAAATGAAAAATGAAAAACAAACCTAACTCACTTTCATAGGAATCACGGTTGCATTTAGCGAATGCAACAAGCCTTTAAACCACTTGGTGTCCCAAGTGGACGAGTGAAGTCTCGTGAGGGTTCTGAGGAACACACCCCAGTTCATTTAAAATACTAATACAAGGTTACTGTGTTTTAAAATGAAAGAAGTAAAGCAAAGGAAGGTTGCATTATTCGTATTCTTTTGAGTGAGTTACGCCGCAGCAAAACCGACATAAGGCAAGCAATTAGTTCTGGCGTACTACTCGAGATGTGTATTACGTAATTGGTAATGCGTCAAAGTTCTTTGCTAAAAGGTTGGTTACGGCGTAATCACATACATGAGTTACGCCATAACTCTGGTCGATCAAAGAACGTAGCGGTATTACTTCCTCGTTTCCTGCAAAAATGGTTAGAAAACACAAAACCCAACAGAAATGGAAATAAAACAAAAGAAAGGGAAAATTCGGGTTGTCTCTCGAAAGAGCACTTTTCTTTATTTACGAGTCTTTAAGTTAGACTCGAGTCCATGGGGGCTTTGGGGCCTTTGGACTTCCCAGACTTCCTCCATATCATTCTTATTCATTAAGTTACATTGACCCGACATTTGTGGCGGTCGAGATATTCTTTGGTTTCAATTTTAGAATTTAGCAAAATTTTTCTTGAGTCCCAATAGTGTCAGCGTAACTCATATTTTTGGCTATAATTGGTGGCGGTCTCATAGCGGATGCCAAGAAGTTTGCATCATTTTTTCGTGTACTTCATCATCGGGTCAATGAAACCATCTTGCCCTGGCTTGAGATAGTTGAAATCATCTTTAAATTAATCGGTATCTTTAAGTTGGTCATTGTTTCTCACAGTATTTGCTTGCATTCTTCTTTTTCAATCTTAGACGAGTCCTTGGTGTTATCTTCCAAATTTTCATAAGGAATTTCGTCGTTAGGTTGATCTTTACTCATACACCCATTCCAAATTTTCTCTTTAGTTAGCGTCAATTTTTCGTATTTGATTACGACCCATTCGTTGAAACCAAGATCATCGGCCAAGGCAATTCTGTTCTTCGGAATCATTAGTTGAAGTCCATAGGAACCCGTCCCCAACTCTCTCGATGCTGCTTCCCCGTCACATTCATACTCAAAAGGGTTGCAGGAAGCCCAACGTTTCCGATCCCGGTCTTAATTTGTTCACACCAATGATTTTGAGTTCCTTCGTCATTGTCATCTTCAGAAGGAATATCATCGAGGGGTTTAATGGTTTTTCCTTGAAGAATATGTTTTTCATATTTGAGTTCCGATTCTGAACAAATCCGAATTAATTATAGCGTCCGAATCTTATCGAATACCAATCTCTGAATGATAGATTTCCAAAATCAACGTCATGCCTCCTAGATTCATGTGGGCATATCCAAACTTCGTTCTTCACATTACCTCCTCCGTTGCAATATTCACAAAAAGGGTTGCACGTTGGCCAAGCGTGAGTAATCTCATCTTCCATGACGAGTAAGGGTTTGTAGTAATGCTTGATAGGTGGTCCTTCTACTTCGTTAATCGAGAACTTGGCTAACCTTTCTTTGTCGTTAAGTGTAGTCCACATGTATTTGTCATATTTTACCCTTTCTTTATCAACTCCTCCATCACAGGTTTTCAGAGGATCACACGAGGCCCATAAGTTGTAGCATTCCCCATCGTCAATTGCAATAGCCTTACACCAATGACTTCTCCTTTTAGGGTTGTCGACCTTGGTGCCTCGTGTCTTTGCTTGAATTAGGTTCTGTGTAAATCGAGATGTGATTACGGTAACTCACTCATCGTGTCGGACTAATCGGAGGACTTGTCATTATCGGAGAATCTGACGCACATATAGTAGATTTGTTCTTTTGTTCCTCATTTCTTCTTTGTACCTCGTGCAAGCTTTCCATTAAAGTTTCCAAATTTTTAGTGATATGTCATGGGAAGAGGATCTTGTTTATATTATCTTGGAATTTTTGACCATTCCTCTTGCTCTTTTACCTCTTGGTAGTATCCATAAGGTACTTGTTAATAATTTCCTCCAGGTTAGCTCTTCTTTCATATGCTCATAATACGGTGGGGGTCCTCGAAACCTATTACGATTATCCCGTAGAAGAGGCCTATTCTCTCCATATTCAACTTCCTCGTGCATTATCTTCATGTCAATTTTAGGACAATTTTTAGTCAAATGTCCCCACCACGGTTTCCAGCGTGACTTGGATGGCATGAGCAGTTTCTCGATTTTTAGCATATCTCTGAGATTCTCAAACTTGTTGGTTATTCTTTGCAATTCCATGACCTTGGTTTCTATTGCTTCCTCCGTCGTGTCACTTTTGAGAGTGATCCGACCATTTTGAATGGCTTCAATAGCAGTAGGGTCATGTTCGGATAGGTCCTTGATAGTCCGGCATCTGCCTGCGTAGTTCGTTAATTCCTTTGTAGAAGATGTTGACCTTTTCTTTGGTTGTTCAGATCATTTGTAGGACATTTATAAAGGAGATCGTTGTATCTATCCCAGGCTTGGTACAATGTTTCATCGCCTTCTTGCTTGAAATTATGGATTTCCAAAAGCTGGTTAGAAATCCTTAATGGCGGACAATATCTCTGAATAAAGTGTTTCTTAAGTAGAGCCCAGGTATGAATTTTCCTAGCTGGCAATCTTTCGATCCATCTTCACGGCTCCAGTTAAGAGTCATTGGGAACACCCTTAGCATAACAGCGATCATGAGACACGCCCGAATGTTGAAAAGGCTTGCGATGTATAGGACATTTTCAGCGTGCTTATATGCATCTTCGTCCCGTTTTCGACAAAGGGTTAGCAAAACTCCCTCATAAATTGGTCTTTGATTTGAAATGGACATCGCTCCAATTGCGGTCTTACGGACCCGGCCCATGTTCTGCTCTTGTCAACGCCAAATATTCCTTAAGAGCGAGGTCATCGATGTTAACAACTTCCATGGTACCTGAACACTTGAAATATGATCGTGAGAAAAGTAGAAAAGTTTAAAACGAAATAAAAGACTTAATATTAATCCTAATATAACTCCTCGGCGTGGCCAAAAACTTGATGCGTGTTTCTGACCAGTTTTAATATTTGTAAAGTCTCGTTTACCTATGGTCTACAATGCACTAACAGGCAGTGTACGGTGTGTCAAAGTGTAGTGTAGTAATTGGTAAAAAGTCGAGGTCGTCCCAAGAGCTATGTGTATTGGATTATTACTAAGTCTAGGTGTCACAGATTAATAATGGTTTCGATAGGGATTTAATTAATTAAACTACTAAAGCAGAATAAAGCAAGTAAAAGCAAATAAAAGATAAAGAGAAATCAATAGAGGAGAGTGGTGCTAAGCTAGTTAATCCTCCTAGCTAGTTATGTCTACGTCTACTTACTTCTAATTACTTCAGGTGGGGTTAAATTCGAGAGGACAACATTTGGTCAATTCTCCCTAACCTATCAGCAAAGATGCCACCACTAGAGAAGTCAGGTGTCCTTCATAAGTCCCTGTTGTTACGGTCCCTAAGCCAAGTCATTAAGTACCGCTACATGCTAGATTTATAATAGTGAGTGCCCGGCCATTAGGAACTTAGACACTCACCCCCTAATTATTAAGTTCATCCAAAGCGGTAGGTGTCGGTTGGTGAAATCGCACAAGTAGAAAGGGTCTTCAGTTGGTCATATCTTACCCTTCCCATCTCACCGGTCCACCTAGGGTCATTTGGTCATATCTCCTAGGAATTGGCCTCTACCGCCATTTAAAACTACAGAACCAAGGGTGGCTACCAATAAACTATGCATGCATACACTTAGAAATAATTGTCTGGGAAGTAATGTAAATGCAAACAAAACAATTAAGGAATCATAACTAGGCCCGGCACCTAAGAGGTGCTTAGTAGCTCATATTAATCATGCAAACCAATTCAATATTCAAAGGTGCGAAATACATGAATTGAAAGTAAAAGAAATATAAAATGCTAATGCTTATCGCAGGGTGATTTCTCCTCGAGACGACTCAGTATGCTCCTCTAGACCTGCCTTGAGCTTTTTCCCACGTTCCACGAGTGTTGTGTGTGGCATGGAATGATTAGAAATCTTGGAATTAGATGCGGTATTTATAGGCGGATCGGGTTACTGCAGTAAACTAATATAAGAGTTCGCCATAACCTTCTATTTCATCATTATTTTGCACTAGATTCTGTTGGTTGCAGTAACCTAATAAGTGGATTACACCGTAGTCTTCAATAAACTTCGGTTACGATCAGTAGTTGATGGAGTAGTTACAGTAAGTATCGGCGCGTGAAACCTCATTTGACCTAATATAGTTACGTCGTAACCTTTGGGAAGAGTTACGCCGTAACCTAATGATAAGTTGGTTTTCTGAGTCACGCAATAGTTACGGATAATGTGAGAGAGCGAGGATTCGTAACTTCTTCAAAGTAGCATCTTGTGATAAATCTTTAGATAATTCTCCAATTCAGCGTCTCTTTAGCTCCAATGCTCGTAATTTACCTGAAAGTGGAAAACAATGGAAAACAAACGTAAATCCATATAAATGATATAAATTACAAGCATTATCTGGGGAAATTTACACTTAATAATCAGATCTATTTGATGTTATCGGACCACAAAACCGCACTTGACATAGTGAAGGCCTTTCCATATCGAAGAATCTACAGGACATAAGAGCGGCCCGATTATTTGTGGTGATCCGAGCAAACAAAGCGAACCAACCAGAGAGCGAGAGTTAAGAAATCACTTGTAACTCGGATAAAACCGATGTCCACATCCAACTCATGCAAACCAAAAATAAAAAAATGTTCATGGAATTGCCAAAGAGCTAAGAAAACTCCATCGTGAAGGAATCAACAACGCCACAAATTCAATAGCGTGGTGGATGTGCTTTTAATGGCGTTGCTTTTGCTGCTATATTCACACTCCACGGTGGGGATAACAATGACAAGGATGGCGGTGGTCCACGGGGACTTCCTTTAAGATATTTTTTATTTTCAATGCTATCGCTCTTTTCACCTCTTGCGTGGTGGTGGTTCAGGATCACACCGCTGGTTAGAGATAGACAAAATTTGAGAAAGGAAAGTGGTTGAAGTTATCAACAAGCTAATGTGGTTAGCCTTTGTGTGTACTTTAGTGGCTTTTATGGTGTCATCTTATATAGTGGTGGGTCGTGAAGTATAAATGGGTCTGCTATTTTGATACTTGATTGTTGGTGGTGTTATAATGGTGGGGGTGCTCGGATCAATGACTTATTATGTGGTCAAGTCTAAGAAAAACTTCGTTCAATGCTAAGAAGGAGAAGATTGCAAGAAATGGCACAAATTCATGGATGCCTTCGATTTTTCAAACTTCAGAGGCGTTGACGGTTTATGCTACTTGAGTTTTAAAACTTATTGTTGTTAATAGTTAGCTGTAGTGAGAACAATTGTGAGTACATTTTGGTGCCTTTGTTTTCGGCCTAAAAGCTCATTTGACGTGTTCGTATATCATCGTCTAGAGTGCTTTTTGTAGGATCGCCTGAAATGTCAAGAGATGCTTGATTGATGATGAATATATTGAATACCACTCAGTTCAATGTTTTTTTTTGGGTAAAGGGGAGTAATCCTGCACCCTGGTAAATATATTAACCAAAAAAACGTTTAAGTACAATGGATAAGAGTGAAATCCCATATCTCGACCGTTACATAGAGCATAAAGCTTACATAACAAGATACTTCCTATTCTCTAAACAAGAAAACAAACCACTACTCAAATGATACCAAATGACATAACAAAATAAAATTACTTCCTAGGACCTTGAAACTTTGTGCCATACATGGCATTAAAGGAATCCAAATTCTGGAAGATCTGAACTTTATTTGCATAGTCATCGAAGTCATAGTCATCATACTCATCTTCAAACTCTTGGCCACCACCAAAATATTTGCGAGACTCATCAAATGGGTTAGCAACAACCTCATCTTCAGAATCAGACACCTCAATCTCTCCCACTTTAGAAACAGGGTTAACTCTCTTAGTAGAAGGGTAGGCGAATAGGTTGACCATCATCATCCTGAGTAGCTTTCCATCAATAATTAGCTTTTCAAGCACCAATTTTCTCGACTATGGGAGTAGAACCAACATCCATTGTTCCCATTGAATCACTCACAAGCTTGGCAGCAGAAGAAGTCCCAGTCTCCGGAGGCTTAGACGCCTATCATCTGAGAGTCCGTCCGAGATCCATCAATACCGCTTCCTTAGTAGTACCGGAAGACTTCCCAGTCTTGACCTTGTTAGTAGAAGAATCATACGATTACTTGGGATGCCCAATCATCTTCCACCTCAAGAGTCCCAAAGAGTTAGGCGTAGTGTCGGTGTATCTTTAGCATTACCACTAGCAGCGCGTTGTCTTCGCTCTTTGCAACATATACACCTTCGGTGCAAATCTAGGACCCTTACCCATATTAATACAACCAGTCATCTTCATACCTTTAGGTTTGGCTTTCCGATTACGCACCTTAAAGCCATCATCAGGTTCATCCTCATTAGAGGTGGGGGGAACATCATTATTATCCTTAATACACTTAGGACAACAAGCAGTATCATGCCCAAACACTTTACATAACTTGCGGTGTGTGGCTTCCATTCATATTCCACTTTTATACTTGCCGTAGTAAAGCCACTATCCTTAATACACTCAGTTCAATGTTTGATAATACAAATATTGTCATGATTGTAATTCAAATCCTTGTATAGATTTATTCTGTTACATAAAAAGAGGGTTATTAAAAGGGACAAAACGGTTGTGGTCATGTATGGTTACACAAAATACACCTCTTTCTAAAATGGTCATGTGCGAATATGAGATTCCACTAATTTGTTGAAACGTATCCAGGCAAAAAGTACATTTCCAATCATTTGTTGTAACCCCAAGCCGTTTGTACAATCCCCACGCCAGTGAATGTCCGACAGCGGTTGTGCAAATTTTGGTTAATGTGCGAACGGTAAAGAATAGGCAACATTGGAAACTAGCAAAATCTTCAAAAGTAAATCAAATCTTTTGATTTGATTTATTTTTTAAGTTCGTTTTAATTTTTTTGATAGTTTAATCAGTTTAACACACAATGACACAAATCCAGACACACTATCAAAATCGAAATTCTATATGAAATGATGTGTGTTTAAGCACACATCCAACTACATCTTCTCGTCCACAAGGACAAGCAAAAGCTTCAAATTGCGCCATCTTCATGATAGCAATGTGTATGTTGTTTTTTGTGAGGATAAGAGTGTATATAATGTGTCTCTGAGGAAGTTTTGGCTCCAAAATTTTAGCGGGAAGTTTTGGTGGGAAACATGATGTGGTTGGTGTAAAAGTGCATATGTATTGAAGTATCAAATGTGCGAATGTGTGACTTGTTCAGATGTGCGATTCAAATAATTATATTAGATTGTTTCTACATGGCATAAAATACAATGACTATGGCTCTTATAAAAAAATATGCGCTTTATAACGGGTACCTGTATAACAGTAAACCTCAATGAAAATAGTTACCCGCATAGCAACACCACTCAATTAAACCTCTTGTATATGTTTACCAATTAGTTAAATTGTAGAAAGCTGTCAATTAACTAGTGGATAAAAATGGAGCAGGTTTCAAAATTTATTTCGAGTTAATTACATAAATATGCTGTGGTTTGGTTATTTTTCCACTTTCAGTCACTGAATTTTTTTTGACGGGTTCAGTCACTGTGGTTTTATGTTATTACGAATCCAAGCCATTTTCGTAAACTCTGTTAAAACACTCGTTAAACCCACACACGTGACAATCACGTGGGGGATATTTTAGTCATTTAATTCTTCCCCCTTTTCTCCCGTTTTTCCAATTGGATACTTATTTAGGGTATTGACTTGCCATAGTCAAAATCCCTAATTAAAAAACTCGTTAAACACGCACAAAATTAGCAGAACAAAAAAACACATCACCAAATCCTATCAACTCCTTGTGAAGCTCATGGATGATGAATTACCCTTTTGTCATTTTCCCCTTTGAAGGTTGTAACATCTTGGACAGCAAGGAATCCAGGAAAGAGATTCAAAAGTTGTGCTAACATAGTAAGTTTTTGATACTTTGTTATCTTATAAGTTTAGTTTTGTTGATTTTGACCTAATTGATAAATGTAGCCAAGTTGTGGGTTTGTCTCTTGGTTTGATCCACCTATGTGTCGTAAGGTGTTTAGATCATTCCCACTTCTTTGCGAAGAATGAACGTGAGAATCGAGTGACAACACAAGAATCAAGTTCAAAGATTGAAGATGCTTTTGGGTCTCAGTTGGGTCTTGTTTGTTGCATACTTTCTTATTCATTGACATATGTGGATGATGTTTTAATTCTAGGTTTTAGGTCTCAGTTGGGTCTTGTAATTAAAGCTTTTGGGTGATGTTGTAATTCTAGATTTTGGATGATGTGGTAAAATGTTGTAATCCCAACCTTTAACCTATATGGATGTTGTAATGCCAAAATTTGAAGTTAATGAAATGGCTTGGTTGGTTAAATGTTACAAAAAAGCCATATTGATTGTTTGATCCTTAGTGCAAAGTGAATCTTTTGGTTTGATTTGGTTAAATGGTCAAAGGCTACAAAGTGAAATGCGAAAATTGACCAAAGGCTGCAAGGTTTAACACAACCTGCAAAGTGAAAACAACATGCAAATTGCAAAAGTCAAAATGCAAAAGTCAAAATGGTCCATTTGCAAATGCAAAGTCCAGAATCACAACCACAATCTGTAATTATCCATATCCATATAGCTAAACACAAAACTTACCACAACCTGCAAATTATCCAAACACAAAACTCCTGCAAAGTGAAAACAACATGCAAATTGCAAAAGTCAAGAATGCAAAAGTCAAAATGGTCCATTTGCAAATGCAAAGTCCAAATGCACAACCACAACCACAATCTGTAATTATCAATATCCTTATATCTAAACACAAAAATTACCACAACTTGCAACTTATCCAAACACAAAACTTACCAAACACAGTAAGGTTTAACACAGACTGCAAATTTTCCATATCTAAACACAGTAAGGTTTAATACAGACTGCAAATTATCCATATCCAAAACATACTAAGGTTTAACACAGGAACCAAAGTACTTAACATAGGAACCAAAGTACCAGATTTAGCAAAGTACTTGGTGTTGCTGCTTGCAAATTTCTACACTTAACACATACTGCAATACAAAAAAAAATAAAAATAGGAAACAAATATGAAATGTTCACCCCACAATCTTTTCCTTTCCATTTTCTTTTGCAGATTCTTGTGAAAGTTTTGCAGCTTGTAAACTTCTTGTATTTGCAGATGGTGAGTCTCTAATGATGATACCTTGTGAAGGTCTTGGGCATGAATCTTGGAATATCACTTGCCAGGCTTGTTTTCTTCATTGGAGTAGCATTTAGATGGAGCTTGTTTTTGCCTCGTATGCATGTATGGAGCTTATTTGGTGCCTTTCTTCATTGGAGTACCACTTGCATTATCCTTTAGTTTACATGATCTCTGATTGTATCCTGTTAGGATTTAAAAAATCCAATCATTAAAGTGTCGGTCACCTCAAGTATATATAATCAGAAAGTTTCGTAGTCGTAGTCATTTAATATAGTATTTAGTTAAGTAACACTGGAGGACGGGATTGGTCTTTACCCATTGTATGTTCTCATCTACTGTGAGGCTAGTCTTGTAAGATAACTATAAATACCCTCTACCTCCCAAGGTAGAGGGTTGGAGCTTCAATACCATTTTTCTTTGTTTCATATAGTTCCCAACTCTCTTCCCTTTCTCTCTCTAACTTTCTCTCTCAAACATTTTTATTCGCCCCATATGGATATGGTTTGATATGTTTGTGAAATCCTATATCTTACAATTGGTATCAAGAGCCATGGTTTTATCACTCATCTTTCATGTTCTTTGTTTTGGTGGATTTCATAAGGTTTTTGGGGTTATAAGTGTTTGAATCATTTGGTCAAATTCTTGTGTTAAAGTTTGAATTTTGATAGTACTTTTGTGTTTAGGATCATCATATGTGCTTAGGTTTTGAATTGGAAGACTTGAATCATCGTGGTCAATGCTTTTTGATTGTTAAAAGTGGTTGTTTTTGAATATTGTATCAAGCTTAATTGAGCCACGGTAAAACGTTAATTTGGAAGCGAGTTGGTTTATAATGACTTGGCTATTGTTTATTGATTCTTCAAGCTTAATTTGAGTTCTAAAGCGACTTGGCTATTAAGCGAGTTGTTTTGGCAAATGAAGTTGGTTTATGCGACTTGGCTATTTAGCGAGTTGACTCTTTATGCGACTTGGGTTTTAAGCGAGTTGTTTCTTAAAGGGACTTGAGTTTTAAGCGACTTGTCTTTGAAGCGAGTTGACTATTTAGCAAGTTGATACTTGTCACTTCTTCGTGTTACATTTTTACGGTTGTTCTTTTGGTTTAGTAAAATCCCGTGAAAGAATCAATTTCCTGGTTTAATCAAAGAATAGTTAAATCCGAGAACTTGTAATCATGTCTAACAACGTACCTACTATCGCTTTGATCAGAATGAGGACGCTCGGGGCAAATGGATCAAATACTGGCCCACCTATGCTTGACGTTAACCGATTATGACTCATGGGCTCAACCAATTAGGTTGTATTGCTTGGGAAAGGAAAATGGAGTTAACATTCTCAAGTCATTTGATGAAGGACCTTATCAAATCGAGACTACCGTGAGATGTTCTTGAAACCTGCCAGATGGTACCGGACCTTTAGGATTGACACCAAAGACGATGATGAGCTCAAGGATAAGGGAGAGAAGAGATACGGCCGATATCGGCTTCAAACATTATACTTTCGTGGTCTTCCAAAAGACATCTACAAGTTGATCAATCACAACCCAAGCCAAGGCGCTTTGGGATAATGTCATGATGCTTCTCCGTTCAATTAACTAAAGAAGACAAAGAATCACAAATTTATGATGACTTTGAGCACTTTAAGATGAAACCAGGAGAAAGTGTCACCTAATATTACATGAGGTTCCACAAGCTTGTGAATGACATGAGGAATATTAAGAGGACTATGCCAAATATCAGCCTAAACTCAAAGTTTGTGAACAACATGAATCCCGAATGGCACAAATTTGTCACTTACCAAGTCAAAAGGGTTTGAGGGACACTAACTATGAGCAATTGTATGCATTCCTCGCTTCGAATGAGAGACATGCTATGTTTGAACGAATGATTTCGAATCGTTCAAATATAAACAGTGGAGAGGCAAGCTCATCTAATGATTCAATCTGATTCTACACCAATGTAGGGATTACTACCAAAGCTTCACAAGTCATACCTACTGAAATTGGTAATCACAAACTCATTCCCATCCAAGGTTCAAGCAACCCGATAATGCATCATGGAACATTTCATCAATCAACTAGCTCTTATGGTTAAGCAAAACTTGAACCTAACTCCACACACCAATAGTCTACATACTAACAATGAAATCGAATCAGATCCAATCTATAAAATCATGCTCTTGTCGAGATGGAAAGATTTTGGTAAACTACCAAGGAAGGAATGCCAATCGGACTAGGGAAGCCAATCAAGTGCTACAACCGTGGTGGTGAAGGACATAGAGGAACCGACGCCTCCAAAATGCCCACAAAATAAGTGAGTATTTCGTGGAGAAGATGTTTGGTACAAGCTCGTGATAATGGAGCTGTTTTGGATGAAGAGAATTGTCGTTTCTTCGGGGAAATGCCAAGACTTATGATCCCGATGTGGATGAACACCGGTGCGTGACATGGGTCAATCATCCTAATGCATTTCAGTAGTGATTGTGATGCATATGACTGAGGATGTTGATGATGAACCAACCGCCCAAAACCATCTTCATGGCTAGTATCTCACCAATGGTCTCTCCAAAGGTTTCATATCCACAAGCAGCCGGTCCTTCCAAAGAATCTATCATCTCTGAGGTATTAAAACTATATGATGAAGTCGATGAGCAAGAGATGATAACAGCAATCAACAAATGTCAATGAATCGATATGGATAATGGGTAATAGTAATATTGTCCCATATGATCAATATGTGATACAAAGTAAAGGAGATTGTACCAAGTGATGCATCTTCTGCAGTCAATGATGACTATGTTTATGATGAATACACTCCATGTGCCCCTCGATGATTCAATTATTCTGAACTGATGCCTATAAAGAACAAGTTGCTATTTATAAACAACGAGCTTAGTTTGAGTTAATCTACCAGGAGCGGGAAATGGATGACCAAATGCGCAATTATTAGAAAAAGTAATTTTAGAAGAAGTGTTAAATCAGAGTTAAACTCCCTACAAGAAAAGCTTAAAACTGTTAGCAAATACAAGAACTCCAAAATAATGTTAAAGTGCTTAAACAAGAATTTAATGCTAAGGAATCAAAACTTTTGAGTGACTTTTCCAATCTAAAAACTTTGAAAAACAAGCTTGAAAATAAGTTGTATCGCATAAGGGAATACCATTCAGATTTGCCACATGATCACTAAGCATAGAGTTCTCATGATAAGCATAGCATTCCCTTTAAGGAACCCAACTCTAATATGGTAAAGTGGGCCGCAGAAGCTTAAGGTAATATACATGGTAAGGAAATCCTTAAGCCTGTAGAAACCTAGTCTTACTGAGGCACTAAGGAATATAGGAAATTAGATGAAGTCACTAGGGAGAAAATGAACAAGAAGCTAAAAGATCCTGAGTGTAAAAAGCAAAATATAACTTTCAAACCCCATGTGTTAGGAATTGGAAATTCCATAAGTAAAGTGTCGGTTACCCCAAATATTATCTAGCATAAGTTATCCAGACATATCATTAGTTACGATTTTTCAGCTTATTAGTTAGTTATTAGTTTAGTTTAGTTTAGTGTAACACCGGGAAGAAGAATGGCTCCTACCAATTGATGCCTGATCCACAGTCGTAGTCGTGGTATTAAAGTGTAACTATAAATACCCCTTCCATACATGGAAGGGGTGTGGCTTCTTTGAATCTAACCTTTCTTTTGTTAAACAACTCTCTTTCAAGGATCCTCCTCTCAACTCTCTTCATCTCTCTAAAATGGATTTCTTATTTAATCATTGTCCTAGACCACCCGAATCATCAAACAACATAATATTCATGATCCTACAATTGGTATCAGAGCCAGGTTGTGTTGTTTTGATGATTTGCATGGTTTTTCATGTGGTTTGGTATGCGGTTTATTGAGTGATTCTTGCATCCGACTTGTTTAACTTTGTGATGTGGTTCGATACATGTTTGGTAATGTGTTGATGCTGTGATGCTGTTGTTGTTGTTGTTAATGCGGTTACATGTTATCTGTTTTTATACAAGTTTACTGATTTTAGAGTGAAAGGGCCAAACTGCATCTTTACATGTCTTGGTACAAGTTTTTACCAGATTCTAAACTTGTTTTGGTGGTCAAATATATGTGGTTTGTAAACTGTTTCTATTATTAAAGTTGTGGTCATACATGTTCAAGTATTTGGTCAAAACGTCCGTGCGTATCTGTTTCAGTAAGCCTGCATTATAGAGTTTATTTTTCTGGGTTTATACATGTATTTCTTGGCAGCGAGTTGTGGTCCATTTCATTGATGCGAGTTGCCTAATTTATCTATGTGAGTTGACAGTTTTGACTGCAACTATGTCCAGATTCAATGTTTAAGAAGCTAGTTGGGTACTAGCATAAAGGATGCGGGTTGACTATTTAGTCAACTGCGAGTTGCTTACTTGCATTTTTGAATGCGAGTTATGGTAGTAACTCTTGGAAGCGAGTTGCTGTCAAACGATGTCCAGATACTACGTACCTTATGCGAGTTGTCTCATATCTATGGGTCATAAGCGTGTTGGTCATGCGAGGTGGTCAAATGCGAGTTGCCAACTATGTATGATGCGAGTTGACTGAATGAGATGAAGATGAATGACAAAATGACCACAAAAGACCATATACCATAAACAGACTCACTCATGACCTCAGTTGATAAACAACATCATCAGTCCCACAATCTTACAATGAAAGAAATAACTACATCCAATCCAACATCTATCCTAACTCATCAACAATCAATCTCAGTCAATATCTTAACTACCACAACTCATTTCTTTCAAAATCATAAATTAAAAACTCATGAGAATCTCAGTATTGTTCTAACGTTGCCTCAAATCTTTAAAAGATTTTTGTTTTTCATTTGAACATAACCATCATTGATCCTCTTTGAAGCTAGGCTTCTTTTCATATCCGAAAGTATAAAATATTGAGATATAACAAGTGTGTTACCCTCATCCTTAGATTCATTTAAATTGGAAATCAAAACGAAAAATCTAATATTGGTTTGATCTAAAAACATCTTCTTTCGTGTGTTCAACAACAAACAAAACCTTCTTAAAGGTCTTGCATACGAAAGCAAGAAACTGTCATCATCGATCTTTAATTACGAAACAATCTCAAAAGCTCAAAAGAAAAAATACAAGATTATCAACCATTGTTACCTACCTTGAATCCTTGGAGATCGTGTTACCGTACCTCATCGACCTTCGTAACCATCCCTGTGGTGTTGATAAAGCTCAAGCCATCCCTGTGGCGAGCAAGAAGACTTCCTCAACTATGATGTGAGGTGCGTTTGTGTGATAAAGGGAGCGGACCAGTTTCAATGAGATACGTTTTTAAGGAAATATGTGATTGTTTTTGTTGATCATGATACTTATTCAATGGTGCGTATAATAGATGAGGGCAGATTATGCCTTTGATGATTTGTGTTTTGGGAGAGAGTTTATTTAGATGGGGTTGAGTATTTCGATTAGGGTTGAGTGGTTACAAGTGGTGTTTTATATCCCCTATAATTAGGGTAAAGCGTTTTCTGGATCAGTTATGGGGATCAAATGGATGAAATGTATTGGACATGGGCCATAATATTTTGTATTCGGCATTAACGTTATATTGAGCTTTTATGTGTCTCGTGGGCTGCATTTTTTTCAATTTGGATCGAGAAGTATTTGGATCATGTGATATTTTGTATTGCACAATGGGTCTCACTAAATTCGTCCAACACAATGTTGCAATATCACATATTTGTTAACCGAATTGCTTTTCACAACCAGATTGCATGTTCTTTTAAATTTGAATGGGTTATCATTTCCTTTGGACGAAGACGCAAAAAGATGGTGCTACTAAATTTTTTTTTGATGTTATCCAAGTACAAAGTGATGGTGTTAAGTTGTTCTTATTTGGAATTGGATGATATGTGATTTGGACTGATGGGCTTCTCAATCATGGGCTTTTCTTGAATATGGACTACGAATTGATGAGATCTAATGATGAGATTGGTTGAAGAGATTTGTCGATCATGAGTTTTGATGATGAGAGCTGATGAGATGATGAGATTCGATGGGTTATGAGGTTTAATTCTTTGGGCTACACATTTTCACATAGTATATTGTGTCATGGCTTGAAATTGATGATTATACAACGTTGACTACGGGGATGTTTGTACGGTATTTCTTACTTGGGTTTGAAGTGAAGTCTTTCTGGCGTGTTTACTTATTTCGTCTTCTTTCTTTCTACCCTTCCGCGAAGATGACTTGTTTGGGCGATTATTGAGTGTGATAAAGACTTGGCTATTTAGTTACTGTTGTGATTCTCTCTCACTTAACGTATAACGTAACTATCATTTTGGTGTCTCACACAGATGAGAATGTCAAGAGGTTTTGTACATTGGGTACACCGTTTCTTTTTCACGAGGATTAGTACAAGCTTAAGTAACTAATCTGGGGAATTCTACTTCATGATCAAGTTTAGTATATTGGGCTTACTTCACCATGTTCTCACTGCAATTGCCGACAGAATGCGTGAATGATGTGTTTACTAAAGTATTTATTGGATGGTTGATGATGTTAACGATGTTGGATAATGAACCGTTGATGAACCGCTGCATGTTCTCCTAAAACAGATATTCACTGAAACCAAAGTTGTCATAACACATTCAAGCTGACATTGTTTACGGTTTTGTCTTGATTTTGTAAAATCCCGCAAAAGAATCTATTTCTCGGTTTAAATCATAGGCTTGTAAAATCTCGTGACAATGGAAACATCCTGGTAATAGTAAAGTGCATTTCTGGATCTATCTTACGGTTTATTCTTGGTTTTGTAAAATCCCGCGAAAGAAACTATTTTTCGGTTTAAACCATAAAATTGTAAAATCCCGTATTGATGGAACCATCCTGGAGAAAAGGAAAGTGTATTTCGGGATCTTCTGATGCTGGTGCTACGGTGTTACTGGCCGAAGAAGGGATAAAAGGGTGTACTTCATGAATTGGATGTGTGTTTGGATATTCGTCATGGAAGTATGGTTATTACTTGGTTTTACGGGGTTATGTGGTACTAACCATGGTCGGGATGAAAACCATTATCATAGTTCACTTAAAACGTCAAAGGAGGCTAGATTTTTGCTTTTAACCAAGAAGATGTGACAACGGAGTTAATTCACTATTATTTATTTGAGGTTGAAGTGAAATATCATGGGCGAGTGTACTTAGCATCTGAAGGTATCGGGGATGGTTGGATGAAGATTCTTCAAGATCCTTGTTCGAGCTCTTTTTCAAATACGAAGACTTGGAAATCTAGTTATTGTTGGGTGACATTTACCTTTTCTTTTACGACTTGGGGGAATTGGGCTCTTATCACCACAAAATAACTATCACTTTAAGGATTTACGTTGTAGTGCTTTCGATTATCACATTCAATTGTGGATTTTCAAGAGGTGATGTACGTCTTATACTTGATGGTTGGTTTGGTGAAGAGTATAGAGTACTTAGAGAGTACTTAGAGATGCTAATGGAAATCTGCACCGCTGTTTGTTACATATGTGCAAGTTTAAGTCACGAGTTTGGGGTAGTTTACTTCAGGGTCAAATTCATCATAATTGGGTTTTCTCCATCAGCTGTCACGACAAAGAGCCTACTGAATGATAATGGGGTTGATTATAATTTTGCCAAGAGATGATGAAAAGAGAGAGATTATGACGCCAGTTCACATCAGTTCAGGCCTCGTACTCCAAAGAAAAGAAATATTATGCGTTCAAAGGTCGCATTATCTTCGAAGAAGAGAAATCTTCTTATGGCGTTATGAACACAACAATTCATGCCTCGTGACTCTAAAGAAAAGAAAAAGTGTACTGCGTTTCGATGCACTTTATCTTCAATAGTTAGAAATCTTCTAATGACGTCTGTTCACATCGTTCAGGCCTTGTACTCCAAAGAAAAGAAATATTATGCGTTTCAGTCGCATTATCTTCGAAGAAGAGAAATCTTCTTATTATGACCATTCTCATCAACATGCTTCATAATTTTTCCATGCTTCCGGTCATCAAGTGAACCGGGCTACCATTGATTGTTTTCTTAATTCCACTTGCTCAACTATAATGACGATGGCGACATCATGTGCTAATTGCTATGGGGAGAAGTGTGAATAGAATACTTTTGGATGATTTCACTTATTTAGTCAAGAATGGCATCTCCGTATGCAATTCTTGAGGGGGAGAAGAAGTGTGAATTTTTTGCATTGTTGATTGATTTTTGAGAATATAAATGGTCATACGGCTCTAAACTCATGTAAGAACCGAGCTTCTTCTTATCGGTCATCTTCACATGGAGTTTTTCTCTTCTAAGAGCCGTTGGTTGACATCTTCACTCACATTGATGAGTTTATCGACAAAGTGCTTCCGGTTAATGCTTCACGTATACATCAACATGATGATTCGAACAACTTCTCTGTTTGTTTGATGTGATTGGTAGTTTGGTGTTACCATCTTGTGTGTGTTTGTTGCGGCCCGACAATTTGATTTCCTTGATGAACATCTTTACGTTCTTGTTTGATTGGGAGGGATTTTAGTTAAGGGATTTGCAAGATGTAAGTTAATTGGGATGCTTTTTGGTGGGATTCTTTTTGGTGTGAGTTGAAGATGTTAACTATCTATTCCCCAACCGCACAATCTTGAAGAAGGTCGAGTCTACAGGTTCTGACATTTTCTCGCTACATGTTAGAAGACTAAAGGCGAGTTGCATTTAACGATCTAAAGACTTCTTACTAATTCAAGCATTCATCATAAGATTGTCGGTTTAGTGGAGAGCACTAATTGAGGAGAGTGAAAAGTCAGATTTAATCCCCAATTAGACTTGCTCACATTCTTTCATAGCAAGTGGATTCTCACAAGAGTTCAAGTGTTCTTCTTAAACAAATTTCTAGTATACCGGCTTATTTATTATTTGCTTCGATTCAAGTATCAAAACCAGAAAATGGGAAAGGAGACAAGCATCTAAACGCGAGTAAACTTAATTCTTCTAAGTGATTGAAGATATCCCGGGAAGACAAATGTTATTACTGCAGAGAAACTCAAGGTTTGACTCATGGCGAGTAAACTTGATGAACTTAATACTTCTAAGTGATTGAAGATATCCCGGGAAGACAAATGTTGTGCAGAGAAACTCAGGTTTGACTCATAAGGCGTTTAAGTGTTTATTCCAACTATATGGGGGAAGAGATGTCAGAGAAAGTTTCTGAAGATAAAAGAGGTACACAAGTGTGGGGAGAGAGATTGTGTACATTCGGGATGCTCAGTTGTCTCACTTAAGTGCTTAATCAGTGATTCAAAGATATAATCACTTATTCCGGAGTTGACATCCTTGAGCAGATAATCGATTGATTCGACCTGCTTCTTCAATGTTATCGGTTATTCTTTCTTTGGGAATGTGTGTACTTCGGGTTCTTGAGCCTCATACACGATCATCATGTGGGATTAAAAATGTGAACATTGGGTAGGTGTTTTCATTCCCCTCATGATGTATTGACCGAGAGCTCTTGGGTATTGGTGTACCGGGTTCTTGAGCTTCATACACGATCATCAGGGAAGAAAAATGTGAACATGGGGAGGTGTTTTCATTCCCTTCATGATGTGTATTTGGGAGAGTTCTTAAGCATTATACAAAGAGACGGCTGCATCAATCAACTACTTGGGGATTGTTCTCTTGACACCTTTTGGAATGGATTGCTTCAGACTTCGATTGGAAAAGAAATTTGAGAAGATTATTTATGTGGGATGATCGTTGCTGTGTTGTTCTATTGGATGATATAACCCGAATGGAGAATCTCGATTATCGTTCTTAAAAGGAGCCGATTGGGATTTATGATAATGGTGTGCTTATCGTGTGCACGGATAATGCAAGCTTGAAATAGAGCTTGAATCTGCTCATCTAATGGATTTTTGGTTTGGGGAAGTTGCCAAAGTCTCACTTCGGATGGCTCCATTTCTTTCTTGATTCAAGAGCCTTGGAAGCTTTGGTGGTGAATGTTTAAGAGATGATGACTTCTATCTTCTTCAACGAGGCTGCTCGATATCCTTATCTCGGTACTCGTATCATCATCTTCTTTAACTATATCATCTTCTCTATCCTTGTATATATTTATCAAAAAGAAAATACAAAATTATAAAACCAACAAAAAGAAAATAGAAAAATATAAAACCAACAAAAACCCATAAAAATCAGAAAATTTAAAAATACCAAAAATATGTTTTCCAAGACATGTCTTCTGGTATCGATAACATCTACGGTCTTAGAAATGTCATTCAATAATGGCACGAGACTTTAGATGAAGTTCGAGCAGGAGGTGTAAATATTCTTTTCCAAAACATGTCTCAAATATATGGCTTACAGTTATTTCCGAAATTTGTAACCGCTGCTTCAAAATGGTTTGCTATTATTTCGATAGCAACCGCTCTCTTTTAAAGAAAGGAAAGTCTGTCAGACTTGAACTTTTTCAAAATGTTTAGTGCACTTATGCTAAAACTAAACAAGGAAAGCATGTCGTCTAAAAGACTGCTGTTCCTACACAAATATTTTTCCGTCTAAAATTCTTCAAAAAAATATTTGTTGTTCTCTCAAAATGGTGGAAAATGAGTTGCTTTAAAACAATCAGATTGAGTTTTATTAAATTGAAAACTCAATCAATGACTTACCGCTTTTAAACTTTTCATAAAATGAGTCATGATTGAGGGGATAATGTTTTTCAAATCTATATCATCTAGCGGGCTTTCTTAATTATCCTAATATGCTTAATTAAAAATGATGTTAACCTATGTTGAAGGACTAGGTGCCTAGGATATGATTGCTAGGATTAGATGATTAGAGTTTGATGATCATAATATTCCCATACATTTATATGATCTGATTGATATGTTGCATTGACTTTTATTAGTCGATTGTTGTTTGGGTGATGCCGACCACCATATATTTGTATGTGTGTTCACTAACATATGCAGGTATATTGGTATAAAAGAATGTTCCCGATCCGGATCCCACAATTGAAGATGATTGGATGCCGAAAGGAAAGGGTATCTATATCTTGGGTTGACAAATGAAGAAACGGAGCTTAATTAGACTTCTATGGAGTGTTGGCATGGAAAAATGCAACGTAAGAGGTCTCACTACATCAGCATATGGTTTTCTCCTAAGTGATTGAAGAAATAGAGCTTAATTTGACCTCAGTTGGCATTAAAATGCAACGTAAGAAGTCTCACTGCATTCGGCTAGACGGTTTTCTTCAAGCCCTACAACAACATCAACAAAAGCAGCTTATGAATCTCTCCACCTAACGTATCTTGTGCAGGAAAAGTAGTGAATGATACCATTTTTAAACAATTTTGAAAATATTGTTTTGAAAATGGAAAAATATTGTTTTGAAAATAAATTGGACTTAATTTTGAGAATCACCGGACTTCTTTTATCAAAACCTATGTCACTCAATTATCGACTTCGGTCATCGATTGAGGGGAGAGTGATTTAAAATAAAATATTTTCAAACGATATTTCTTCACAAAAGTTTCGTTTTATGCGATAATAAGTGGTGATCTAAAGATTTAATGTTATGTCATGGTATGATTTTTCTTTTGAATCAAGGTCTTTCAAAATGAAATTTTTCTGTTCTTGTTTGATTGTGAAATTGTTTTATTTTACTAAAAGATCTTTTAAAACTATCATACCTGACACTAACAATCTTTAATGTCTAAATGGTCCTTATCTGTCATCTTTCAAAAATTGAATCTTGCCACGTCTTTCCCCAAAATTTTCTAAATGATTTAAATCTTTTGGGATCACAAATCTCAAATGGTTTGAAATTTCTGATTAGCGGGGAGATCGTGTTTTAAATCTCAAATCTGTTTTAATGGAATTGGTTTTAGTCCTTCAAAGGCACTCCTGCCTCCATGTGCCAAACGATTTCAATATACATAATGCACATGTTGAGGGGGAGCATTTATCCAAAAACAAGATGAGTTTTAAAACAGGCACATTTTCTCCCATGTTTTCTAAACCTTATTAAATCACTTGGGATCCAAAATCTCAAAGGGTTTGATATTTTTGATCGGGGGAGAATTTGTGATTTAATAATGAAATTTGATAAAAGGTGATCGTTTTGATTCAATTGTGCAGGCTGCTCTCTCATATGTGCAAAACGCCTTCGAATCTTGACGCACATATTGAGGGGGAGCATTTTAAAGGAAAATAAACTATCGAGGTACAAAAGCTTTTATGTTTTAACATAAAGTACCTTGATTGAGTTTTCAAATGGTTTTCTTAATTGTTTTTGTGATCGTGGATGTGTTTCTTGAAGAACTCTTTCCTCTATGTGATAAAATGATTTCAAATATCCTATGCACATATTGAGGGGGAGAATTTACCAAAAAAAAATTCAAATGGCTTTTCTAAGGAAATTGTGATCAAGAAATTATTTCAAGAAATTATTTCAAGAACTCTTGCCTCCATGTGCCAAACAATTTCAATATCATATGCACATGTAGAGGGGGAGCATTTCTAGAATGATCAAAACTATTAAGGTACAAAATGCTTTGATTTCGTATCACAAGTACCTTGATTGTTTTTCCAAATTATTTTTCGATTGGTTTCATGAAGGAAAGAACAATACCAAAAGACCGACCAATTTACTTTATGCATGGTGTTATAAGGATGGTTAGGTTAGGTATTCGTTCCACGATCCGCCGAAGGAGGGATCTACCCAGGGATAATCCACTAGATAGTGTAGAGTCCTTAGGTAAGATGAAAAAAGGAGAAAAGTGAGATATGGGAAGAGTGCGGACTGAGATAGAGCTAGAACTGGAATAAACCCAACAAGGTTCTAGTTATGAAGTATCGGTAAGCACTGAAGGGGTTGAAGAATGAAAAAGAATTGGACTGTGAAAAGGGTGAAAAGAAATAGCCCTCCAATAATTCAACCTTAGGGCAGACATCGGGTTCAATACATATGCTACTGGTGGTTACTAAGGTAACACTGGTATTGAAGACATGACGTCATGGATGTCACACTCGCTGGAGGCCTTGGCTAAGCGGAAACACGAGGTGTACGGCTGGGGAACATAAGCACAAGATAATAGAACATACCAACGTTAAGATTTAAAAAGAAAGAAGAGTACACCTTTACAATACCCGGTTTTAGCTGTCTTGGAAAATATATTACAAAGTTTAGATTCCAAAATAATTCGTTCTATTACATAACGATTTGTAGTGACAAGTTAAAACTTCATTATGCAAGACCTGGTAGAAAAAGCTTACTAACGATCACCTGAAATGCATGAGAGAAAAACGGGTCAACTATGAAAATAGTTGATGAGTAAACATGTTTAGAAAAAAAATAAGAAAACTCGTAAGAAAGAGTCAAAGGTTTGGTCATCGGAAATAGTCCCAGAAAGCAAAGGCATTGTATATCCACTCGGTTCCAAGTTCATGCATACAAAACTTGCAACCCGTGTGTACACAACCCATTGCACAAAATATAGCGTATCAAGTAGTCAAGTATGAGTGATCATAATGGTTCATAATATAGTACCACGCACCATATAATAATTCGTGGATGCTCGAACATGGGAGACTTTGCCTTTGCTCCAACAAGGGGAGACTTTGTAATGATGCTTCGATGAAACCAAATTATGCTGGGTGCCACTACCCAAAGTTATGTTGGGTGCCTCTTCCCAAAGATATACTAGGGCTTCTTCCCAAAGATATCTTGGGTGCCTCTTCCCAAAGATATCTTGGGTGCCTCTTCCCAAGATATACTGGGTGCCTCTTCCCAAAGATAGCAATACTCTCGAACGTAGGAGACTTATAGTGATGCTCGAACATAGGAGACTTTTATAGTGATGCTCCGAACATGGGAGACTTTAGGTCAAGGTCATAACATGTATGGTTCAATAAGTTCAAGTAAGGCATTATTTCATAATTAAGTTCAAGGATTTGATTCAAGTTCACAAGTTCTAGTCAAACTAGTTGGCAAAGTAGTAAACAATTTAGCTCTAAGAATGGTTCATGCATTTACTCCCCAAAATATAGTAAAAGCGGTAAAAAGGGGATGTGATTACTCACCTGTTGCAAGAATAGTTATGGTGACAAAAGTAGATACACCGAAATGAGGTGCTGATCTCTATCCGCAACCTAATATGAATGATATGCTCTAATATAAGTCATGAAACAATGTCGTGCATGCAAACTCATATGATATCCATACCACTTGTACATTTTGGAAAATAAAGTTTATCGTTGAAATATATGTTTATGACATATTGCCCAGTTACCAAGTACTTTACAAGTACTTACGTCGAAATGATATCCTACGATAATCATTTAGTGATTTATTATGAAAATATAACTCGCAGTAAAATAATGTCGTTGAAATTTTCATGAAAGTGACTAAATGGCCTCGAAAAGCTAGTGGTAAAATGGTGCACGCGTCGAAATGCGTTAGGAAACAAACTCAACGGTTTTGGGAAGCTCGTACCATTATCTCAAAGTTTTAGTACATGCATTTCCATCCTAGAGGTCTCGAACATAAAGAAAAATAGAGGTTAAGTATGGTACTTGTGTCCCAAAATATAGTTTAGGATGGTTTTGACCAAGTTTGGTGACCATAATTTATTTATTACAACTCCGTTAATCAAAGCGTCGGACATTTTGATAAATATACTTGGCGAACTTACTTTTATTAGAAGACATCTCTTTATAAAAAGTTCTAATTGGATGTTAAAACAACCTTTAACTTGGTCTCTAGTTTTGCCGTAAAACTTGCCTATTAGGAATAATATAGTTTTTCTTATATAATAAAATTACGGCAACTTTGTAAGCGTGTATAATTTAAATCGTTACAAATCCGTTTCTCGTTTTACGCAAGGTCCTTAGCTTTGTATCAAAGTATACCAACATATTTTTGACAAGTCGACATAATTTACAACGTCCAAGCTTCATTTTTGACTCATAAAAAATAAACAATGTTTGCTGAAATTCCGAAATTTATATATTTTAGGTCACCAACTTGTAAAATTCATATCTCCTTAGTTATAACTCCGCTTTAATCCGTTCAAGCGACCCACGGTTTCGCTTTAAAGTATATTTTCTAAATATCTAGGCAAAAAAATTTTGCCTACTGTCGGATTTTTCAGAATTTAGTTTTAGGACAGACCCTTATTAAACGTGTGAATAAATGAGTATAGGTTTTCTACCAAACCTATTCTCAACCCATTCAAAACAACTCCGAAGCTATTCTAATCCTACCATACGCCTTCTTAGGGTGTCATGGGTTCTTAGGCATCACCAAAACTAGTATATAACAAGGAGTAATTATAGGATGGATTGATATATATTAACACTTAAAACCTTAAAAAGTGGTATAAACATCACATAACTTGCATGTTTCTCAAATAAAATGATATGACCATAATAATGAATGTGAAATAAAAACATGAATATGAATGCTTACTAGTAATATGATGAGGTTTAAGGACAAAGGGTTTTCCTAATCACTTGAGGTTTTTATTGCAAAACCTATACAACAAGTGATACTAGAGTGTATTAAAACTTGTCTTGAAATATTTTTATGATGCTTCCTTCTATGATCCTTAGGCTGCCGGTTTTGAGAGAGAAAAGAGAGCAAGAGATGGTTTGTGATTTACTTGCAAATGAATGAAATGAATGGTTTGGATAATTAAGAGTATATTACATAATACTTGTAGATATTTACAAGACAAGTGACTCACCCCAAATGACTCACCATGGGGTGGTCGACATTCATGAAAGAAAAAAAATGAGTTTTGTTTTTGAATAGCATTTACATGTATAAGTGTAATTAGATGTAAATTAATTGTAGACATGTTTTAAATTGTATACCCATTTGAGTATTTAGGGTAGCATCGTGATAAAAATAAATTTTCACGGGTCAAGATAAAATATATTGAGGTCATAAAAATTATAAAATACATTTCTTGCAAAATTTGAGTGAAATAATAATAATCGTGTGGAATTTAAGAAAACCGTCGTAATTATATAAATTTAACAATTTATATACAAAATAAATTTAAAACACTGGGTAAACTCATAATATTATTTTATAACTTAATATGAGTATAAAAATATATCGGGATAATTTTTGGAAGTAACGGATCAATTTTTCAAAATAATTACTTTAGCGATACTTTATTTAATATGAAATTATACGTTTAATGAAAAATGCAAAACCATGCATGAATTTATATGATGACAATGATGTTAAAAATGAAATGTAGACTAAACTTAGTCTATATGAAATGACCTCGATGATATGATCTGGGATGAATTCAGTTAAACCATTACGGATTACGTGAATTTAGTACTTGTAAACCTAGTTTACAATATACACGATGAAATAGTAAATGTGGAAATGACCGGAATTGAGAATTGTGACATTCTTCCCATGTCAAGCGGAATCACGCCTCGTGATTCAATTAATGATACCATAGTCGAACATGACAAAGGTTCTAAAAGTTCATGCTCGTATGAATAGTCTAAATGATCATGTCAATGCTCATGCATATGGGTTCCTCATCCAACTAACTTCGTGCTGGATTAGATTTGATGGGGTAAACTTACCTAATATCGAATCGTAGCCCTCAAAGACCTTTAGATAGTGACTTGAGTAAACTTGTTTCTTAGCTTGACTTTCGCAACTCATCAAACAAGAACTGTCACTAGATCAGGCTAGGAAACAAGTCTTTTGAATTAAGTCTTTTGAAAGATTCGCTCGATATTGGATTTGCTTACACAAATCAAA
This sequence comes from Chrysanthemum makinoi, assembly GCA_910596185.1. Lineage (NCBI taxonomy): Eukaryota > Viridiplantae > Streptophyta > Magnoliopsida > Asterales > Asteraceae > Chrysanthemum > Chrysanthemum makinoi. The sequence goes on from OU343222.1 coordinate 97,866,995, forward strand.
TCAAATCAACAAAATACATTATAACTAAGGTTGATATCGATAGGTCTCAAATTAATCAATGCCGTGGACTTGGTAAAAATTGGAAGGAAGTATGCACTCAAAATCATGTCGTACAGAAATAAGGTGGTTGTTGAAAAGAATGTACCCGTTAAGCGTTGAAGGGCTTCCTTTTGCCCAAATAGAATGCTCGACCACGTTGCGGGGGAATTTCAATGTTCTCGATCTTGTGGGCCTTCTATTGCCAACGCCCAGATTGGGCGATTACCTCCTTGATTGGGTGTTCCTTTCAACTTGGACAGGTGTTCGAAGGTGATCAGAACTTCCACACTCGTAACATGCTTTTCTTTGTCCTTGGTTCCTACCCTGTTTGAGCAATTCCGTGCGATGTGTACGTCTTCACCATCGTCACATTTATGGCACTTTGAAGCCTCCCTAAGTGATGATAATTACATCGAGTACACAAAGGATGTGGACTCAGTATATCCTTTGGCGCTCTGAAGTGGTCGCCTTCATAGTTCACGGTTATTGATGCCTCTTGTTTCCACTGATCACGGTCTTCCCGACTGGCGATCATCCCGCCGCTGGCCCATTGTCGTTTGCTTTTGTTAGTTCTCCGGACCGATCACATCATTTGTCAAGCGACGTCACGCCATGCCCACTAGCGGCTTGCAGTGGTTGGGTCTGACGAGGTGGCGTCCCTCCTAATTTCCTAGTATCAATCCCCATATATATCGGTCGATCAACTTCTCCACATTGGAAACCATGTGAGGAACCATCCTAGTTAACTCGTGGAAACGGATCGTGTACTACCTAATCGACCTCTACTCCTACCATCAAGTGATTTCAAAATTACGCTTCCAAAATTTTGCACTTCATCTTTCTCCGGTACTCATCGGTTAGTAGTTTCTTAAATGCTTCCCAAGATAACGCATTTGTACTCTCTTCCTCTAGTCTGCAGTGATTGTTCCACCAGGTCAATGCTCGACCTTGTAGTAGACTGAGAGAACTCAACTCTGTTTCCTTCAGCACACTTCGTGATACTAAGCTTCGACATTGAAATGAGTTTACAATGATTAAGTGACTTATGTTTATTACATTGAAGCTTAAAATTACATCTTAAAACATTAACTTAGATAATTTTATGAAATCGACGCCATATATAAGAAAAATAAAAACTAACTACTTCTTTTCAGTTGCCTCTCTTCCTTCTCTTTTATACCCAAAAAGCTCCATGTGTCCTTCTGAGAGTATCCCACTTGATTCCAGAGCCATTGGGCCACTTTTGTGAGTTTTGGCCATTTTGTCAATTTTGGCGGGAAAGGGTGATTATGACTTGTAGCCTCTGCTTTTATCAACTAGGGGGGGGGGGTGGCATTTAATGCAGTGGTTTGTGATGATGAGGGGGTGGTGGGAAAGGAGAAAAGGTGATGGGAGAGGGCCTGTGTTGCAGGCAACTAGTGGGAGGAGGATAAGCAGGAGGTGGCGGGAAGGGGAGTTTGACTTGGGGTTCAAAATAGCTAATGACAGGGGGGTCAAAGGTTTAAAGGCAGGGGTCTAAATGTGCAAAGGGTTCAAAGGTTCATGGTTTAGTTTAATATTTCGAGGACCTAATTTGCAACTTCGCTTTTGAAGGACCAATCTCGCCAATTTCCCAAAAAGTTGTCACAAGGACCAAAATTGACAAGTTTTAATAGTACAAGTACCATTTTTGACATTTTCAAATTCTCACAGGACTATTTTTGCCAAATTTCAAAGTTCAGGGACTTAAGTTGTAAATTTGCAATTTTAAATCTCAAGGACCAATTTTGACAACTTAAGAATCCTTAAGGATTTAAAATGAGATTTTTCTTTATTTAGATTTACCGTGGATTTGCTTTTGACAACTTTTGAAACTTGGGGACTAAAAGCGCCAATTATGCAAACTTGATACATTTTTTCACGGATTTTGATATTTTTGCATTTAAAACACATAAAACACTTATTTGTGATATTTTTATCATTTTGATGATTTTCTGAGTGTTTTGGATGTTTTTGCAACTTGATTTAATTTGTACAAAATGATGAGTATTTAGACACTCATCAATCCCCCATACTAAGATATTGCTAGTCCCTAGCAATGATTTATGAAAAGTTAATGGATTTTATCTCTTTAACAAAAGCCATTACTTCCTGAGTAGCCAATTGTTTTGATTCAAGTAAGAACCTTCAGTACGATGATAACCAAATGATTTTGAGCAAATCATAAGTCGTAAAGCGGATTTGATTTGAGCACGTGGCCGTTTGCTTACGGACTAGCCAACTCTTAGATAAATTATCAATATTATCTTTGGTATTTCGATTACCAATTATGGTTTTTTCCATCGGCCTTTTACCATGCCATATAAACTTTGGCTAGCCAACTCTTCACTTTTAAGGATATGGTGAGCTGAATACCATACAATTTTGGGCAAATTGCAAGCCGTCAATGGATTTGAGATATCTTTCCCAAGAGCCGTTTGCTCCTGGATTAGCCAATCCATGCTATGTGGGTTAGACATGGGGGACTGATTACCATTTGTTGTGTTTAGTACATAGTACTTCCACTAATTTTTTTTTTAAAAATTTGGCCATTTTGGGGGAAAAAGGGACTAAAAGGGTACATTTATGATCAAATTAGCCGTTTCCCCCACACTTAGAAATGAATATTGTCCTCAATATTCAAAGTACCTACTGATTATGCGAAACTTAGGAAGCAATAAGATAACATTACTAGCTAAGTGTAGAAACACAACAATTATTCTCTTTTTAATATTTACAATTTTCATTCATTTTTTAGATCTATATACAACATGTGGGCATCTCCCCACACAAAAGAGTGGTACACACGGGTGAAAACCCATGTTTAACTCTGTTTTTGATTACCGAAATTAGTAGCTTGACTCGACCCCGAATTAATTTGTTCATGGGGAAGTAAGTGGAAGAGACAATCTCCATCGGACTTTTCATTCAAGATGTTTGTATAAACATTGAAGTACGTGAAAGTTCCAATAATCGGCGAGATATACATGGTCCTGCTCAAAAATGATAAAATGAAAAATGCCTAGGGTCAAAGATAATGTCTTCATTCCGAAGGAGTGAAGAACAGAGAAACCACTGATAGGTGAAGAAGAGAAAGAAAGTCATGTAAAGATCTTGACTAACTCATCATCATCGTAAGGGAATTCATGATAGCATGAATCTCATCATTTAAGCTCAATTGGTCTAGACATATCCCGGGTAAAAGTCTAGATCAAAGTAGAGCTATCATACTCCCAAGAGAGATATGATATGGTGAGTTCACATGAGAACTCCTCAAGGAGAATGATTCATATTAGGATTGATTTGGTGAGTTCACTGGGAACTCCTCAAAAGTGAATGATTCATAGCAATCCGGGGAGAGAATTATGAGAATGAGAAGTGGTAATACCACTAATCTTCTCTCTTATATGATCAAAATGGAACACGTTGCAATTCAGGAATAGAATCATTGAACAAAGTTCACTATCCTCAAAGGGGATAGGATATGAAGTAGGCTTTTCATTAAAAGCCTCGATTTTAGAAATGAGAAGATTAACATTCAATAATGTAAGGCGAAGAGCTTCGTCTTGGATTATTTCTTCATCATTCTCTTCTCCTAAGCTCACAAGCTCAGAAGGTAATTCCCCCACATAACTTATGTCTCCACAAGATAAAGAATAGTCCTCATCAGAATCAGAGAACATCTCTGTGACAATCCGTACTTTCAGGTCATTTCTCGACACAATTCATGTCTCATTATTTCAACATTTATAGTAAACTTGGTTTACTTGTTTCAAATTCGCGTAACCTTGGAGGTTTAGCGGCGAATTCATGATCATGACATCACGTACATTTCATATGGACTATGATTAGTCTACATTTCATTGACATTATGTGCATCTCATTAGTACATTCACGACATTTCATTTCACCTTCAACGCGTAATTTTTATATTTAATAATCTTTATCGCGTGAGTTATTATTTTGAATATTTAATCCATTACTTTCAAAAATGATCCCGAGGTATTTTTAAACTTACATTTAGTTTATAAAAACTATATTTTTAGTTTTCCTAGTGTTTCAAATTTATTTGGTACATAAATCGTTAAAGTTTAATTATTACGTCGTGTTTCTTAAAAATTTTACGATAATTATTTTATCACTCAAATTTTCACAAGGAATGTATTTTTACAATTTTTATTATCTCATTACATTCTATTTTGACCTATTAAAAACTTACTTGTACATTTTCTACACTTTATTTACCTTTTTCTTACAAAATTACACAAATATTATACAAGTATATTTATATACACATTTTAAAAAAAAAAAATATTATTTTGCCAAATCCCTCCCCCCTTGGCCGACAAGGGGAGGGTTGGCATTAATAGTGAGCATGGTTGTGATTGTTAAAAATTTTACACAACATATAAGTCTTACTACATTAGTATTATTCTCATTCATGTATCTTACTTTTCTCATAGTTAGCAAGTGTAAAAATAAAAATTTCTCTCTTCCTTTGGTTCTCATCAAAACCGGCCATATAGAGGCTCTCAAAGGGATCATCATCTAAAAATTTGCTCAAGATCAAGTGTTAATAACAATCTAGTATATACTCTTTATATGGTTTTGAAATAAAAACCAAGGGTATTTAAGTTAATCCTTGTTACTTTCACCTCATCACTATTACTAGTAAGCATATTCTTATCATTTTCAAGTTTCCTTTTCATTTTCATATGTTTCTTTTCATTTTTGGAGCTTATATGCATGATATGTGATTTATACCATTTTATTTCATGATTTTAGAGTATATATATATATATGGTCATCCTATAATTATCCCCTTGGTATTGGTTGGTCTTGATGGTGATTAGGAACCCATGACACCCTAAGAAGGTGTATGGTAGGATTAGATTAGTTTTGGAGTTGATTTGAAGGGATTAGAATAGGTTTTGTCCGAGAAAAACTATTTTCGATAAGTATATTTTGTGTTCTGTCCTTGTTTTGCTTTTCTGGAAAATCCGACAGTAGGCACGAACTTTTGGCCTTGATATTTAGAAAATATACTTTAAAACGAATCCGTGGCCGCTTGAACGGAATAAAACGGACTTATAACGAGAAAGTTATGGATTTTACAAGTTTGACGACGAAAATTATTATTTTCAGAATTTTCAGCAACATGTTTTTATTTGTTCGGGTCAAAACGAGCCTTAAGCTTCACAAATTATTTCGACTTGTCAAAAATATATTAGTTTACTTTGATATGAAGCTAAGGACGTATAAAACGTAGAAAACGGATTTGAAACGACAAAGATATGCACTTTTTCATAAACTTGCCGTAACTAATTTTCTGCACACAATTAGCCAAAACCACCATCTTTAACCCTTATTATCTTTATGTTCGAGACCTTTTGGACGAAAACTCCTGAACTGAAACTTTTAGATATCGATACAAACTTTCCAAAACAGTCGAGTTCGTTCTCTAACGATCGACACATTTTACGACTAGTTTTCCAAAGCCATTTTTGTTAATTTCATGATTTTTCCGACGACATTGTTTTGCTACGAAAAGTGGTAATTTCTCTAAAAATCATTATAAAACCATTGTAGGATGACATTTTGACGTAAAAACATGTAAAGTGATTTTTGATTGGTCAAGACGCCAAAAGAGTATTTTTCGACGTCGAGTAATATTTTCAAAACTCGTAAATGGTATAAATAACATATCAAGTGCATGCATAACATTACATTGCAACTCATGACATATCATATCATTGATAATAGGTCCCGGTTAACGTATCACATTAAACCTCGTGTACTCACTTTTGCCATTATTCCAGTTTATCCAAGTGAGTTTTCATAGCCCCGCTTTTACATGCTTTCGATTATTTTCAAACCCACGGGGGAGAATACATTGCACTACATTTTTCTTTGTACGATACCAAGTATGTTAAATTCATTACATTGCTTAAGTTACCGCATTTGCCAATTTGAAAGTCCCCATTACTTGAACATGAACCGTTAATCTTTGGAGCGAGGATGAGTGGATAGATCTATCGAGGGTGACGCCTCCATCTGGGTTGGTGAATCCCAACCGTGGAAAACGGATGCATTTCATTTGATCACATTACGGAGTTGTCCGCAAACACTCTGCAGGGCATACATGATTGAACAGTCTAGTTTCGGGGTCATGGGCTTAGAGCAATTGTAACATTATTTTTACGTGACTTGATGGTCATGCATGATAGATACTTGTGTAGTCGGATAAAACATTTACATAAACCTATGATTTCTCACCAACATTATTGTTGACCGTTTTTTGCAATGTATTTTCAGTGTAATCGAGGCATTATCATCATGACATGGTTTAGGGACCTACATTTTGAGTCGCGGTGCCGACTTACATTATGTACATTATGGCACTTTATTTCAAAACATCGTTTGGATTTGTATTATATTTGTATTTCGCAAACTTTGTAAACCTTTTGGGACCGATGTTGTACTCTGAATGTTTTATGAAATATCCAACGATGTGTTTTAAACGCACTTTAGGTCGCTCAATATAACCGTGATGTGGTGCTATGACAGTCAATCCCCAGAATTCCATTCTGCAAAACAGTAAATTGGGGGTGTGACAGATTGGTACCCGAGCTACAGTTATAGAGAACTAGGTTGCATCATTGACCCTAGACTATAGCTACATTATCATAGCATCTCATCATTTCATCATAGTACATATTCACTTTTCATGCGGATTCACTTACACTTTATTCGAGATTATTTACTTTTTATTTCACATCGTTGTCACGCACATGTCTTCGATTCACATCCCATCACCATATCATCGGACTCTAGCTCGATGATGTTCCAATAACCCCATCATGGATGATGTTGCATCACATTCCACTGAGATCGTATCTTCCATTGGATCTACTCCAGCCTTTCCACCTATCATGACCGACACTGAGACCGAACCCTTCGAGGAGGGCGAGGTTGCACCCACTCCTCACGTTAGCCCAGCTCACGATCCACCAGCACCACTACTAGCACCATCACCACCATCATCACCATCTTCATCATATTTTCTTAAGAGATCCTTTGCCTCACGACGACTTGCCGCCCAAAAGCGTGCTCGTTTTGATATCCCTACACCACCATCTATCGAGCCCGAGCCACCCGTTAGGTTCGAGTTAGGCGAGAGTTCTAAGGTCGCATGCCGACTTCTACCGAGGGCATTAGGAGCCCGTATTGATAGTCAGCAGATCCGATTGATATTGTCACGACAGTTGGAGGAACTGTCGGTAGATAGGATTGAGCCCATTGCGGAGGAGGTCGAGGGTTTAGTGTTAGGCAGGGTTTCGATTGACTTATCTCATCGAGTATTCGCATAGGCGCTAGAGGACAGGAGAGTATTGCTTCTTTGCGTGGTCGATTGATGAGTTGAGGAGTTTGGTGGATAGTTTGACTACTCAGGTTCGCGATCTTCGGATAGGCGGAGCACCATGAGGTGCCTTATGTAGACTTTGTCATTGTATAGTTTTGACCATTATTATCCTAGTCACAAGGTGTGTGACGTAGTTTAAAGAACTTGTTGTATTTTGGTTGTTGTACAAACAAATGTATCAAGTATTGACTCTACTATGTAGGAATGGTTATTATTATCTATGATATCGGTCCATGTAGGCCTAAATTTTCATGTATATTATCCACGTGTGTTGTGATTATATTTGTGATATTTCGTTATTGTTCCGTTGTGATTCCATTTATCTTTATGCATGATGTGGTTGTGGATATATTTGTATGATGGTTGTTTCTACTTACGAATTCTCATGATTGTTTCATCTTGTGATTTTGAAGAATTATGGCGCCTAAGAAAGTTACACCGAAATGACCCAAGCAAATTCAAAAGTTGGTGAATGATAGCATTGCTAATGCACTAAGAGTCGAAAGGGAAACAAGTGGTAGCTGGCCGCTAGGCTAGCTATGCATCGGTAATGCCGGAGGATCCGGGGTTAAGAAATGTTCGTACAAAGATTTCAAGAGTGGTGAACCCACTAAGTTTCGAGGTACCGAGGGAGCTACTGCAATGGTACGATGGTTTGAGAAATTGGAATCGGTGTTTTTTGCTTTGTAACCGTCCGGATGACAAGAAGGTCAAATTTGCTACGAGCACTTTACTCGATGGAGCGTTGTCATGGTGGAATTCATACGCTCAACCGATTGGAATGGAGAATGCTTTTAAGCTTACTTGGGAGGAATTCAAGGGCTTGGTGACTAAGAAGTTTTGTCCTCGAACGGAAATCAAAAAGTTGGAGACGGAGTTCTATGAATTGGTAACCATTGGGTATGATATCGACACTTACATTCGGAGATTCCAGGAATTGGCCGCGTTATGCCCGTCGATGGTATCGGATAATGAAAAGTTGCTAGAGGCTTTCATCGGGGACTTCCCGGTTGTTCAAGGAGATGTGACTTCGTTTGATCCACAAACAATTGAGGAAGCTATTCGAGTGACTCCGAAGTTGATGGCACAAGTGGTGAAGCGAGGTAAGTACACCACCACCAACCGAAACAACAACAACCCCAACAACCGTTTCAACAATAACCGAGGCAACTACAACAATAGCAACAATAACAAGCAAGTGGGACAACAACAGGGGTAGGAATGCTACTCAACAACCACCCAAAAGGCAAGAGGTTGCTAAGGCTTATGTTGCGGGTCCGAAGGAAAGAAAAGGATATACGGGTTTTGCCGGTGTAATAAGTGTTTGAGTCATCACAATCCGGGTCGATGTCCCGATCCGTGTGAAAATTGCAAGAAAGTTGGTCACCGTACTAGGGATTGCAAGTGGCCACAAGTTAAATGTTTTGGTTGCGGGAACCCGACACTACAAGAGGGATTGTAAGAAAGGAAAGAATCAAGCAAATCCGAATCAAGAAGGTTTGGCACGAGGAAGGGTTTACGCCATCGGAGGCGGAGAAGATAGGAGGACCAATGTCATAACGGGTACGCTTCTTCTCAATAATCGTTACGCTTCAGTTTTATTTGATTCGGGTGCCGATAAAAGTTTTGTGTCCAATGCATTTGCACCTTTGCTCAACATTAAGCCAACCACCTTAGATACATCATACATTGTCGAATTAGCTAATGGTAATTTAGTTAACACCAACACCATTGTCCGCGGTTGCACATTCAATTTTCTTAATCATCCCTTCAACATAGACCTCATGCCCGTAGAGCTTGGTAGTTTTGACGTCGTCATCGGCATGGACTGGTTATCTAAGCATCGCGCAAAGATCATTTGTGATGAGAAAGTTGTTCATCTTCCCTATAACGGCGAAACTTTGATTATTCGTGGGGAACGAAGTGGAACCAGACTTAGTATCATATCGCGCATCAAAACGGAGAAGTACATTAAGAAAGGTTGTCTTGCTTTCTTAGCCCATGTAACCGAGAAAAAGTCGGAGGAGAAGCGACTTGAAGATGTTCCTATTGTTCGTGAATTTTCTGAAGTATTGCCCGAGGATTTACCGACTTCCACCGCACGTCAAGTAGAATTTCATATTGACTTAGTGCCCGGAGCTGCACCGATTGCGCGAGCACCGCACCGTTTAGCACCATCCGAAATGCAAGAGTTGTCTAATCAATTGCAAGAGCTTCTAGACAAAGGATTCATTAGGCCGAGTTGCTCTCCTTGGGGAGCACCGGTCTTGTTTGTGAAGAAGAAGGATGGATCCTTCCGAATGTGCATAGATTATAGAGAATTGAACAAATTAACGGTGAAGAATCGCTACCCACTCCCGAATTGATGACTTGTTCGATCAGTTGCAAGGTTCTAGTATTTATTCCAAGATTGATCTTCGATCAGGTTATCATCAGCTTCGAAGTTCGGAAGAGGATATTCAAAACAGCGTTTAGAACACGCTACGGTCATTACGAAGTTTCAAGTGATGCCGTTTTGATTGACTAATGCACCGGCGGTATTCATGGATCTCATGAATAGAGTTTGTAAGTCGTATTTGGACAAGTTTGTTATAGTGTTCATCGACGACATCTTGATCTACTCCAAGAGCAAAGAAGAGCACGAAGAGCATTTAAGGATGATTTTAAGGCTACTCAAGAATGAGAAGTTGTATGCCAAATTTTCAAAGTGTGATTTTTGGAATCACAAAGTGCAATTTCTTGGTCATGTCATTGATAGTCATGGACTACAAGTTGATCCCGCAAAGATTGAAGCCGTGAAAGATTGGGCTACTCCAACGAATCCTACCGAAATTCGACAATTTCTAGGACTAGCAGGATATTACCGAAGGTTCATCGAAGGTTTTTCTAAGATAGCGAGACCTTTGACCAAGTTGACACAGAAAAACAAGAAGTACGAGTGGGGAAAGAAACAAGAAGTTGCTTTTCAGTTGTTGAAGCAAAAGCTTTGCAGGGCGCCAATTTTGGCACTACCCGAAGGCATTGAGAACTTTGTTGTATATTGCGACGCCGCATAAAGGACTTGGGGCTGTTTTAATGCAAAACGAGAAGGTGATAGCGTATGCTTCTCGACAACTTAAGACTCATGAGAAGAACTACACAACTCACGATCTCGAGTTAGGAGTCAGTAGTTTTGCGCTCAAGATTTGGAGACACTACCTCTACGGTACAAAGTGCACAGTGTTTACCGACCACAAGAGTTTGCAATATATTCTTGATCAGAAGGAGCTTAATATGAGGCAACGCCGTTGGTTGGAGTTACTCAGCGACTATGATTGTGAAATCAAGTATCACCCGGGAAAAGCCAATGTTGTGGCCGATGCTCTTAGTCGGAAAGAGAGGCCTAAACCTTTAAGAGTTCGATCATTGGGAATGACGATTATTTCTCCTTTACCATCGAAAATCCACGAAGCACAAGTTGAAGCACTTAAGGAGGAAAACCGACCAAGTGAAAAGCTTTATGGTATGCCCGAAAGCGTAAATGGTTTTGTAAAGAGAGCCGATGGAGTATTATGTTTCAAGGATAGAATGTGGGTTCCATTGTATGGCGGAATACGAGAATTGATTATGCATGAGTCGCATAAGTCAAAGTATTCTATTCATCCATGATCGGATAAGATGTATCAAGATCTTAAGAAGCTTTATTGGTGGCCGAACATGAAAGCGGAGATTGCCACGCACGTTAGCAAATGTCTTACCTGCTCTAAGGTAAAAGTTGAATATCGAAGCCTTCGTGTTTACTCCAACAACCGAAATTCCTCAATGGAAATGGGAACGCATTACAATGGACTTTGTTACGAAACTTCCTAAGACATCGGGAGGTTACGACGCTATTTGGGTAATTGTTGATCGCCTTACCAAGTCAGCCCATTTCATACCGATTAGAGAGACTTATTCCATGGAGCAACTCACTAGACTTTATGTCAAGGAAATAGTCTCGAGGCACGGAGCACCAATTTCTATCATTTCCGACAGAGATAGTCGATTCACTTCAAACTTTGGGAATTCATTGCAAGATTCATTCGGAACCAGATTAGAGATGAGCACAAAGATATCACCCACAAACCGACGGTCAAAGTGAAAGGACCATTCAAACGTTAGAAGACATGCTTAGGGCATGTGTGATTGATTTTGGAAATGGTTGGGCTAACCATTTGCCATTGATAGAATTCTCGTACAACAATAGTTATCACACCAGGATCAAGATGGCACCATTTGAGGCACTCTATGGTCGTAAGTGCCGATCACCTGTTTGTTGGGCCGAGGTAGGAGACGACAACATCGTCCGTAAATGGTACGGAAACCACGGAAAAGATTGTTCAAATTCGTGATAGACTCGTGAACCGCAAGGAGTCGACAGAAAAGTTATGCGGATGTTAGACGCAAGGATTTGGAATTTCAAGTAGGTGACAAAGTTATGTTGAAAGTATCGCCTTGGAAGGGCGTGGTACGATTTGGAAAGCGTGGGAAGTTAAACCCGAGATACATTGGACCATTCAAGATTTTGAGCAGAGTTGGTCCGGTAGCTTATCGACTTGATCTTCCATCAGAACTTAGTCATGTGCACAACACGTTTCACGCTTCAAACTTGAAGAAGTGTCTTTCGGACTAATCGCCGTTATTCCATTGGACGAAGTTCAGCTTGATGACAAACTCAACTTTGTGGAGGAACCTCAGAGAAATCATGGACCGCGAGGTCAAGCAGTTGAAACAGAGTCGTATTCCTATTGTGAAAGTTCGTTGGAATTCTCGACGAGGTCCTGAATTTACTTGGGAACGGAAGACCGATGCGACGCAAGTATCCTCATCTTTTCACCGACACGTTAGACCTAACAACGATTGAATTCGTGGACTGAATTCCTTTTGGATGGGCTTAATGTGACAATCCGTACTTTCGGTCATTTCGACACAATTCATGTCTCATTATTTCAACATTTATAGTAAACTTGGTTTACTTGTTTCAAATTCGCGTAACCTTGGAGGTTTAGCGGCGAATTCATGATCATGACATCACGTATATTTCATATGGACTATGATTAGTCTACATTTCATTGACATCATGTGCATCTCATTAGTACATTCACGATATTTCATTTCACCTTCAACGCGTAATTTTTATATTTAATAATCTTTATCGCGTGAGTTATTATTTTGAATATTTAATCCATTACTTTCAAAAATGATCCCGAGGTATTTTTAAACTTACATTTAGTTTATAAAAACTATATTTTTAGTTTTCCTAGTGTTTCAAATTTATTTGGTACATAAATCGTTAAAGTTTAATTATTACGTCGCTTTTCTTAAAAATTATACGATAATTATTTTATCACTCAAATTTCACAAGGAATGTATTTTTACAATTTTTATTATCTCAATACATTCTATTTTGACCTATTAAAAACTTACTTGTACATTTTCTACACTTTATTTACCTTTTTCTTACAAAATTACACAAATATTATACAAGTATATTTATATACACATTTTAAAAAAAAAAAATATTATTTTGTTAATCCCTCCCCTGGCCGACAAGGGAGGGTTGGCATTAATATGAGTATGGTTGTGATTGTTAAAAATTTTACACAACATATAAGTCTTACTACATTAGTATTATTCTCATTCATGTATCTTACTTTTCTCATAGTTAGCAAGTGTAAAAATAAAAATTTCTCTCTTCCTTTGGTTCTCATCAAAACCGGCCATATAGAGGCTCTCAAAGGGATCATCATCTAAAAATTTGCTCAAGATCAAGTGTTTATAACAATCTAGTCTATACTCTTTATTTGGTTTTGAAATAAAAACCAAGGGTATTTAAGTTAATCCTTGTTACTTTCACCTCATCACTATTACTAGTAAGCATATTCTTATCATTTTCAAGTTTCCTTTTCATTTTCATATGTTTCTTTTCATTTTTGGAGCTTATATGCATGATATGTGATTTATACCTTTTATTTCATGATTTTAGAGTATATATATATATATGGTCATCCTATAATTATTCCCTTGGTATTGGTTGGTCTTGATGGTGATTAGGAACCCATGACACCCTAAGAAGGTGTATGGTAGGATTAGATTAGTTTTGGAGTTGATTTGAAGGGATTAGAATAGGTTTTGTCCGAGAAAAACTATTTTCGATAAGTATATTTTGTGTTCTGTCCTTGTTTTGCTTTTCTGGAAAATCCGACAGTAGGCACGACCTTTTGGCCTTGATATTTAGAAAATATACTTTAAAACGAATCCGTGGTCGCTTGAACGGAATAAAACGGACTTATAACGAAGAAGTTATGGATTTTACAAGTTTGACGACGAAATATATAATTTTCAGAAATTTCAGCAACATGTTTTTATATTGTACGAGTCAAAAACGAGCCTTAAGCTTCACAAATTATTTCGACTTGTTAAAAATATATTAGTATACTTTGATACGAGGCTAAGGACGTATAAAACGTAGAAAACGGATTTGAAACGACAAAGATATGCACTTTTTCATAAACTTGCCGTAACTAATTTTCTGCACACAATTAGCCAAAACCACCATCTTTAACCCTTATTATCTTTATGTTCGAGACCTTTTGGACGAAAACTCCTGAACTGAAACTTTTAGATATCGATACAAACTTTCCAAAACAGTCAAGTTCGTTCTCTAACGATCGACGTACACTATTTTACGACTAGTTTTCCAAAGCCATTTTTGTTAATTTCATGATTTTTTCGACGACATTGTTTTGCGACGAAAAGTGGTAATTTCTCTAAAAATCATTATAAAACCATTGTAGGATGACATTTTGACGTAAAAACATGTAAAGTGATTTTTGATTGGTCAAGACGTCAAAAGAGTATTTTTCGACGTCGAGTAATATTTTCAAAACTCGTAAATGGTATAAATAACATATCAAGTGCATGCATAACATTACATTGCAACTCATGACATATCATATCATTGATAATAGGTCCCGGTTAACGCATCACATTAAACCTCGGTGTACTCACTTTTGCCATTATTCCAGTTTATCCAAGTGAGTTTTCATAGCCCCGCTTTACATGCTTTCGATTATTTTCAAACCCACGGGGAGAATACATTGCACTACATTTTTCTTTGTACGATACCAAGTATGTTAAATTCATTACATTGCTTAAGTTACCGCATTTGCCAATTTGAAAGTCCCCATTACTTGAACATGAACCGTTAATCTTTGGAGCGAGGATGAGTGGATAGATCTATCGAGGGTGACGCCTCCATCCGGGTTGGTGAATCCCAACCAGGAAAAACGGATGCATTTCATTTGATCACATTACGGAGTTGTCCGGCAAACACTCGCAGGGCATACATGATTGAACAGTCTAGTTTCGGGGTCATGGGCTTAGAGCAATTGTAACATTATTTTTACGTGACTTGATGGTCATGCATGATAGATACTTGTGTAGTCGTATAAAACATTTACATAAACCTATGATTTCTCACCAACATTATTGTTGACCGTTTTTAGCAATGTATTTTCATGTAACTGAGGCATTATCATCATGACATGGTTTAGGGACCTACATTTTGAGTCGCGGCGTCGACTTACATTATGTACATTATGGCACTTTATTTCAAAACATCGCTTGGATTTGTATTATATTTGTATTTCCGCAAACTTTGTAAACCTTTTGGGACCGATGTTGTACTCTGAATGTTTTATGAAATATCCAACGATGTGTTTTTAAACGGCACTTTAGGTCGTTCAATATAACTGTGATGTGGTGCTATGACAGTCAATCCCCAGGAATTCCATTCCGCTGCAAAACAGGTAAATTGGGGGTGTGACAATCTCAATATGATCATTTTGGAAGACAAGAGGAGGAGGGATATCACACACATGATCAAGAATTCCTTGTGACTCTCTCGGGATTGGGACAAGGTCCTCAACACTAGACTTTATGAATACGTCCGATTCCTTTTTGAGAGCATGTCAGTGCTGTCCCCATGTTGGTGAGTGGAGCCGGGTGTGATAACAACTTGTTGAGGGAGTTTAGAAGGACTAGCATACATATGTTTATACTTTCCATTTGTTCTTACGCTGGTAATTCCATCATAGTCTTTTCTCCTGATTTTTCATGGAAGAGGAATTTCAATGATGAACTTGATGAACTTGTACATAATTGATAATATCAAAGGGTAACTTCATCATCATCGTCATCAGGAATGAAACGGAATCGAGAGCTAGATTTGGCTGCTTTTTCTTTTGCAATTGATTCCCTAATATATTTTTCAAAGGCAATCTGGGAATCTAATTTAGCAGTCCTTTCTTGACTAACAAAACTTCCATGGATTTTTCATTTGGATTATCTTGGGATGTTTATATTCCTTCAATCTTTCACTAAATCAAAGATCAAGGAGAATATTTTGAGGAAGTGGCTGGTATGAGGTGGTGCGATTCACTTAGTCTTGTGGAGGTTGTTCATAATCTGAAGAGTGAATGAGTATTTGCAAGGAAATGGATTCCTTGTTTTGACAATCGAGCTAGAATGAGGACCTCCACAATACACCTTGATAAACGATGTATGTGAGTCATAATGTTGTATCTTAATTGTTATCAGGAACCCGCTCTTAGACAAAAGCGTGTTTTCGATTGACAATGAGCGTAGTGTGAACCGCAGTACTGTAACAGATAAAAGCTGGCGAATCCACGGTGTGGTAGGCGATGGAATAAATAGGTTGTGTTATGGTAGGAATAAGGATCAACGGTTATAGACAGGCCCGTTTCACGATTCCACCATGCTACAACTGGGGCAATTGCCACCATTATAAGGACCACCACACCATTGACAACCAAGAGGGTGAGGATAAGACATAAAAGAAAGAATCAAAAGGGTTTGAAGAAATGAAGAATCAAAGGGTAAGAGGGTAAAGAAGATTTTTTGGTATTTTTTGGTAAACATTTTGTAAAAATAAGAAAGAAAATCTTTTTGGGTTTTTGATTTTTATAAGAAAATATAAATACATAGATGGTATAAACAAGGAGTGAATATTCAAATCACTAATCGCTAACGTAAGACTATTAACTTTGCTCAGCGGCGGCGCCAAAATTTGATCGTCGAAAACCGTCAGTTTTATCACTCAACACTGCCACTTGTGAATGGCCGACCGTAACAAACTTAAAATAGTTTAAGCACGAATGCAATGAAGATCGAGGTATAATAGTGTTTCCCAGTCGTTAAGTCCCATGGTACGTGAAAATAATCAAGCGTAAAAGTGTCGAGAGGATTTGAAAGAAAGGATAGTGATTGATCTATACCTAAAGAAATAACCCATAAACTCACAGGGCAATGCAAATTAAAAGGGAAATTAAAAGGATAAAAATATTAAATAAACGCTATCACTATTTTAAACTAATGTTTTTGTGATTTTATAAAATAAAATAACTTAGATAAACTATTTTAACTAAAACTTAAACTTAAATTACCTAAAAACGTAACTTAAAATGAAAACGTAAGTTATTTATAAAAGTGCAGCAGTCTTGTAACAACGTAAAATTTATGAAATAAAAAGTCTACAAGTGTAAAAACAATTTTTTTACGTACTATATGACAAAAGAAAATTTTAGAAAAAATATTTATATTTTTTAGACTTTTATATTTTTTATTATGAATTAAATAAGATTTACACTATTAAATGATTAAAATACTAAAACTATTGAGAAAAATCACGAAACTTTTTGTAAAATACTTTATACTAATACAAATAGATAGAAAAGTACAAAACATGAAAAGCTTATTGTAATAAGCTGAAATAAAACTATGAAAAAACTACGAATAAGCTAAATGGAACAAAGATGGGTTAAGTAATAAATTGTGCAAACTATGACAAGAAAAGACCCAGGTAGCGAGCTATCGGTACAATGCTAACACTCTCCTTGGGTGGGAGGTCTGGGATTCGAGCTTGCCTCCCCACCTTTTGCAAAATATTTATTTTTTTTTGGATTTTTCTTTGACAAACTAATTAAGCACATGATATTAAGCAAATTTGTAACTACTGGCACTAAAATCTTAATAAGCCTTTGAATAAGCCTAAGGTTTGTAACAGTGAGCTTTTAAGAATAAACACAAGGATGAGCTAAAATGGTTAAATGCTAGAAAATAAGTACAAAAGGAAGCTGGAAATAGCGAAGAACTTGTAATAAGCTATTATGACTCTTGAGAAAGCAATTCAACTAAGAAAATGGCTCTGAATAAGCCA
The DNA here is from genome assembly GCA_910596185.1 of Chrysanthemum makinoi. NCBI lineage: Eukaryota > Viridiplantae > Streptophyta > Magnoliopsida > Asterales > Asteraceae > Chrysanthemum > Chrysanthemum makinoi. Next base: position 97,884,733 of record OU343222.1, read on the forward strand.
AAATAAGCATAAGCTTATCTGAACAAACAGGTACGTTTGGATTCTAGTAATTTTAAGCTACTTATTAAGCTTGTAATAAGCTAGGCAATGCAAATAAGCAACAGAATCAACAAGTTAACCAAGCGGGTTATCTAGAAGCTAATATTCTCATTGTGATATCCACGATGAGGAGCATAAGGAGCTTGTGAAAAGTTAACAAACTTGCATGGTTATTGTACTAGATTAAATGGACAAGAGAATAAGCTAATAGTAGAGCTATTAAATAAGCTAGAAATGTGAAATTAAGCACTAGATTATAGACACGACTAGGTTGGCTACTCAAAAATCTAATTTGCACAAGCTAAAGCTAATTAGTAAGCTCGTGAAGCTTATGAGATTAGCGCTCCTTTGGGAATACACGAGGGGAGGTTATCAGACAATAGATCAAAAGAAGGCGATGAAAAAGCTATTAATAAGCTGAATAAGAGTAAGCTATTATTTTTCTAATTTTGTTTAAACAAATTTTATTATTCCAAGGGCATAGCTAAATCTTAATAATAGATCTGTGTAAAATTCTAAATTTTAATCAAAAAATGAATTTAGGAAAATTTGACTTTTATAGAAATGACTCGGTTTGACTTTTTATGAACTTGATTAATTTTACTAACTACTTATGTTATATTAAGCTGAAATAAGATAAACTTAAGCTAAAAATACTAAATTTATAAGCTAATATGATGAATTTCATATCCTCATTCCTAACAATTAATTGTTTAAGAATTTTAAAAGAGATTTTGACTTTTAACTAAATAATATGGTTTTATATGACTTAACTAAGGTATTGAGAACTAATTTGACACAGCAAACAATAAATAACAACTTAATAACTTCTAACCTAGATTAACAAGCATATCCATGAGTGCATTAGAAAGGAAATTTTAACACAAGTATCAAGCTCATGTGCAGCTTATCACAGAACCCATTCTACCACTATTTCAAACCAAATTCAACCCAAAACAATCTCTGCATCACCAAAACACCATTTCCATACCTGTTTAACCCAATCTTCTTCTCAGTTGACTTTTATTGACCATGTGATAATTTTGCTTGAAAATGAATGTGAGCTTATCAAAGCTTTAAATACCTCAAACAAGCTTATTGAAACTTAAGAATAAAGGCACTGAAATAAGATTTTGAAAATGGTTTTGCATGATAAACCTGAAATTGTGAAACAAGTAAGGAAACCTTAAATTAGTACTTGAAATGAGTTTACAATGATTAGTGACTTATATTTATTACATTGAAGCTTAAAATTACATCTTAAAACATTAACTTAGATAATTTTTATGAAATACGACATACAAGAAAAAAATAAAAAACTAACTACTTCTTTAGTTGCCTCTCTTTCTTCTCTTTTATACCCAAAAAGCTCCATGTGTCCTTCGAGGTATCACTTGATTCCAGAGCCATTGGGCCACTTTTGTGAGTTTTGGCCATTTTGTCAATTTTGGCGGGAAAGGGTGATTATGACTTGTAGCCTCTGCTTTTATCAACTAGGGGGGGTGGCATTTAATGCAGTGGTTTGTGATGATGAGGGGGGGGTGGGAAAGGAGAAAAGGTGATGGGAGAGGCGTGTTTAATGGCAACTAGTGGGAGGAGGATAAGCAGGAGGTGGCGGGAAGGGGAGTTTGACTTGGGGTTCAAAATAGCTAATGACAGGGGGGGTCAAAGGTTTAAAGGCAGGGGTCTAAATGTGCAAAGGTTCAGGTTCATGGTTTAGTTTAATATTTGGACCCTAATTTGCAACTTCGATTTTTGAAGGACCAATCACCTTAATTTCCCAAAGTTGTCACAAGGACCAAAATTGACAAGTTTTAATAGTACAAGTTACCATTTTGACATTTTCAAATTCTCACAGGACTATTTTTGCCAAATTTCAAAGTTCAGGGACTTAAGTTGTAAATTTGCAATTTTAAATCTCAAGGACTAATTTTGACAACTTAGAATCCTAAGGATTTAAAATGAGATTTTTCTTTATTTAGATTTACCAGGACTGTTTTTTGACAACTTTTGAAACTTGGGGACTAAAACGCCAATTATGCAAAACTTGATACGTTTTTCACAGTTTTGATATTTTGCATTTAAAACACATAAAACACTTATTTGTGATATTTTTATCATTTTGATGCATTTCGGTGTTTTTCAGTGTTTTGCTTGATTTAATTTGTACAAAAAATGATGAGTATTTAGACACTTCATCAACTCTGGCGTGTGTACAGCAGCCATGATCTTTGCAATTTGACCAAAATATACGATTGAGTAAATGACACTCGAGCGAGCGAGATGAGGTTTAAACGGTGGTAATGTGTTATATAAACAAGGTACGGTATGTAGACGTGAACGTAAAACATGCTATGCATACCCACCGACCAATGCAACTGGTGACGGACTCAAAAGACTCGACTAAACATGATTTAAAATTACCCTTCTTATCATTGCATGATTCTTCATAAATTAGCATAGTTGATCGGGCTATGTATAATTTATGATTGTCGAACTTGATAAACTAGTTGACTCGGATGATGTTCGATGTTTAATAAAACTTTATTAGGTTATAGTCGTGATTTTTTATTTTGAAAATCGGCATTCTCTATAACCTTTGGCTCTGATACCAATCACATCACACCCTCGCCGGGGCGGAAACACTGAGTGTAACGGGAGGAACATAAGCACAAGATAATAGAACATACCAACGTTAAGATTTAAAAAAAAGAGTACACCTTTACAATACCGTTTAGCCGTCTTGGAAAATATATTACAAAGTTTAGATTCCAAAATATTTCGTTCTAGTACATAGTTTGTAGTGACAAGTAAAAAACTTCATTATGCAAGACCGGGTAGAAAAGCTTTCTAACAATCACGAAATGCACGAGAGAAAAGCGGGTCAACTATGAAAATAGTTGGTGAGTAAACTGTTTAGAAAAAATAAGAAAACTTCTAGTAGAAAGAGTCAAAGGTTTCGGTCATCGGAAATAGTCCGCGAAGCAAAGGCATTGTATATCCACTCGGTTCAAGTTCTAGCCATACAAAACTTGCAACCTGTGGTACACAACCCATTGCACAAAAAAGCGTATCAAGTAGTCAAGTATGAGTGATCATAATGGTTCATAATATACGCATATAATAATAGGGATGCTCAGAACATGGGAGACTTTACTTGCTCAACAAGGGAGACTTTGTAATGATGCTTCATGAAACCAAATTATGCATTTTGGGTGCCACTACCAAAGTTATGTTGGGTGCCTTCCCAAAAGATATCTTGGTGCCTCTTCCCAAAGATATATTGGGTGCCTCTTCCCAAAGATATATCTTGGTGCCTCTTCCCAAAGATCTTTTGGGTGCCTCTTCCCAGATATACTCGAACGTAGGAGACTTTATAGTGATGCTCCAAACATAGGAACTTTATAGTGATGCTCGAACATGAGGGACTTTAGGTCAAGGTCATAACATGTATGGTTCAATAAGTTCAAGTAAGGCATTATTTCATAATTAAGTTCAAGGATTTGATTCAAGTTCACAAGTTCTAGTCAAACTAGTTAATAAAAGTAGTAAACAATTTAGCTCAAGAATGGTTCATGCATTTCGCCCCAAAATATAGTAAAACGGTAAAAAAAGGGGATGTGATTTTCTGTTGCAATAGTTATGGTGACAAAAAGTAGATACACTTGAAATGAGGTGCGATCTCTATCCGCAACCTAAATGAATGATATATGCTCTAATATAAGTCATGAAACAATGTCGTGCATGCAAACTCATATGATATCCATACCACTTGTACATTTGGAAAATAAAGTTTATCGTCGAAATATATGTTTATGACATATTGCCCTATTACCAAGTACTTTACAAGTACTTACGTCGAAATGATATCCTACGATAATCATTTAGTGATTTATTATGAAAATATAACTTTTCGTCGTAAAATAATGTCGTTGAAATTTTCATGAAAGTGACTAAACGTCCTCGAAAAGCTAGTTAAAAAATGGTGCACGTCGAGCGTTAGGAAACAAACTCAACGGTTTTGGGAAGCTCGTACCATTATCTCAAAGTTTTCGTACATGCATTTCCATCTAGGGGTCTCGAACATAAAGAAAAATAGAGGTTAAGTATGGTACTTATGTCCCAAAATATAGTTTAAGGATGGTTTTCGACCAAGTTTGAGTGGCCATAATTTATTTATTACAACTCCGTTAATCAAACGGTCGGACATTTTGATAAATATACTTGGCGAACTTACTTTTATTAGAAGACATCTCTTTATAAAAAGTTCTAATTCGATGTTAAAAACAACCTTTAACTTGGTCTCTAGTTTTAGTAAAACTTGCCTATTAGGAATAATATAGTTTTTCTTATATAATAAAATTACGGCAACTTTTGTAAACGTGTATAATTTAATCGTTACAAATCCGTTTTCTACGTTTTAAAGGTCCTTAGCTTTGTATCAAAGTATACCAACATATTTTCGACAAGTCGACATAATTTACAACGTCAAGCTTCATTTTGACTCATACAAAATAAACAATGTTTGCTGAAATTCCAGAAATTTATATTTTTCAAATGCCAACTTGTAAAATTCATATCTCCTTCGTTATAACTCCGTTTTAATCCGTTCAAGCGGCCACGGTTTCGTTTTAAAGTATATTTTCTAAATATCTAGACCAAAAAATTTTGCCTACTGTCGGATTTTCCAGAATTTAGTTTTAAGGACAGACCCTTATTAAAACGTGTCGAAATGAGTTTTTCTCGCGTCAAACCTATTCTAACCCATTCAAAACAACTCGAAGCTATTCTAATCCTACCATACACCTTCTTAGGGTGTCATGGGTTCCTAGGCATCACCAAAACTAATATATAACAAGGAGTAATTATAGGATGGATTATTTATATTTAACACTTAAAACCTTAAAAAGTGGTATAAACATCACATAACTTGCATGTTTCTCAAATAAAATGATATGACCATAATAATGAATGTGAAATAAAAACATGAATATGAATGCTTACTAGTAATATGATGAGGGTTTAGGACAAGGGTTTTCCTAATCACTTGAGGTTTTTATTGCAAAACCTATACAACAAGTGATACTAGAGTGTATTAAAACTTGTCTTGAAATATTTTTATGATGCTTCCTTCTATGATCCTTAGGCTGCGGTTTTGAGAGAAAAGAGCAAAGAGATGGTTTGTGATTTACTTGCAAATGAATGAAATGAATGGTTTGGATAATTAAGAGTATATTACATAATACTTGTAGATATTTACAAGACAAGTGACTCACCCCAAATGACTCACCATGGGGTGGTCGACATGTATGAAAGAAAAAAATGAGTTTTGTTTTTGAATAGCATTTACATGTATAAGTGTAATTAGATGTAAATTAATTGTAGACATGTTTTAAATTGTATACCCATTTGAGTATTTAGGGTAGCATCAGATAAAAATAAATTTTCAGGTCAATATAAAAATATATTGAGGTCATAAAAATTATAAAAATACATTTCTTGCAAAATTTGAGTGAAATAATAATAATCGTGTGGAATTTAAGAAAACGAATTAAATTATATAAATTTAACAATTTATATACAAAATAAATTTAAAACACTGGGTAAACTCATAATATTATTTTTATAACTTAATATGAGTATAAAAAATATATCGGGATAATTTTTGGAAGTAACGGATCAATAACAAAATAATTACTTACGCGATAACGTTTATTTAATATGAGAATTATACGTTTAATGAAAATGCAAACCATGCATGAATTTATATGATGACAATGATGTTAATGATATGTAGACTAAACTTAGTCTATATGAAATGACCTCGATGATATGATCATGAATTCACAGTTAAACCATTACGGTTACGTGAATTTAGTACTTGTAAACCTAGTTTGAATATCTTGATGAAATAGTAAATGTGAGAAATGACCGGAAATTGAGAATTGTGACAATGGACCCAGTGGCGCACTGCACTAAACTTCCCAAGCTACTCAAGTTCCTCTTAAAAGGGCTTGTTTCATTCTCACGGGGAACCTACATAATCTATCGACTTTCTCTTAGAGATTGTTGATATTGAAGAAGGAGACCCTCTCCCTAGTCTCCGGCATAGGAACCAAATATGCACGATTGAGTCTAGAGCCAAGAGATCATCTACAATATCTCGTTAGGACGCAAAATTAATGAAGACTTGCTATTTCACACAATGTGGAAAGTGAGAATATATTAAGAGTCCTACGCATTATCCTTGTGGTATTGCCAGAACATCCAAGTGATATATTCACGATGAAGATGGAAATCCTTCTAGTGCCCACATCAAACAAGCTCTTGGTGGGTGACATTCGTAAGATCATGCTTGTGACAACTGGATAGAAACGATGGGGAGATTCAATCTTGAATTAACCTTGGTCCAGTAAATGAATTGACGAATACTTTTGGAAAAACCATTCGATGTGCAAATCTTCTTTTCTCTAGCGCATCGAATGTGTATTCATATTTCAAATTCAAAAAGTATCTCTGATTGAAAAAATACTTTTGGAAAAACCGTTCAATGTGCGAATCTTCTTTTCTCTAGCACGTCGAATGTGTACTCTTTTCAAATATAAAAAGTATTTTTGATTGAAAATTGATATTTCTCACAAAGCCTTCGTCGTATTGCAAAACTCTTTCTTCTAAGCAATACACGATTATGTTTCAAATCATTTTTCATCAATCAGTGAATCTCAATTCGCTGGTTCACTCACTCCGTGTTGTCTTCTTTGAGACGTTTCGTTTTGAGAACGGCTAGAAACATTGCGAAACCACTGCCAAGGAGATTCTTAGGAATCCTACGATCAGGCGGTACTTATATCGCGATCAACGAGGGAACCGTGGGCGTGTACCTCATTCAACGAAAGGGATCAAAGACACTTGTGTGTTTTAATACTAGCTGTTGTTTGCGGTACATTTGGACGGTTGCAAATGATGTAATTGGCGGTCAATCCAAAGCCGCATGCTCACAGCATCACACTTAATTTGAAGAAATCATGACTGGTGCATATCTACATAACCTGGCTCATATATTTCTTATACTATAAATTCTTTCTGCTATATTGCTGCAAATATCTTGAACCAAGAAAAGCTTCGCTACTCCGATGAAAAGATGTCATGATCCAAAAGTGTGAGAGCATGTCGGTCCAAAGTTGCTAAACTTCACATGATAGCAACACAATAAAGGGTGATCCGCATGTGGCCGATGATCTCAAAGAATGCTCAAAGATCATCAAAGATGTGGATTTAGTTCAAAGACCTCCAATCGGTGTACAAAGCACTTGGACTTTGAAGTTGCACTCACAAAAAGCACAGAGTGCGGAATTGGTGAATCTGAAGTCTACGAGCTCAAGAACAAAGTCAAGAATAGAATGCTAGATTCAAATGTAAAACATGGGGCCACCTCCCCTTAGGGGAGAGATTGTTAGAATTGGAAATTCCATAGTAAAGTGTCGGTCACCCCAAATAATATTATTCAGCATAAGTTAGCTCGTGAGACATATCATTAGTTATGTTATTTATCACTATTAGTTAGTTATTAGTTTAGTTTAATTTAGTGTAACACCGCGGGAGGAAGGACGGTCTTTACCCAATTATATGCCCCGCATCCACAGCGCCGATAGAGGTCGCGGTATCAAGTGGTAACTATAAATACCCCCTTCCATCCATGAAGTGCGTGGCTTTGAATCTAACCTTTTGTTAAACAACTTCTTCAAGGATCCTCCTCTCAACTCTCTTCATCTCTCTAAAATGGCTTTCTTATTTAATCGTTGTCCTAGACCACCCGAATCATCAAACAACATAATATTCATGATCCTACACCATGATTACACTAAAGAAAATTGGATTTCCCTGAATAGATTTAAGCCTCAAACTCTATTAACCCCATAACAAGGTTTTTGGAAAAAGGACATAGATATGCAAAAAGCTAATGCACTTGTTAAAACAAACACCCCTTAGAAAATGCCTCCAAGAATGTGCTTTTTGTATCCTCCAAATACATCCAATGCATTTAGTTTCTAGATCTATTCCCACTCAAGAGCAAGACCTTAATCACCAGATGTTGTTTATCAACTATTTGTTGAGTTTGAGAAGACATGTAAGAAAAGGATCACAATCTAATCGGATAATCAAGCGGGAGAGGGTTTTGAGCAAACCAAGAATGCTATTTAACCGAGGTCATGCATTTCTTAAACAATTAAAAGGTCAATTTGAGAGTCTTCAAAAGGGGATAGACTCAGATATTAAAGAAATGGAAAAGGAATTTGATGCAATGATAATTGAGGTCAATACTCATGAACTGAACTCAAATATAACAATGAAACTGAAAGGAAGAATCTACAAATCTTAAATGAGAACTTAGTATTAAGTTGTGTGGCTCAAGATGTGTTTTATACTATTACTAAGCATTCTATTACCGCTTCTCACTATGAATTATCAGCTGTTTTGAAAGTTTCCCATGATCGTGTCATTGAGCTTCTGAAAACAAAAAACTCTAACTAAATGAGAAAATTGATCGTGATGATCACGTATAATTTGTAAAACATCTTTTCTAAGCTAGAGTTGAACACATTTTGATTTGCAAATCAAAATATCAACATCTCAAAGAAAATGTCAAACCTCAAACATCAAGACATCCTCAATGTTCCAGAAGTTTGATGCCCTTTTTGAAATAAACAAACGTGACAAACAAATGTGATTCAAGCTCAATCGTAACATGATCGAAAAGTTGAAAAGCCCAAATTTCACAATTAAAAGGGTGAAAAGAACAATGTGACCGCTCCCAAATACCTCCTCCTTTAGATTCTCAAGAATTCTCAAACTTTTCATCTTCAAAAACTTGGTTAATGCTTTACAAAAGGAAAATGAGTATTTTAGAAGAAAATGAAAAATTTAAACTACACTTTTAAAGAGTTATATGATTCAAATGAAAGTCACCGCGGACAAGAACAAATCTAAAAATAACGCCTTTACAAAAAGGAAATTGAGAATCGAGGAGTCGTAAAAGGGAAAATGCCACTGTCTTAATGAGAATGTTATCAAAGTCATCTACGATTCTAAATACAATGTGATCAAGTAAATATATATTCCTTAGAAATAACGAACCGCATTTTCATAACTATTTCGCTTATCTTAAGGATAGTTAGGATTGTCTCCGCTCGGAAATTTGTAGAGGAGGATTTCACAAATAAGCCCTTGGATAGTGAAATTAGGTTTGCTTTTGCATTCAAAGCAAACCATCTCAAGAGTCAGTAGGAATGCTTAAGAGCAACATGCCCTAAACCCGATGGTAAGAAGGATAAAATAGTTGTGCCTTGTTCTATGCTTGATTTTAAGAATGCCAATCTTGATATGCCTCACTCAAATGCCTAAAGTTAAGCATGTAAGCTTCACGTGCCTTCAAGTAGTCCGTGATCCCAAGACTTATCCCAAATGCAAAGGTAGCAAAACCAACTATGTTCCCATTCCCTCTCAAGTAGAGTAAAAAATGACACCAAAGCAAGGTGTCAAAGCCTCAAGGCAATACGTACAAGATAGGACCCTCGTAAGCTGGGCAGGTAATCAATGGAGGAAAGTAGAAGACCACCCTAGAACTTTTAAGTTGAATTGAATAAAATGAATCGCGGTTGATTCTAGTATTAGCTTTAAAGTGTACCGTAATTAATTTGAATTCTTACTACTACTTGCAAAACATGTAATGAATGTTTGATTGCGTTAATCATGAATGTGTTGTGAATGATGTGAGTAATGGGGTTAAATACCTAATTAAGAATGTTAATGTCACAAACAAAGCAAGTATACAGAAAGCAATGGTGGAAGAAGGTTAGAAACATTGGAAACCCACAGAAATAGTAAATTTAGTAATGTAGAAAGGTCGCATGGATACCTAATGGTCGTGTGAATTCAATCTTTTGATGAGTTGTGCCCCTAAATTATCTAGACCAATTCCTGTTAGAAATGGATGCCTACCGTAGAACTATTCCTTTAAAAAGTGAACATACTTTGAATAGGCCCATGCACACACCAGCTCAACATCTACCCCCATGATTTCATTGTTTCTACTGATGGATGTTCCAATCATTGTTACTAACCAAATGGAACCCATTCTTGGGTATCGATCCTAATTATCCGCCATCATTCTTGTTCAGGTTCAACCGCAGACGTTCAAATCGCTCGTATACCTCGACTCGTGTTGCTCCAAGCATAATGATCGGGACCTGTCATGCTCATGAACTTCGCGGAATAAATTCATCTGAATCATAGATTCGAATGATATTTCGTGAAATTATGGGTTATGGAGACTATGTTGTTGGTGATAGTGTAATCTCCAAGGTATATTATGTAAAAGGTCTTGGTCATAACTGCTTTCCGTGGTCATTCTGTGATTCCGATCTAGAGGTGGCATTTAGAAAACATACTTGTTTCAAGAGATCTTGATGGTGTGGAACCTTTAAGAGAGGAACACGGTTTCAAACCTATACACCATCTCTATCGAAGATATGATGAAGTCTTCTCCAATTTGCTTGTTGTCAAAGGCTTCAAAAACAAAGTTATGGTTATGGCATCGCCTTTCAATCAGCTTGAACTTCAAGCATCATAAATGATCTTTCCGTGAAAGGAATTAGTAATAGGCTTACCTAGATTAAAATTATGAAAAGGATCATCTTTGTTCAAAGATGCCAATTACTAGAAAAGCAAGAAGTATGCCCACAAACCCAAACCTACAAACTCAGCTATGGAAGTTCTTCATACCATTCACATGGATTTATGTGGACCCATGGGAGTGTAATATTTTGGGAAGAAATATGTGCTAGTTGTGGTTGATGATTACTCTCGATTTACTGGGTTAAGTTCATGACAAAGGATGAAACTCCGATATCATCATTAAACTTATCAAGCAACCGCAGTTCACTTAACAAATCAATAATCATCCTAATGCACAATGGAATCGAAGTTTGTTAATAAAGAACTAGTAAGTTTTATGAAAGTGTTGAATCATCATCAAAGAAGTGTTCCACTCTAACTCCTCAATAGAACGGTGTAGTTGAAAGATCTAAATCGAACTCTTGTGGAAGCCGCAAAGAACAATGTTGATTTACTAAAGGTTCCAATGTTTTCTTCCTCGGATCAAGCCATTGCCACCTGCATGCTACACTCAAATCGATCCCTAATTCACACTTCTCATTGAAAAACTCCATATGAACTTGTCCACAATCAAAAACCTAATCTTTCATTCCTTTGTGTGTTTGGTGACATATTATCCAACTAATGAGGGTCCGCATTAGGCAAATCCTTAAAGCTAAAACGGATATTGAGTATTTAGATATGCACTGGACATAAAAGGATACCGACCTACAAATAAAAGAACCTCGAATATCATGGAAACAATTCACGCTATGTTCGATGAGCCGAATTCTACCAAATGGCTCCAGGACAACCCAAGCTCAACCCTCAAGACACAACCTTCATCAAGTGTTCCATCAGCTTCTACTCTTGTACACAATTCCTCACCAAAGAACTTCATATGTACCAATCTTCAAAAGATGATTTGAAGAAATTGTTTGATCCAATGTTTGATGAACATTATGAGCCAATTGCTATGACTATCAAATCCATCAACAGGTCGCCCTATCCCCTGCCAACGATAACCCTTAAGTTTCTTTGTCATTGTGTCAAGAAGCCGCTTGTCGCGGGACACTCAGACATCTTCAATTCATCAATCATCAAGTGTACATCATGGAATTGTTTCTGGAACCTATGATGGATATAACCCCTTTACTACTCCTGAAGATGCTCCCTTTGAGAACATATTTTCTCCTGAACCATTGATATGTGCTTAA